>CM053743.1:31391547-31422513 GCA_028658305.1 Pachyuromys duprasi
CAAAGCGTGCAGATGCGAGAAAGCGTCAACAGCGCAGCACAGCGAGGGGGCCACAGAGATGCCTGTATGAGGAGGGAGGGATAATGAGGCAGGCATTGCTTTCTCCTTTATTGTAGGGTGGAGGGAGTTCCCTAGATTGGTAAAGACAAGGTCACCAGACAGTGCCTGTGTGATGCTCACAGTGGTGTTCCCTGGCAGTCTCGTGTTCGGGACGGGGTTGGCAAGGTGTAAACAGCAACGCAGAGGATGAAGTCATCTGCTGCCTGTTCCGGGTGCTGCGTCCTGTGGTGGCTTGCTGTCGTCTTTAACGCAGAATGGGTTCCGCCAGCTCCTTGACCCTGGGAGAACACTGTGCTTTCAAAGCAGCAGGCTTGACTTTAAAGACATCTGGGTCGTAATATACAATATGCACCGAAGCCCTGGAATAGAAGGCGAAAGGGAAACTGACCTGACTTAAGGAGAAGCGAAGAAGGGGACTGATACCTTACCCTGTGTTAAGTATTATTGTCCCATTACACAGGCGAGAGGTGAGAAAACAGTTGAGGCTCAAGACTCTATAAGCACGATCTAGGGTCTGCATGCTGTCAGATTCCAAAAGCTTTGCTCTATTTTTTTTAACTTTAGATCAACCTTCCCCCTTTCTCCATGCCCCAACCCTTCGTTAAACTGCCTTACCTTGGATTGAACCTTAAATTGCCATACCTTGTGGGCGGATGAGCTAGTTCTTGGACTCTCTGAGACACCTGAGAGTGAGCAGCGGCATAAGATACAGGCCATTGGGGATCTCGGGCAGGGAGGTAGTCTTCATGAACAGGTTTGGACTTTGCTAGGATTGTTGTTCGGTCACTGGGTCTGGCGAGCAGGGCAGCAGGGGCTATCTGTGACCAAAAAATAACAGAGACACAAATCTCCATCCCAGAATTCCCCGCACTTTCCTGTCTTCCTCTCGGTTCCTCTCCTGGATTGTTTGGGCCCAGAAGAGAGGCAAGGAGGACTGTCCACCCTACTGATCTTCTTGCCTCCCTTCTTAGCCCAAGCAACCCAGCCTTCCTCTGATGCCCACTGGGGTATGAGCAGCTCCGAGTGACTTGCCTCCATTAACATTCCTGCTACATCCTCAAAACCATCCTCCAGGCAAGCACTTTCTAAAGCTAAGATGGAACACACAGCCCTCGGGTGTTAACCCCTGCCGGGGCACCCTTGTTTTGCTGACAGTAGTGTAGGTTTCTTCCTGTATTTGCAGACCTGACTGACACCCCATTTCTCTGAGCACAGCATTACCTCCCCCATTAGGGACACTGTGACCCTTGGCAGCCACACAGAGCCTCTGTCTTGGCTCTTTCTGCCTCAGGACCTCTTCAGTTGCTAACTCTGCTTGAGACATCTTTCCTCAGTCTTGGCTGAGGCATGTTTCCCTCCTTTGTCTCTGGATTCAGATGTCAAATGCTCAAGGAGGGTTTCCTGACCTTTGGAAACAGACCACCCTTCCTAACGGATCTTCTCTACAGTGCCTATTTGATCTTTTGGTTGTCTGAGACAGTCTAACAAGCCCTGGTGCCTCACTCATGCTGTACAATTCAACTCTGCCTCAAACCTGAGATCCTCCTGCCTCAGGCTCCTTAGCACTGAGGTAACACAGTTCTGTGCCGCTGTACTGTACCTGGCTTGTGTGATCTTCTTCATAATGGGTATCTACAGCGTAAACTCATTTGTCTATCTTCTGCTTTTTTCATGACAATATGAACTGCTCAGGGGAGGTTGTCTGCCAGTAGCTAGTGCAGGATCGGTTACCTAACAGGTGCCAAATGAATACATGTTGCCTGACTGTTCTCTTGTCTTACTCGGAAAGTTACACTTTCCATATTGTCTTTTTATTGCTACTTTATTGGTAGAGGGAGTCCTCGCTGTGAAGAGCTCACTGGAAAGAGCAGAGACTCACACCCAGATCATTAACTTCAAAGCCCATCTTTCCTTGCCTCAACTCTTCTGCCTTTCCCCTTACCATGTCAGTAGGCCTCCCTTCCACTGACCACTTTCAACATGATCTTTTCCGATGATTTTGGATTATACCTTGTTGAAGCAAAAATAAGATCTTAGCAACCAGAAAGAAAGCCAATGAAAAAGTGAGGCGGGGACGGCTTACGGGACGGATGGGCAATTCACTCTTCTCTCTCTCATAGCACAGACCCTCTATCTTGATCCTTGGATGAGCAAGGTCCACAATCCTTGGACTTGCAACAGCAGTCAGGGTAGAAAAGGAAATCTTGGTTTCAACCTAGGGGAGAGAAAAAGAAAACAGTGTGTAAGTGCCTGTCCAGTTCAGCATTATAAAATACAGTCTGAGCCCACGAGTAGGCTCCTCAACAACTAAACAGAGAGAATAGGGATCCGAAAGTCACCTCCAACAGGAACAGCTTCCATCTTACTGAAACTGGACTGTACACGTTCCGAGCCAGTCTTTCATGGATTCAGTTTTTTATGTGGCAGACGTAGGGGAAACAGCAAAGGACGTTACCTATTAACTCAGAGATAAGCAGTAATGCCAATCTTATGGCCTGAGAGGGTCACGCCAAGGCCTGGTGGGAGGGCTGAGCAGGTAAAGGGATGGCTGTGCAAGCCTGATAACCTGTGTTCAGGCCCCAGAACCTGCTTCAAGGTAGAAGGGGAGAACCACGGTTCTCTTGCCTCAAAAAGGTGCGACAGCATGGTTGCGTGTGCACAGGTGCTTGCACGCACACACACAAACACACACAAGTAAACAGATGTGATGAAAATTTTAAAAGTAAAATGTGAAGTCGGCCAAGAGAAGGTGCAGCTGTGTCGTAAGAGAAGACTGTGTCCTGCTTTTAACCCTTTGGGGAAAGGAGCTTTCAGCAGCACAGAGCACAACAGCGAAGGACATTTACCAAAGAGGCCATCTTCTAATCAAAACAAGCATGAAAAGCAGTGAAAGCCAAGAAGAAAGCGGAAGCAGGAATCTCTGCTAGGCAGCTAGTTAAGATTTTAGCAGAACCGGAACAAAGAACCGAAAGAATGGCGCTCATTTAGGGGTGGGAAGAATTGAATGAGTCCCATTTCTGTCCCTGAAGAGACACAATGCCCTGAACTGTCCAGAAGGCCATTAATGAGTAAATTGTGTAAACCCGAATGTGGGAGCCACAAACCTCGTAGGATTAATACCTAGCGAGAGTCGCCCTGATGACAAGTGAGGACCGACTATTATTACTGCCTCTGGTGAGAGTTAAGTGACCCAGGCTTGCCTGTCACTTATGCAGGACAATGTCTCTCAGGAAAGGCTGCTTGTTCTAAAGACTATAGGAAACAGTAGAAAGCCTGTGTAAAATGTGGACAAGACACTAGTCTCTTTGGCCATTGCCTGCTCTCATCCCTTGAAAGTGTGGTGTATATTTTTACTTTTATTTTTAAAAGAGTTTTCTTTAGAATTGTTTTTTTTTATGTGTATGAGTATTTTGTCTGCATGTATGTCCATGTACCTCAGGCATTTCTGGTGCCCAAGGAAGTCAGAAGAGAGTGTCAGATCCTCTGGAATTGGAGTTATGGATGGTTGTGAGTCACCATGTGGACAGTAGGACTGGAACCTGGGTCCTCTGGAAGGAGAGATGCCCTAACCATCTCTCCAGCTCTAAAAGTGTAGTTTATTTGATAAACTCAGCCTGTCACCCTCACGCTGTATTCTATGTGTCTTGTCTGAACTCTTAAACCAGAGATCACAGAGGCCAGGGAACTAAAGGACCCTGATACTGCCTCCAACAGTCCTGGATTTACCAGTATCTCAGCTGTGAAGGTTTGCTCAAATCCTGTGTTCTTCTACGTACTCTACCTGTACTTGAGTTTGAAGGGGGCAGAGCTCTGAGGAGCTGGTTCAGTGGTTCGAAGCGCTTGTCCCAGCACCCACCTGTGATCCACAACCACTTGTAACTCCGATTCCAGGAGGTCGGTTGTCTTCTCTGCCCTCTGCTGTCCCCAGACACGCGAGTGGTGCACGCAGAGACACGCAGGCAAAACACCCATACACACGAAAGGAAGTACATTTCATATACTCATTTAAAATAATTTTAAAAAAAAAGAGAGTTTGAAGGGGGAGATCTGACAATCAATGGCAACAAAATAGGATGTTAACTGCAGGCAGAAAATAGCAAATTGTTTTCCGCATCTGTTCCTGCGCTGTTTAAGTAAAGACGACAGTGGCTACGTCATCAGTGACCGCATTCTGCACACACTCCATTCCTCCCCTGGGTTGTTGTTTCACTGACGCAAGCGACCAAGGCAATGAAGGTTCAACAGTATAAGTTTGTATAATTAGGAGATGGCAGAGTTGGGACTCAAACTGAGGACTGTGCATGTCCCAACGCCGTGAAGAACTAATTAAGCATTTAGAGCATTTCTTATGAATAAAGCTTTGTCTGCCACAGGGCCCTAGGCAAACTGCAGGAATATGTCAACCTCTGCCTTTAATTAAGCCTTTCAATCAAAGGGGGAATAAAACACTCATTCATTAGTCAGTTACATAAAGTAAAACACAGCAAAGAATAGAAAAACACAATTGATTCTAAGCTTTCTGTGGAAATGCAGAAGGCCTACAACAGCCAAAACTTAAGTGAAAATGTGAACAAAATTCGAGGTCTTACATTATCTCATTTCAATTTAGAATTATTTATTCTAAAACCGTAATAACCCATACAATATAGTGATCATGTAAGAATAGACAAGTTGGTAATTATAATAATTCTGGGTACATAAATGGACCCAAGACAATTGAACAAAGAAAAAGGAATGATTAAATTGTGTGAATATTCATGTAGAGTAAAGAGAAACTCCATCTCTACTTAACACATGCCAAAGGAAAAAAATTATTTCTAAGTAGATCATATATATTTGATTATCTATTACAAATGCAAAACTTAGAAAGTTCCTAGAAAAAAAAATACAGGATATGTTACAAGCTAGAAACAAAACAACATTTCTCAGGAAACCAAAACATAGTCACCATAAAAGAAACAATTAAGAAGGTAAATTATATAATTTAAAACTTTTTTTTCTAATAAAAATACCATTAATAGCTAAACCATGGTGATGTCTGCCTTTAATCCTAACACTGGGGAGGCAAAGGCAGGTGGATCTATGAGTTCAAAGCCAGCCTGGTCTCAGAGTGAGTTCTGGCACAGCCAAGGCTACACAGAGAAACTTTTTCTTAAAAAACAGAAAAAATAAATAAAAGATTAAACTGGACATGGTGGTTCATATCTATAATCCCAGGATTCAGAAAGCTGCGGGAGGAAGATCATCGTTAGTTTGAGGCTAGTAGGTGCTATGTAGTATATCCCTGGCCATTCTGGGCTACAGAGTAAAGACCTTGCCTCAAAAGCCAACCAAATCAAAACACATATTCACAAAAATACCTGTATGTGAATGTTCATTGCAAATTGCAGTCCACATAGAAATATCTCAAATGTCC
The DNA here is from genome assembly GCA_028658305.1 of Pachyuromys duprasi. Taxonomy (NCBI): domain Eukaryota; kingdom Metazoa; phylum Chordata; class Mammalia; order Rodentia; family Muridae; genus Pachyuromys; species Pachyuromys duprasi. Next base: position 31,397,024 of record CM053743.1, read on the forward strand.
ACCTAAGGTGAATAACCAAACCATGATGTACTTACACAATGGAATAAAAAACACTTACCGATAAGAAGGCGCAACTTACTAATATCATTTACAGATGAACCTTTTATGTTGAGCGAGATTCTACAGGACGTTTGTTTTGTGATTCCATTTAAATCAAGGTCATGAGCAGACAATAGGAATCTAAATCATAAGCACATCTACAGCAAGGGTTAAGTTTGGAATTGAGAGGAAACAGGAGGAAGTCCTAAGGAAATACTGAAAGGTTTTGTCTCTTAGGTTTGTTTTGTTTTCTTTGGAGACAGGTGCCCACTCTTAGCTCAGGCTAGCCCCTTGTCTCAGCCTTCCAAGTGCTGGGATTATAGGCATAAGCCACCATGTTTTGTAGCCTGTCTATAGGATGCTTATTGAATAGACTCATGCATTTGTTGGCTTATTAACTTGTACACATAAGATCTAAGCACTTCATAGAAATTAAAATTCAAGACTTTCAAACTGCAACCTCAGAAAAATAGTTGCATAAAATAAAATAAATGAATATCCTTAATATGTAAATAAACATCATAGAACCACAAAAACATACAGAGTAGTAGAAAATAGAGCATCAATAGATAACCTTATCAAAGAAAACAATATATGGTAAATAAATGTGCAAAACTATTTGAACTTTTAAGTATCAAAGAAATGAAAGTAACTGTAAATGAAATATTGTTTTTCTGTTATACAATTAATATTTTGCAAAATGCTATCTAATGTTAGTAAAAGTGTAGTGCAAAAGAGCCAAATAAAGCAAGCGAATATATAAATCAAAATAGGGTTTGAGGAACATTCTAGGATTTTATATAAAATACCCTCACCTCTCCCTTAACACAGTGATTTTATTTTTTGAATTTTTATTCTCAGGAAATAATCACAGAGAAGCATGTGAGTAAAAGTAAATAAAACCTTATAAATTAGGACAGTAAGTGGGACAATACCGTGTGAGGTCTACAGAATTCAAGCACACTACACCTGGTTCCTTAAAAACCAGCAAGTGTTTAAATCTAAGTGTTGGTATGTCTATGGGTTGGTTGTCTGCCTAGGAGCCCATGGATGTGGCTAAGTGGACAGAGAACAGTGGACAGCTCCAAAGTCAGCCACAAGATCAACACTATCATGTTTTGAATGCTGTGACAAAGTTTCTGTGAAGAAGGGATTCAGAGTATCAGCCAGGTGAAGGCTTCTTCTAGTTCACCCACCCAATATGATGTCAGGTACCCATGAGCACAAGAGCTACTGTTAAACCTGAGGTATATTTATAGCTAATTATGAAGAATGAATAACTGTAAAAGAATCAATAACAGAGTTAACCATTAATCAATAAGACAAATTAATCACGTGTGTTAAGCATCTGTGCAACAGCAATGCCCTTTGCACATCGATCATAGGATAGAGTACTGTTATACCAGTCCTATGTTTTCTGATTTTGATAACAATATTTGTGTTGTTTGTAAAGAAGTTGTCTTGGGAATTAACAAGAAAGAATTTGGGGTGGAGAGTATCTATAGTTTACTCCCAGAAGTTATTCTAAAAGCCCTATGCAGACACATGCACACAGCACATGCAGAAGGGAGAAAATAATAAAGGAATAAAATGATAATCTTAAAATTTGTAGTAGGTTTTAAACTACTAATATAAAATATATGCATACTTAAGTGTGAATATTTAAGGGAATTCTATTGCATGTATAGCTGAGGAATTAAGCTAAATTTGTGACAGTAGATGAAAATGTGTGTTTATTCTTAGAACATTTAAAATAATAATAATTTCATTGGACCTAGAGAGATAACTCAGGACCTGGGTTCAATTCCCAGCACCCACAGGTGGCCTGATTTCTGTTCTGTCTGGTCGTGAGACGGTGAGGAATCCCACCCACATCCCCCACCACGATGGACTGTGCACCTCAAATTGTGAGCTTAAGTAAACCGTTCCTCACTCAGTTTGTCACGTGTCTGGTTACACAACAAGTTACTGGCTCAGGGAGTGCTGCACGGGACAATCAGTCACTACTTACACTCTTTGGAGGGACATAGTTGGGATCGGTGCCTTTGGCTTTGGACAGTTGCAGAATCCGGGGAGATGGATCAGAGAAACGAAAAGTCTGTGGTGCTGGGTGGTCACTGAGGGGGTGATATGCAAACGGAAACAAAGTATGACTTTAGCTGGAAGAACAATAGCAATCAGCCACTACGGAATGCTGTTAGCAGATTATCTTTTCCCACACGAATAAGTATTCTTTTTTATTTTTTTATTTTACCAGATTGCTGTTTCTCACTAACCCACAGTATGAGATACATTTTATCTGTCATATAGTGTATGTAAATATGCTTGTATATATGAAACAAAATTCCAAGGCACTGTTACATGCAATATATTCTGATTTAATTTTTGAAAAAGATTTCATTAAATAAAGCTAGAATTACATGTCCCATTTTGGATAAGTTCTGACCTATAGTCTGAAAAACATCCTACTTCCAACCAACACCTCATAGAAGTTTCCTGAAATAATTAGTTCCCTCAGGTACCACTGAGGACACCCTGTGGGCCATTCTCCTTTGTAGTGCAGTGTGACATATTCCTTGTCTTAATTTTTAGCCGCTTGGCCAGTTATCATGGGCTGTGTACCATATATTTCTTTCTCTGGCCAAAAATCTACCAATAGATCAACAAATCTACAAGTTTAGCATGGAAAAAGATTTTATCAAGTAAGTGATGACTTTCTAAGGATAGAGAGATACAGATTTTGTTATTATTAGTAAGATATAATTAACATACATAAAACTTACCCCACCAAAGTATGCAACCAAGTGGTGTCTAAAATATTCATGCAGTTAAACCATCAGCATTAATTTGAGAGTATTGTCATGAACCCAAAAAGCAAAATTCCTATGGTCAAACGAAGGACCCAGAATAATCAAAGATGATCATGAATGTGAAAAACAAAGTTCAACGTCAGTGCGTGATATTTCAGCGTCTCCTAAAAAGCTGTGCTCCTCATGCTTGTGTGCTATTGCACAAAGACAAACATTTAGTGCTGGAGTGAGCCCAGCAGAAGTAAGTCTGTGCTTCCAGTCAATCCATTTCTAACAAGGATATGAATTGTTGCATGCGTGTTTGGGATTGGTTTGCGGGTATTCTAGTGTGGACACATGTATACATGAACATAATATGGACTTGCAGGAGATACTGGATAGTAGCTTTTACATTTTGTGATGGATGTTTCTGGATGCGGCAGATTACAAGCAGGAACCATCATACCAGGTTGAAAGATTCCTTTTATTATCTGATAGTGAGTAGGTTTACTGTGAGTTTTTGCTTCGGCATACCCAGTCAAATGTAATAGTGGTGAGCCTCTGACCAGCCACGCCTGCTGCATAGATTCAACAGTTTTATCTATTTTTTTTAAAAGGCTTATTTATTTATTTAGTGTATGAGTGCCTTATCTGCATGTATACCTGCATGCCAGAAGAGGGCATCAGATGCCATTGTAGATGGTTGTGAGCCACTATGTGGTTTCTGGGAATTGATCTCAGGACCTTTAGGAAGAGTAGACAATACTCTTGACCACTGAGCCATCTCTCCAGCAACTCTTACCCGGTATTTTTGACCATGAACAACCTTTTCTCTCAGACTAAAGCTGGAGCTACAATATTGTGACACTTAAGCAAACTATATGAAGAATTCTGGAGAGTCAAAATGTTGTACCAAGTTGGCAGAGACCGTAGTTTGAATCTGTTGGGTTTTGCCAGCTTCTGGATCCTTTTAGAAGGCCGGGTACCTTGCGGACGTGGAGGGATCTCCCAAATGACAGACTCTCTCCCACAGCTGTAGTAATACTGAGCCCTGCAGGTTGAAGAAGAGAAAAAGAAATCAGTGACATGTGAATTCAGATTATTATAGGGTTTTCCAATATTGATTCCCAGGCCTAGGAGAGCAAGCGCAGAGCTTACACACGGAAGGCTGTTTCCCACGGGGGGAGAAGAAGTAAGTTGTTTTAGAAATGGTTACAGATGGTTACAGCTCTCAAGTTTTGAGTTAGTTTCTATTATCTTACTCTAAAACAGGTAGTTTTCTTTTTCCTTTTTTAGTTTTTTTGGTTTTTGTTTTTTTGAGACAGGGTTTTTCTGTGCCGACTTGGCTCTCTTGGACTCACTTTGTAGACCAGGCTGGCTTCAGACTCACACTGATTCACCCACCTCTACCTCTGCCTTTCTGAGTGTTGAGATCACAGGCGTGCACCACTGTGCCCAGCTCAGGTAGTTTTCTTTAATAAACAATGCGTATCTTCCAAACAAGTGAGGTACACTAGTGAAAGGGGAAAATCAGCTGTCCTTAAAACCAAATACTTCCACAAGTCCACTGCACACCTGTAATCTCGTGCTCATGAGGCCGAAGCGGGAGGATTCCATTTAAGATCAGTTTGGACAAGATACACACAAAGGCACCATCCAAAAAAAGAAGGAAGGGAAGGAGGGAGGGAAGGACGGAGAGGAGGAGGGAAGAAGGGAAGGAGGGAGGGAGGGAAGGAGAGCAGGTTCTCTGGCTCATTTGATGGGAGGGTGTCCTGGCCCCATGTCCCTGTCTCGGCCATATGGTGATTGTATCTGCATGGCGTGGAGCTGAAATCTCTGTCTGTGAACCTAAACGTGACCCCTTCCTTCAGGTGAACATACCTGATGCCCTCAACAAGGGAGGAAAAGGCCAACTGTACAGCGCACACCTTGCCGCACTGCCCATTTTTCAGAGCTTCCTGTGACAGGACAACATGAAGATGATGTGCGGCTGTGCCATGCTAGCTGAAGTGACCCGCTACCCTGGGCCTCTTGCTCCCATGGAGTCAGACTTTGATGGCCTTCAAGAGAAGATGCAGCGAGCAGAAGGAGGACAGGGTCCACCCCCAAGGGAAGAACCGCATCCCCCACCCCGTGGAGTTTTTCTCCAGCGGCTTTCTTCTCCGCTAAACTGTGACTTCCGGGGTTTTTCTGGAGCGTGAGCAGGAGCTGCCTGGCAGCTTTTTCAAAAGTGTGGTTGTCTGATGGAGTGCTCCTCGCTCCATCTGGAGTTAGGGAGGTGACAGCCCTAGGAGCAAGGGAAGAACTTCCTTAGCTGCTTGTTACAACAGAACAAGGACTCCTGAGCTAAAAGAGACTGAAAAAACTTGATTTCACAGAAATGTCGTTTATGACTGCACCTACCTTGCAGCCCGCTTGCATGGCTTGGCCTTAGAGGAGCTTGCACAAGCAAGTCCCCACTGAGGGGAGCAGAGCTGTTAGAAAAGCTTAGGAGAGTAGGGAGCAGCTCCTTCAGGTGAAGACCTAAGCTTTACAGAGTTCATGCAATCCTACGTGCTCGACACAAAGGACACGAGCATCTCTCACACAGATGAGCCACGGCCCTTCATATGAGAACTCAAGGAACGCTTCAGGCAGGCCTAGTTAAAAAGCAAAAATGAAATGCATCCCTCTTGTCCTTACATCGGAAGATAAGGGTAGCTCGCTCCTCATCAAGCAAGCTTCCTTTCGATGGAGGATCATCACAGAAGACCACACCTGGTCAAAATACATCTACAATGCAACCCCTGTGTTTGGGGCTCAGAGATCATTATGGAAGAGCGGGAGGAAAGACTGTAAAAGCCAGAGGACCGGGTCATCTGCTGAGAGACCGTGTCTTCTGTGTATGACGAGGAAGCTGCTCCCGTGAAATCTCAAAAATGCGGCCGCACACTGACAATCTCCCAAGGCCCTACCCCTAAATGAAGAGCTACAGAACATCAGCAGTGGTTGAGAGAGGAGGGAGAATTGGTTTTCTCTCTGGACCCAGCCCCAAGATGTCAGCCTTAAGCATATATACACAAACATGAACAACTTTAAATGGACTTATCAGGCTGTAGTTACATATAATTACTGCCCTGTATATATATATGGGGTCATAAATTTGAGAGGAAGTACGGGAGGAGGAACATGGCTCATTTAAGTGAATTTCAAGGAGGAAGTCTTTTAGAAGTTTAGTAGACCTATGTATATTTAAGTTCAAATTATTTTTAGGAGATTTATTTATTTGTTTGTTTGTTTTGTTTTGTTTGTTTATGTAGTTCAGTTTTTTTTTTGTTTTGTTTTGTTTTTTTTTGAGACAGGGTCTCACTACGTAGCCTAGAATGGCCTGGAACTCACTTGGTAGAGCAGGCTGGCTTCAAACTCAGAGAGACTTGCCTGCCTCTGCTTCCCAATGCCTGGATTAAAGGCATCTGTCACCACATCTGGTTTAACACCAGATAATTTAATGGTGCACAAATATGGCAACTTGTGAAGAGAGTAGATTGATTACTGGCCCAGGGTTGGAAAATTTAACTTTAAATCACTAAAATCAAACAGAGATTCTGCCGTAAGGAAACCACATACAAAACATAAATGCTAGCTGGGTGAGGTGGTATATACCTTTAGGCCCAGCACTGGGTTGGGGGAGGGGGACAGAGGTGAATCTCTGATTTGGAGGCCAACCTGGTATACAGAGCAAGTTCTAAGGCTAAACAGACAGACCTTATCTTAAAATTTTAAAAAGGCAGTTATGACAAAACCATATATACTTAACAATTTTGTTTAAATAAATGACAAAAGACATGTGTGTGTGAATGTATGCATAACTTTACTGTTTTTTTAATACGGTCTTGCTATGTAGCCCAGGCTGGCCTCAAACTCTGAATCCTCCTACCTCAGCCTCCTGAGAGCTGGGATTATAGTGTGAGACCCCAATTAAAGCCCCCATTTGAGACCCCACTATAATCTAAGGTCTGGACTTACTCCATGACAGGCCTCAGTTCACTGTCAAAAGGAGCAGGCCTAAGTTTCCATTTCCCTGAAATGGGTTAACATTTACTGGAAAAACTACAGAAAATGGGCAGCCAATCAGAGGCTGCCTGACCCTCTGCTGGACCCTCTGACAGGAAAGAGACGGTTGTTTAACTCATGACCAACCCAAAAGTTTGCTGACCACCTAGAAGTTGCCTGCACTTCTAAGTTTGAATGTCCCAATCATACTAAAGATTACCCTGAAATTCCCCTGAGTACCTATAATAGAAACCTGTGAGCTCAATTCGGGGTCCTTCGACATTTTGCTTTGCATAGGCGGGGACCCCAGCACACTGGATTCCTGCAGAATAAAACGCTCTTTGCTGTGTACATACTATTTGAGTCCAGGACATTTTCTTCAGCGAGCTCCGGACTCTCAACAATAGGAGCTTACCACCACACCCACTAATCTCTCTCTCTCTTTTTCCTGGAATAAATTTTAGGATACTTTTTTTTAAAGGTCTAGGGACAGAAGAGATCAAATTTTCCTTTTCCTCCCCCAAAATCCATATATGTAAATATTTTCTCTTCCTTTTGAACCTACAGAACCGAAATGGATTTCCTGTTTGTTAGCATTTATTTAGAAATGATGCCACGCACACAACAGATATTGTATGAAAGAGATTTATTGGATGGAGGTGGAGAGAGGAAAATGAAGGCGAGGGACATGGTGGGGGGCCCAGGAAAGAGAGCGAAGCAGAGAGAGCAAGAGAGAAGAGTAAGACAGGAAGGTGAGAGAGCCAAAGCGGTGGGTTGGTTCTTTTATAGCTTGTGCACGTGCAGCTGAACCGGGCCTGCTACACACCTGGTGGGGGACACATGATGACATCATAGGTTACTAGGCAACCCAGAAGCAGGCTGCCTATACGCTAACACTGTTATTTTACCTTGGATGTGTCTCTAGAAAGCGGTTAATCCATCAGTCATTACATCTTCCCTTGCTTTGTCCCTACACTTTTCACAGTATGCTTGCTAAATTTTACTTTGTGATTATACGTTAAACAGACATGATGGGAAAATGCCAGTAAATACACCAGGGTCACACACATTGTTGGGAGAGGTGATGAAATGAATGATGTGTAACTGACATTTTCTTGTTCAGACAAATGAGATCTTGAAAAACTGTTTAAAGACTTTAAAAAGCAAACAAATACATCAATGAGTACAACCTACAAAAGAAAAGAAAAAAAAAGAAAAGAAAAGTCATTCTGAAACAAAAGTCTAAATCAACTAAGATTAGGAAGGAGCCCTGGGGTGCTGGAGGGTTTTTGTGTGGTATTTCCCAACCCGGGAATCCGGTGAGTCTGAGATAAGTAGATACAGATACTATTTTAGAGGCCTTAAATCACAGGAAACAAAACCCTTAGGAGAAGATATGTTTAGGGAAGGACACCCAGAAGGAAATCTCAAGGGCTTTCAGGACCCGGGCATGCCAAACAGGATGGAAACATGGACAGAAAAGATCCAAGACTCCCTGAGACCTGAGAGAGGAAGGGCATGGCTGGTCCTCTGAGGGATTCAGAACAGATTTCACAGAACTAAAGAGAGAGAGAGATCGAGAGAGATCTCCCGTGAAAGCAGTTTGGATGTATATTTGCCTGGGGAAGACTATTTTCCCAGTTTGTAGTTGTCTGTGCAGGTCTGAGACCTCATGCGGCTCGGCCCTACAGTCCCCATCCATTTTAGCATATCTATTGTTATTGCCCTTGAAAGACCAAGAATTTGAAACAGAGCAAGGAGGGGTATTTGTGGGAGGTTTTGGGGGCAGGAAAGAGAACAGGGAATGATGTAATTATATCAGTCTCAAAAAGATAAAAGTAATTTAAAAAATTGAAGTCCCTGGCTTGAAAAATTAAGGGCCTCTCTACGAATTCCTGAAAGACAGCTTGATGCTTTCATAACTGTAAAAAGATCCTGGGGCCAGATGTGTGACTCAGTGATAGAACCCTTGCACCGGTGGAAAAAGAGGTTTTATTTCTTTGTTTTATTTTATGTGTTTAACTGTTTTTCCTGATTGCATGCATGTGTGCCATGCATACGCTGGTGCCCACAGAGGTCAGAAGGAGTTGTGGGACGGTTGTAACCTACTATGTGGGTGCCAGGAACTGAACCCAGGTCTTCTGCCAGAGTAGCCAAGTGCTCTTAAGCTCCCAGCCGTCTCTCCAGCCCCGAACAAGTAAAAAACCTAAACAACAACAAAAACTCTTTAAACATAAGGTAAGATGCATTTCTTGTGCAACCATGAGGACCTGAGTTTGGATCCTGCACCCACATAAGAAGGTGGGAAAGGTCATCCAAACTACCTATTACCCCAGCTCTGTATGGAGCAGGGACAGGAGGATCCCTGGGGCTTGCTGGCCTCAAGTCTTGTCCCAGGTTCAGTGAGAGACCCAGTTTCAAAGCAATAAAGCGGAGAATGAATGATAAAGTAGGACACCTCAGGTCCTTCTCTGGACACACACTTACAGGCATCCCATCCCACGTGAGCATAACACACACACACACTTTAAAATATCCTGAATTAAAAAAAACAAAGACAAGTCCACCTAGGCCAAAGCATTAGGAAATAAAATACAAATCTTCACAGCCATTCAGAGAATTGATCTTGCTCCAGAAAAAACAAGCAAACAAATAAACAAACAAACTTGCCTGTGGTATTGTTGGAAATAAGAAAGAGACCACCATTCCAACTGAGGGGTCTGACAAGGCTCTACCCAGGAAGAGCAGACACACTTACGACAGGAAGTGTGCTTGCCTTTTATTCTAAGGTGGTGGCTATGCCTTTTCCCCATTGGCTGGCGTCCGACCTCACAGCCTTATTCAATTTGCTAGTCTGAAAAGAACGGATGCGTAGGAAATGGGATAAGGGGAGAAGAGTCCCTTTGAGTAAACTAAGGTCCTACTAGATGGGAAGGATTAAAATATTTTCAAGTCTTTCAAGGCAGGAGAGACAAAAAGATCTGAGTTCCTTGTCCTAAATACAAGTTTTGTAGTGTTTGATAGAAAAGACTCACATTTGCTGTTTCTCACAGTATGAGACCCTGAAACTACCCAAAGGCACGTAAGCTCTGATCCCCTGTTCAGCGGTTTACAGCCAGTTGGTTTTTTTTTTGCTTGTTTTTTGTTTTTTGTTGTTGTTTTCCTTACGGAGTCCTGAAAAAGCAACCTGTTGGCGTGCCAGCACCAACCTGTTAGGGACATAATGTCGGGAGACCAGCTTGGGCTGAGCAAGGTCCTCAAGTCTCTTGCTCAGCTGAGCCTTCAAAGCAGCCTCCGAAATAGGGCGAATGGGGTCTTGATTTCCCCAAAACAGCTTCCTGTTAACGAAGTAGAAAGGTAGAGCATGATTTTAAATAAAATCCTGCTGACAAGCAACTTGAAGATGGCTCTTAAGAGAGACCAAAGAATTAAAAACTGGGTTTTTTTTTGGGGGGGGGGGGTTAATGAATTAAAGTTTAAAGTGCAAGCCTGAACAAATGCCAGCCAGGTGGAGACATGGCCAGCCACCTGCAGGGAGGAACCAGCCTAACTGCATTCTTTTCCTGCCCAGTAGAGATACAGTTGCTAGGAAACCGGCCCCTCTCCTCTAGGACAGCCAAACAAGAGAAGCCAGACCATTAATAGTTTGGGGGCCTTCCTATAGCCAATCAACTCAAAATGCAACATCCCCTTTTGTGTTTCAACCAATAGACGCTTGCCAGGCAGGACTCCCATTGCTTTGGGTGTGCTGGAAGGGACTGGACTCTGAATCAACCACCTACCCTGAGCATGATCTCTCTGCTCTCAACTGCTGCAGCGGTGAGGGTGTCAGCCCAAGCTATAGCTTGTAAGAAAAAGATCCTCATGTGTTTTGCAGAAGACTCGACACCTGGTAGTTTTTTGGAATCTTGTGTATCCGGCACAACATACTTGGGGGCTCGCCGGGATCCCCAAGACCTCCAAAACCCCTGAGCCAGAGGATCAGAACCCCGGGTAAGCACTTTTGTCTTGGCCAAGTTCTGTCATTCTGTATTTTTGAGATCTCAAGGTGGTACACAGTGGGTGGTCGGGGAGTGGTCGTGTTGATAGTACACCAGTTGATGTGGCTGGCAAACTGCAGCCACGAAGAGTCTGGGACACCTCCCAGATCCCGGAGGGGACAGGACTCCCCAATAGCACTGTGAGGGACACGGGGTCCCAAGTCTGATAGGCCTAGAAAGAAGCTCACTCCTACAGAGACAGGAAGTGGCACCAATGTCCTGGCTTTGGATTCTTACCAACCAGTTGGAGAGATTTTCGGTGGACGTGGAATCCCACCATCTACTCTCCTCTCTGTGCTTTCGGCTTCCATGGCGGGAGTCAATGAAGTCTGTGAGTCTGAGCTTTTGGATCCACTTCTGTTCCCAATCATAGAACAACTACACAGCTACTTTGTTCATGTTTGTCTTTCTATTTTGTTCATTGTGTTTGTGAATCCTTGTTTGTATCGGACTGTGACAGACGCTATGGGACAGACTTCCTCTCATCCTTCCCTGCTCCTCCCAACCCCTCCACCCAAGCAATGTTCCTCTTCGCTGCTCTCTGCAGCAGCAGGACCAGCGGGTTCTCTGGCAGGGAGCATGGGTTGGGCGGGAATTCGAGGGGAGGACCAGGGATGAAACTGTCAAGGACGCGCCAGCTAGCAGCTGAGTGAGAACAAAGTGCAGCTGGAGGAAATTACAGCTGGAGGAAATAAGAAAAGTTTTGCCTGTCTGTTTAAATGTATGTATGGCCATTACATGTTTATCTCTGACTTATCGTAAATGGTTAATATGCTCTGTATGTCCTGGTTATAGATTAACAGTTATTGGATATGTTTAAAGGTTAAATTCAAACTCCTGTTTAGAACGTATATATGTGTTCTTATATGTTTGTAAGATCTATAGAAACACAGATGTTTTTAAATAGCAACCATGTGGCTTGCCATGCCATGTAATGTGACTCTGCCATCTTGAAATTGCCATACGGTGTGCGGCAAAGGAAAAGAAAAAAAATACAGAATTTTGTTTATCATTCTAATTCTTTTTAGACTAAGAAGACAAGTCTCATTTTAAATTGGTATTGGTTTTAGAGATTGAATTGTTTGCACTGGTAAAATTTGGTTTTGACTTTTAAAATTATGATTATGCTTTGTGATTTCACTCCTTAAAAGGGTACTTTATTTTGATATTGCAAAAAACAGATTTCTGTTAAAAATCTGTTTAAAGCTATAAAACATTTTAAAGTTTATCAGGCATTTAAAAATAGTGACCTTGGGAAGTCTAACAAAGAACTTGGAATAGTTTCTCAACCCTTTGGGGGAGGACAAAAGACCTTGGTATTTATTTTATTAATTTTACCAAGTGAAATCAAGCCATACTATTTGAGTCAATTGAGAAAACTGAAGTTATTACAGTGTATCATGTCAGGATGGTAAAAACCCATGGAATGACTCAGTAAAGAAAATACAATAAACACTGGCAATTAACAGTAAGAAGACAAAGAGTCCAATTAAAATTTGTCAAGAGATCTAAATAGATACCTCACCAAATGAAATGTGCACAGATGGCTACAAAACACCTTCAAAATCCTGTCTTAAGGGAAGTGTACATTAATACTGTGAGCTACTGCTACACACCTATAGAATGGCCACAAGAGGCTGACAGGGAACATAAGAGACAACAGGTGCTCTCATCCATCAGAAGTTAGAACAGAAAATCATCCAGACACACCAGAAGAGAGCCCTACGGTCCCTTCAAAGGTTAAGTAGACACTTACCGTCTCATTCAGCAACTGTACTCAATCCCAGACACTCACCCACCTGAGGTTGAAAAAAATATCATAGCCTGTACATAAATTTTATAACAGCTGTGTTCATAATTGCCAAATATTAGCAACAACTTTCATATAATAGACTATTATTCTGTTCTATGAAATATGTTAAAAGGAAATGAGGTATCAAAATATGAACATGGATGGATAAAACCCAGAATGCTTATTACCAAGAGAAATGACCCCCTCCGGAGTCATACTGTATGATGCCTACAATATGACATGCCAGAGAAGGCAAAACTATAGAGGCAGAAAGCAAATCGGTGGCTTCCAGGAGTTCTGAGAGTGGGAAGGGAGGAAATGAATGAAGGACAGAGTGGATTTTTGAACAGTGAACTATTCTGTACTCAGAATATTCTGAATGCAATTGTCAAACCACAGAACCATGGTTCCATGAAAAGAAAACCCTAGAGCAGGGCACGGTAGCACATGCCTGTAATCCCAGCCCTCTGGAGGCAGAGGCAGACGGATCTCTGTGAGTTTGAGGCCAGGCTGGTCTACAAAGTGAGTCTAGGACAGCCAAGGCTACACCGAGAAACCCTTTCTTGAAAAAAAAAACAACAAAAATAAGAAAGAAAAGAAATAAAGGAAAACCCTAGAAATGTACAAATGTTGGTCTTCGACTGTAACAATACCGCATTCAATGCAAACAATGAATAGGAGCAGTGAGCACTGGAGAAGAGGATAACTATATTCAAACTTCTCTAAAAAAGTACTAAGCTCATTCAGGAGCCAAAGAAGAGGAGGAGGAGAAGAAGAAAAGAAGCCCTACAGTCAAGTACGAAAGACTGGGGTCTGGGCTGCTGGATACCCAGAGAACAGAAATGTCCTGGGCAAAAGCTGAAGGACAGTAGGCCACGAAGCCGCAAAGGTGGCCTTGCGGGATAGACACAAGACCTTCAGAGGCTTGAGTCATACCCGGAGCAGCGGTGCTCAAAGCTTTGTCAGAAGCATCTGGGGAGCCTTGAAACACCCCCAAACAAATTAAATCAGATTTCTGGCTGTGGGATTCAATCTTTAATCAGTTTCAAAGCTGCCTATGTGATCCTAATGTGCAGACAGATTTGGGGACCGCCAACCAAGGGTTAGCTTTCCATGTGTTGGATCCCTTGAAGTAAAGAATTGACAAAGTGGACCCAGGTAAGAAGAGACGGCAGCTACACCTGAGACGCGGGCATAATGGCCGCCTCAGAGTAATACTTACGTCACTGCTGTATCAAACACAGTCATTGCAAACAAGACCATATAATATTGCCTTACCTATCTGGAGTTCCCCATTGCTTTCTCGGTCTAGACATCTCTTCAGCTTTCTTTCTAGAAAAAAAACTAACAAATGCCAGCTAGTTAATTCCAAGTGTGCACAAGAAATATTTTTACAACAGACAAAGACATATGGAGAGGGACTGCATATTTGGGGTGACTTAGACTGCAGAGAGAGGGTCTGGAGAGATGGGCTCAGTGGAGCGTGTCCCGTTCTTGCTGAGTACCCGAGTTCAGTTACCAGCACCTAGGTCGGGTGGTTCACAACTGCCTGTAACTCCAGTTTCAGGGAAGTCGGCTCCAGAGAACCTGAGCCTCTGACGCTTCCCGTACTCACATGCGCATACAGGCACAGACATGTAATGGGAAAACAAACAAACCAACTTCCAGTCCCTTTCTACCATGAGCATCCTAAGCCACTGGTCTCCATGTTCCCTGCCTCCACACATGACCTCTGGCCCCCTGCTCCCTGTGCATCAGAACTCATGTGCTCTTTTCTGGACATGGCTCGGGTGCTGCACTCGTGAACTCACTGCAGCTATGGTGACATGCCCAAGCTCAATCTGTCAAGGTCAGTTAGCATTCCAGCAGGCACCACTGATTGGAGACAATGTGATGGTGGCAGGTTATAGGACAGCAGGTCAGGAATGAGGGTGGGTATGCTCAGAACATCTTGTGTGGCCTGGCATGGTGGCTCAGACTTTTAAGCCCAGCACTGCCAAGGCAGAGTCAAGCAGGTGTGGTTGTACACGGCAAGTTTCAGGCCAGCTGGGGCAATATGTCTCAAAACAAAAAGGGAAGAGAAAAACAAAATAAAATATTTTATAAGAGTAAAGAATAATTTTAAAAAATGTTCTGAGAAATACAAAGTTGCTAGAATAGTGTAAACTAAAAAGCCTTCTAGAATTATTAAACTAAGTGTATCTGATACAACATATAGTACATAGTATATATACACAATAAAGACATAAATACCCAACAAAGCAAAGAGCCCACTGGCTCCAGAAACTCCTAGGTTAAGCGGGCAATTAATGACTGAAAAAGGAGACAACAGGTGCATGAAGTTGTAGGTAGCTTGGTGACTCTGGGTTGTGAAGGGACTGTAAATTTCAGACAGGATGCCTATCTTTGACAGAACTATGAATCTGCCCCCTTGCATCGGCCCTGAGTCCTTGCACCTTGAGTCCCCCTGTGGCAGAAGTATCTTGCTCTTCACGTATCTGTGGGCTTCTCTACATTTCCCAGACTTTTTTTTTGCAGTTGTTTGGAAGTGTGTAAGTACTTGTGTCCACAGCGTTAGGTGTCGTTTCCAGGGCCGTATGCCTGCGAGTCAGTGCGGTTCTTCCATCTCTCTTTCCCAGCTGCAGTGACTGCATATTCTACTTCTCAGAGTTGAGAAGCAGAGAAAGAAGAACTGGTTCACACGGGGCATGAGGGAGAGATGGGCTTGTTATGTTAGCCCATTCAAGTAATTAAGTCATTACGTCTTGCTTGCCACAATGAGTGTAGCTTAGTGTAAACCCTCATCTTATAATTACTCATGGGCTCAGTTGGGAGTTTGAAAGGACCAATAATAACAACCCTTTTTATCTACTACTAGGAGCAAATAAAAATAAATGGAGGAGATGAGGAGCAAAAAAAGTATTATTATAAACATAATAGTAAAAAGCATTATACAACTTGTATAAACTTTTATAAAACAGAGTATATTCTTGCAGTATATACAAATCTACATTATAAATAAAATTAGATTGAGGAAAACAATTTAGATCCTTGACATCCTTGTCTCCCCTCTAGAGCTAAGCCTTCTGAGTGACCAAAAGCAGACACAAACATCACTTGATGCAGAAAGTCAGGTCCCACAGACAGAGGACTCAGAGGACCAGTTCTTTCTCCTAAAGCCACCACATAGATGTCACTCCCAGCTCCTGAAAAGTGTACTTAAGTATCGACGCAAAAGAGTTGACAGGTTTCTTCCAAAACCAGCCTGAGCTCTTTCACAGGCTCAGAGCTCTGTGTTAGAGTCAGTCTTGACCCAGGGGTCAAGCGAAATCCTATCCCAGGCACAGCATATGTAAACCTTTATGCTTGTGTCTTTTCAGATACCCCTTAACTAAAGGAGGCACACCATGGAGAGAATTCCAGTAAGTGGGAAGAGGCAAAAGGTAATTAGTAGCCACTCCCAAAGCTGAACACTCGCTAAACTAAGCCATCTAACTGAACAAGCTAAAAAGCCTTTCATCAAGTTGTCTGTTCCAAGCCACTCATTTAACTCTTGCTCCTTTGCCTTTATTGACGAGGTATTTTACCCTGGGCGCCTACTCTCAGCTTTGCTATGAGGAGTTGTGCAAACAGACTCCGGGGACATGGGGTAGGAACACAATCTGCCCACCTAAGATATTATTCCAGCACCTTGGAGACTCTAGGTCTTCTTATTTTTAAGTGAGGCCTACTTTCCTTGTACTAGTTTTTATTGAGAAGTAATGTGTGTACCTCTCTATGTGGTAGTAACATACCTACATACATACATCAGGGGAGTGAGCATTTCCACCTCATGTTTATGTATTGAGAGCTTTGTCCTTCTAGTCATTTTGAATTATGCAGATTTTTCTAAACCAACAGCTATCTGTCTGCGGATTTCTCTGTGTTTTGGGGTCTCTTTACAATTTTTACATGTATTTATTTACTTGCTCATTGTGTATGTGTAAATGCAAGCATGAAGAAGTACACAGACCGCAATATACGTGTGGAGGTCAGAGGAAAGCTTTGAGGAGTCGTTTCCTTCCATGGTGTGGATCCCAGGGCTTGGACCCAGGTGACTGGGTGTGGCAGCCAGTGCCTTTACCTACTGAGCCATCTTGCTGGCCTATTTTGGTGCCTCTTATGGCCAGTAAACTTAGTTCATCCATTCAATAATTTTTAAAAATTGTTTTTTTTTTTTTGAGAGGTCTTGTTAGATAGCCAAGACTGACCTCCAACTCAAGGCAATCCTCCTGCCTTTACCTCTTAAGTGCTGGTATTACCATACCTGATTTATTACTCAGTAAATGGTTATTCCACACTTTCTGTAAACCAGTAGTGTCCCACGGTTAGATGCTCACTGGAGCATAAAACAGACCCAAGTCATGGCAGAAAGGCAATAAATGAAATAATTTATGCATATGCTATATTAGTTGGCAATATAAAAGGGGATGGGGGGAACAAACATGGCCAGCGAGAGTGTTCAGAGTAAAGTCATTTGTGGGCAAACCTGATGACCTGAGTTCAATCCCTGGGGCCCACATGTTGGAAAGAAAGAAACAATTCTGACCATTTGTCCTTTGATCACCACACACTCACCATGGCATGCATGTGCCCCCATACAAATAAACAAATGGGATAAATTGTTTTTAAAGTAAGTGGAGGGAGTTGGAGTGTGCAGTGGGAGGAAGGTTACTTCTGCAGTAGTGAGCTCAGAGCCCCTGCTTGTCAGACTACATCTGAGCAATGGATAAGCACACAGACTTTGCAGACTGATTACTCCATTTCAGAGGAAGCCAGCAAGTTCAAAGATCCTGTTTGAAAACAATAGGAAGCCAGCGTAAAAATAAGTAGAAGAGATGAATTATTCATCTCAAAAACGCTATGTGCCTGACACTCTGTACATGCTCATTTTTCCTTTCTCAACACTTTGGATGGTACTGAAGGGTTTAGTAAATGCAGAGTGGACAAGTATTTAATTGTTCAAGATATAAACTTAGTAAAGTGTGCTATAGGCCAAATCATAGGACTATCAATAAGTTCAGCGATGAGGCCCTTGAGATAGTTTAAGTTTGCCATGTCTCTCAGTTGCCAGACCAAATTCAGGTTATAGGACAGCAAGAACAGTGTTTCCTCCCCAGACTCAGGACTCTTCTTACCTACGTCCCCCCACATTCTAGACTCCAGTAATGCCCTCCCCCATTTCTTATTATAACGAATCTCTCTATAGTTTTACTCTCTGATGTCTAACCTTTCCTAGCTTGATGTTCCCAAATCCTCAGGGATATATAAAGATACCAAAAAGAGCTTAGAGTCTTTAGGACATTTTAGAGTCAGATGGTACCCTACAGTACCCACTGATCTGCTGAGGCAGCCAAATACCAAATTCATATCTAAGTTACATCATCCCCATATAGTACTTCATGCTCATGGGAGACTCTGACTCTGACTAAACCTTTTATGTGTCCCGCTAGTCACAGTGGTCTGGAATCCCAGGACCAGGGGGGCAGAGGCAGAATTTTGTCTTTAAAGGGAAAAAAAGAAAAACATTTTACCTGCGCCCTTAATTTTAAAACATTAGCAAATGTTTGTAAAGAACAAGATAACAACAAAACTTTTTCAGAACACACTGGTAGAATGCACTTCAATTGGTTTATTTATTGAACAATTGGGCAAGTGCTAATTCTTTGTGAAGGCGTGGTTACCATTGTGATTCGTGGGCTGTTTCTATAGCTACACCTCACCACAGCCTGGGCTGTCCTCAGATTCTAAGTACAGCCAAGGATGACTTTTAATGTCTAATCCTCCAGTCCCCTTCTCCCATCCAGCTGGGACCGCAAGGCTATGCCACCATGCCCAGGACCCTCTGTTGGATCTTAATATAGCTTTCCCTGTCTTTCTTGAGAACAGCATTACCTCACTGTGTCCTGTCACACCACTGTGCAGAAGGTTAAAAAAAAAAAAGTATGAAAAGACTGATTCATGAAAGGGGAAAAACAATAACAAACACCTGAGGTCAGGGAGACAACTCTCAGGTAAATAGCACCTGCCGGCCGCCAAACCTGAGGACTCACGTGAGAAGCCGGAGGGTGTGTCACCCGTGTATAACCCCGTGCTCCTGCCGGGAAAGGGAACACAGGGAGAGCGGAACCTCCGTGGAGCCTAAGGGCCAGCTAGCCTGTGATAGACCGTGGGCGGCTTAAACAACAAGAAAGTGGAAGGCAAGAACCGACGATGACGTCTGAAACCTTTCCTCTGAGCTGCAGAGGCATGAGTGCACCTCACTCCCGTCCCCTCCCGTCCTCTGTCCTCTCCGTCCCTCCACCCCGCACCGCAGGATCTGAAAGGATCTGAACGAGGCTCCCAAATACCATCCCCTGCGGCTCACCAGTACCTGAGAAAGTGGGCACACAGCAATAGGGGTGTTCTGATCTCTGCTAGTGAGCATGCTCCTCTACATCTCGCTATCTGGTTTACATCCAGAAAACATTTCTTTCATAACTAAGTACAATACATCTGAGTGAATACTTTCCTGTTTAGGGATTATGAGGGCAGTAATGGGGATGCTACAATTTTCTTACATAACTGAGGCCCCAGATAATCAGCCAAACAAAACCAAGTACCATTAATCAAATAACAGTGACAAAAATTGTAACCAGTTCTCACATTTTTTTTTGAACCATAAAAAAAATAAGTAGATACAGGGAGTCGGAGAGATGGCTGAGCTGTCAGGAGCATTTGTTGCTCTCTCGGACAACCCGAGTTCAGTTCCCAGCACCCGTTCGGAGGCTCGAAACTGTCTAACTCCAGCTCCAGGGGATCTAATGCTCTTTTCTGGCCTTTGTTCACATGCACGAGATACACACACACAAAGCCCAGCAGTCATACACAATAAGTAACCAGAAATAAATCTTTTAAACAAACAAAACCAAAGTAGCTATAAACGACTTTCGCTGCCTGTTTCCACACAGGGGCGATTGTTCACACTCAGCAGGTGTCATTTTGTTAGATCAGCATGCACTTTGTTTCGTTTTTGAGACAGGGTCTTGCTCATACAGTTTAAGGTTGCCTATAATTCACTATATACCCAGGGGCAGCCCCAAACTCACAGCACACACAGACACACCCGCCGCCATTAGCTCCCAAATGATGGGATTACAGACCATCATGCCTGACTTGATTTGATGCAGACTTTTGAGTGAAAACCTAGAAATACTAAGTACTCCTTCTACGGCCAGCTGTAACGCTCAGCTAAGTACAACCATGCAGAGCCATGTGTGCTTTTACTAGATTTCATTTGCTCTTAGTGAATTCTAGTTGACAGAGCCATCCCATCCCCATTTTCAGGGTTCTTGTGAGAAAAATAAATATTTTTAAACTGCAAAGCATCACACACAGATAAAGTAGGACTATTTACTGTCTAAATAAAGAGGAAAAATACAGAAGCATAGGATAGAAAATCTAAAATAAGTCTGAATAACAAGCATAGCTGCAAATGGGTTGTGATTAAAAATAATATAAATAGGGCTGGAGAGATAGGTCAGAGGTTAAGAGCACTGACTGCTCTTCCGAAGGTCCTGAGTTCAATTCCCAGCAACCACATGGTGGCTCACAACCATCTATCATGAGATCTGGTGCCCTCTTCTGGCAATAAATAAATAAAATTAAAAAAATAATAATATAAATAAATATATAAATGAATATAAAAATAAATAAAGTTTTAACCCACATTTTTAAAAAAGTAGATAAACCTGAAAGGTGGTATTATTTACTTCTCATCCACATGAACTGCAGTTAGGACCCTTAGTATTTCCCCTTAATAATTCAGCTGTTTCCTCTTCTAAGCTACGTCTTAGTCAGGCCAGGAATTCGCATCTCCTTCCACAGGGCATTTATTTTGGTGTTTACACACACACCTTTCCTCTTGTGAGGAAGGCACTGTGTATTTCATTAGCCACTGTACCTGTCTCAGAAGCAGGGAGGGTTGAAATCTGCTGACCCCAGATGAGATGTCAGTGCAGACACCTGTGACCCTACAAAGGGCAGGTCTAGTACAAGATGCGCCAACCATGCTATCCCAGTCACTTCTTGCTGTGACTTTCTTCTTCCCTGCTTTCTGTTTTATTGTTTGATTTTACATGTGTAAGTATTTTGTCTGTTTATATGTCTATGCACCACGTACATGTAGACACTGGAGAAGCCAGAAGAGGGCGTTGGATCCCTTGCAACTAGAGCTACAGATGATTGTGAGCTCTGTGTGGGCGCTGGAATTGAACGTGGGTCCCGTGGAAGAGGAGCCAGTGCTCTTAAGCGTTGGGCCATCTCCCCAGCCCCTTTCTTACTTATGTATGTGCTTCCTTTTTTATTTTGGTGGTGGTCTGGTTTAAAAGAAACACTCTACTATTTAGCTACATCCCCAGTCCTCCGCCTTTCTTCTTCCCGTTGGAAAGGCCTGTCATATAGGGAACACATGGAGTTCCCTCAGAAGCTAAGACAGGCTTTCTCTCAAATGCTCCAGGAGCCTAGCCTTGAGCTTTGGCTCGTCACCAGTTCAGGTGTGAGAATGGCATTCTCCTCAGAGTCTTACCATTTCTTTACAGCATCACTGGAAGCAGGGAACCCTAAAAGAAAATAGAAGCAAAAATTAGAGTCAACAGAAATAAAAGATACACGATAACATCATAAATCCAAGGAGATCACAAAAGTAACTATTGCGGGTGCTAATATTGAAGTTAATCATGCCATGTTCTGAAATAAGCCACACACAAATCAAGGCCTTCAAGTTTTTTGTTAAACTGGACTGGAAAAAAAAATAGAACATTTAAATCACCAGATTTTAATTTTCTAGGATTAAAGTTGATCAAATAGATTAAAATATTTAAAACTGTGTCCAAGGCTGGAGAGATGATTCAGAGTTTAAAAGCACTGCTTGCTTTTCCAGAGGTTCTGAGTCCAATTCCCAGCAACCACATGGTGGCTCACAACCATCTATAATGAGATCTGGTGCCCTCTCCTGGCCTACAGGCAGAGTATTGAATACATAATAAAATAAATAAATCTTTAAAAAACTGATTTTTTGTGTGTGTCCAATAGAATATTATTTAGCTATAAAAAAAAGGAAAATTATGGTATTTGCAGGAAAATGAATGGAAACTAGAATTGTACTAAGTGAAACTATGTACAATCAGGAAGACAAAGCCCATGTTTTCTCTCATATGCATACTAAATTTTAATTTTTTTATGTATATATATATATATATATATGGTTGTGGGGTATGCCATGAAACTCAAAAGGGAACCATAAAGAGGGAAAAGCGCTCTTAAGAAAAGGGATAAAGAAGGTGATAGACAGCCAGGTGGTAGTGGCCCACACCTTTAATACCAGCACTCAGAGAGACAGAGGCAGCTGAATCTCTGCAAGCTGGAGATTAGCCTGGTCCACAGAGCAAGTTCTAGGACAGCCAAAGCTACACAGGGAAACCCTGTCTCAAAATAAACAAAACAACAAAAAGAAGGCCATGGACTATATGTGACCTGGAAATGGATTTGGGGAGAAGGGAGGAGGAAGGAGGAAGGTCAACAAAAATGTGTGAAAATGCAAAGCTGTAATGCGTGGGTGGGATCAAGAGGAGAGAAGAAGGGTGCTACTATTGAATTGTAAAGTGAATATACAAATTTAAAGTAAATTAAAATTTTAAAAATGCAAGAATACAGCCTATTGCTTTATATGCTAACTTCAATTTTTAACTGTGTGTAAAAAATTTAAATCTCCTCTCTTTCTTTTCTACCTTGTCTGGAGACTGTCTCTGCGGCCCCTTCCCCTTCCCTTAATAAACCTCCCACGTTGAAAAAAAAATTAAATCTAAAGAAGAAACAAAACGTTTAATAAATATCAGAAAAAATAGAATAAATGCTTAATAATGTTAATATCTGAAGACTGCAAAAGTACAAACAGAAAAAGACACTAAATTATGTGCTAAGAATAGAATAAGCTAAGGGTGTGAGTTAAATTCAAATACAAAAATCTACAAAAAGGCCAATAAACATTTTTTTTAAAAATCAAGCTTCCTTGTAATCAAAACAATGTAAATGAAAAATTAAATATTTTAAAGCTATCAAATTAGCAAAATTTCTTTGCAAAGAATAAAGTGCTAGAGGATGAATGAGATGCTCATTCCATGCACAGCTGTGCACAGCTGGCAAGTGTTCAAATCAGGACCCTATGAAAAGCTGGGATTGTGAGTCAGAAATGTTCATACATCATAACCTAATTCTGTTTCTAGAAATGTACCCTAAGGAAACCAGTTTAAATGTGGGCGAAGATGTATTATTCATCAAAATATCCAGTGTGGTGTCTTTGACAATAAGAAACTAGTAAATCTGAGATATCCGAACCAGGAGAAATGATTAAGCCAATGAAAACACGTGCATAGAAGTTCACAATTTTGGTAGGAAAATGTGGTTGATTATAAGGTCACCATATCTGGAGACATGTTCAAACAGACATCATGATGACAGGCTGTTCCAGAAAGAGTCTCTTCGAAGAGTTAACCCCTCCGAAGGTTTTGAGCAAGCACATTCTGCACTGTGGGGTGTGTCTGTAAAGGAGAACAGGTAGACGCTGGCATCAGGGAGATACCGATCAAAACCCAGCTTTGTCAATTTTTCAACTACATGGTCTTGGGCAATCAGATTAAGTTCTATGAGATCCTGTTCCCCTCTTTCAGATTAGAGGATAATAGATCTGTGTAAAAATCAAATATAGATAGATGATGGATAGATGATTGATAGGTAGATTATTAACAGGTGATAGATGATTGATTGGTAGATAGGTAATAAACAGATGATACACGATTGATTGGTAGGTAGGTACAGTATGTGCACGCATATATGAACATATATAAGCACCTTTATATATGAACAGTAACTGAAATTACTAATTTTTACTTTAGTGTACCAATGGCTTTATTAGATCACTGTAAAAAAAAAAAAATCCAGCCAACTGTGACCTTGGCTCCTATGTGCAGGCATGGTAGATCTGGAGAGGAGGTCAAAAGTACCTGTCCTTTCAAGGAGATGGTAGCCTAGTGGAGGAAACAGTGGTAAACTGGAAAGATGAGACTCGGGCATTTCTAGCTGTTGTTTCTAAGGCCAAGCTCATTCTGACCTAATGAAAGGGAGAGAGTGGTTTCTGACTGCCCTGATGCAGTCCACAGAAGCCACAGCTTTTATCCTATGGGCTTTTCCTACGCTGCTAACTGGTTCTCAGCTTCAGACACATGGGTCAGTGTCAGTTTAATGCTGACCCAATCCTAAGAAAACATAGGAATGAGCAACCAAGCGATTACTCCATGGTATGTCCCAAAGTGCTTCACTTTCTGTAAAGGAAGTTCTGAGGTGACCTCGTTGACTGGCAGGATGGGTCAGCTCTGCTGTGGCCGGTGATGCCCCAGGAGAAACAGTGCTGTACTGTTTCCAGAGTGGTCTGCAGATCAGACTCACCTGCGTCTCAGCCCACATACCAGATTAATCAGTTCACAGCCCCTGGAGGTGGGACACAGCCATCAATATTTTTAAGGGAGACAGATCTGGGCTTCTTTCAATACTGTTGTAAGAGCAAGGGCTCTGGAGCCAGACTGCCTGGAACCGAATTCTGACTCTAAGCTCTGACCTTGGGCGTGTACGCTCCCGCTCTCTGTACCCTGGTGCTGTGCCGTACGAAACGGGTCCACAGAGTGAAGGAATGTCAGATAAGACCACGTGCATAAAGAACTGCACGGGAAACAGCCAGAGAACCATTATTCGTTCCCCAAAATTTGTAAATTAAGATGTTTCGATGTCTACCGATTTAAAAAAAAAAAGTGTTACGAATGCAATGTAAAACTGAACTGTGAACATGCCCTTATTTCTATTTCCATAGATTTATGTGCTTCTGCTTTCCACTCATGTGGGTTGCTTACATGAACGCACACACAGGAATATACCACTAAAAGATGTGTCTGTTTTAAAATCGGCCAGTTCATTCAAGGAGGGAGGCAAACACTAGTGGATAAAGAAGGAAGATAAAACAAAGCGAGAGACTAAACAGTGAAGTCAGCACCGGTTGTCTGGCAAGCACACTCACTAGCTTTCCTTGATACAGAAAAGCTTTATTCCTGATTTCACTGTTGGTGGTTTCCAGTCAACTGAAGCCTGAAAATATACAATAGAAACTGCTAGAAGTCAGTAATTCCTAACTTTTGAACATCTTCCATGACAACATGTTACAACTGTTCGGTAAGACTCTTCTTGTCTTAATCTCGCGCGATACCCAGTTTATAAGTTAAATTTTATCATAGATATTATACAGTTCAAAAAACTTACTGCCCGTGAGTTGAGTACAATGGGCGGTCCCAGGCATTTGGAGAATGTCTTAGAACGTCTTCCCTGTGGACAAGGGGGGGGGCTACTACGTTAAAATTGGGGTGACTTTTGGAGGGTTTCAAAGGATTCACCACTCTTATTTCTTGCTTTTATTTTTTTTATGATATCTGTATTCTTCATAATATAATATTTTATTTGTTCTTTGAGAATTGGGTACATGCATACAACGTATTTTGATCATATTCACCCCACTCCTCGCCCTAACTCCTCGCGGATGCACATCCCCCAACCCCCCACCCCGGTCTCATAAATCACGGGAGTTGGAGCATGTTCAAGAGTAGTGCCGGTTTGCGGACGGCGCTGTGCAGGTCTGGGAGAACAGCCGCCTGGCCCTTCATATTCTCCTCCCGTGCACTC
>CM053743.1:31422613-31448035 GCA_028658305.1 Pachyuromys duprasi
GGGGGGGGGGGGGGGGGGAAGGTGCAGGGGTGCGGGAGCAAGGCGGGGCTTGTTTGGGCGGTGCCCCATGTTGAGAGCTGCGCCATATATTGACTTATTGACGTTGTAAAATGTATTCTATGAGACCTTAAAGGCGTCACGCAAATACAGATTAAAGTTAGTGTTTGACCGTGAAAAGGTGAACAGAATTAATTTGTTCCTTCTTCAAAGTCTACTTTTAAAAAAGGCTTTTAAAAAAATTATGTGTATGGGATAAGTGAGTGTGTACACGCTTAAGGAGGTCTGAAGTGGGCGTGGGATGCCCTGGAGCAAGTCATAGGTTGAGAGCCTGCTGGCTTGGGTGCAGGGCCCTGAGATCCTAATTCCTGTCCTCTGGAAGAGCATGAGTCAGCTCTGGGAGGTCACTCTTGAGGTAGGTCATTCATGAAGAGAAATTAAACTCAGAACACAGAGGAAGTTCCCAGCACGGTACCACCAGGAAAGACTCTTCCCTTATGTATTTGTAGAAGAGGTGTCCTTATATAGAAGTCCTAGCCAGAACCTACTGAGCACTTTGTAAATGACAATAAACGCTGGTCAAGGAAAACTGATTAGATTGAATAAATGCAAGAATACGATAATCACAGACTACTCCCTTACCAAAATCATCATTTAAAAATGGGGGAAGAAATTTAAAACAGATTTAAAAAATTACTCTTAGACTCATAGAGATCCACCTGCCTCTTGCCTCCTGGGATTAAAGGCATTTGCCACCATGCTCGGCTTAAAATTTATTTTCAAAACATCAACATACAGCAGAATAAAGTGCGTAAGGTTGTACAGTGAAGGGGGGAAAAAGGGAATTCAGTTGTCACATGAACGACTTCCAATGGCCTGTGGCATAACTTCCAGAAACAGCTTCAAGAGTATAGTGCCTTAGTGACACTGTGGATATAGACGATGAAAGAGGCTGGTGGCTAAGACCATTAGGGAAACTGTCACTGGGGAACTAACGACAGGATCGGGGTGATCTCTCCTCATCTAGCCTAAATGCCCCACTAGTGGAAGAGCCAGACCACGGAAACACACAGTGACAAAAAGAATTTCTTCTGAACTGAAGCAATCCTCTCAAAGTGTGGTGTGCACAGGGCAGCCAGAGGACAAGCTGCAAAAGGTGGGCTAGTTCACTGCGTATTGTAATGAAAAAAGTGTTTCAAAAAGACAGAGAGTAATAGTCCCCAAGTGTCTGGCTGTGTGTCCTAATTGGGGCAAAGTTAAAAATTTAAGACTGGGGCCTGGAGAGGTTAAGAGAGGTTAAGAGCACTGGCTGCTCTTCCAGATGTCCTGAGTCCAATTCGTAGCAACCACAAGGTCTCTCATAACCATCTGTAATGAGATCTGGTGCCCTCTTCTGGCCTTCAGGCATACATGCAGGCAAAACATTGTATACATAATAAATAAATAAAATTTAAAAATAATTTAACACTGATTTTTTTAAAATAGATAGTCTAGCCTAGCCTAGAACTGCCTAAGTAGCCCAGGTGATCCTTCTGCCTCTGCCTCTCTGAGTGCTGTAATTATAAGTATGCACCATGTATGACTTTTAAAAAGAGATGCATTTGAGATAATGAGGGTGCTTAAGTATTTCTTGTGGTTCTTAGATAACATTAGAAAATAACTAAATTTTGATTGGTATAATAATGGCATAGTTATTGTAAAGTTTTAAATCCTTAGCAATTAGAGGTATTTATGGGTGAAATGCCATGGTTGCCATAATTTTCTTTAAAACAAATCTGTTCTGCAGGATGCTCACAAAATTTGGAGAAAGCAGTGAAAAAAAAATCCCAAATTAAACAGGATTCAAAGTAGGGTGGGGGTGGTGCATGCCTTCAACCCCAGCACTCAACTGGAGGATCTCTGTGAGTTCCAGGCCAGCCTGGTCTATTTATCGAGTTCCAGGACAGCCAGGGCTACACAGAAAAACCCACCTCGAGAAAACAAAAGCAAAACAACAACAAACAAACAAAATGACATGATTCCAAAAACTTAACAATTGTTTGAACTAGATGAGTTTATTACACTAGATGAGTTTTGTACACTTGAAAGTTTCTAAAATTAAAAAATAACCATCATATGATCTGAAAAAAAATGTGTTCAGTCTTTCAGAGACACGAGTGATGTCAACCATACATGTAAAACAAACAAACAAACAAAAAAGCAAAACAAAAAAAAACCTTTTTAATGAAATACTAGAAATAAGAAATGTTTTTATTCAGTTCCAAGTTGCCAGGCAAAACATGCCCAGTAGTGCAGTCATGGGCCTGGGGGTTATACGGGTAACCAGCTGCTCTCTGAGGGAATATGAGGCCTTTTCTACAGGAATTATTTCATGCTTAGTACTATAAACATGGTAACAATAACAACAACAACAACAAAAACATGGCTGAGGAGACTCTAGGCACAAGGGGAAACCTGCTGTTGTTAATTAAATGATCATGCTGTCAAACTGCATTCTAAATATTTATTTTGACTCTTACCCAAAGAGTCAAAACTGGTGTAAGGGCTAACTGCTAAGAGCACTCAGTTGTGGGGGGTTTACCTGTATCAACCACCCAACATCAGGAAGAGCGGAAGAGCAGATGGGGTAGCAGGCTGGGAGGGAGAGTAGGTGAGCATGAACATATGGCAACCCTAATTGGGCTCTAGATAAATGAGAACAATTAAAAAAAAAAAAGGCACAAAGTTAGGAGAGAGAGATGAGGTGGGGAGACAAGTCCCTGGCCTGCTCACGAACCTCACAGAAGGAGACGGCAGCGGTGAACTGGCTGTATAGTTACATACTGTGTGATTTGCTGGTAAATGTGTACACCTCACTCTTGTTCATTCAAATGCTGATTTCTCCCTCCCCCCCCCTCTGGTTTCAATCTGGATACTGCATTGTGATACTTATTCTAAGCATCACCTGTCTCAACTTTGTGTAAACATCCGAAATAAAACAACCAGCCACAATGTTGAGCAACAGAGAGGAAGGAGTAAGCGGGGAGAGGGGAGGAGCCAGAGGACAGGAGAAGAGTGGGAGGCAAAGGGCGGGGCCAGAGCTGGGAGAGCAGAGCTGGACGACAGATCTGGGAATGAGGAGAATGAACCAGACCTAAGACTTCATAAAAAGCAAGTATGATGTGGGAAATCTAAATGTTAGGAAACTATGAGGGCTTGGAGGTTTAAGAGGGAGTAATTATTGCCCAGCATTGTGTTCTAGGTTAATTAAATAATCCCAGTCTCTGTGTGATTTGGTTATACAGCTGTTTAGGATTAACAGCAAGCTTTACCAGAAGATAACTCAATAGTAAATATTGTCACAACAGTGATTGTGTGAATCTTCCAAAAATTAATTCCAAACAAGGAAACTTGTGGCTAATGATGAAAATTTTTTTAAAGCACAAAAAGAAAAGTATTTCTAATTATATGCCACTTTCACATGTCAGTTTAGTCTCACATGGACAGCTAAATAAACAATATGAATAGACATTTGCCTGTTTTGTTTCCTCTCTAGAGGCTTGTATATTTAAATAGGGAACAAAATTGAATTCAAGAATGTATTGCCGAATGCACTTTGGCATCAATCCCTACAGAGACAATAATTTTACTAAAAGACGGGTTCTCTGGAGGCTCTTACTTGGGCCATAATTCAAAGAGGCCGACTATTTTATCTGTAGCACACCGGTCAAGCCAGCACTTGAGGGGCGGGGCAGGAGGAGCTTCTGGGAAGACTGACACAGTAGTGCCGTCGCGTCTGTGACAGCTCCGTCTGTCTTCTCATTTCTCTTACCCTATCGATGTCTTAGAAACTACTTTGCTCGACTTGGTGTTCCCTAGAGCGCACAGCACGTGCGGCCAAGCAGAAGCCTTCCTTCTGTAAGGACGTCTGAGGCGCGATTTACGGTCACCAATCCTAACACCGAGAGCTTAACAGCGGCCAGGCACTGGGCCAAGCTCTTCCCATTCCTTTTCTCTGTCTTTACCCTTAGGTCACTCCTAGGCTCTTACAGCAGGACTTCCCCATACAGCAAGGAAGGGAACAGGGTAACGATGAGGAGCAGGCTGTGGGATCTTAGCACCGTATTCGATATCTGCTGCTACTGTGTGCATGACCTCTGGTGAGTTATCTGACTCCTCAGTGCCCCAATTTGCTCATCTGTTTTTGAGGCATAGAGAGTGCTTACACTAATGGCTTGTCTTGAAGATATGACAAAATGCTGTCAAATGTTTAGAACACCCAGCGGACGTAAGTTACTTGAGCTTGGGAGCTACCAAGTGAATCTAGAGGGTATCAGAAGTGTCCATGTAGAAGACTCCCTTCACAAGGCTGCTCCAAGCTTTAGAACAGAAAAAAAGAAAAGAAAAGAAAAAAGAACAAAACAAGCAAACAAACAAAACAACCAAACCCAAGAGTCTAAAGCCTCTGTCCTGTCCTCAGGTAGCTTAACACAGGAGACAGAGAGGTGGACTAGAATCAAGTGACTAGGTTCGGGGTGTGCCCAGTGAGCGGAAGACATCGCCTGCTGTAGGGAGAATAGTTCGGGAAGCACCCTTTAGAGGACCTGAGGGGTGGAGAGAGAGGAGGATGCCAGATAGCTGCTGATGTGGAAGAAGATGAACTTGAAGAGGGCATTACAGGAAGTGTGAAAGCCCCGGGGAGGAAGTGGTTCAGGGGCACAGTAACGCCATGGGCCAGGGTGGCTGAAAACAGCTAGGAGGAAGGACAGTGGGGCTTGGGGTTGGAGGGACCCTGGAGGGCTCCTGCCTCTACTGTATGGGATTGGGAGCAAGATGGCTGGGCCATCAGAACATTACAAATCCATCACTCCATTCCTAGGTTTCAATTTTACTCCATAGCACCAAACCCCATTGCTTTTTAGAATCACCTACAACTGACAAACGGGTTGATGGAATTGCGCTCGGAGGACAAGACTGCCACCTTCTGGAGAGATATTTCCCAGCACTCACATACTTGGGACCCAGTCATTCTCAGGTAAATCCTTCGGATGAGGACGAAATAGCAACAGGGAAGAAATCTTCACTTGTCCCTGCCTGCCTCCTAAGAAGTCCTTGCCTGAGTATCAGTGAGATGAAGTTGACCTGTGAGGACAAGACAAGGAAGAACTCTACCAAGAAAAGTGCTGGACCAGATGTCCACTATCCAGGGGCAGACAGAGAACTTCCAGTCCCGATTCCCATGTCCCAATTCTCAGTTCAGAAAGTCCCATTTTTAAAACTGAAGAGATGGCTCAGTGGTTAAGACTACTGTCTACTCTTCCAGAGGTCCTGAGTTCAATAACCAGCAACCACACGGTGGCTCACAACCATCTCTAATGGAGTGCCCTCTTCTGGTGTGCAGGTGTACAGGTAGTCAGAACACTGTATACATAATAAATGAATAAATAAAAAATTTTTTTAAAAAGTAAATCTTTGAGCTAGGCGGTGGTAGCACAAGCCTTTAATCTCAGGACTTGGGAGGCAGAGGCAGGTAGATCTCTGAGTTTGGGGCCAGCCTGGTCTACAAGGTGAGCTCCAGGACAGCCAAGCCTACACAGAGAAACCCTGTCTCAAAAAAACAAATTAAGAAAAGCTAGTGAGTGTGCTCGCAGGGGCAGAATGTTCCAGATGAAATTGTATGAGGCTTTACTGTATATTCTCTTCTTCCATTTCATCTTCCTACTTCTTCCACTAGTCTTTAACCTCCCTCCTTGAATTAATTGTTTGTCTTAAAACAGATACATCTCAGGAACTCAGTCTTCATGTGAATAGATGAACTGGGGTGTCTACCCTATGACCAATATGTAAATTGAATTAACTAATTTAAAATCATGGAAAAAAAACCCAGATAAATCCCTTAGCGGCATATTCCTGCGTGTATTCATATAAGCAACTTCAGATGAGCCGAAGCGGAAGCACACAAATGGATGGGAATACAAACAAGTGAATGTTCACAATTAGCCCAAGCTGTCAACTAGACACAGGAGCCACAAATGTCAGCCTGGTCTTCGGGAGTGAATATTTGTGACACATTTTCTTAATTGCTAATTGCACTCTCCAGCAAGCTTCTGGAAGTTCTTCTAGAGCCACACTAAGCAGCTTCTATATAGGTCTCTATTGTATGTTACTTGCCTCAGCAAGGTCCTGGAAGCAAAAGAGAGGTTTAAGTAATGAAGCATAATGTGTTTTTTTTGGGGGGGGGCAGGGTCTCACTATGTAGAACTCTGGCTGTCCTAGAAATCAGGCTGGCCCCAAACTCACAGAGATCCACCTGCCTCTGCCTCCAGAGCGCTGGGCTTAAAGGAATGAGCCATTGCGCTTGGCAGATAAGCCAATAATAATTTATTTATTTATTTAAAGAAATAAGCACTGAATTGCCCAGTGGAAGAAAGAATGCAAAATTATGCACTGTGCTTTCTGGAGTCACATTTATGCACAGTATTTTCTTGTGTTTATATAAACACACAAACTTGTGGTTCCTTGTGAAAGGTCAGAGGGGCCGAGAGAAGACAGGGTGGGGTTGAGACATGCACTTCTTTTTATGACTCTCCTTGTACTTGTGACAGTCTTACAAATTTCAAAATATTTTTGTTTTTAAAAAGTTTTAAAATCGTATTTATTTACCTGTGTGTGAGAGAGAGAGAGAGGAGGGAAAGAGAGAGAGCTAATAATAAACCAGCAGCAGCTTGCAGGAAGTGGTTCTCTCCTTCTATCTTGTGGGTCCTGCGGATTGAATTTGGGTTGTCAGGTCTGGTGGTAAGTTGTCTTTTATCTGTTGAGCCATGTAGATGGCCCTCAAAATACTTTAAATTTAGACAGTTCTCCACAGGGTGTGGTACTGCACATCCAGAATCCCAGCACTTAAGAGGCAGAAGCAGAAGGTTCTGGGGTCAAAGGCCAGCGTGAGTTCCCCATTGAAGCTGCCACAGGAGGATAGAGGTCAGACATGGGTCTGATCCCTGGCACTGAGAGAGGAGGAGGAAGATTTTCACTCACTATGATTTCCTACTTTACTCTTCTGAGATCTTATTTCTTTAAAGTTACTTCCCTAAGTCTACACTGAGTACTCTAGGTCAGTGATTCTCAACCTTCTCAGTGCTGGGACCCTTTAATACAGTTCATGTTGTGGTGACCCCAACCATAAAATTATTTCATTGCTACTTCATAACTGTAATTTTGCTGTTATGAATTAGAAATATCGGATATGCAGGATATCTGATATTTGAGCCTTGTGAAAGGGTCATTCAACCCCAAGAGGTTGTGACCCACAGATTGAGAACCACCGGTCTAGGTGACTTCTAAGCAGTCCCTGTCCCATTGTTTAAGTACGTGGCTTTAATGAACACTTTTCAGATGTACCTTTTTCCTTTGTTTCCTTTCCTTCCTTTCTTCCTTCTTTCCTTCCTTCCTTCTTTCCTTCCATCCTTCCTTTCTTTCTCTTTGCCTTGGTTGTCCTGGGCTCACTTTGTAGACCAGGCTGGGCTCAAATTCATAGCAATCCACCTGCCTCTGCCTCCCTGAGTGCTGGGACTCCAAAACAAATTATCATTGTCTTCTAATTCAGAAAAGTGAAGAAACTGTCTGTAAGGGTATCCTAGGCCCTTTCCTTTTATACAAAGGACATGCTATTGCTATGGACATACCCAGTCTTCAGAACCACATGGAGAGTAGCTCAAAACCAGGATCTCTATCATACTCATGTACCCACATAGCAGAGCCTATATGTGAATACAGTATTTTAAAAGTCTTAATCATGGCTATGATTGTTAGGTGACCAGATGGTAGAAACCATTCTATGTTTTAACACTTTGAACTGAATCTTGATGAATGCCTTATTCTTAACTGTACATCTGAGGCAACAGAGTGTCTCCTAAATAGATGCCCAGACACTGTTTCAGGGATGGAAGAGTCATTACTGAGTGAGCAGCAACATGGTAAAATGCTGACTAAACACAGCCTCATTATGTAAATAATGCCTATACTTGGCATATACATAGTCCATATGTTAATAAGAATTCACACAAGTTCCTACTTGGAAATTGACAAGAAGAAATGAAGCAGACAAATTGAGAAGGCAGCTTAAGGGAAGTGTTTTCTAGAGCGATCCAAAGACTCTACAGAGATTCATCAAGCTATTTCAGGTCCGGGCAGAGGAAAGCTTCCCGTAGATGATGAGCTTTCCCACTTTTACAAAACGTGGGCTATGACCTGAATGCCAGAAGCTGACTGTGAGATGATCCGGGGCAAGCATTCCAGTGGGGAACACCAATGGGGCAGATTTTGCAGCAGGGCAAGGAAGCAGGTGGAGTGAAGGAGTGAAGAGGAGGGATAATGGGGGAGGGGGAGCAAAAGGGGTGGAGCCTGGGAGCAGGAGGGGCTGTGGAGTTGACTCTCAGAGCAATGAGAAGCCACAGGAAAGACCAAGAAAACAGGATGCCACTTAGGTTTTTAAATACCTACTCTAGCTGGGGTAGCAATGAGCTTTCAGGGCATGAGAGTGAAAAATAAGAAAACTGTTCCTGAAGGCAAAGCTGAAATCCAGGTGAGAAATAACCTGAGCTGGCATAGGTGTTAGCAGGTGAGATGAATGATTTCAGGAACTGCTCCATCAAACTAACAGAACTTTCTTTGGTTGAATTGTTTGTGAGTGAGAAAAAGGGGAAGCTGGGAAGAACAGGAGATTGTTTTAGCATGAGCAACTGGATGTCATTTTTCTTAGGTGAAAAACAGAAGGAGGGACAGACTTGGGAGGGAATGAAGACTTCCTTTAAGAAATACATTACAGAGCTGGCAAGATGGCTCAGGGGGTAAAATCACCTGCCGCCTGATGCAAGCCTGATGAAATGAGGAAAGAAGAAAGGAAGGAGAGGAAGAAGAAGAGGAGGAAGAAGAAAGAAGAAGAAGAAGGTATACTTGCCAATGGCCACCTATAAGGGGAAACTGGGATGACTTGGCAAGTCCAACCAACGAAACTGATACCATCAATCATAAGTTTATTTTTACTCAATAAATTCTGACATTGTCCCCATCTAGGTTTCAAGCATAACACGTTTATCAGAAGAGCCCTATTCCATTTACAGCACCAGAAAAAAAAATTACCTTCGTGGCACACACTTGTAATCTCAACCTTCAGGAAACTTGAGGCAGGAGGATCATGAACTCAGGTCAGTCTCAGTTTCATACTGAGATTTTTGTCTCTAAGTAAACAAAACATAGCATCAGGAAGGTACATGTTAAAAATTGGGAATACAGGGGGGAGTCAGTGAACAAAGCCAAGGAACAAGCTAGGGTATCCTATCCCAGAGGACATGAGGTCTGTGTTCAAGGGGCTACCCAAGTGTATAAAATGCTGCCAAGAGATTAAAAAGGATAATACCAACACTCCTACAGCCATGTTTACTATTCACATCCCTCACAGCTATTAACCCAGAATCTTCTTACAACACCTGGACACACAAACACCCGTTGGTTTTTATGACAGAGAAGTCAATAGTTTCTTCATCCAACAAAAATGATTAAGATTTATCTG
Organism: Pachyuromys duprasi; assembly: GCA_028658305.1. Classification (NCBI taxonomy): domain Eukaryota; kingdom Metazoa; phylum Chordata; class Mammalia; order Rodentia; family Muridae; genus Pachyuromys; species Pachyuromys duprasi. Next base: position 31,432,158 of record CM053743.1, read on the forward strand.
CGTGAGAGGGCAATGTAAAGAACTAAACACAGAGACACATATTAGAGTTGGATACGTGTTTGTTTGTTTGTTTGTTTGTTTTAATTAGCAGGTCAAAGACTATTATTTTTGGTATAAGGAGGGAACAAATACTTAAGCTGAGAGTATCCTAGCAGAAGAAAAAATGAACTGATTCTAAGTGACCTGCCCATGTGCCTGAAGAGCAAAAATGATAAGGAGAGTGGAAGTCCTTAAGGTTAGGGACATGTCTGGTCACCTTGAAGATCAGGGTTAGTGAGCTGAAGATGTGGCTCCAATGAGGGAGAGTGTGCTTATCATGCACAGAGCCCCGGCTTCCATCCACAGCCCCCCATAAACCAAGGACAGCAGCCCATGTGTGCAATCCCAAGCACTGTGGAGAAGGCAGCAAGAGAATGAAAAGGTTAAGGCCACTCTCTACAACACAATGAGTTTAAAGCCAGCCTGGATTGCATGAAAATTTATCTCAACAACCAAACTCAGTGAGGCTATATTGAGTGAGGCTCTGTAAGGCCCCTCATTAGACTTCTGGATGGTGGAGAGCAGGAAATCTGCATGTAATAATATTCTAGAGGAGCCCTTCCTCCACCCCTGGGTACACAAGAAACTGGAGTGTAGGGCTAAGTCCAAAGCTAGAGGATATTGTGCTCAGCTGGGCAAGAGATAAAAACTACATACAGTAATTCTGATACTAAGAAAGAGTCATAGGATATAGTTCCAAGTTAGGATTTGTTAGTGGTTCAGAGCCATCTAAGGTTTTTGTCTTTGTTTTGTCTTGTTTTGTTTTTGGTTTTGGTGTTTTGTTTTGTTCTGTTTTTTCCACATTGAGCTTCATGTAGATAGTCAGGAAGGGGAGCTAGACATCTGAGTTTTGGGGAGAAGTTAAAGCTTTAAACCTACTTTTGAGACGCTACTGGCAATTTAGCCATGGAGCTGATGACATCACACAGAGAATAAAAGAGAATTCTAAAAGAATCTGAAAGGATTAAGCCATGAGTAGGTTCAACCTAAAGGCTGGGAAGAGAAGGCTCCAAACAAAGGAAATGGAGTCAGGAAGAATCTATGAGGTAGGACAACAGGGAGACTAATATTCCAGGAAGAAGGGATGTGTGAAATAAAAGGCTTGTCCTTGCTCTGGGCAGGACAGAAATCATTGTGACCTCAACAGAAGCAGCTTCGCCCAAGTGGAGAGAATGAAAGCCTAGTTTAGCTAGTTCTCAAGAGGACACAAAAGAGGAAACTGAAATCATGACTTTTAGACAACTATTTTAACTATTCTGAGGATTTTTTTGTCCCCTCTAAGTCAAGAGGAGAAACAGAGTGGTGCCTGGAAAGGCGGGTTCCCAGGGCTAAAGGAAGGCCTGTGACTGTTTTCAGGGAGAATAATTGTATAATATTTGTATACCAGTGGGGATGGTCTAGGAAAGAGGAAGCCAAATGATGCCACACAGAGAGGTTAGATGGGGCTGCTGAGATGGCTTAGGATGTGAAGTGACTGTTGTGCAAACCTAGTACCCTAAATCCCCAGAACCCATAGACAGGCAGACTCTACATAATTGTACTCTGACTCCACCCTAGCACCATGGCGCACAAGCATGCCCTCATAATGCACCATTCACACACACACACAATTTTTAAAAAAGTTAGATGAAATGAGATCAAACAGATAGAAGGCAAGAATGACCGTTAATAGATGTAAAGACAGTTTGCCTACCACTGATTGGAGAAAGGGTTACTTACAGGTGCTGGATTGTGATAAAGTTCAGAGGAAAAAAAATGTGTGCGTATATGTGTGTGTGTGCAAGTGTGAGAGAGTGTGCACATGTGCTCAAGGAGTTCATATGAGGATGGCTGGGTGTCCTGTTTCATCACTCTCCACCTTACTCCTCTGAATCAGGGGGATCCTTCTGTCTGTCTCCTCCTCCTGCGCCCTGCAGTAGAGTTTACAGGAGGTTATGGCCACACGCATGACGCGGGCGCCGAGATCTGAACTCGGGTTCCCATGCTCACACAACAAGCCCCTCTTACTCACCCTCCAGCCTCAGTTGTGTTTAAGTGACGTTGAAGAGGACGATACAGGGAAACAAGGAAAGTCAGTGCTGACAGTAATTCCTGAAGCATTTAGAAATGTAGTTTGGGGTTGCTAAGGAGGCCATTTGAAGCTTCAGGGTCATGAATTTAGAGACCAATTCACATAGTTGTCTATCTCCCTCTTGTATTCTCTGTCTATTACTGGAAAGAATTAACCTAAGCAAGGCAGCATATGTATGTAATTCCAGTACCAAGAAGTTTCCAAAGGACCCCAGTCAAGGCCAGCGTCGGACTTTGGGAAAGAGAGCACACTACTGAAATATAGCATAGGAAAAAAAAATGGGCCATGGGTCATTGGTAACGAGAGACAGGAGAGCATAAAGTAGCAGCTGCATATAATCAAGTGTCACTAGAGTCAATGGTCCTTTTTGTGCTAAATTCTGGCAAAGGGAGACAAAGGAATGAACTCAAAATGTACGACATAGCTGGAGACTGTGCTTAGAAACGATTCTGAAATGGCTCAGCAACGGGAAGGAGCTAGTGTGAGGAAGAGCCTAAGCTGGGGCAAAAGCTAAAATCTTTCCAATGAAGACATCAAAATGAGAAGTCCAGGGGCGCATTCCTGGGGATACCAAGGCCCCCTCACACAGGACAGGGATGGGGGTACACTCAAGCACTTTTGATGAAGAAATAAAAGAGACCTATGCAAGCAACTAAGAAGGGACTAAGGGGAGGAAACAGGCCAGTGATGAGGGTGCCAAAGAAGGCATACAGTCGAAAGTTATTTTGAGATAAGAGTCTGTGTTTGCTCATGGGGCTGTTTCATTCGAAAAGGAGAACATGGTGCTATAACGGAGTGGAGACGGTTGTAAGAACAGGGTTCTTGAGCACACAAGTAAAATCTGAGCTGCACACGGAGAACGTGGCTTTCATAAAAACAAGCACAATTCTCTCCTGAAAGTTGATAGAAGGCAGACTTCTATGAGCTTTGGGAGGCGGATAAACTGGGGATAAGGAATTAAGTTCGTGGCCGACTGTTTTCTGTTTCTCGGAAAAGTGTGAGGTGAAGTCTTTCATTGGGTGATGGAGAAACGTGCGCAAGTTGGAAGAGAATAAAGAATGCGCTTCGTTGTGTCAGAGCCGAGGAAATCCAGCTTACTCAGTAAATAAAAGTGCCCAGAACCAATTAAAACTTGTACTAATGAAATGAAAACAAAACCAATCATTCCAACAATGCAATTTCGCATAGCAAGAGTCAACAGCTAGGGGTATGTGGGTTACTGGGCTTTATCGGGGTTGGAGATCTACATCAGTTGGGTGGCCAGCTAGTGCTGGTGAAGTACGGGGAGAGAAGCACGAAGGAAGGAGGCAACTGCAGGGATAATAAACCATAGAACTGAGGCCAGGTGAGAAGCAAGCCCAGTGAGCGCATGGGATTGCAGGTCCAAGGCAAACGGTGTCTGGTGAGGAGCTGGAAGTGAGCAGAAGTGGTAAGCAAGGATGTTTCTGTTCACGTCGCATCAGCCTTATTACCGTGTTAAGGGTGAGAAGGACGGATCTGATGATAATCAGTTACATGCACTGTTCAGTACTTGTTCCTTGAAGGTTTGATTTCCGCTGGGCCCACGCGCCAAACACGGACAGAAACATCCTCCCTTCGAGGATCTGTCTTTAGTTGAAGAGTAAGAGGAATTATACAACAACACCACCACCAACAACGAAAGTCTCGAGTGAAAATAATAAGGAATAGTCGAGGTGCAACCTAGCAGGATTCAATAGTGTACTAAATCTCGAAGGATTAAGAAGGGCTTCCGGGCTAGAGTGCTGGCCTAGGTTCCGTCCCGGAAATAGTGATGCGCGTCTGTCATTATTAGGGTGTCCATTTCCCACTGGAGTTCTTGCAGTACAAAGAGGGGTGGCTGCAAAAGCAGCAGGTAGACGGCACAAGAGTCAAGTTTCTTTAAACACGGACCTTCCTAAGTTCTAGACGGACGGGTTTCAGCGGGGTGTGGGGGAAACCTACCGCTGAAGGAACCCAGCTGAAGCCTTGGGAAGTAGCCGGCCAACAAAGACGGAGAAGTCGTAAGCACTGCGTTGGGAAGCAAGTCGTCTTTTTCATCCCTGCGGACCGGCGGTGACAGAGGAGGCTCACTAGCCCTTTGGGGCTGGATGGGCTCACTGTCCTTGCGGGACAGGACGGAATCACTGGACTCGAGGAACTTGAAGGATGTAGAGGGCTGCTGGGCTTCCTGAATCTGGGGCACTTCATACGCGTCGTCCTCTTCTGGTCCTTCCTCCTCAATTCCTAACTCTTCACCCTCAGGCTCCGCATCCAGGAACGTGAGCACTATGGGCTTCTGGTAATCGTCAGAGATTATCGTGGTGTTGTGCTCATCAGTCAACTCGGATGATCCAAGGGAGGATGATCTCTCCTCCATTTCCGTTAGAAGCTCCGGCTACCCCGGGCGCAAACTCTCCGCCAGCCGCCCTGGCGCTGTCTGCTGCGTGGAGATTCCGGCCCGCCCGCGGCCGGCCCCGGGCAGACTCAGCCCCGCCCCCGCCGCCCGCCCCGCCCCGCCGCCCGCCCCGCCCCGCCCCCGCCCCGCCCCCGCCGCCCCGCCCATCGTCTCAGCTCGGTGGTCACCCGCCGCTATGGAGACGCGACGCCCTCCCGGCGGCGTGAGCCTCTGTGCTTCTTGACTGGTTTAGGTTTCCGACGTTTCCCCCACATCGACTCTTTACAAAGGCTGGGGAGTGGAGAGGAGATTTTTAAGACCACCCCCCATCGCTAAGGTGTCTAGTAAAAATTCAGCAGTCGGAACGAAGGTTGTGAAGGGGAGATGGACATCAGTATGACATTTAATAAAGGTGGTGGATTTCCAAGATGGCCGGCTTTGTCCTCACCCTCCGGACTTGAGACGAAAGCAGGGCAACTTAAAGCCTTTGTGGGCTTTGTCCCTCACCAGCAGGCGCTCTGCTAATGGACTGGATCTACAAGTTCAAGGCCTGCTCAGGACTTGTCACGGTTCTGGGCCAATCAACTATCCATGCTTTCTTCAAACCGACCAACCCTGAATTAGGGAAGGAAAACTTTCCTGAGGCTTAAAAACCGCTGCCCGGGTGGGTACTGTGGCACGTGCCTGCAATCCCAGATTTCTGTGAGTTCGAGGCCATTCTGGTCTACAAAGTGAGCCTAGGACAGCCAAGGCTACACAGAGAAACCCTGTCTCGAAATAGCAAACCACACCAAACCAGAAACAAAACCTCCCAAAACAAAAACAGAAACAAAACAAAAACACAGTCCCAAATCCCCCTCTGCAGAGGGTCTTTTCCTCGTGTGCCTGCTGCAAGTATGTGTTCTCTCAACCCCAATAAACACCTTTCTTTAGCTGCTGATTCAGTCTGTGGTGAGTGGGGTTTCTCTCCTGCTGCCTTGGCACTGCAAATTTTCCTGCCTGTTAATTCTTTAACTGGTGAAGAAAACGAACTTGACCAAGACCCTCTTAGACTGTATGATTTCAGTCCTATTAATCATGTTATTAATCTTGTGAATAGCACAATTGTGTTCATCGACTTATTCATAGTGATACTTCTAAAATACACTAAAATTTTTGTAGCCTTGTATCTCTTTCTCACCCCTTTCTCTTTTCTCTCCTTCCCCTCGGCCCACTTTTTTTTTTATTTTTTTTAAAGCCGAGTTTACTTTGCAGTTAAAGCCGGCCTGGAATTCTGTAGTTCAGGTTAGCTTCCAACTCTTGAACTCCTGGCAATCCCTTTTTACCTCAACCTCTCAAGCTTAGGTTATGGGTGTGAGTCGTGGTGCCATTTTCGGGGTCTTTTGAAAATATTTACTTCTACTTTTAATTATGTTTTTCTGTGTGTGTGTCTGTAGGTGTGTGCACTTGTTACTGTTGCTACCCATGGGATCCAGAAGAGGGCCTCAGGTCCCCTTGAGCTGGAACTGCAGGCAGTGAGGAGCTGCCAAGGGAGCTGGAAACTGAAATGGGAGCCATCTTTTCAGCCTCCCCATCTGCGTGCAATGTGTCAGAAAGCTTGGGAAGGGCTCATTTTTATAGCCAAAATAGTATGAGGAAGAAGGGCAGAACTGATGGGGTTTCGGTCATGTGTTTATGTTCAAGGGAAGGAGCTAAATTATGTTAAGAAATAAATCATCTGTCAAATATATACAGTTAAAGACACCATTTACACAATACTGGGTACTTCATGGATTTACTGTCTTATAGAAAATTAAAGAAAATGGGAAATTATCTGGAATGGAACCAGGAGCCTCATTCTAACTCATTTTTTAAAATATATTTACATTTTGGGGGCTGGAGTAAGATGGCTCAGCAGTTAAGACCAGTTATGGCCCCGGAAAGATGGCTCAGTGGTTAAGAGCACTTACTGCTCTTACAGAGGACCTGGGTTCGGTTCCCAGCACCCACATCGTAGCTCACAACAGTCTTTAACTCCATTTCTAAAGGATTCAACACTTCTTGGATTATTGCAGGCTCCTGCATACATCTGGTGTGTATACACACACACACATATTTAACAATTTTTAAATATATACTTAATTTTTTAAGACTACTTGCTCTTGCAGAGGACTCACAACAGACTATGCTCCAGTTCCAGGGAATCTGGCACCCTCTTCTGGCCACTTCAGGAACTAGGCACGCACACAGTACACTTGATACACGCAGGCAAAACAGTCAAGGTTTTATTACATTTTCACTTATGTACGTGCGCATGCACACTGACACAGTGCACAGGTCGGGGAGGGGGTCGGTCCTCTCCTCCCGAATGTTAGTCCCAGAGTTGTCCCGAGCCATCCCAACAACTCCAAACTCACTTCACTATTAACATGAAGAACTGTACAATGACTTTTTAAGGGCTCCCTAAACGTTTAGACTCTTGTCATTATTTCAGTTTGGTTCCCGCCTATCCCCTCTTCCCCCTCTTGGCTCTTTTCCTGAAGGTGTGGCACCTGCCTCTGTGGGAGTTCATTCCACGAAGCTTGAAGGAAACCACCTTTCCCTGGCCACAGGGATGAGGAGGAACCAGTGAGGCCCCTCCCTGAGATTTGCTGTAGAGAAGAAGGCGTATTTTACCTAGCAACTATGAGTTATGAGAGTGCTATCAGGTTGGTGTTGACAGCAATTTCGCTACCCAGATGGGGAAACAAGAATCTGAGAATGGACCTGAGCAGGATTTAGCAGAGCCAAATGATGGAGAGATGGTTCGTACCTGTGAACCCCCACACTAGCCCTCCTGTGCTCAGTTCTGGGTACAACTAGCTTCCCAAGCTTAGTGCTAGCCCCTCACCCCCTTTTTCTGGTACAGACAAATGTGAGTTAAATTTCTGCTGCTTCAAACGGAAAGTTCTGGCACTAAAACAGTGCCCAGTAGACGTTTACAAAGAGAATAAGCAAAAATGGCACGCACTGCTGGTGTTTTGACTGAATCTGCGTTTTCTAAGTTTGGAAGGCTGGCAATAGACACCAAGTTCTCCAAGGTAATGAATGTCACCTCATGAGGCCTGCCAGAGAAGTTACCAGCCAAGCAACCCCTTTGACAACATAATAGCTTGGCTGAGCTTCATTTCCCCTAAAGCCCCTGAGACATGTGTCTGCCACTAGCCTGAGACATCTCCACTACAGAGAAACCCAGGTTTCCAGTAATCGTGAATCAATGTGCAATCCAGCTTCCATATGCCAGAGAGGAGGAGCTTTGATGGTAAACATCTGAGTGATATACTTGTGAATAGGATACTGATAAACGTGACACCGCAGCACTGATCATGAGGAAGGCACTCACTTTTGCTTCTCAGAGGAAGAACATGATTTCAGTACATACGTCCTGTGCTGGCTGGTTTTATGTCAACTTGATACAAGTTAGAGTCATTTGGGAATAGAGAACATCAGTGAAGGAATTGCCTCCACCAGATTAGCCTGTAGGCAAGGCTGTGGTGCATTTTCTTGATTGATGCTTGGCATAGGAGGCCTCAGTGCAACTGTGGACAACGCCACGCCTCAGCGGGTGATCCTGAACTGTATAAGAAAACAGGCTGAGCAAGCTACCAGGAACAAGACAGTAAGCAGCACCTTTCCATGGCTTCTGCCATCAGCACATGCCTCCAGGTTGATGCTTGTTGCTGCCCTGACTTCCCTGGATGACTATAAGCTTAAGATGAAATAAACCCTTTCCTCTCCACAGGGCCTTTGGTCATGATGTTTTGTCACATTATGATTGTAACCTAAGTGTGACAGAGACAACTATGTGCTATGATCAGGGCTATCATCTTTACCATATTTGCTTATTTTGCCAGAGATTAATTTTAAAAGGATGTATAGGCCAAATTCTCTTTCCTAATACATTTGCACATTAGTAAATTAAAGCAAAGCATTATAGTTGCAAATTGGACTTACTGTAACTGCAGATAAGTAGATCTATTACTTTTACAAAACATCCCTAACAGGGCTAGAGAGATAGCTCAGTGGTTAAGAGTACTAGCTGCTTTTCCAGAAGTCCTGAGTTCGATTCCCAGCAACCACATGGTGGCTCACAACCATCTATAATGAGATCTAGTGCCCTTTGTAGTTGTACATGTAGACAGAGCACCAGTATACATAAATCATTTTAATTTTATTATCTAGTAAATTCTAGTTATGTATACAATGTTCTACCTGCATGCCAGAAGAGGGCACCAGATCTCATTACAGATCCACCATGCATTTGACTCATTATGAGCCACCATGCATTTGACTGGGAATTGAATTCAGGACCTCTGGATGAACAGTGCTCTTAACCTCTGAGCCATCCTAAAAGCCCCGAAATACATAAATCTTAAAAAATAAAAAGCAAACTGTTGGGTGTTGGTCTGATGTTTGTATTCTGATGCTAATTACTGGCCCTCAAGATCTGGTCACTGCCCAGATACACCTATCCTTGTTGTGTAAACCTGCCTAAGACATTACACCTGATTGGTTGATTAAAAGGCCTAAAACCTGGGCAGGGAAGAAAGGGGTAGGCATGGCTAAGGTTCCAGGGCTTTGGGAACAGACAAACTGACAAGAGGAGGGAGGAGGTCACTAGATGGGTTAGCGTGGAGAAGGAACCATGTGGGCCAGGAGGAAGGACTCCAATAATGGCGTGGAAAGCACCAGCTGAAGAATACAGGCAAATGTTTATAAGATTATGGGTGGAAGGTAGTCCAGATAAGGATGGTTAAGGCGGATGGCATTGGATGGGGCTGGGAGATGGATGGCGAGGTTATTGAGACAGCGTAGGTGAAATATCTGCCCGGCCCAAGGTAAATGAAGCAATTATAAAATTTAACAGGTGTCTGTGTCTTATTAATTGGAATAGCGGGTTAAATAATACCTCTGTGATAATCATAGGGCAAATAATACATAACATTTTTTAGCCCAACACATTTTATTTACAACAGCAGCAAACAACCAAAAGAAAAAAAAAACCATAACAATCCTGAATGTTGGTACACACAGCACTCAGGTGCCGAGGCAGGGACATTGCAGGGTCATGTGGTAAGGGCTTCTCTCAAGAGACAAAGCTTGCAAAGAAAGCTTATCTCTATGTAAAAGAAACAAGTTTTAAAGATACATTTCCTCTCTGTGTCTCATCCCGTGTATCAGGCTGGTACAGACAAGTCTTATCTCTTCCTGCCAATGGGTAAATTCTACTTGCCGGCTGGGGCGAGCTCATCTTCACTGCCCTTTCCTGGTAGTCCCTTTCCATTTAAAGGAAAGACATCTGCATTTTTCTCAAAAAGAAAAAGTTTATTTAAATGTTTTAATGTAAATGTATTGCTATTAGCCGTGTGAGTTCCAGGCCAGCCTGGTCTACACAGAGAAACCCTGCCTCAAAAAATATATAAATAAAATTTATCTATTGCTATTGATGAACCACACATGGAGGACCAGGGCAGCGAGGTGGGGGTGGGGGAGTACCACTGGATGGGACGGGACTGGACAGGAATAAAGTACTTCCTGTGCAAGCATGGGTATGTGGGTTTGATTCATGCAAACTACAAAAAAACAAAAGACCAGACAAGATTTATAGTTCCTGAGAAAGGACACCCAGAATCATCATCTGACCTCACGTGTATGCAAATGAACATACACACAAAACATAAAAACCATCGTGGGGTACCCATGAGAGGCACAGACTCATGATCAATGGCAAGCTTAACAGGTGAGGCCCAGGATTCACCTCTCAGCACCAAAATCAAACAAAAATCTAAATTTTCCTCAAACAAAACAATTAAAGTTAAAAATCTAAAAAAAAATAATAATCCTAGTGATTTTGAGTTCTCCGTATATACGCTTTTCATTAAAAGAATAGGAAATGGCTTATTTTTTATTGAAAGTGGAAACCTTTGGCTTAAGCCTGCCATTCATTCCTCTTTGGAGATGGTTTGATGGTGAGTTGAGTAGTGGGCCGGGTCCTAGTCACTTCTACGTATTTGTGGCCAGATGTGCGATAAGGTCTTTGGCATCTTGCATGGTAGTCGGTATCTCTGAGCCGTTCGCAGTCACCTGAGTTCCAAACAAGAACAACTTCCTGTCACTCCCCACTTCGGACAGTGCCAAAGCATCATGGATATCTGTAATGTGATAGGCTGCTTCAAGGTCCTTCACCCACGATGGAAAAAGAACAGAAAATGTTGGTTAGTCTGCACTCTTTTAGAATACAAATATTTGTTCCTTATTCTAAGTGACTCCACCATCTTAATACAGAAAACATCGAGACTTTATTATAACCCCAGCGATGGTATGAATATAGCATTTTAAAATCAGAATTATCAGAATTATTCCAGGATTTCTGATTTTTCAAGAAAGTGTTTTCAGGGGTGGGAAACACCTTAATTTTCCTTATCTTCTTCTTATTATTACTGAGACAGGCTTTCTCTGTGTAGCCCTGGTTTAGTGGGAGGAGTTGGTTAGCTTGTTTTTTTCTTTTAAAGGGTCATTCTATGAACTTAAGCTGGCCTTGAACTTTTGATCTTTCTGTCCCAGTCTTCCAAACTGGGATTATAGGCATATGGCATCATACCACCTTATTAATTACTTTTTGTCCATATCATATTTTACCGATTGTTAGCACTAATCACTGAGTTTTTTTTATCACCATTACTTTGTTTTATATCAAACTTGTGGGGTATATGGAGGCTAATGTGTGTAACCTTAGTGGTGCAGCTTCCCCTGATGGGCTATGTGTGGTGACTAGGCCCTGGTAATCACAATATGTTACCTATTTACAACCTGAATTCATTTAGTCATAAAGCTCTTAGTAACTTTGGCAACACAGTAATGGATCCAGGAGTATGGTGTCTCCAGTTAAAAAAAAAAAAAATCTACCGATGAAAGTATAAAGGGAGAAGCAGGGGAGAGAGAGTATAAGCAGGAATAGAGGTTGTAATCGAAGAATAAATAAGGTAACTTTTTTTTTGGATACAGGGCCTCCCTACCTACACTGGGTTGGCCTAGAACGTGCAATCCTTCTGCTTCTGCTCCCTACTGCTGAGAATATGGGCATGAGCCTCCATGCCCAGCTAAGATAACTTTTTGAAAACCCCCAATGTCATATACTGACCTAGTGATTCATCTAAAAGCATAGACTAAATATCTTGACAAAAATATAAACAAAATATGCATTAACTCAGAATAGCTAATCCTTTCACACTCAGCACTCAGGAGGGAGAAGCAGGCAGAGCTCTAGTTCGAGACCAGCCTGGTCTGCAGAGCAAGTTCCAGGACAGCCAGGGCTACACAAAGAAACCCTGTCTTGGAAAACAAAACAAAAGAAAACAAAAGTAAAACCTCAGGCTGGAGAGATAGTTCACTAGTTAAGATCTCGAGCTATACTTCCAGAAGACCTGAGTTTGGTTTCCAGCACCTATATCATAGGGCTCAGAGCTATAACTTTAGATCCGTGGACTGATGCCCTCTTCTGACCCCTGCAGTTACATGCACATACCCCACAAATTAAATAAAATATTTTTAAAATGGGAATCTCTGTCAGGCATTGTGGCATATGCCTTTAATCCCAGCATTTAGAAGGCAGAGGCAGACAGCTGTCTGAGTTCTAGGCCTTCCTGGTCTCCACAGTGAGTTCTAGGACAGTCAGAACTATGTAGAGAGACCTTGTCTCAAAAAGGGGTAGAATGTGTGTGCACTCTCCAATATAAAAATAGAAACCATAAGCAAAGCAAAATGATAACTACTGAGATACTGGGAAGATGTTAGTGATACATAGAACCAACAAAGGGATTTTGTGCAAAAGATGTCAAGTACCCCTACAGCTCTAAGGAAAGGGAGAGGTTTCAGGCCCAGCTCAGTGGTAAGCAGTATGCTTAGTGTACAAAAAACCTTGGGTTCGATTCCCAGGACTACTACCTCAAAGCATCTTAGGAACAAACAGAGGTGACATAATAAGAGGAATTAGGAAATCCATGGATGTAGAGTTCAACCAGCAACAAACAAACAAACAAAAAACAAAACAAAAAAAAACAAATAAGAATGATTTTAAAAACTTTAGTTTCATCACAACAGCAGAAATGAATAGTTAAAACGGCAAGTACGAAAACATGGAGCTACTTGTCTCCTGGTGGAAGAATAAACTAGTGCAACTTTGAAAAGCAATTTAGAAATATCTAATAAAACTATCTGTAAATCCAACAAATCAGCACTTCTAGGTACGCACACTTGAGAAACATGAATCCACACATACATAGGTACACACACCTGAACGCTCACACCCTGTGGCAGTAAACAACTGGGAATAATGAAAACAGCCAGCCAAAAGAGAATGGCCCAATTGTAGGCCCTTCATCAGAATGCTACACAGTTCAAATGTAAATCTTCTAAATCTCTGCAGTTCCCTCCCCACCTGCTGGGGATTGAACCCAGGACCTTCTACATGCTAACCCAGGACTTCTCACTGTCATTGAGCTACATCTTCCAGGCCCTGAGTGTCTCTAGTTTTAAGATACTCCACTTAAAACTAAAAAAAAAAAATCATTAAAAAAAAAATGCCAGCAAAATGTCAAAATGTGCTGGGCTAGCCTCTACCCTGGATGTCAACCTAGGTTCCTGCTAAAGTATGAACACATCAATCACAATAACTTATTTGGCTTCTGTGCACATCTCACCCACAGATGACATAGGGAAGGGTAGGCCCTGAGCTCTTCTCGGTTCGCAAGCCTAACCTTGAGAGAAGATTTTTAGTTCCAGTTTTGGCTATCTAAAGGGTTGCATGTGTGTGTGTGTGTTTGTGTGTGCACAGTAGTAGTAATAGTAATAGTAGAACATAAAAAATTATCATTTTGGTATAGAATGCAATAGAATTAAATACACTCACAGTGCTTTAAACTATCACTTATCGGCAGTTCTCCCAAAAGCTTCAACTTGCCAAACTGAAGCTCCATGAGGACTGAGCTAACTCCACTGTCCTCCCTGCTTCAGCCCGTGGCAGCCACAGTTCCACTTGGGATCGCTACAGATTTGACGACTCTCAGGAGAAGCTCAAAGGGCAGAACTACACAGCCTTTGCCCTTCCACGGCTAGCTTGTTCACTTAGGATAGTGTCCTTGGGGTTTGTTTGTGTGGTTGCGTGTGGTAGAACTTTCTTCTCTCTAAAAGAACGCGTTGTTTGTACATACCACATCTTGTTACGCATTCATCAGCAGATACCATGAACATAAGTGTAAAAACAGATTGGCTCCCTGATTTCACTCCTTTGGTACATATATGAAATAAGAATTGCCGCATCATCCCGGTACTCCATTTTTTTTCTATAGTAGCTCACACCCCCACGAACAGGGCACAAAGCTTCCCATTTCTCCATGGATGTTTATTGCTTTTAATGCATGCATGCAAATCAATTCAGGTCATGTGCAAATGATCTAAAAAACAAGACTCTTTATACATAGAAACCACTCAATTATTTTGTTGAATTCAATCAACAACCAATATTGGTTTGTTGAAATAAGCTCATCACACATGGTTCAATTCCTTCCATTCCTCTATGAGACAACACGCTAGGCAACAAAAGGACTTCAGGGACACAGATGAACAGTCTTTCCACTGAAAGAGTGTCTAACTGGGGCCTGGAGAGATGGCTCATCGGTTAAGAGCATTGACTGTTCTTCTGGAGGACCTGGATTAAATTCCCAGCACCCACAAGACAGCTCACAACTGTAACTCCAAGACCTGACACCTTCGTATAGACATATATTCAGGCAAAACACCAATGCACATTAAAAACAAACACAAAACTACACACACAAAAAAAACAAACAAACACAAAAACAAAAAAAACACACACACAAAAGTTTATAGGCGCGGGGGGGGGGGTAGGTGGGTGGAGGGTAGGTTGGAGAGATGGCTCAGAGGTTAAGAATACCGGCTGCTCTTCAGAGGTCCTGAGTTCAATTCCCAGAAACCACCTGGTGGCTCATAACCATCTATAATGAGATCTGGTGCCCTCTACTGGCATGCAGGCATAATGTAGGCAGAATATTGCATACACAATAAATAAATAAATAAATAAATCTTTTAAAAAAAGTAATCTAAGAGATTTAATAAATTGAATACACAGTATATTGTTGAATTTCTACCTATTAGAACCAGACATTTCTGTGTTACTAATGAAACTATTGAGTGTAGGTTACAGTAACATAGTTTTTTTGGAGGGGAGGGGGGCAATCCTGAAAGCTAGGCAAAGTGCTCTACCGCTGATCCACAAAGCCAGATTTGCACAGACTGTTACCTGTTTGTTGGCAAACACAACCAGAGGGAGTGCTGGATTTTGTTCCATTAGCTGATGAAGGCATTTCTTGGCTTCCGGTAATCGTTTGTGATCAGCCGAATCCACCACAAAGATCAGCAGCCATCCCGTGGGCAGGTAGGAATCCCAGTAGGAGCGGAAGGGCTCACTCCCACCAACTGCAGAGGATGGGAGAGGAAGAAGTCACAGGTGAATTCTCAAGCATGTCCACTGAGGAATAGGTGTCCGAAGCCATCTGGACATGCTTGGGCTGTTTAGATAAATCTGGGTGTCTCTAGGTGGTCTTTTAGGGACATGAGGACAAGTGAAATGTTACGGAGGGGTGAGGTGGAAAGGCAAGGCAAGGAGGAATGACCTGACCTTGTGAACTGGGTTATTAGTGAGGTGGGGACAGTATTGCCACACAGGATATGGGACTGCCAGCTGGCCAGAAGTGGTTTGGGACTGCCTCCAATTTCATGCTGAGAAAGACACACACTTTACTTGCTTAGGTCGCTGTGTGTCTACAGCAGTGAGGGGAGAGGGGAGAGGAGGGATGGTCACAGGAGGATGGGCTAAAGGCTTCCTCTAAGCCCCCTTTGTTGCCAGTGCTACAAAAAAAAAAAAGGAGAAAATTGGATCAGCAGAAAGTGGACCCCGCCCTCCCCCCCCCCGCACACCTGTACACATTATGCTAAAGTGGAGAAGAATCCCATCCAGTGTCACTTTCGGCAAGTTCATAAAGTTGAGAGAGAGAGAGAGAGAGAGAGAGAGAACACAGCTTTCAGCTTAAGATGAGTGCTAATGACAAACAGAACTTACTTTCTAGGAACTCCATCTGCCTGTCTTCAGTGTTGATGCAAACTGTATTGAAACCTTGGGTTGGTGCCACGCTGTGCTGGACTCTGTTGGAAGCCAGCAGGTGTAGGACACTGGTCTTTCCTGCTCCATCCAGGCCTAGTACTAGGATCTGCTTATTTGTCTCCTGTGAAATGAAAGATAACTCAGTGAACTCTTGCTATCGAGGCTGTGTTTGGCTG
>CM053743.1:31448535-31703993 GCA_028658305.1 Pachyuromys duprasi
CTACCCTAATATTACCCCTTTAGTTCTAGGAAAAACCTCACCATCACTAAAATTCAGATGTATTTTATACTGGTTTGATTGACAGCATTTTTTTTTCTAGGTGATACTTAAAATAATACCATCCAAAGTCTTAGAAAATAATGTGTTAAAAACTGTCGCCCTCCTCCCTCCAGGCCTATCTTCTTCCCAGAAACTCTGCACTCACTCATGGCTTACATTTTGCTTATATTGTTAAGTCTACGATACAGGCTTTGGGCTGAGGTGGTGGTGCTCAGTGGTAGAATTCATGGCTGAAGTTCTAGGTTCTAAAGCCAGCTCTAAAAACCAAGCCAAAACCACAGGGTTCTTCATGTTTTTGTCTAGAGAAAGCTCAAACTACTGTAAATCGAGAGTGTTGATGCAAATCTAATTTCTTCTGCTCCGGGTGATCATGAACCCAGTCCACAACTACCAGAAACTATGCAGTTTCTTGCTTTAGGGGAAATAGCAGGGGCTGGCCCATCCAAAACTATGCAGTTTCTTGCTTTAGGGGAAATAGCAGGGGCTGGCCCATCTGGAATGCAAAGGAAAAGCCCCGGGGAAACCATGCTGCTAGGTAAATCCTCAAATCTTATCCTGAACGCTGCTGTTCTTTGTTAATAGTTATTTCTTCCATTATCCGTGGAGTCTGTGTTTTACAGGGATCAAGTCTGTTAATAATCCAGACAACTGAGAACGAGGAAGCGGCTCTGAGCCAAGGAACCAGCCAAGAACTGAGAATGCTAAGCGATACAGTTGTTGCTGACCTAAACAATGCCTGAGGTTCTGAGACAAGCGGCCCTCCTCCTGCTGCTGCTGTTTCTGAAAACTACCTGTAACTACACAGAAAAGAGCCAGGGAGCCCCAAACACATCATGTAGTCCTCGTTAACACTGTATACAGGAACCCTGTCTCAAAGAATATATTCACCGCAAGTTCGAGGAAGGAGGGTTCGGGTACTGGTTTCGGCATTGTCTATGTAGACCGTAAGCTGGTGTGAAGCGCGGCACAGAGACAGGAGCCGGCCCCTGCCTTCCACCAGGACCAATTAAGATCCCTAGTCTCTCGACCCTAGACAAGGGGTGAAGCTGGGGGCGGGAGGGGTGCGTTCGAACCTTGGCACATCTCCCCCCATCCATAGACAGAAGCCCTCCGACAAGACCGGGTCTCTGCGTACTTCGGCCTTGACGTAACAGAGCCCGGTGGGTCTAGATGTCTATACCGGCCTGGCCTCCGAGGCGAGGGTCCCAGGTCTCTTACCGGCGGCAGGTAGAGGGTTCTAATCGATGTGCTGCTGCTTTCCTTGACCAGTTCAGTGCTGTTGCTTCTCTTGACCAGTTCTGTGCTGCTGCCTTCCTTGACCGGTTCTATGCTGCTGCTTCCCTTGAACGGTTCTGGTTCTGTGCTGCTGCTTTCCTTGAATGGTTCTGCGCTACTGCTTTCCTTGAACGGTTCTGGGCTGCTGCTTCCCTTGATCAGTTCTTTGCTGCTGCTTCCCTGGACCCGTTCTTTGCTGCTGCTTCCCTTGACCCGTTCTGAGCTGCTGCTTCCCTTGACCCGTTCTGAGCTGCTGCTTCCCTTGACCCGTTCTGGGCTGCTGCTTCCCTGGACCCGATCTGGGCTGCTGCTTCTCTTGACCAGTTCTTTGCTGCTGCTTTCCTTGACCTCTCCTGTGACCTGTTCCTTCTCTTTCTCCGTCTCTTCCTCCTTGACTTCTGTCTCTTCCTCCTTGACTTCTGTCTCTTCCTCCTTGACTTCCGTCTCTTTCTCATTCTCCTTGTTTTTCAGGTCATTTTTATTTTTCTCTTCTTTCCCTTTGTCTTTCCCATTCTCCTTCATTTTCACATCCACACTTTTCCTTTTTTCTTCTTCCTTCCCTTTCTCTTTGATTTTCATTTCTACACTCCTCCTTTTCTCGTCTTCTTTCCCCTTTATCCTGTTCTTCACGTCTACACTCCTCCTTTTCTCTTCTTCCTTCCCCCTTTCCCTGTTCTTCACGTCTACACTCCTCCTTTTCTCTTCTTCCTTCCCCCTTTCCCTGTTCTTCACGTCTACACTCCTCCTTTTCTCTTCTTCCTTTCCCCTCTCTTTCCCGACTTCCCTGTTTCTCGAGTCTACACTCCTCCTTTTCTCTTCTTCCTTTCCCCTTTCTTTCCCGACTTCCCTGTTTCTCGAGTCTACACTCCTCCTTTTCTCTTCTTCCTTCCCCTTTTCTTTCCCGATTTCCTTGATCTTCGCGTCTACACTCCTCCTTTTCTCTTCTTCCTTTCCTATCTCTTTCCCTTTCTTGTTTTTCATCTCATTAGACTTCCTTCTCTCCTCTTCCTTCCTCTCCTTCAGCTCCTTGCTGCTTTTTACTTCCACATCCTTCTTTTTTTCCCTGTCTAGCTTTACCGTTTCCCTACTGCTTGAAGATGACTTTTCACTCTCTTTCTTTGCCTTTGCCTTCTCCATCCCCACCGCCGATGTTCTTTTTTTCTACCCCGCGCGCCAGCGCGCGAGCCGCGGCCCTGGTTCCTGGCAGACGTGGCCCTGGTGTGGGGCTCAAGGGGGAGACGTAGGTTCACAAGGCGTAGGCCACACCCGAGGTCACCGCAGTCGCAGACCCCTGCCAGTGAGCCCAGCGGGCGCGGTCTGGCATTTCTCGGTAGCTGCCTAGGGCTGGCAGCTGATTCGTTGAATTTGAGGCCAGTGGGAGTGGCCTGTGGAAGAGCGAAAGGACGAGGAAGCCAAAGAGCCGGGGAATCTGGTGATCCTCAACGGGGAACTGGGGGAACAGGCGAGGACTGCCTTTCAGCAGGTCTTTTAGGCACCCCTTGCTCCAGAGGGCCCAAAGGCATGATTTGGCACTGTTGGAGAAAGGCCTTCTAAGAGCTTCAATCCCCAATTTGCTCTGCCAGCCTGTGCCTCAAGAATGCCTAGGGCACCAGAGTCCCTTTAAGACTCTCCACCCACCCCAGAAATCACACACCTTCCTGCCCCGACCCCATGTTAATTCCACTGGAAGTGGACAAAAAACTGCTATTCAGGACTGTCAGCTAAGGACAGAAATTGCAGGTTCTGACAGCTAGCCAGGATAGCTAATCAGAACCAAATCGCGCCAAAGCCTAGTCACACTCCATGGTCAGTAGGTAGTAAAGGAAGCACCCAAAGCTATTTCTTTAAATAGCTAAGGAACTCATCCTTGGTTATTTTCTAGCTGGACCTGGGATGCTTCACAATTTAACAACATTAGTTATAGGAAATGGGGCTTAAGTCAGTGATAGAGTACTTGCTGCATAAAGGCCCTAAGTTTCTGCTCAGTTAAAAAACTGTATAACACCAGGGCATAGTTGTACTGGGGAGGCCAAGAGAAAAGGCTGTGGAGCTTAAGCCCAGACTGAAGCTACACTGAGTTTTAATGCCATGCTAACATGTTGAGACCCTGTTTCTGCCCCCCCCCATATGGAAATATTTAGTTTCTACACAAAATTAATTTTTTCATCAGATTTTTCAAATAAGCTGGTAAAGAATGATGGCAAGTTCCAGAAGGGTTGAGTGATGGGACAGTTTCTAAAGTTCTCTGTTTTCACTTGTCTTCAAAATGCTTGGCTCAATACTTTACAAAAAGGTTTGCTTCCATTCACTGATGCACATACCAATATAATGGATTTCTTTTCTTTTCGAGATTTATTGTTTCATATTTATGAATGGTTTGCTTGCACATGCGTGCATTACACGTGTAGTGCCAGAGGGGGAAAAAGAGGGTGTCAAGATTCTCTTGAACTGGAGGCACAGACAGCTGTTAGCTGCCACGTAGGCACTGGGAACTGAACTCAGGCCTCTGGAAGTGCAGCTAATGCTTTTAACTCCAGGCCATCTCTCCAGCCTCTGAATTTTCATTTGTTTAAACTGAAATCTCCCAATCCCACTACATTTACAGTTTTGCTGGGAGGGACAGGAGTCAATTTTAGATATTGAACTTAAAAAATAATTCTTAGATATATTAATACGGAATTCCTTCATAAAATGCCAACACCCGAAACAGCTTTCACTGTGAGAGTTTATTTTAAAACTTAAAAATGCAACACAGTGAATGGATATCTTCCACATTGGTTTTTATAAATGTATACACACACACACACCACACCACACCACACAAAATGAACTAAAGACTTTCCCAAAATAGTTACTAGAATGTTAATACAGATGAAGTTTAAACTTTAATATCTTATTTGAAATGAGGTTTCTGTGACTTAGCAATGACAATACCAATCTCTGCTAATGCCAACTAAGAGTACTATGTATGTATTTCCCCATAGTGCCTTGGATCAAAATTCTCAAAGTCCAGTATATTTCACCAAGATTCCATTGGTCAACTTGAAAAACTGTTCTTAACCATAAGAATCCTAAATGACAATTATTCCTGTAAAATGTTATTCAGTCACCAAGACTGACCTCTGGAGAATGGTGTAAATGGTATTTCCATGCCACTGCACATACTGATTATGCAGAACAGAAAGGCTGCCCCACTTCTCATTTCACAGAGCGGGAAGCCTTATAAACATTCACTGAAGAAGCTTCAATAGATAATGCTCAAACACAGCAGCGCTTTTATTAACAAGGGCAGAGTAATCTGACACGGGAAATGTGCGAAATAAATGCTATCTCGGGTGGCATGAATGAATACTACCCATGTGGAGGCACCTCATGTGCCTCACAACTGTGAGTGTGAGGCTGCCTGCTAGCAATGAAAGACAAGAGCAACACTTACACCGCAGTGTGACTGCCAACCACATCACTTTGAAAAAGGTCGTGAAAGGTCATGTTCCGTAACTAGAAAGGGGAGCCAACTGAGTACCAACTGGGCCAAACGCTCTTGTAAATTTCAATACGGCCTGATAACGTTTCCTCTTAAAATAAAGAAGCCAAAGTTTAGGTTCTTGATCGTGGCCATTACGTGTTCAGATTAAGAAGCCCAAGCCCATTTGCCCTCAGAACGCTGGCTCTAAGAGTCAACTGCTTAGAACACTGATACATTTCTGTGAGGTCTTCAGTGGAACTAAATCAGCATGTTAACATAATCTGAAAACGACAAGGGTACAAAGGAGTCAGATGTGTACACATGTACATACACACACAAGAGTCCCAATTCCAGTGTCTCAGGACAGAACTTATGGTTAAATTATTGCAGACAGTGAGTCTTTCTGGCCACTCAGTAAAAGATCCCTTTTCATCACATGATAGTTCTAAACAAATACTTGGAATGCTCAGAAGATTCCACCTTTAGCCTTGTAAGACATAATTTAAGGTGAGACTTGTCAGGAACGCGTGTCTTCACATGAGTTGAAACAGAAACACTTTCTACTTAAATCCTGGGAGACCTTAGATATCATGTACGCTGTCATCTCAGTCTTCTGTAAAGCTATTTGGTGAAGAGGATGTTTTCTCCTTTGAAGTGTAAGAAATCATTTCAGGACTATGGGGATGGAGGAGGGAGTGCTGTGCTTCTTGCTGTGTTACCTTTATTATGTTCCTATGTCACTGACACTGGATTAAGAACAGCCTGCAACAAGAACATTGTCATCACCAGCCACTTTTGCCTCCTTTCTTCTTCTTCTGTTGCTGTTTCTTTTTTGTTGCTGGGGCCCCTGCGGGTTTCTGGTGTCTTGGGGGTACGATGTTACTTGTAGAGGAAGATATTGTTGCTGCACTGCTAGGTCTTGGGGACGTGGGTGGACTGCTCACAGTTTTACTGGCATCCCTGAAATCACCAGACCAGAACAATCTTTAGTCATGTAGAAATGTAATGCAGGAAAAGGTGTAAGCATGCATGTGCATGGATTCCCCTTACCACATCTCATAATCTCCCACACATCTTAAGGATGGATGCACCATGTCTCTGTCCACACTTCTTTTGAATATTTAAAAACCATTTTATAACTAAAGAAAATATAATATATGCTACACGCCAAATTTAGTAAGTTTAGAAAATCAACTTTAAGTGACTTATGTAGAAATAATTCACATTTTAAATCCTTTTTTCTAGTCATTTGTTATCTCACAGTTAAATCAGTCAGCATCTTTAGTTTCAAAACTAAAAGCAATTATAGGCTATTTTGTGGTCTACAGGACTAGCTTGATTAAACTCAGGGACCTTACACATGATGGATCATTCTCACAGCTCCAACAATATTTTTAACAATACAATCACACAGTTTTGGTGCTGGTAAGCAAATCATTCCATTTTCTTCCCTTCACATAGTGCAAACACTTATCAGGTCTGTAGGATTGTATTTCTCATACAGCAACTTAACAAAGCCTCACTAACACAGAGTCAGCCTCTGAGATGAACTATATTCTGAGGGACTTCTGTTCTCAAGCCACAACTTACAGTTCGGAGGAGGCTCCTGCAGTTGCTCCCTGTGTTCCTTTTCCAATCTGGTCCTTCTTTTTACCCTTCTTCCTTCCTCGGTAGTAAGACCGCTCTCGCATTGGGAGCCATCTTTCTGGATCTGGGGTAACTTTTGGATCATAATTCTTAGGCAGCTTTCCTAGAAACAATTCATAAATGAGAAACAGACCTAGCAGAGTTTCAAATTGTCTGTTTAAACAATGTGTTCATGCCTTGGAACTTTGGAATAAATAACAACTGAAACTTGACTGAGAAAGCCTTTTCTGTCTGTTTTTTTGTTTGTTTGTTTTTAAGCATTTAAGCAGTAAGTGTATACTCAAGTCTTGTTATATTCATCTCATTTAGTCTACTTTTATAAGTTGCCTTTTTGATGTTTGTTCTTTTAAAACAGGGTTTCTCTGTAGTCATGGTTGCCCTGGAACTTGCTCTGTAGAGCAGGCTGGCCTCGAACATACAGAGATATACCTGCCTCTGCCTCCTAAGTGCTGGGATTGAAAGCATTTGTCACCACTGTCTGACTTTGTCCCTCAGTTTTTGACCTTATTATATAGCTGGGGTTGGTCTTATACCTCTGAAGTGCTGGGACTGTAAGCATGTACCATGTTCAGCTGCTGAAAAACTTTGTCTAGAGACAGTGTCTCAGTAGGCAGCATTGCATGGGTCCCAAACTCACTATGGAGACCAGGCTGGCCTTGAACTCACGAAGATCTGTATCAGCCTCCCTAGTGCTAGAATTAAAGGCTTGAGCCACATGTCTGGCTTTGAGAAAGTTTTCTTTGTGTATAGTTTACCAAGAGAGTTTGACTTTATTTATTATATAAAAATTAAAAAATAAAGGAGAGCAATTTTCCAGATATAACTTTAAAATTTCTATTTTTTATCTAATGAAATAATTAAAAAATGGGACATCAATGTAGGAAGATCACAAACTGTAAGGCAGCTTGGGCCGACAGTAAAACCATGTCTACATACAAGGCAGGACTAAGCTGCTACCCAAGCACTGGAACAAGAAATGAACAAACGAGACTTCTGAAAACAATGGACTGATACAAACATTAGTTTGTACAATTTGTGTAAACGCCACTAAAATAGCAAAAGCTACAATTTAGAACTTGGAAAACAGATGGGCGTGGTGACAGCCAGGACTATCCAGAGAAATCCTGTCTTAAAAAAAAAAAGTAGAAAACATATAGACCCATTGGTAATTCATTTAACTATAGGGTTTGAAAAATCAAAAATTCTAAATTGTCAGTGGATAAAAAAATGAGGAATTGGGCTGATTTATACCCCAGGTTCAGGTTTCCCCTAAACCCAAGGAGCTGGAAGTGGCGGCCTCAAGGGTAGCCTGACTAGACGGAGCAGAACCTAGCCCGAGCCAACCAATGCAGAGCATGCCCTCGATGAACGGCTCAGGGGAATCACTGCTGTGCGCAATCACCATCAAATACAATGAGTAAGGCTTGCTCAGTGAGATACTTTGTTGTCCTAAACAAGAATGTGGCCTTGAGTGTTACCCCAAAGCACATGACTCTAGTATGATTTAGTTTTGTGGACAGCGGATCAAAGACATACAATTACTACCAGTTAATTTGATAGTAACTTTCATTTTAGCTATCAATTTTATGAACAGTAAATTGTCTTAAGCCAACCTGGTAGAATCTTAAGGTATTTGTGAACTCTAATGTGGAAGAGCTTCCTATGTGGAGGGGCATCCTTTTAAGAGCTTGGCATGCAATAACACTTATTCCTAAGGTATATATGATCATATCCTATTTACAGATGAAAAATTCAATTTAAGTTCAGAGTTACATGCTTTAATACTGCTATGATAGCAATCTGAATTTAGGCAATCAAACTCTTAAGGGAACACTCTTTACTGTATTGAAAATGCTAGTTACAGTCAAGACAAAAATTAATGTTTGAAAATACCAGAAGAAGATAGCTTTTCTAGGTTGCGAGAGTTCTATTTAGGGATAAACTCTAACTTTTACTGTTGAAAAAGGAACCTAAAACTAGGCATGGTGGTGGACACTTGTGGCTCTAGCACTTAGGAGGCTGATGTAAAAGGCTTTGACACTGAAGCCTGCTTGGGCTATCTCAAACAACACAGAAATTTAATGTGTATTTTTTTTCCCTCAAAGTCTTACCTTTCTTTTTTTTCTTCTTCTTCTTCAAATCTCCCTGTCTAAAAAAAATAGAGAATCATTATCATCATTGTGATAAAATATAGTTCATTACATATGTCCAAAAGAACAAGCTGGGCATGTTTGTATAAAGGTGTATTTAAGACTTGGTACCAGCTCATAAAACTTAACAAGCTGGAATATTAATTCAAGTTACACTGTAAACTTTTGCTTAAGAAAAATCAATTCTACTGTATGGAGGTGAGGGTGGGGTGGTGGTGGTCTATGTAACAGCATACATCTTTAATCCCAGCACTGTGGAGGCAGAGGCAGAGGCAGGTGAATCTCAGAGGCCAGCCTGATCATCAGAGTGAAGTTCCAGGATGGCCAGGACTACACTGAGAAACACTGTCTTGAAAACCAACCGCCCCATCATACCCCACACACCCAAGGAGGGGAAAGAAAACTCAATTGTTGCTTTATGTGTCTCTATGTGCATGACTGGTCTTTATTTCCTCATGCCATGGTACATGTTTACAAGTGAAAACACAACTTTGTGGAGTTGGCTCTCTCCTTTCATCTTTATGTGGCTTCTGGAGAGAAAATGCAGACCATTAGGCTTACAGGCAAAGGGCCTTTATCTGCTGAACCACCTCACTGGCCCCCTTTCCTGATACAGGATCTCACTAGATAGTATCTCAAATGCCCATGTAATGGCATGGTCTGGTGCTTTGTATCATACTGTTAATCATTTTGCCTCCTGAGGTCTGCTTGCTGGCTTTTACGAGCAGAAACTCATGTATTCCAAAATGACAACATTGGCAATCTTTGCCTCCAAATTATCCTATTGACTGAATAAATGCCTACATGCCTGGGCAGAACAGAAATGAGGTTCATGGGCTTGGTGGAGAGAAGGATCATGGGGGAGGAGAGATGGAGAGACAGGTGTGAGAGAAAGAAGAGCCACCTGGGCCAGAAGGAGGGAACTCTGAGAACGGGGAGCAGAGGAGCGGCCCGGATGGTACGCGTAAGTATTTATGGAGATACTGGATGGGGAGTAGCCCAGATAGGCATGATTAAGGCAAACGGCATGGGATGTAGGGCTGGATGGTAATGAGGCAGTTTAGGGGTTCATATCTGCCCCGTCCTAAAATAGGCTTATCTAAAATCAGGTGTGTCTTTTACTGTTTGATATCGGGTTAAATAAAACTGCCATAATTATAGCTGCCACTTTATTAGCAATTTATATTTTCTATACACTCAAAGTTCTACCTCAAGGCTTCTTTCAGGTGCTGGGACCTCTTAAATACCTCAAGCCTAGTTGAAAAAAACCCTTGAAATGATACACACTAGGCTTAACATAAAACTTCTTAGAATATAATTGCTATCTGTTTTTTGGAAAGATCTAGCGATTAGGCCTAAGTTACCAAACTATCTTTTAAGTAGTGTGAGTAGTATATAAAGCATCTAAAGGTACCAGAGGTCTACTACTTACATTATCCACTACTTACACTGCCATGCCTTAGTGAGTAACTGTTTGGCAAGATTTTAGAGAATCAAGAAACTTTTTTGCCAGAGAACATGTACAGGCAATCTTTCAGGAGGATATGGAAACCAAATTACACTGGTCATGACCCTAGAAGGGAGAAGGATGGATGGGATACTGCTTACTTATTCTACACTTTTTAAAGACAGGGCCCCAGCTACATAGTAGATAAAGAAGTTTACAAGTATACTGGGGGGTGGGGGGTGGGGAACAGGTTCTGGAAGGGAACTAAGAAATCGGTAAATACTTCAAGGTATCACTGAGCACTCTGAAAGCTACAATGCGAAGGCAAAACATCTCTTTTGTCTAATAGAGCTGAGAACTGTTAATCAGTGAACTAGGGCTGAAGATGGTGAAGTTTATTTTACAAGAGCCACGCAGTGAGATGGCTCGGTTGGTAAATGTTTACTGCACAAACACAAAGACCTGAGTCCAGAGCCTTAGCACCCACATAAAGGCGGGCAAACTCCTCTGTACCCTGCATGCTGGGGAGGCGGAGGCAAGAGGACCCCAGGGCTAACCGGCTAGCGAAGCTGGCTGAGTAGGTGAGCTCCGCTGGGAGACCCAATCTCAAAAAATGTGGACAATGGCTGATGTCACCCTCCAGCCTTTGCACACACATGAAAGGTGTACCTGAACACATGCACATAAGATGGAAGTTTTTACTCCTTATTTTTGTTTTTGTCTTCAGACAGGGTCTCAATTAGCTCAGGATGGAGGAACTGGCTGAGGCTAAGGATGACTAAAATTCTTGGTTCCTCTGATAGTCCAGGTCACCATTCCAGGTTCTGTGATGCTAGAGACTGAACTCAGCGCCTTCTGCCATGGAGGCAGGCACTCTCCCAACAAAGCTATATCCCAACCTCATCAAGGCCTCTTACATAATTTTAGATCAGCCTTAGAAATTGATGTACAAATATTTTGAATTAGAAAAGCATTAATTACCCTTGTTCCTTTGGTTGATTATCTCCAGTAGCTTTCCCACCCTTCTTCCGAATGTAGGTAGCACCAGGAGAATTTTCGAGAGCCTCAACATCCACTTTTAGAGACATACTGTCCGATGAGGGCAGGTGCTTACTGAGACTGGTGTTGTAAGGCAGGTGTTCAGGAGCACAACACACACACTTATGTCTGTCGGCACAGTTTTGCCAACAGAAACATACTGTTTTTTCCTGATGGCCTTTCCCAAAATACTCTTAAATCTTCAATAGAATAAAAAAAATCACATCAAATCAAATACACAGAATACATTGTGAAAGGAAACTAACCATCTTAACTGGGTAGTGCAGATCAAGGCATTTCCCAAACTACCAAGTGTACATGTTGGGTCAGGCAAAGGCTTTGACAGGTAGTTTCTTAGCATCTGACATGCAACTCAGTTCTGGGAACACGGTGGGATTAGAGCAGCACTTAGAACCCAAACTGACCAACTGGATTTTTAATTTTCTTCTTCTTTGAGCCCAGGTTAGTCTTGAACTATTTAACCAAGGAGTCAATTCTCCTGTTCCTGCCTCCCAAGTGCTAGATTGTAGGAACACTGCACCATGCCCAGTATTAACTTCTTATCAGCATTGTTTGTGAAGGGCATGTGACCTGCTCCCCACTTCATTACTGCTTCTCAATCATACTGATACATAACTCTAAACTTTGCTTTTACCAGGTAAAAGCAAGTCTGTGAGTTGAAAACCTTGTAGATGAAACACAGAGCTCTGGTGCTCTGGAGAGCTGTGCCATGGAGGATACACTTTCGCCTTCTCTGGATCCACAAGCGAGTAAGCAGAGATAAGCTGGGCCAGGGTGTGAATGTCTTTTGAATTCTGTCTAAGAGAAGGAATAAAAAAGTGAATAAGCAGTTTAAAAAAGGAGCACTAACACAGGAACAGGACATGGGTTTCTGCACCGTGTTGCAGAGCTTACTTCCATAGCTGTTCTAGGTCACTAATTGCCTCCTTCTTCCGTCCATACTTGAGCTTGAAGTTTGCAGCTTCTCTTATCAAGGACAAATGAGCAGGGGATTTGGGCTACAGGTTCAATAAAACAAAACAACAAGTTTTAAGCTAAATATCAAGCCAGTTTGTAAAATCCTATTTATTACTCTTTAAAATAGACCTGCTCATTAAATTCATCTTAAGTTTTAATAAGTGTGTTAAAGAACAATCAATTTATGAAACCAGAACACAGTCCACTTCTATTGTGATCACCTACAAAAATAATGTAGGTCTAGCAATCTATTTGCTTAGATGGTATATGGTCTATGTCTAGAACCAGCAGAAAACCCAACCAAACAAAACAATATTCTCTTCAAATCAAATCTTAAAAGATAGGGCACAGTCTCAAACATTCATTCAACATGGTACTTTCCAGACAACTGATGCTCTCCCACTGCTAACAGTTAATAAGTGTGTAAACATAACATGTAGGTATGTGTGGTAGTAGGCTGATATTACCCATGCAGAGATTGATACTGGAAAAAATGAAGATGCTCCTGTCTGATCAGATATGATAAATACTCATTCCTTACACTCCTGTTCTAAAGACTAGCCACCCACAGGCTCTTAGCATCTTACCAATAATGTACCATATCATGACTTAAGTGTGTGTACAGCCATATACACGAAAGAGCTTCTAAAAATACAAATGATCTGTTTTGTTTTGTCTTGCAGATGATATTCATCAATTTTATTTGGACCTGGTGTAATTTACAAAAATGTGATAGCCTAGTAGTCTACCCTTTTTGAGATAGTGAGTCAGTTCTCTGAAATTTGTAGTTCAGCAGAATATTTTACTATTTATGGAAAAATATGCCTCTCTAATACTTTGCTCCACTCCTTTACCTGACGGCTCTGGTACCACTGGATGGCCTGTGTGAAGACCTCAATGGCGCTGTCAATATCTTCCTCATGGCTGTACATGGTCACCAATGCAGATACCTGTGCATCAGAGTTCACACGAACAAAGTCAAGGAACATAATTCTCCTTCACTCTCAGAACAGAGTTTTTAAAAATTAAAAATGCGGGGACTAGAGAAATGGCTCAGAGGTTTGGCTCTTCTTAAGTTTCTGAGTTCAATTTCCAGCAACCACATGGTTGCTGTTAACTATCTCATAACCATCTATAATAAGATCTAGTGTTCTCTTCTGGCATGCAGGCCCACATACAGGCAAGAGTTCTGTATGAATAATAAATAAATCTTTAAAAAAATTAAAAATGCTAAAGAATGAATAGAGATGATTGGGATCTCTGTCAGTACGTAATTCCCCATAAACTTTCTTTAGCGAACACAATTTCTAGAAATACTCAGAAAAATATGGTCTTTTCCAAATAAGAATGCATTTATCTATAAAACGGATGTTCTTCTAGAACAGCTGGATAAGATCAGAACATGAAAAAATAAGCATCTGGATACATGTATACAAACCATATTGCTGGACATTCAAGAGTGTGACCAGGAAGCCTCCCTCATAGCTGAACTCTGATGAAATCCATGTGCTCTAAGTGGCTAAGGCCTACCCAGTGAGTGTGTGGGGCAGCACTGAGTCTGTGTGTGTATGTATGCGTGTGTGAGTAAACATGTGCTTGTGTACTTGAAGGAGCTGTAAAAGAACAGGAAATAGAAAAAAGTTGCATTTTTAAGAAACATTGATAAACTGATGCAGTCTGGTCACACTGGTCAGAGAGAGGGCAACACAAGTGTGATGGCTAATCTTTGATGTCATCTTGACACACTGGGAACGAGGAGCTTCAACTGAGGCATTGACCCCATCAGACTGGCCTGTGGCCATGTGTGTGTGGCATTTCTTAACTGTTGACTGACGTGGGCAGACCCAGCCCGCTGTGAGTGGTGCCATCACTGGGCAAGTAGCCCTGGACAGTATTAAAAAAAATGTGGCTGACTGTGAGCCTGGGACAAGCCAGGAAGTGGTGTTCCATGGCCTCTGCTTCAGTTCTGATCTCCAGGCTTACCACAATGATTTATTGGTTTATTGTAACTTGTAAGCCAAATAAATGAAATCTTGTCTCCCCAAAGTGGTTTTGATCAGTATTTTATCACAGCAACAGAGACTGTCTATGTCAAGTAACCAGTGTTAGTGAGAGATTCTGCAGTTATTAAGAAGCTAAAATAGCCTCTATGGCAATACAGTTCAGATGAAATGGATAAACTCCTTAAATAGCAAAAGGTCAGAGCTTACAATCATGTAATGGTACAATTCTAAAAATAATAAGACAAATAACAACAAAAAGCCCAGCACAAGCATTAAAATACGAACAAAGAGGAAGCACCGAGAAGACATAACATGCTTATCTAGCTGTGAACAAGCTGGACAGAAACACAAACAAAATAGTCCTTGTTCAATAGATGCATGTTTATCACCCCTGAATCAGTTAGTACTACGAAAAAGACACAGTCCCCAGGTATATAAATCTGCAGTTGTAAGCTTTATAAACCTTGCTCTTTGAGGCAGGCTTTCTCCCTGTAGTCCTGGCTGGCCTTAAACTCCAAGAAATCCTCCTGCCTCTGTCTCCTGAGTGCTGAGACTAAAGCTTTGTACTAACATTCCTGGCTTAAACCTTAAGGCTTAAATATTAAATTAATATTAAACCTGACTTAATATTTGAATAAAGAATTAAAATCTAAATTTACTGACCACTACTTTTAAGTTGTTTTAACAAAAGCAAACAATTACAATGACATGATAAGCGATCTAACAAAACAAAACAAAACAATTTCATACACAGATCTGCCATTGAGGCTGCCTTTTGGTGCTTGCTTCGGCAGCACATATCCTAAAACTTGAATGACACAGAGAGGCTGCCTTCTCTGGGTAATGTGGGTTCTAAGTGAGACGTAACACATCTGGTTACCAGAGCAGAGACTGACATGACTCCCAGACAAGTAACTGCTAGTATCCTAAATGCTGCTCTGACATTATCAACACCTCAGAAAATAAGACGATGTGAAAGAGAACATAAAGCGCAGACATGCAAACGGAATTATCAATTTCACTGTCTTGTAAGAGTCACTAAGAAACTTACCATGCCTGGTTTATGCTTTAACTCCTCTATGCTTCTCAGTATTAGACAAGCTTTGGAAATATTACCTAAGAAGATTAAACACAAAATCAGCACGACACTGAATAAAGTATATTGTGGGGAAAAAATTATTTCCTACATTTTTCCTTGGGAAAGAGATCACCAATTATATTTTGCAATATCTCTAGCTACATAAGTGTTGGGGACATTAGATAGTGTACAGACTGCTTAGTTCTTATGTAAGGAGCTGACATGTAAAAAAAAATTTTTTTTTGCTACGCTGAGTGTGTGGGGTATGTGACTGTGTTCATGAACATGAAGAGGACATCGGGTGTCTTCCCCTTAGCCCATCCCTCTTACTGTTGCAACAAGCCCCCACTAAGACTGAAGCATGCTGTCTTGGCTAGCCTACACAGACAGCAATCTCCTGGGATTTGCCAGGCATTCAAACTCAGCTCCTCAGACAACACAACAGGAGCTCTTAGGCCTTGCACTGTCTTTGAGCTTGAAGACAGTGTTTTCCTAAAGCTCACAGAGTCACTTTTGGCAGAGTTGAACTTGCAACTCCAGGCTATTGAGAGACATATCTTCTTTTCAGACAGCAACCTGAAGGAGGTGGGGTCCTTTTCAAAAGGCCTTGAAATATGTTAATATAGACTGAAGTGTGATAAAAAACTGGTGGTATTAGAACTCTGATTTTATGCTCACTGCAAACTTCAATAACCCAAAGCTTTCGCCTTTAAACTTCAATTCTCAAACTGTTTCACTGAAGAGCCTTTGTTTTTCTTTTATTACAGTTTTTCCTAAATGCCAACTCTTCTTCCCCAACCTATGAAATTTTCACCTAAGCACTGTGGCTAGCTAAAATTTTCTGGACCATCTAGGACTGCCAACTGAGAACCTGAGCTGTCAGATATGTATTTCTGTAACATCAAGGCCCATTCATCCATGCTGTCCTACATGCCACATCAGCCGTATGCAGCGACTACAGCAGAGAAGCCAAAGCCTGAACGCGGCTTCTGAGACAGCTCTCACTCAGTAGCCCAGGTTAGCTGTGAACCCACGGCCCTCCTGCATCAGCGAGCACTGGGTAGAGCCATGCGTTCTATGTCTAGCTGTAAATTTCATTTAATTCTGGTCAGTTTAAAATTCAAATAGATACATGAAGACAGCAGCTACCACACCAGACAACTCAATTCTAGATAGCCAAGCTTAACAAAAACCAAAAGAAAACACGTAGTTTTCTGCTGAGTATCAAAAATATCAGATCTCATAAATTTCTGTACAAATACATATATATATATATAGGAACAGGCTAAAAAAGACTGCAAAGTACCTCCTCTTTTCTTTTCTCTGGGGGTTTTTTGAGACACAGTTTTTCTGTGTAGCCTTGGCTGTCCTAGACTCGCTCTGTGGACCAGGCTGGCTTTTAACTCACAAAGATCCGCCTGCCTCTGCCTCCCTGAGTGCTGGGGTTACAGGCGTGGAAAACTGCTCCTGGCTAGTACTTTCTTACTCGCACACTCTCAGACACAGGCATCTATCTCTACACTGAGTATCTGTTCTGCAATAAAGGCCCCTCATGCCTGAAGGGACCTCTAAGGCTTGAGAGTCATTCTAACAACACAGGAACAAACCAAGTAAAGGGCCAGCTACCCCCTACGCAATCGGTTGCAGACCACAGGCCAGCATGTTTGAAACAGCAGTTGAACTTCACAGTGAATGGAGAACTTAAAGGTAATACCTTGGGAAATTTTCAGTTGTGCCATGGTAAGCTTGATCTCAGCTGCATTTTCTGGGTGGTGATCAGAAAACTCCTAAAATATTTTTAGTTGTGGGTTAAAAACACAAATTTAGTTTATACAACGGTAAGACATTACAATTACTTTATCTCATATATGTACGATTTTAATGTTCAGGTTAAAGTATTAAACTTCTGGTTTCAGGTCACAAAATCTCCTCTCTCTCTTTCGAGACAGAGTTTCTCTGTGTAGCGCTGGCTGTCCTGAAACTTTAGACCAGGCTGGCCTTGAATTCAGAGATTCACCTGCCTCTGCCTCCTGAATGTTGAGATTAAAGGTGTGCACCACAGCTGGCTCTGCTCAAAATCTTATCTTGAAAATTTGATTCAACACACATTTTTTAATGTAATTTATTTATTTTTATATCAATCACAGGTTAGGTACTTTGCATCCCAGGCGTAGCCCCCTCCCTCATTCCCTCCCACTCTCCCCATCCCTCCCTCATCTCCTCCCCGCCCCCTCCAAGTCCACCGACAGGGGAGGACCTCCTCCCCTTCCATCCGACCCCAGATCATCTTGTCGACTCAGGGCTGGCTGCAATCAACACTCATTCTTTAGAGTGAGCCCTACAAGTAGGACAATGATATCAAGTTCCCAGAAAGTCACTAGCAGAAATAATGAAGCTGCTTCTTGTCTTTCAAACAAGACTCGCTTGTTTGAAAGAGACACTCAAGGACTACTTCCTTACTGGGGATCTCTATTAGGCAACTCTTCCCTCAGAACGGCCCTAATTTTATGGGGTTTATTTTTCCAACTATCTATACTCATGAAACTCATGTAATATGTAACATGTAATATGACAACTGGCGTGGGGTGCTAAATATTAAGTCAGTATCTCCTTAACTCATGATGTGGAGTATGGCTTACTGAGGTATTAATATATCACTGAAATGGGGGTAAAGCATGGGTTGGTATTGCAAGCCTAAAGCATAACCCCTAATTCATGCTGAATACATTTCCAAATGAAAAATCATTCTTCAGAGTTTATACAAATTTACATAAAACAACATACAAACAAACTTCTAACTTAAAAAGTCATCTAAAGTGACACTGTAACTAGGTGGTGCATTACCTATTAGTTTGTAGGTTGTTACAGTACATTATAGTGTAATGAAATAGCTTCAATTACCTGACACCTATTAAGCAAATCAAGTTCAATGTCTGTTCAAGCTCAAGGTAAATACCTGAAGCAGCTCTATTGCCTTTGCATGTTGCTTTTCACGACAGAGCTGGGCAGCTTGGATTAACACAGGCAGGAGACGCTCAGGACTCTGGGACTGCAAGCTGGCAGATATTTTTCGGCACTGTTCTGCCTAGAAGATGCCCCACCTTTATTAGTAAGTGTAGTAATAAAATTAAACATTAAATAATCCAAAATAAAGGGATGGTGTAATCAGCTTGTAGAATAATAGGTGAAAAAATGTTTAGGGTTAAGCAAATCAGTTTATAATAATCCATCTCTTATTTTATTATGACAAGATTTGTATACTGAATTTTAAGAGAGTTTTAAAAGAAGCAAGCAAAGGGCAAGCTCTAAATGACCATCTGAATACCTAAACTCCAGATAAACTGAGTTTAGAATTTCTTCCTTACAGCAACAAATAGAAAAGTCATGGAAATACACTTCTTGCTGAAACATCAAGAAATATTTACTCAACTCGAAATAATAAAAACATTACTGCTTCTCCTTTGTGGACTAACTCTTGTGCTCTATGAATTCAGAACATAACTAGGGTACAGGTAAAGAACTGAACGCCTTGGGGCTGGAGCGATGACTCAGCAGTTAAGAGCACTGGCTGCTCTTCCAGAGCTCCTGGACTCTGAGGGGATCTAACACCAGGCACACATGTGGCGCCTGACATACATGGAGACAAAACACATAAAATAATACTAAGTGTAAAACTATAAATAACAAATGCTTAAAAAATAATTGACCCTCTTCACAGTTATAATTTGTGATACGTCAAGTAAAACAGAAGTTGTATCTTAGATCTGATTGGTGTCTTCTATGATTCTATTTTAATTTAGGAAGATTAGCATGAAGGTAATAGAAGAGCTGGACACGTACAAGGCCGAGATCAATAACCTACACAGTTAAACAGGGAAATAGTATGAGAATGCCAGGGTTAACTCTTTCTCCTAAAGTCACTAATTCCATATGCTTAGAGAAGGGGGTAAGTTACTTGTTTAATGAAATTATCAAAAATTATTAATACCAAAGGAGGAAATAAGACAAAACACAAGCAAAGCATAAAGGGATCATACAAATATCCACTGAGCTTCATATGCCAGTTCAAGGTCAGCCAGGGAATATAGACTTTTTACTTACCTGGTTTGTATACATAGCAAGCAAAGCTTTGTTAAACTCTATGGCTTGCAGTTGTCTCTTTGAAAGCTTAAACTCTACTCCTTCTGCATTGGTTAATTTCACTTTCTTCTTGGAGTCAAAGACGTTTTGGTCCTAACAAAGAAAAGTTCGTCCACCATTAGCAGAAAGTCCTACTTAGGCTTTTGTGATTCTCCAAAGCCTTCCCTTTCCATTCATTTATTTCACGCAACATTAACAAGAAAGCTTGGATACATCTATTGGTTGGGGTGCCTAAACTACCAAGATGCATACACATTTGCATTGGGTTTTGGCTCATATACATAAATAAAATGTATTATGACACATATTTTCCCTGGTCTACATATAGCTATGGAAAGACTGCTGTGAGATTCTTTAGAGGCAAGAACAGGATTTTTGTCGTATCTTCCCACTGTCGACTGACAGTTTTTAGTTTTTGTTTTTCAGACAGGGTCTCGCTCTTTTTAGGAAACTTTTGTCAGGGCAGCATTTAGCATTCTGAAGGTGCAGAGTCCAAACCCCAGCATGGAGATAGGGGGTGAAAGAAAACAAAATTATCAAGTATCATCAATTTCTTAGGAAAGCAAGACAAAGAAAGGCCAGGCAGTGGTGGCACATACCTTTAAGCCCAGCCCTAGAAGACACAGGCAGGAGGATCTTCGAGTTCAAGGCCAGCCTGGTCTATAGGAGTTCTAGGACAGCCAGGGCTACAGAGAAACCCTGTCTTAAAACAAACAAACAACAAAAGCAATACAACTAAACCTTAAACATTCTGAAGACAGTTTTTTTTTTTCAAAGTGCTTTATGAAGTAACCTACTTACTTGCAAGCATATTCTTATTTTTTTTGAGACATTTTTAGGTAGCTCTCTAGCTGGCCTTTAACCAGTATGAAGCTGAGGATGCCCTTCAATTCTTGACCCTCTTGCCTCTACCTCCCAAGTACTGGGATTACAGGTGTGAGCCACTACTCCCCCAAACCCATGCTTTTGAATTAAGGTGAAAGTCAAAAATAAATTCCACCTTTTTTTGAATGTGATGCTTCAAAGCAATTTGAAGACAGAAGCAGCGTTATGCTCTGCACAGTCTGTGACAGACAGGTATAATGGATGGTTGTGGTTTCTTTAAAAACGCAGTTTTGTTTTAATCCCAAGTGTGGAATTATAATTTGCCCACAGCTGACAACTGCGCCCTGGGAAGCCCAGTCTTTGCCAGCTGCTGACAGCCTGCCTTGTGCAGCATGGAGAGGGGCAGTCTAGGACGCTGAGGAGCCAGAGTACAGACATGAGCCCAGAAACAGAAGGAGTGGCAGTTTGGGGAGACCACAACCTGACCCTGTAGTGGCCTGCAGGACACTGTTTCAGTGAAGCAGCTTATAGGAGACTGCCTGCTGCATTTGCTGTTGATGGAAACTGGTATATCCCCAAAGAATCCGTCAGCCCTAAACAGCTGGGAGAAGGGATCTGTGACCCCTTTCCCCATTAACCTCCTCTCTCTTAACTAGTTAAAGGGTTGGAGGAAGGGAGGGAGAGGTGTAAACACCCCAAATAAACAGTTTAAAAACAAGTGCAACAGACAGGTGCTGTCAAGAGGGGGACCTGAACACTGGAGCTCCCTCGCAGCCTGGGTTAACAGAGTGGGACTCTGACAAAAGGAGGTGGTTCCTAGTTAGTGCTCATGTATTGATCACTTTAAATAAATCAATTCTCTGTGCATGCCAATGTGAGACTTTTCCTCAACTTTGTTGTGATACTTTTTAACTAGCTGTTGGTTTTCTCATCTTATTCCCAAATCATAAAATTTTTTCCTATGTACATATGCTGTTGCTTAGTCTTTAAATCTTCAAGATTTGGCTCAAATTTACCAGTCCAGAGACCTTGCACCAAATATAGTAGCCAGGAAGTATGAAGACAACACCTTCAATGTACATAATTATTTTCAATATCAGAACAAGTGGGTTGCTCTGCCCACCTCCGAGTCAGGGTCTCACTATATAGTCTCCAGGCTGGCCTTGAGCTCCTCATTTCCTTGCCCCAGCCTCCTAATCTCTGGGATTACAGGCATGTACAACCAGGCCTGGCTTTTCAGGATGAGATTTTAAACTATAACGATTAAAAATAGTATTTCAAACAAAAAGTAAAAAATAATCATATGAAGCCAGGTGTGATGACACACGCTTTAATCCCAACACTCAGGAGGCAGAGATAGGTAGTCTCTGTGAGTTTTAGGCTAGTCTACACTAAACAATGAGTTTCAGGGCACCAAAGCTATGTAGAGAGACCCTGTCCCAGGGAAAAAAAAAATGAACTGAATAAAATTCAATGTATAAATTACACTTAGCTGGAGATAAACATTTAGTATTCCACAATTCTCTTCCCCATAATTCTATATCTGATAAAAAGCTCTCATTCTGACAAACATTTCAAAAGCATGTACTTCTAATCTCAAATCTCATTTGGAAGCCTAAGCCATGCCACTATCCCACACCTGGAGACCTCTCCCTGGACAGAGGTACAATGAAGTACCAGAGAAAACTTTGGAGTCAGAAAGTAGTACCTGCATCCATGTTCTAACTCTTCCTGGCAATGACTCACATAAATGGCTTTTCAGTCTCCTGCACACTGAACCATCCCAAAAGATCACTGTGAAAATGAACTAAAGGAGTACTTTAAACCTCTACAAGAGGACAGGGAAGATGACGGTCACCTGCCCCTACCTTGTCCCCTATAACTGTCCCACCTGCTCCCCCCAAAACAAGAAATAAATTATGTAGAAATTTAGACTCAGAAAAGGAATGTAAAGTACCCATGTACTTAAAGATACAAACCACTTATAACTGCACTGCTTTTTCAGGACTGTGTTCAAATCTAGCACCCACATCATATAACTCACAACCATCTGTAACTCCAGCTCCAGTGTGATTGGACAATTCTGGCCTCCCTGGGCATCTGTACTCACATGCACCCTGCGCCCCCCCCCCCCCATGAATCCTTAAAATAAGAAAAAAATGCATGACATAGCATGATAAAGTCGCTTCTCTTATTTTTCTACTGACTTGGATTTCAAATCTCAACTTGAACTGTTGTTTTTCATGGAAACAATGCTGCACATGGTAATTTGTTTAGCACAGTACTCTTCAGTCAGAAGGACATACAGCCATCCCTGTAACATTTTACAGAGCATAGGTGAGGAGGACGGACTGTAGTGCCTGCCCATACCTTGTACCCATAACCACCTTTCCCAAAAAGAGGCAAGAAAAAATTATACACAAACTTAGACTCAGAAAAGCAATATAAAGACCCATGTACTTAAAAGTACAAACTACTTATACATGAAGATTCTTCATTATTATCATAAACTAGAAAAGTAAAAAATTTATTAAAATCCAAGGCCTACAACTACAAAGAAGTTTCACTACTTGAATAAACATGGAAGAAACAGCAATATTATGATTTAAAAATACTCTCCACTATGATTTTGTTACACCTGAATTTCTTTTTGTCATGGAAAGAAGAACAAAGCCTAGAATAAAGTTGAGATAATATTACGTTCTCAGTATAAAACAGGCAGACCAGAGACCATACCTTGTTAATGGTGATGATGTTATTTGCGATTACAGCAAGTAGCGCCACATCTGTTGGCCTATGAACAAGAGTCATTAATACCAAGAACTCTGAATAACAGAAGCCTCATCCCCAGTAAGGACACCTCGTGTAACAACTCACTTCAGTTTTATTATCTGATTGTAAAGCTGTAGAGCCTCCTCTGTTCGACCCTGGAGCTGCAGGATGTAGGCCATCTGACCATGAATGATGGCCAGCTCTGCCTGTGGGTCTTCCTCATTTCCATCCTAAGCAGAAAAAGAAACATGGATGTATTTTTACCAAGTGACCCAGACATTTGGAATACACACAATCCTTAAAAAAGTCCCTGAGAATCAGCTCTGAAATTCAGAATTGCCACTAAAGAGAACTGTAAGGGAAAATGGAAAGGAGATCTTGAAAGAATACGGTTACAAATGCAGACTTAAATATATTAATCAGGGGCTGGAGAGATGGCTCAGTGATTAAGGGCACTGACTGCTCTTTCAGAGGATCCAGGTTCAAATCCCAGAAATCACATGGCAGCTCACAACTTTCTGTAACTCCAAGACCTGACACTCTCACATACATGTAAACAAAACATCAATGCATATTAAATAAAATAAAATGTATTAATCACTAACTGTATTATAAAGAAGTAACACGTTTCTGATAATGTCTCCACAAATTCTTTTGTTGTTGTTTTTCTCAAGCTAGGGTTTCTCTGTGTAGTCCTGGCTGTCCTTGAACTCAGAGACTTGCCTGCTTCTGTCTCCCTGAGTGCTGGGATTAAAGGCGTGAGCTACCACAGCCTGGCTTGTCTCCACAAATTCTTAAAAAGTTTTCATGCAAAAACATTTAGAAAATGCTTGTCTGGACTGCGTCAGTGTTAAGAGCTCCCACTGTTCTAGGGATCTGAGTTCTGTTCCCAGCATTCATCTGCAGCTCACAAATGCCTGTGACTATCCAGGGAATCCAAAGCTCTCTCCTGGACTGTTGGACACCTGTACTCACACACAGAGACACACACATTAACATAATTAAAAGCAAAATAAGTCTTAAAAAAAAGAAAAGCACCAGCACCACACATAAAAAGTTCAGAGCCTACAGCGTGCGGGCCTGTTGCCACAGACCTTGCGGTCCCAATTGCTAGGGACCCTGAAGCAGGGAGAGCAAAGTTCAAACCTGGACTGGGCTACAGAACAAGCTCAAGTCCAGCACAGGAAATTTAGTGGGATTCCATCTCAAAAAAGAGGCGCAGGGAGAGCTGGGTATGTATTCAGTGGCACAATGCTGCCTAGCATGCATGAGGGTACTACATTCAATCCCCAACACTTAAAAAAGCAGAGGCAGGTGGCTTTCTTAATCGATGCCGCAGACTAAGCTAATGTAATATGGAATTTATACAAAGAAGGACTGTTCTCCAACTCTTCAGAAAGACTGGCTGGTGCACATACATACTGAATATTCAAGGAGGTTATATTATGTGTGTGTTTACATACTTATGTATGTATTCATGCATGTCTGTCTGTATATTAGAGGCCAAAGACAACCGCGAATGCTATTTCTTCGATGCGATCTCTTTCTACATTTCAAAAGATTTATTTTTACTTATGTGTCTGGGGGAGTCCATGCTATGTTCCGGGGCGCTTGCAAAGACCAGGAGAGAAGGCCAGAGGCCTGGGGGTAGAACTACAGGTGTTTGAAGCCATCTGACCCGGGTGTTGGCAACTGTACTTGGAACCTCGGGAAGAGCAGCAAGTCCTCCTTAAACTTCAGCCATCTTTCCATCCCTGTTTACTTTCTTATGTAAGACAGTCTCTCACTTTCTTGAACCTTGCTGATCAGGGCAGGCTGCAGGCTCCCAGAGACCATGTGTCTCCACCTCTGGAGGGCTGGGATTGCAAGTACATGACATTATGATTTCATCATGCCCACAAACCCAGCAAACTAAACTCTGATCATCAGTTTACACTGCAAGCACTTTACTGAGCAAACTACCACACCAGAACCCAGTACACTCTTTTACTAACCTACACTCACCTGGCTGGGTGGGTTCGAGATGCTTATTCCCAAACACATGATTTCATTTGTGTTTGATAGAGAAATGTTAAAACTAAGTATCAGAGTAAAATAAGAACCACAAGTACAAAGAGATACTTGTCTTGATACAAAACATGTAGAATACGCAGAAAATTTGCTGAAGTCAAGTTACTAAAGAAAATTACTGATTACATACAAACCAAATGCATGGTACTATTTATCCCACAAAGTTGAATGAAACCTCCCAAAATAGTCTAAAGCATTAAATTTGATTTTATTGAATACTTACAGAATCTTCTGAAAATGAACGACGACAAAGATCTATAGAAGAAAAACAGTTTTAAAATTAGTATCACTGGGCACTTCCTTTTTCCTTTTTTTTTTAATTGTTCCAAAAATGCTAAAACTAGTTTCTGAGCAAATTTCAAGCAGTTTAGCAGCTGAGATACATCCGTGGGCTTTTAAGCTTTTCATTTTGGAAGTGTGTTTTGCCTGCATGTATGTATGTGCACCATCTGTGTGCCTGGTACCTGTCAAGGCTAAAA
The DNA here is from genome assembly GCA_028658305.1 of Pachyuromys duprasi. NCBI lineage: Eukaryota > Metazoa > Chordata > Mammalia > Rodentia > Muridae > Pachyuromys > Pachyuromys duprasi. Next base: position 31,473,964 of record CM053743.1, read on the forward strand.
GGTGCATCTGGTTTCCTGTAACTGGAGTTACATATGGTTGTAAGCCACCACGTGGGTGCTAGAAACCAAACCTTGCTCCTCTGGAAGAGCAGCCAGTGCTCTTAATTGCTGAGTGATCCCTCCAGCCCCACCACAGCTTTCTATGTAAGGACTGGACTGGGAATGAATTCATTCACTGTAAGGCAAACACCACTGACCACAATATTTTGCCTAGCTTCCATGACCAATCTTTTAATCACACAGAAGCTCATGTTGTTTGCAAATTCTTGTTCTCCTAAATGTTCCTTCAACAGATCTTTATGCAAACATATGTTTATCTAATCTAAATGTTTCTTTAAAATTCTAGAAATGGAATTCTTTGACAAGGCAGTGCACCATGAGGGCATCAGATCCCTGGAAATAGAGCTGGTTGTGAGCCGAATTTTAAAATGTGCTACACACCACTCAAGTTTCTGCTCTCCTCTTTGATTCCTCTCCTTTTCTCTTTTTTTATTTTGATTCTGGGGTTGATTCCATAGCCTTCAGTATGGAAACTATACCCCCTAGCACCCTGCTTTTATGTTAAAGGTTTCAAAGCATGAAATATATGTAGAAACATATTAAATGGACTAAAATGTTCTTGAGCGGTACTATAAATATACAGTTTATATGTGCACATGTATCCAGGAGTAGTATTACATGAACAGAAATAAAATAGGTAACACTTATAGAATGATTTGCTTTTAAAATCATTTACATTTATCTGTTTTAGTCTGTGTGTGTACACATATGCACGTCATGTCATGTGGAGGTCAGAGAACAATCCGTCAGGTTTAGCTGCAAGTGTCCTTGCTTGCTGAGCCATTTCACTGGTCCAGGAATGATTTTCTTATATATTGCTTGTCAGTCAATTAATTTAGTACTCATAATAACCTGCTCAAAGATCTACTCTTTAAAATTAAACTCTAGAAACTACTTTAATTATCAATCAGAAATAGATATGGCTAGGTAAACTCCTGAAAATTCTTGCCACACTAGTAACTTTCACCAAAGAATTTCACAAATATCAAATGCAATTTTTGGAGATTGTCTAAAGTTATATATCCCAGACTGTACTTATAGAAAGTTTTAAAAACTCCCAACCTTCAGCTTTTCGTAGGATTTTCATTGCCTGGTTCAGCTGGCCTTGCCCTATCAGTGCGCATGCAGCATTGTAACACAGTTCATGTGTGCCTTCTTGGAGACCCAAGTGCTCCTGTCACAGAGAAAAATGCCTGTCAAGCAGTAAACACGGACATTCTCCCACAGCTGTACGGGTCAGGAGGACACTCACGGGGGCCACTTTTCCCCAGTTGCTTTGAGCTGCAACAACAGCCGACAGGTTTGTTTTCCTCTCCTCATCATAGTCATCTTGGGAGTTGCGGACAAGATCCCTGTACACGGCCAAGCACTCATCGTAGCGTTCCAGGCGGTAGAGCTGAAGGTCACAGCAAAGTCAGAGGTGACTAACACAGCCTTGGCTTTTAGACCACACGAACGCGCTCTGGAGCCACTAACTAGGGAACCTAGAAACATACTATGGGCAAACTAGCTGTCTATATATTTTTAACTAGCTTTGTGTGCTAATACTTAAAAAGTTACTTGCAATGAATATTATAGTACATATTTGTAGGCATGATTACATTTAGAAAAGCAAGCTCTTTATCATAGTTAAATGCCTAGAGTTCATGAATGGAAATCTTTCTATAGAAACCTATGCTGTTGCGTGATTACAATGAAAAAAAAAAAGCTACACAAAATGATTACTAAGTACCAGTGAACAAGAGAAAAATTCAATGCTAACTAAAGACTTAAAATTTCCTAGAACTGCTCGATGCAGTGGTGCACGTCTGTAATTCCAGAACTCAGGGAGACAGAGACAGGCAGATATCTGAATTTGAGGCCAGCCTGGTCTACAAAGAAAGCCCAGGACAGACAAGGTTACACAGAGAAACCATCTCAAAACACAAAACAAAAAAAGAAGCTCCAGGTCAGTCAAGAGATATATAGTAAGAAAGACCTTATCTCAAAACAAAATACACAAATAAAAAGGGTAGTAGGAGCTGCTCCTCTGGATCTGTTAGCTCCCTATGCGTGACAGAGACTGGCTCTCCTCAGCCGCTCTGGAGTTCACCCTGTAATTAGGCAGTCACCTCTCTATCCCCTCACCATTAACTTTCAGATCAGGCTTAATTTCCTCTCAATCCTTCAGGGGCTGGGGAGATAGCTCTGTGGCTAAGAGCACTTGTTCCTGCAAAAGGCTTGGGCTCAATTCCTAACACCTAGATGGTGGCCTACAACCATCCATAATTCCAGTTCCAAGCCATCTGCACTGACCTCCATAGGTATAAAGCAAGCATGTGATGCATATACTACATAAGCAAAATACTTACACATACAAATCTAATTTTAAAACATTTCAAAAAGTTAGATTTTTACAGGGTATAGTTTTAGAAATAAACTATATATTATAGTACAGAAAAAGTCTCTAAATTCCCATCTTTCATAATCACCTTATTTTAAACTTAGAATACCAGTTACATACCAGAAACACTCTCTCAACTACATACATAGTTCACTGGACATTCTAACCAGTTGTCCAATTTCATACAATGACATGGAAGAAGTTACAGCTTATAGATTACTCTACATGCAACTCTTCCAGTGAAGAGCATGAACAGGGAACATGTCTGTAGCAACATACTTGCTCTGATCACATCCAAAGACCTTCTAGGTCCATGTGATTTGTCTGGAATGCAGACACAACCTTATACACACTTTTAATACCAGGCAACAAAGGTAAAGTTAGTTTGTAGAAAGATGCACCCATGTCTGAAAGTGATGTCTAATTGGAAGGAGAACAAAGTGAGGAATCAGAAAGATTTGACAAAATAAGATATGCCCAACTCTCTGAGGAAATAGAAGCTACTTGAGAGCAGGACAGAGGCAGAGAGAGTGGGAGGAGGCAGTTTTACCAGGAGTTTTACAGAGACAGGCTGAAGAAAAAACAAGCTAGACACAGGTGAAGACAGAATGAACCAGAGAATAAGAATCCAGAGAATTAGAACAGAATGCTAGTATTAGTTTCAGGCTAAGCAGAGCAATTCAGTCAGAGGCCAAGAAAGAAGTCAGATTAAATCAGTCATCTTGTAGAGGAGTTTGAAACAGAACAGCTGAGTTGCACCAGCCAACAGGAGTTCAGAAAGAGCTAGAAAGGGTGAGCTTAATCAGCAGTAAGTTTCAAGGCTGAGAACATTCTAGGCTTAGATTATATTGTATGGAGGCTGGAAGCTTCCAGGACTAGACCCAGGTTAGCAGACAAAGGCACTAAGCCTCCAAGACAACAATTATCTCAGGCAAATAAAAGTTACTTTTACACATGTCCAAACCTCAAGAACTGGTTTGGTGGCTCATTTTGTGGAGCATCAGGATGTGCTGGATTTCTTCATCCGTGCTCTATGTTAGGAGTAGGGCCATGTTTACTTGAGATGACTGTCAACAGGTATTTAAAGCAGTAATTACCACTTGTCCATAAAGCTCCTTTAGTTTGTCTGTCTGCTGGTTGGCACTTTCTATTGTCTTCAAGGCATTCTCAATTCTGTTCAGCCTGTACTCACAATATGCCTTCTCAAAGGAGAGTGAGTTACTGAAGGGAAAAACAAAAACAAAACCAGCATCTGATTATTATATAACAATGCAGAACACTGGATGTGCCAGATTGCTTTAAGCACTTGGCACATGTTAATCTATTTAATTGTCACAACAAATCATACAGGCCTTAAAGCAGTACAAAGTACTACATCCATTTCCTTACCTATTCTTTTTTCATTAATATTAACAAAACTACAGGTAATAAACGAGCTAAATGCAAATAAGATACAAAGACAATCATTTTCCCTGAGCTACATCTTGAGACTGTGGGTGTCAGTCAGTTGATAAGGTACTTGCCCAGCATATACAAAGCCCTGGGTTCTATGCCCAGCACCCCACAACTGGATGTAGTTATCTCAGTACTTAGGAAATACAGGTAAAGGTCAGAAATCTAAGCTCTTCCTTAGCTACCGGGGGAGCATGAGGCTAGTCTGGGAGATGTAAAACTTGTCTCCAAAAAAAAAAAAAAAACAAAAAAACAAACTTAGGTCTATCTAATAAAATATACAATGCTTCTGTTACCTTGTTCACAAAGCAAAGTATCAAAGAAAAACTAATTAGAAACAAAACATGCCATTTGTAATGACATAGCTGGTAAAGAGCCAACCAAGCAAGCAGCATTTAAATCCCTGGATTTAAAACTACCTACATTAATATTATCTAAAATTCATCTTTGAAGTTTCAACAATAATCCCCCACCCAGAAAAAAATTTATCAAAGCAAATGTAAAAAGGTAACAATTCAGGAAGTTCACGTTCTATGAAATAAATGAAAATAAAAAACCATCAGCCAGCCCTGAGGAGACAAGATGATCAGATGGAAGGGGAGGAGGTCCTCCCCTGTTGGTGGACTTGGAGGGGGCGGGGAGGAGATGAGGGAGGGTTGGGGAGGGTGGGAGGGAATGAGGGAGGGGGCTACGCATGGGATGCAAAAAACCTAACCTGTGATTGATATAAAAATAAATAAATTTATAAAAAAAAGACATCAATATCTGAAAACAAAAAACCCAACAATTAAAGGACCTAGGACCAGAGTTCAGTGTAAGCTCACCTTAAAGATTCCTATCAATTTAGATGTTTATAGGCTCTAAACTTACACATGTCTAGTTGATGGATACATGGTTGTTTTCTGCCTATACTCTATCTCCATGACCTATTACCCCCCCAGAGCCCCACTTTTGGAAACAGAGTCTCAGTATACAGCCCAAGATGGCCTCAAACTAGAATTGTGCCGCAGCTTCCTGAGGGCTGGATCACAACATAAATGGTTTAAGTACCTCTCTTCACGTTTATGCTGCGCACTCCTTTATGCTTTACCCCCTTCTTAGCAGTTCAAAATAAAGACAGCTCTGGAAACTGTGGCACGCACCTGTCATCCATGAGGCTCAAGTAGGATTGTAAGTTTGAGACCAGCTTTGGCTACACTGTGAGCTCCAGGCTAGCAAAGATTAGATCCAGAAAAAAACAAACATACAAACACAAAACGATGAAAACCCAGGAAAAAGAGAAAATAAGCAAGCAAGAAAACAAACAAGCAAACAAAATCCAAACAAAAAAACTATGAAAGCTTCCAACAGCACAGCAGAACACAACAGAGGTTACTACTCTTCTGAAAGTTTCAGGAAGACCAATGACAAACATAAATAGGTCAAAAGTAAATGAAAGTAGAAGAAAGCAATGGGAGGGGTGACACAGATCTTAAAAAAGGATTTCTAATAACTGTATACCTAGCTGAATCACTTACTTGGCTAACACTTTGGTGTGAGTATTGATGACATTCAAGGCTTCTTTGAAACTTCCATTCTGGATAAGGCAAACAACTTTACAGTGCAGGGCAGTTACATCATCCTTGTTGATCTGCAATACTAGACAACAATTTTAGGAAAGCTATTTCTAAATCCATTCCTCTTCCACATTTTTATAACATAAAAATTAGAATATAGCTTGCCTAACGTATGTGAGGCCCTAAGTCCAATTTCCAGCACTACAAAAATAAACAGAAAGTACAATGTAGACACAATATATCTTGTGGAAATGTTCCAAAGAAATAATCATAATTTCCCTTTCCCATAAAGAGATCAAAGAAAAGCACAAGTTATTTAGGTGGCCAAGGTTCAAGGCTAACAGCAGGTTAGTGTCAAAATGACTAGGATCATAGTGGCCCTTGCTCCTGGTCAATCACAGGAATCCAATTCCCAGTTTAGGAGTCAAAGGAATTTCTATAAATTACTATATAACTGCTGAAATGACAGTCTTGGATGATTAAAGAATTGCTGCAGAGTGTTACACTGCACATTGTTTGGAGGTCCAGTTAAGGGCTAATGTTAATTCAAGTCAGTCTGGGAGGCAACAATTAGTGGCTATTTTCCTCAGTGCACTGTGGCCACCATTACTGCTTTCACAGTAACTCAGAAACCCAAAGGTGTAGAGTATGTCACTGCTCTACCTTTACATAACTAGTGCTTTGTACAGCTCAACGGTTGTAGTTACGTTACCAAACCTAACATGCACATGTGCACCTACTGTACAGAATATAGCATGGCCATATTACAGGCATGTAGTGAAGAATAACAACGTATGGAATCTCATATTAAAGGCAAAATAAAATTAGAAATGATCACTTATGGGGGCTGAAAACACAAGTCAATCTTCCTATATTGTTTTGAATATTGGAGCCCTCACGTTGCCACCCAGCTACCCACTCCAGCTAAACACTACGTGGAAATAAACAGTGGGCTTGCCATTCACACCCCTCCCCTTTCGAGCCTGCAATGCTTCCACCTTGTCTGCAGCAGCAGAGATGGGCATTACGTGTCCAGGCAGGTTCCTTCCCCTGTCCCTGCCCCAGCCCCAGCCAACAAGTTTCCTCCGTGACACTGTCTTGATCACTTAAGGTAACGAAGAAGAAAAGTCAATCTGACGTCTTTGCAAAATCCGGCGGCGTTGAGAACCACAATTTGGAAGCGGTTCCCGACGTCGCGGTCTCTTTAAGTGCCCCCACCCCCGCGCGACAGGTCCCGCGGTTTCTGAGGAAAGTACACGTGGCCCTAAGCAACCGAGCTCCGGCGACCCGCCCCTGGGCTTGGGGCCGAGCCGGAGGACGCAGCGGTCCCCTCCGCGCTGTGCCGCGCCGGACACAGGCGGCGTCCTTCCGACAGCCCGGGTCGCCCCGACACTTACTCTTGTTGACGGTCTTGAGGGCACGAGTGAAGTCGCTGTTCTGGCCATAACGGTTCACCTCACTCCACAGCGCAGGAACCGACACCCCGCCGCTGCCGCCGCTCGCCATCTTGGAGGAGAAGAGGGGAGGAGTGGGGCAACCTCTGCCCCGGAAGAGGATCTCGAAGTTGGCCGGGTGGAGGAGGAAGTTGGTGGTTGCTAGGCGGCCGGGAGACGCGTGTAGGTCCCAGAGCTAGCTTCAGAAACCCGGCTTCCTCCAGTCTCCCGGCAAGAAATCTGTTTGCCTACTCCTAATGAGGAAGAAGTCAGATTCAGAAGGAACTTACCAAAGCTGTCAGCCCAAAGCCGCCAACATTCTGGTGCGACCACTATGGTTGGGCTATAGCGGGGGACAGCCTTCAGGAGACAAGTAACGTCTATAGGGTGTTAACGAATTTAAGGAACCATAGGGAGGTGGTTTGAAGGAAGCACGTAGAAGCACAGATTCTCACGTGCATAGGAATTGTCCTTTCAGGACATGAACAGTGATTAGGAGAACTTGGGGCTGACTCTAGGGAAAGTGAACGAGGCTCTGGTACTGTTTAACCTTCCTTTGGGATCCAGTTCAGGAGCAGTGGCCTGAGAACGCCCAGTTTCTGAGCTGGATTGATTCTACGACTTATGTAGAGCTCACACAGTAAAGTACTTTCTGGAGGACTTGCTTGAATACTTTTTAAAGCAAACTTGTTCGTGTACCCTAGCCAGTCTACATTCTGGTTCCAAGGCTCATCTTCCTCGTGGAGAGCAATCACATGCATGCTAAGCAAGTGTTCTTACTATTCAGCTACAACCCCAATGCTTTTGAGCACCGATTCTTTGAGCCTCCTCTCTCTGATCGGCCTATAGTGCTGAGGCCAGAGACCTTATTTTGCTTACTACCATTGCTTTTTATGGTTTACCTGGAGATCTGTACTAAACCTTCATTTTCCCCAGATTCATTTAATGTGCTTGTTACTCAGCTTTTAAACCAAATTATTTACTCATACTTTTGTGTGAGTCAAGGACAAGTCATTTGGTGGCTGCCAACTTTGTGTGGCCTGTTTTCATCATACTGAACTTAGGATGAAAGATTTAGGGTCATGATTTCACAAATTTCAGCCCATAATAGGTTGGCTTTGCTGCCTTGGACCTCTGAGAGGAAGAGCATCATGATGGGAATCATGTAGCCGCCCACTTAATGGTTACTGGGAAGCAAAAAGCTGGGGAAGCCCCAGTCCCAATGTGACCTGTAAGAGCACATCCTTTGTGAACTGGAGACCACCCAGGTACACAAAGCCAGAACAGCCAGGGCTCCTACAGAGAAAGCCTGTCTCAAAAGAAAACAAGACCTAAGACCAAGCATACCCTCACTAGGCTCCACTTCCTAAAGCACTTGTTCTCAATCAGCAGATCACAACCCCTGGTGGTGGTGGTGGGGTGTAGAATCATAACTAATTTTACTGTTGGTGGTCAGCACATGAATTGTTTTACAGGTCACAGCATTAGAAAGGTTGAGAAACACTGTCCTAAAGGATCCAGCACCTCTAAAGTGTCAAAGGAGCCTTTACAGGACACTCCAGATCCTAACTCTATCATACACCCCAGCTGCTGTACATGCACTACTCTATCAAGTTACGTGTGGTTCTGTGTCTCCATCTTTGAGAATGTGCATTTTTATTCAAGTATTTCAGAACCATGTATATGCCTGTGCTAGGGATTTATAGTTACCAAGATAAAATAAGACGTACAGTGAAGCTGGGATATGTACTTACTAGGTGGTGGTAGTTCTATTAAAAACCGGGGGTGACTGAGAGTGAACAAGACATTAACTGCCCTTTTCATTCACCCTAAATCTTTAAGATCAGAAAGTCTATTAAAAGTACTCCGAACATTTATAATTTCAAGGACTGAAGCTCGAATTCAGTATTAGCCATTTGGTTAGGGGGCACAAGGGCCCTGGGTTCAACCCCTGGGGGAAGGGAAATTTCGCAAACACAAATAAAAACAAAAACAAAAAGCACACACACAAATCCTCAAACAAACCCACCAAAATCGCCAAACACCACAGAGGACAGTTTAACATGGTTTGAAATTCTCTGACCCTGAAAGAGTCAGGACTAAGGGCAGAAATTTGGCCTTACTAATCTTTGCACCCCAGAACCTTGCACACTTCCTTTTCTAGTTTATCCTTCAAGAGATTTCAGTCTATATTCAATGCCATTTGCTTCCACATAGAAAGTCTTAGGTACCTGATCATCTCTTAGCCCTGTCAAACTATTAACATTAGTCATCATGTGGGCACTTGAAAGCTGTTTTGTACATGAACTTGGCCAATTATGATTCCCAAGAAGCTTCCACATCCACTATTTTAGAGCAACAATTCCATGATACAAGTGCTATTTAGTTCCATAACATCCTGAACTCCTGACCTTCCATATTCTGGGACTACTGATCAACCTGTTCTACATATTCCTGTCCTAAGTAAATGCTCCACAGCTCAGGAGCAAACCTAGCTGATGAAGTTCTAGTCAAGGTTTTCGTTTGTATATACACATTTGTCAGGACATGGTGTATGTATGTATGTAAGTATGTATGTATAACTAACTTGATTTTAAATACTTACTGAAGTAACAGAAATTCCAAGCATATTTACAACAAAACTTAGAAACTAGGGCTGGGCCTGTAGTTGGTAGAACGCTTGCCCAGCATCCACAAATGGCTGCCTCCAATCTTCAGCATGACATAAACTGATAGTGCTAAGAGGTTCCTTGTTCAAGGACGCATGCACATGCCCACACGCATATACATGTTTAAAGTAGAACATACAGTTCTTCCAGAGTTTGGTTCTCAACCCCATATCAGGCAGTAACTCCAGTTCTAGGAAAATTGGATACTTCTAGTCTCTGAGGACACTGCCATGCATACCTGTTTAAAAAATGGTAAAATTGAGGACCACGGTTAATGATGGCCCTATTAACCAGTCTATCCATAATTAAAAATTGATGGCCATAGTTATAGGGTCCTCCGTAAGCTGTGGCTATTCAAGGAACAGTAATCCTGTCTAGATGTTAAAAATCAAGTCCCCTTGCTGTTAAAAACTGTCATTAAGAAATTGAAACTCAGGCTAGCGCCAGCAACCACTTAACAGCTCATGGCCATCTATAAAGGGATCTGATGCCCTCTTTTGGCATGTAGGTGTACAATGCAGACAGAAAATTTTAAAAAATGAAACAAAACAAAAACTCTCTAATTTCTTGTAGATATCTAAGCATAGCTGATTCAGACTGAGTGGTTATGGTTAATCTTCACTGTCAGGTTGACAGGTCTTAAATCACCATAAAAACGCACTGTGGATGTGTTGATAGGGTATTTCCCGGTCAGCTTAACTCAGCAAGGATAACTCATCTTGAATGTGGGTGGCACCATCCCAAAGTAGTCAAGGAATGTATAAAACCAAGTGGTAAATTTTTTTATGGATTTTTTTTTTCAAGATAGGGTTTGTCTAGTCCTGGATAACCTCAAATTCAGAGACTCACCTGCATCTACTTTCAGAGAGCTGGGATTTAAAACGCGTGCAACAACACACTCACCAGGCCCATTCTACACATTTTTTTTTCCTATAAAAAGAGCCAGACACTATGCGAGTATACACTGCAAAAATGAGGCATTTGTATTTGCCTAAGCGCAACCAAATACTTAATGGAGAATGGGGGCCAAGTTACAGCTGCAGCTTGTAATAATGGTGCCCATGGGACAGATAGGCAGACACAAGTGGTTGGACTTAAGTCTGGCATACAGAGCTAGGAGCCAGACATCCTAGTTTTAGCTTAAAAGTGTTAAAATAACCTGATACTGCTTAGATACTACTTTCAAAGTAGAGGGCATGAATACCTAAGAAAAGATGAGAAAAGATCAGTATATTTGAACTACCTTAATGACTACCTGAAGGAGGAGTTAGCAAGTTACACCCAACAGGACCCAGACAAAAAAATGATAACAGCATCTGAATAGGTGAAAGGTGAGGAGTACAGACTGGTGTGGGTTTGTCACCATTCCATCTGTGGCAGCTTTTTCATACTAGAGGGCCATAAATCCCTTTAGAACAAACCTAAAATTCTCATAAAAATAAACATAAATCTGCATGCCAACTCATGGCTGCTCAGATTAAAGTTTGGCCACTCACAGGACAGTGTACAGATTACTTCCAGTTATTGAATTATGGATTTACAACAAACTGCAATAAAGATTTGTTTGACAAGAAAAAAATTACAACAAAATAATACTGTGTTCGCTTATATAAATAACTCTATAATCTACAACTCTGCCCTTCCTAGATTGCGTATTTACAGCAAACATGCTGTCATGGTAGCTGGCACTGAGTAGTAAATATGTTCAAGACTTTTGACTTTCATTAACAGAAAAATTGACTTTCCTACAGAAGTGAATGTGGTCCACTGTAAAGATACACAGGAGCAAAACCACCAACCCCACCCCATTCTGATTACAAGGCGGAATCTGAATTTCTGGAAACAGTGGTAGGATGGTAACTGCAGGTGTGGCTAACACGTCTTAACAGAAAAGAAAAGTTTACAACCCAGAGAGACACTGGAATGGCAAGATGACTGTTTTTTTCCACGTAGAACTGTCCCAATACACAAAGACCTCAGGAAAGAGCTCTTTCATCTTATGTGTTTCTTCTACCCATAATCTCCATTTCTTTAAAAACAAAACAAGCAAATAAAAAACCCAAACCAGAGTTAAAGGTGTAACTCAGAGGTAGTTACTTGCCCAGCATGTGCAAGGCTCTGGGGTTTCCTTACCATTGTAAAAACACCCCCCCAAAGCAAAAACATAGTCCTTAGCTGGAGATTCATGTAGCAGAGCACTTTCTTAGATAATGACTCAGAAAGCACAGCCCATTCAGTGAGAATATATCATTAAAATCATGCATAACACAAGTATTTTAATTTTTAACACATGCACTACAGACCAATAAGTACTGATATATAAAAAAACTTATTACAATTAGAAATACCCTTTTAAAAGTTTATTATTTTAAATTATTTGTATATGTGTTAGGAGGGGGTGGTAATAGTATGGGAGCAGGTGCAAAAGGAAGCCATGCAGGCCACATGGCCTGGAACTTGCTAGTTTAAGGTGACTGTGAGGCACTCCACTGGATGCTAAGACCCAAGAGCAGGTCCTCTGTAAGAGAGCCCTACTGGTTCGTAAACCAGAGACGCTGCTTCAGACCCATAATTACGTATATACCCAACACTGACCATACAGAGCGGGAGATGTAATTTAGCAGTGTCACGCCAATTTTACTAACTACAAACATTTTGGTTTTCAACATAGGGTCTCAATACATAGTTCAACTTAGTGATTCCGCTGCCTCAGCCTCTGGAGTACTGAAGTTACAGGGACACATCACTATGTGGAGCTGAAAATATTATTAAAATATCTACTGATAATTTGTCAACCCATAAATCATTTACTAGTAAATTAAATTCTTTCTCTGATGCAAAATCACATTGCTTGATTTTTTTAATCCCAACTCTATATGTTAACTTTTCTAAAAACTAAATTGCCTTTTTTTTTTTTTTTTTACAAATTGCATTCTCTGATTTTCTTGTCAGCTTGCTTTAAGGATATCCATGTGTTCAATATGCTTGCTCGAAGTTTGGCCCACACCAAATGGTTGTTTAATCCAAATATCTGAGCAGCAAACTGGGCTGATCCTTCTGGAGAAAGTATAGTGGAACAGCCAAGACCTATTGGTTCAGAAAGGAAACGACAGAAAAATGAGTTAGCTTAAAAACTAAAAAACACAATAAATCCAAGTTCTTTTCTCTTAGAGATGCATACTTAAGCATATGAATATAAAATAATTCAAAAATATAAAATCTGATTTAAATTAGCATGCTGTTGCTAAAATACGTAATCATGTATTAATAGACGAGGCTGGGTAGACATAGAGATTGCATCTTCAAATTTTGGGTACACACATAGTACTGAAAAATTTCAAGGTCTTACCACTGGGCAGTCGAAGAGATGACCACACATCCTGAGCACCCCAGTCTGGTGTAATGGGGGGGCAGCTGATAACTGGATATGCAGTATTACCAGACAGAACTGGGCCCAGACCATTGCTTCTGCCTGCTACTGCGACAAATACAGTAGGTATGCCATCCCCTAGGGAAATTGTAAGACAGGTCAGTCAGGTCTTTTTGTTTTGTTGACAGTAAAATATCCAGGAACAAACAATGCCAGGCAGGTGAGGTGGATGAGTGGGTAAGGGGAACTTGGTTGCCAAGCCTGATCACTTGTTTGACCTCTGGAACCCATATGATAGGAGAGGATTGACTCCTGCAATTCATACATGCATCTGTTCATACTTATTCAGTAAAAACAAATGTAAAGTTGAAAAAAAAAAAAAGAACTTTATGTCCTGAGTAGTCTACTACTCAAGTATCGTAAAGATAAAGGCATATATATAAATTCAAAGTGTAAAGTTCATCTTGTTACCTAATTGGATAGTAAGCAATAACCTAGGTAGAATAGATTTGGCCATTTTTGAGATCTATTGTCGTGGGGTCAGTGAGGGAATGGCAGTTCATAGCTTCCTTCTGTTACTACTGCTTAGACTAGGCAAAAGAACTTCACCAACAAAGCAGCTATTTTTCATGCCCAGTTGTCCTTAATCAGGTGCCGGTAGACTGACTTAAACAGTGATTAGAGATGTTGTGGCTTCTTCCTGAATAATACAGTATACAGGTGCTAGAGTACACACAGCATAACACCCATAGTTTAAGAGCTTAGTATGCTTGAGACTAGGTTCTCTCATTTCCAGTATCAAAACCAACAGCCAAAGTGCACATAGATTTCAAACATTTCAAGAACCTCATATGGGTTGGATGGAAGGGAAGGAGGTCCTCCCCTGTTGGTGGACTTGGAGGGGCAGGGAGGAGGGAGATGAGGGAGGAGGCTATGCCTGGGATGCAAAGTACCTAACCTGTGATTGATATAAAAATAAATAAATTAAAAAAAAAAAGAACCTTATATTTAACATAGGGTCCCAAGCTCACCTGAAATTCGTAATAATCCTCTTGTTTTATCCTTCCTAAGAGTTAGGAGTACAGTTAGGATGACTATTCCTGCTTTTCTGTGGGGCTTTTTTGATTCCTGGGTTTCTTGCATGCTAAATATGCATTCTACCAATTGAGCTATACTGCATCTTCAATCAACCTAAATTATTTTTCTTGTTAAGAATCATTTTCTTGTGAACAGATTCCAGTATTTTACAGCAATTATAGCCTATCATTTATTTAATGTACTATCTCCTGAAACCACAGCTTTATTTTCCATTTGCTTACAAGAAAGCTGACTAGGATACCAGAGGCCCTGCTGCTTCGACTTAAGGCAGCTAGGTCTGAGCACAGCAGAAACAATGCTCCAGGGGTGTTGCCAATTAGAAAATTCGATTAGGCCACACATCCTCAGAGGTCTAGTCTCATTTCTTTCACGGTTGTACTCCTAATTTTTTTTTACACGTATGGACACGCATCGGTGTTTTACACACAGGTGGACAGTGCCCTCCGAGGCCAGAAGAGGGCAGGGGATTCCTCTAGGGCTGGAGGGACAGATGGCGGCGGCAGCTCCCAACTGGGAACCAGTTTTTAAAGGATTATCTTTTTAAAAATTGTAATTATGTGTGCCTGCATGCATGCACGTGACCAAAGAGGCACAAGATGCCAGGTGTCCTGGAACTGGAGTTACAGGCAGTTGTGCGATGCCCCATGTGGCACCTGTAATCCGGCTGAGGAATCTCTCTAGCCCCTCCACACTTGCACTTAAGTTCTTTTTCCTTGTTCTTTCACAGCCTTCTACAGCAACCCTAGAGACAAGTGCTATAAAAGTACACCCATGCCCCATGATTTTCCCTGAAAATATGGAAAGGCTCTTTTAAGCATTATTACTAAACAATACACACATACCCTTTTAAAAATCTTTTACCCAAATCAGAATATCTGAAATTCTTCAGCACTTTCTTTTTTGAGACTGTGCTTCTCTGTGTAGCTTCAGCTTCCTGAACTCAGTGACCCGCCTGCCTGTCTCCAAGGCTGGGATTACATGTGTGAGCCACCACCACCCAGCTTTCTCTAGCGATTTTTAAAGTTTACCTTCATACTCTGCTTTAATTCTCAAAGTCTCATCTGGTCCTTTATGGGCAGATGTTACTCGCAGTTCACATGGAATCCCAAAATTTCCACAAGCCTTCTTAATTTTCTCACAGTGACCAAGGTCAGAAGTCGAACCCATCAACACTACAACCCTGCACTGACTGTCTGACTTCAGAAGCAGCTAGGAAAAAAAACAGGAATATGAAAGACAAAAAAAGGGCAAACACAGTAAACATAACAAAGTATTTTTCTTTTATTTGTGCGTTCCTAAGCCTGCATCATCTAGCTGAGAATGACCTGATACTCTTGCCTCTCTGCCTCCTAAAGAGCAGGACAGCTGGCTTTTCTGTTTTTCCTTCCCTCCCTTGTTTTGAAAGGGACTTATGCAGCCCAGAAAGACCTGGGCCTCCCAGGTGACTGAGTATGACCTTCAACTTCTCCCTCACCTGAACGCTGGGCTCACAGGCTTATGCCATCACTTTGTTCTCTGTGGTCCTAGGGATCAGCCCTAGGGCTTCATGCTTGCTAGGCATACACTTGTAAACTGTGCTACTTTCCCAGCACACATTTTTTTGTTTTTGAGACAGGTCTCAGTATGTAGACCAGGATGGCCCCAACCTCAGAGATATGCCATATCTGCCTTCCAAGTGATAGGATTAAAAGTGCATGCCACCATGCACAGCTGGTATATTTTTTTCTGAGCAGACTAAAATTAAGCTGAGCAAAATAATTAAAAAGCAAAAAACAAAATCAACTCCCCTGAGTGGGGAGCAGCTTTGTCAGGCCACAGAGGAAGACAATGCAGTCAGTCCTGATGAGACCTGATAAACAGGGTCAGATGGAAGGGGAGGAGGACCTCCCCCATCAGTGGACTTGGAGAGGGGAATGGGAGATGAGGGAGGGGATACAATGTGAATAAACTGTAATTAACATAAAAAAATTTAATTAAATAAAAACAAAAACTCATCCAGGCATGGCAGCACAGACCTTTAATCGTAACACCATGGAGGCAGGTCTATATAGTGGTTTATATAGTGAGCCATCTCTCACAAGAACAACACAAACCTCTCAAACTTGGAATCCTATCACCTTCTGGATCTGCCTACAGCCAAGACTTTTATCAGAAAAATGATGTTACTAATTAATGAAGACAATAAGCCTCTTAATATTCAGGGAACATTAACAGTGTTCTATGAGAGAGGTTTTAGCACATTCTGTTGAACCTTCATGGCATAATCAACCAAATTAGGTTAAAGTTAGATGGCTGCCTTGATTTCTAAATAATTAGTTGGAAATAATAGTCTAAGAAGTGATTACGATTCATAATGAATCCCTCTCAACTCTGGTGGATTCATAGTAGATACCCTAAAAATTAAAGTGACACATAAGAGTTAGAAATAGGATCCCAGGTTTCTACACCAGAAACTGGGAATGGTATGATTCACTTAGCTGCTGAGAGTTCTGGTATACCAGTAAGGCAGCCTGACTGTAATCATTTGTAAAGGTGTTCCTTTTTTTTTTTTAAAGGTCACTGAAAAAAGATGCTAAATGTACCTCACATTTTATTTTAGAAAAAAGGTTTCTTTTCTTTTTCCAGACAGGTTCACTTAATCAGGTTCCTGGAACTTGAGACCCTTCATGTCTTAGCCTCCAGAGTAGCTGAGATCGCCAGCATGCTCTATCACACCTGGCTCCAAACATTTTTCATTTTTGCTGAGTACATACAAACATGGCGTGCAGAGGACAATTTCAGATGTTCCTCAGGCATCACCAAGCCATTCCTTTTTAAAGATTTTTCAATTTATTTTTGTGTATATGTGTGTGTGCACAAATATGGAGGTCAGAGAACTTTGTAAATCTGGCCTTTTCCTTTCACCTTTGTTATATGGTTTCTAGGATTGAAAAAGGTTATGAGATTATATAGCAAGTGATTTAACCTCTAAGCCATCTTGTCAGACACGACTGTCAGTGGCCTGGCAGTATGCTGACTAACATGAGGGGCCTAGGTGTCCTCAAGGGCCCGACGGCCCAATCTTGGGAATACAAATTCATGCCACACCTGACATTTCCTGTTGTTTTACATGGGTGTTGGAAAATCGAAGTCATGTCTTCACGCTTGCAAAGCAAGCACTTTACCAACTGCTGAGCTACTTCCTCAGTCCATGTCATGAAATAAAGAACACACGACAGGTCTGCTAAAGAATTACCTCCACTCGGTCTGCAACCCACTCAAAGTTTTTCTTCACCATCTGGAGTCCTTCTGGAGTTACTTCTTTGAGGTCACGATAAGACTAGAAAATAAAACAAAGTTTAGAACATAACTTTCTCCTGCTATCTTAGAACACTTGCTTCCTTCCAGCAGAGGTTATGAGAAGTTTGTACTAGATGTATCTAAAAATGCACCTTGATGTACAAATGTTTTTTCAACGAAAAAGTTCAGCCAGCAGCAAAATAAAGTTTAGCTTTCATTTAAAGTCAAACGCTTTCTTCGTTTGCAGTTATAACTTACTTAAAAATTAAAATGTGTAGATAAGATTTTGCCTTAATTTTGCCAGAAGAAATAAAGTTCGATGTGGCTTTATTAAGGAGAGTTGGTGTGGAGTCCCAGATCTGTCACTCAGTCTTCATGTGTGAAGATATTTACTAGATAAACCTGCTTTATAGGTTAAAAGTACTTCTTACCACCAAACGAGATTTTTGTTCATTTTCACTGTTTTTGGTACTGAAGGCTGAATCCAGGGTCTTGTGTGCGCTAAGCAGGAGCCCTGCCACGGTGCCATATCTCCAGCAGAAAAATGATTTTTAAAAGTAAACACATCAATAAATAAGTCTAACATCCTCCCCCTTCACCTCTCCCACAGCTCGATCTCAAAAAAGATAGTAAGCTCAAAGCACTATATACCTGTTTATCTTTCTGCTGGCTTCGATCTCCTGATGGCCATAGTCTCCAGGAGTCATTATCGATAACATCAGCAAGAACAATCTCTTTGGTGGTTACATCAACACCAAATTCAATCTAGAACAGCCAAGGAAATGATTTGAAAAAGACACACCACTACAGACATGTTAGTTACAACCTTTACCCTTAAATCCCCCTAGTTTATCAGTACCTTCATATCCACTAGTGTACAGTTCTGGGGCAGCCAGGACTTCTCCAGGATTTCAAAAATAGCTTGTGTGGCATGACTCATGATGTCAACTTCAGTCTGGCCTATGACGAGGCCAGCAAAACAAAACTTTGCAGCAATGAGTTGCTGCTCAGACCACTGAGGGTCATTATTGGCATCATCCTAAGAATAAACATGGCAGGACAGTTAATTTTCTCCTAGAGTGGACTATGGTTCAAGTAATTATTGTGTGTACTTTAAATAATTTACTTGTGCCTTTGTTTGTATGTGTACACTGCATGTATAGAAATGAAACCCAAATTCTGGTTCTCTGGAAAAGTTGCAAGTGCTGAGCTACCTGCCACTCTGGCCCTAATTTGACTACTTCAAAAAAAAAAAAAAATCAAATTAATTTTCTTCTTAGGTCTGTGTGTTTTGCTGGCACATATGACCAGAAGAGGGAAGCAAATACTCTAGAACTAGAGTTACAAATAGATGTGAACAGTCATGTGGGTGCTGGGAATTGAACCTTGAACAATTGCTCATAACTGCTGAGTCATCTCTCTTAGCCCCAATTTACTTTCAATTATTCTTTTAATTTGGATGAGTCATTTATTCTAGGTAATACTTCAACTTTTGTCCTCTCCTTGTAACTTTTTATGTGTATGAATGTTTTGCCTGCACGTACATGTATTACACACACCTAGTTTGAGAACAATGTCAACACTGCATTTTTAATCAGGTAATAGTATAACTTGCTATACATTATAATTAAATTTATAAAAATCCCAGCACTTGGGAGGCACAGGCAGGCAGATCTCTTGAGTCTGAGGCCATTTGATATACATAGCGAATTCCAGGATAGCCAGAGCTACACAAAAACCAACTCCCTTTCCTCCAAGCCCAGGATGGCCTTGAAATAGTAATTCTTCTGCCCCGCCCCCTTTCCATTAAATTTTATTTATAAGTATTGGTGTTTTACATGCATGTATGACTGCAGCTGAAGGCCAGAAGAGATTAGATTCTTGGAGCTACACAGTAACAAGTCACGATGTGAGTATTGGGATCAAACCTGGGTCCCCTAGAAGAGCAAGAAGTACTCTTGACTACTGAGCCATCTCTCCAGCCTTTGCCTTAAATACTGGGCAGGAATAGAAGTATGTACCATCAGGCCAAAGTGCAAGTAAATCTTCTTAAAATTCTAACTTTCTTCTTGATTTCTATTTATTTTAATTAGTCAATCTTGTAAAAAAACATATTTTTACAGATTCCCCACCCCAACCTCATTGCTAATGTAAGTATACATTCTTGACATACATTTCTAGAAGGACACAGCAGTATCAGATGTTTTGATGTTTAACCTTTGGAATTTGTAACTTTAAGTCACAAAGGAATTACCTTGAAGAACATCTCCACTTTTGGTGGGTAAAACTTATACCCCTCCTGTACACCAGGGTTCCTTTTGAGAAAAGATCCAGTTGCTATTCTTCGGCATACCCATTCAATTGGAATCATTTCACACTGGGGTGCAATGAAAGCAGTCTCCCCACATTTCCTGGTAAAAGCAGTTTTGATACCTACAAATTGATCAAAAAAAGGAAAAGAGTAATGAATTTTTCTTCAAAGGAGGGTAGATTTAAAAATCTAAAGAACAAAGTTCTCTTCCTGTACTTATTTTTCTCTTTCATTTTATTCTGATGTATATGTATGTGGGTGTGCACAGGTGTGCCTGAGTGTCAGAGAACCACATCCCAGAGCCAGTTTTCTTCCTTTTTTACATGGTTTCTGGGGGCTGAACTCAGAAAGTTAGGCTCGCATGGCAAGTGCTTTATCTGCTTAGCCAGATAAACAACTGAAAAACATCTCTATGAAAAATAAATGTTAGAGAGATGGCTCAGGTTAATAGTGCTTACTGCTATCCTAGAGGACCGGAGGTTCACACCCCTTGTAAACCCAGCTCCAGGAGAGCCAATGCATCTGGCCTTCTATAGGATTTGCACTCAAAAGCACACACCCAGACATAATTAAAAACAAAACCATAAAAAAAGCCAACAAAACATTTTTCTATTATTTATCAAAATATCAGACAGTTTCATTTTAATATTGCCTGGTAAGTCATATCTGAGGTCTAAAGAATGGAGTTCAGGGCTTTACCGTCCAGTCCAGCTTTCTATCCATTTTCAGTGTCTCTGCTCTCTACCTCTATGTACCACGGTAGAAGGCACATAAATTATCCCTCCAGCTAGTCACTCATATTCACTGTCTCTCCGCCCCAACACTGATTATCTAGCTTTGTAGAAGGCACATGAATCATCCAAATGGCATTAAATTACCTCTAAAGCTAACCTGAGCACAGAATTCTTATTTCAACAGTACAGTACTATATTAATCCTTATACTGATCTACTTACCAATCAGAACAGCCCTAGATTTAGAAAAGTTTTTCTTTTAGTGCTTAAATAATCCTTAGAAAAAGCATCCATCAGGAAGTATCAGTTACTCTAGTCAACAGCAAGGAAAATATGTTCTTCCATTCTCTGTCACTGAGAAGCTAGGCTCATGTTAGAATGGAAAGCTTTATGTGGTGACCTTGGGAACTGACAACCTCTTTCCTAATAGTTTGGATACATCACACTGGAGGGCTGGAGAGGTGGGTCTGCAGTTAAAGCATTTATTACTCTTACAGAGGAGCTGGGTATGGGTCCCAGCACCCACATGGTAGTTTACAACCACCTGTAACTACAGTCCCGTGGGAGTGGAAGTCCTCTTCTGACACCAGCAGGCTCATACATGCAGGTGGTGCACCCACATACACACAAAACTTGGAAAACAAAACCTCATGAACCAACAAATAGAAAGACCCCAATTCCCCTTCCTCCATTCCAATATACTTTTTAGTTTTAGTTTGCTCATTTACCTTGTCCAATGAAAGAAAAGACTTCCTTCAGTTTTTCACAATGTAGACTTCTAAGTTCAGGCCTATCATTTACACCTAGAACAGCACTGGAAGGCACAGCTGCGATCCTCAACTATGTCTCAGGGTTTATATGCAGAACAGGAACTTAAAATTCTGTACTGTCTCCAATAGACAGAACAGAGAACAACTGTGTAGCATTCCAGGGAGTCAATTCAGGTTATTATTTAGGGCTGCTAATATCGAGGAAGGCTTTTCATAGTTAAATTCTGAGGCTAGAGATGGCCTTGCAAAGGAAGTTAAAGCTCATGTGAGTGATAAAGATTGTAGGCAACTGTTTCTTTCTGTTAAATCCTTTTCTCTGTGGGAGGTGAATGCTTGGTTCCCGTTGTTAGAACTCTTTGGGAGGTACGGCCTAACTGGATAAAGCTTGATGTTCAAAAGCCCAAGTTGTTGCCAATTAGCTCTCTCTGCCTCCTATTTACCTCATAAACTCTCAGCTATTGCTCTAGTGCCTTGCCTGTTTGCTACTACGCGCTGGCCAGGATGACCAGAGGCTCTACTCCCTGGAACTTTGTAAGCCCCAAATTAAATACTTTTCTTTATAGGTTGCCCCTGTCATGGTAATAGCAAAGTAAGACAGACAGACAGTGGGCACTATAGTGGAGCTTGAACATAAGAAGTACTGTTCATCAAGTTTTCCCAGCTTAAGTTTTCTTTTAACTTAAATACCAAGACTTCCAAACCAGCAAACTGTTATAGTGAACCTTAGAGGCTCTTGCCTTGATTTTATTATGTGCAACTTAACCTGTGATACATTCCCAAACAGGTTAAATCAAACAAAGCCATCTCCCACAGAATGAGTCAGTTACCTCTTTCGATGTAATAAAACACATCAGTAAGTATAATGTTTTTGCTTCAAATAATTTCTCCCCATGAAAACAGTATGAAAGACACAAAGGGCAGCACCCACCGGCTTCCTGTAACAATTGAAAAATACAGCTGGTGATCTTATTGGAGATTGCAGCTTTGCCTTCCAGGTGATTCTTTCTAGCTGCATTTCCTGCTGTAATCTGGTCCTTGGACTGCAGGAGGACTCTTCCTGGGTTATCTAACAATTCATACACTTCTTTTGTTTTACCCTCATAGAGCTTTCTCCCGATATTCAGTACTGTGGAAACAAAACAGAATTGTCAGATCCCAAGATTTCCCAAATATTAAAGAATCAGCTAACACGTCAAACCACTGCATAGACAGTGATTGATATCAGTAAAAATAAAAATCATTATTAGCACAGAATCTTATATTCTAAGGTTTTTTCTTCATGTATCATAATTTTGTGTTCATTTAATTATAATAACTACAGAGATTAGAAAACTAAGACTTTGCCCTCGCCACTGTGCTGTAAGGGTGGCCTGGGTGGGTGGAGATGCCCTCTACCCACTCAGGCAGTTGGGAGAGCTGGCCACAGGGTCAGCAGGTAAGCTGGCCTTGACTCTCACCAGCTGCATCCTGTAGAAAGGCGGGCTCTGGTGAGCTGGCCCTGCCACTGCCTGCTGTGGGCCGGCAGCAACACAACTGGTCCCAGGGTCATGAGAGTGGGCAAGCCAGACCTGAGGACAGAACAAGGGAGCCTAGTCTGCCAGGGATAGGGTGTGTATGGGGGGGGGCACCAGCTTGAGGTCCTCCCCCCACTGTCCCTCACCACCTGCAGCAGTTGGTAGAACTAGCCCTGGAGGAGGTGAAGGTGAACTAGCCTTCAGGGTGAAAGCAGGGGAGAGGTGGCCGCCAACCCTCTGCTGTGAGGTGGGTGGGTGCAGGGGTGACAGCCCCTCTTCCTCACCACCTGCAGTAGTTAGGACAACTGGCCCTAAAGGGTGAAAGCGTAGGGCCACTTCTCTGGCATAGTGTGGATGCAAGGGAGATGGACCTCTACTCTTAACCTCCTGCAGCAGCAGGCAGAACTGGCTCTGGGGTCATGAGAGCAGACCATGCACTTTTGCCTGGGCAAGAGTGGAACGTACTTTGGAGGCGTGGGTGAGCCAGACAAGGGCATGAAAACAGAAGAGCTGACCCTGTCTCCTATACATGGCTTTGGGTGGCCTATACAGTTAAGGTGCCAGAGAGCTTGAGTGCTGGCTATCTCAGATGCCACCCAGGCCCAGATCCAAGTTTGAGTTGGCCTACCCCAAAAATCTTTATTATCTGTGAATGGTTGGGACACGTGAAAGGGCTAATCCTGCTGATCTTAGGCTGCAGGATCTCCATGACACAGGGCAGCAACAGGAGGACCCAGAAGAGACCCAGTGAGGATACAGTACTGATGGTGTCCAAAAGCCAGATCTTGGGCCAGGCTGATGACTCACTGCAATGAACATATGCAAGTGAAGATGTATGGACAAAGGGATATGCTGTGGGACACACTGTGGCAAGCTATAGCTTCCATGGGATCATTTCTTACGTTTTGTTTTTGTTGTTTACTTGTGTGTTTTACTTTGGGGAGAGACATCAAGGGTAACAAGGCAGATATGAGGGCCCATGCAGATGAGCTAGACTAGGGTACATATGTGAAACTCAATGGGTATCAAGAAAAAGTACAAAGGAAGAAAATGTTTTATTTCCCGTGACTTTTCATAGCAGGCTGAATGGGAAAACTCAGAACAATTTTTTGATTTTTAAATTAATGTGTAAGAGGTTTCTTTACTTAGTGGAGGTAGTGACTAGGTTCATAGCTCAGTGGAGGTTGCCTAATATAAAAGGTCTAGGTTGAAAGTCTAGTACCAAAGGAAAAACAAACAATTCCAAATCCCAAACCAAGACATTTTTATGATGTTAAATTCTGAAGCTAGTCCCACACCCACTAGGCATGGAGTCAACAGTAGGCTCTATTTACATTTCCATTAGACAGCTTGGAAATATTTCTCAATCCTCTACTATCAATACCCTCTTTACCGAGGATGTAGGAAAGAAAGCACCAGGAAATGAGTACAGAATCATTTTCTTTTTTTCCCTGAGACAGGGTCCCACTCCATAGCCCTGGCTAGCCTGTATGCCGTTTTTAGACCATGCTAACATCAGACTCAGATTCATCTACCTCCCACTGTGATTAAAGATGCACCACCAGACCAGGCCAAAGCATCAAATTTTAACGTTAGTCACAACACATAAGAAATACTGTACTCTACATTAGAATGATTTGAATGAAAATCAAAAGTAACCAACATTTAAAGGTGTAGGGAACTGCTTCTCATGTTTCCAGAACACACTTATCCTCAGTACTTTTCTAGTGTGTCAGGGACAGCAAATGAAATCTAGTTTCTGCTCTCGAGGGACCTACGTTGTGAAGGAAGCTGGTAATAAATAAGAAATCATAATAAAAATAATCCAAAGTAGAGACTATGGGATCCCATATTCACAGCTGGGCCACCTTACACCAGAGAAGTCTACAACAAAGTAAAAGCTGTATGGAGACCTGAAAAATGATCAAAATTTAACAAGGGGTAACTGAAGGAGGAGAGATGAAGTAGTCCAAGTGTAGAGCAGGTCAGCATGGCTAACCACTTGGTGCCCTAGTTATGTGTGGATGGGTAGTGGTAAAGAAGCAACCCAGTAGGCAGAAAGAACAGCAGCAAATAAAGCAGAGTTAGCTGGGGAGGTCAGCCAGTTCCATAAGGGAGACCCTATCTGGAACAAATTGAAGAAACCCGAAGAGCTGATCAGGTCACACCATCAGCTGGCACAGGAAACCCAGTTAAGTGTCCAAGAAGAAAATCAACGGCCTCTCACTGGTTCAGTGAAAAGTGGACACAGGAGGCAATTCTTGTTGGATCACATTTTACCTGAGATGGAGTACAGAAGAGTTGGTCACAACCATGTGAGCTGGCGTTTGGACTGGAACAAACTGTATTTCTGGAATATTAGTTTCACAGCCTGTTACCTACCCACTATACAGACTCTTTCCCCCCAAATTACCCATAGATAATTTTCTTCTTATGAGAAAACCTAATTTTTGGTAGCATCCATTTGCTATCAGGCTTTCTCATGGTTTAAAATAGTAAAAAGGGCATCTTGTAAAAACTCAATACACCATTCAAATCTATGTTTCTACCTACTGTTCTAGAATGTACTCATATCTATGTTTATCACCTAGCCTATGTGATTTTTTAAATGGGTATTAAAAAATATAGGAGGCATGAAGCCCAGCCCCAATTCATCTATGAAACACTCCTGTATCTAAAGCTCAGAGAACATTAGTGGAAGAAAGGCTGGAAAGATTGCAGAAGCCAGAGGAACAGGGAGTTTTTTGGAAGATTTTGTCTCCCAGTAACATCAGAAACTACAGCCACAATGTCTTACAAAGATTACTGTTCAAATGTGAGCTGAACAGGGAAGGCACCACCAATGGACATGCCAAAGTGGATGCAGAAAAAGAGCTATAGGCAACTCAGAAAAGCTGGAACCAGGAGAGGTGGTCTACCCCAACACCAATTGGTTGCCCTGTGTCAAATGGTCAGCCCTGAAAACAGAGGCTGTACGAAGGAGTGTCTATAGCTATACATATACACATGCATTAACAGCTAATAAAGAGAGGCCATGAATTCTAAAGGTGAGTGGGGAAGGCTATGGGAGGGCGGATGTTGTAATTATAATCTCAAAAATGAATTAAAAAGAAAATACATAGGAATCATAGACTTCGAGCATAAAAATGTTAAAATTTAATAGGCATGATTTTATGTGCCTTTAATGTCAGCAAGTGCTGGGAGTGCCAGGCCAGCCAAGGCCACACAGAAACCATGTTTCCAAACGTACACATACCAAATTCAAACCCAGAAATTAATAGGTTGATTTCAAACATGAGACTGATGAGGTCTTAGACTGTTTCATGGAACTGAAATGTAAGTCTTAAAAAATACCTTCTAGCACGGTGATGGAAAATAAGGATACACACAGCAACATATATAAAATATATTTTTTAGTGTAAAAAGGCTTTTAGGAAGCATAAAAGCCACATCTTTTTTACATATAAATGGGGTGGTAGTTTACTATTTTTTAAAGATTTATTTATTTTATGTATATGAACATTCTGTTTTCATGCATAGCAGAAGAGGAAATCAGATTCCATTATAGATGGTTGTGAGCCACCATGTGGTTGCTGGGAATTGAACTCACAACCTCTGGAAGAGTAGTCAGTGCTCTTAACCTTTGAGCCATCTCTCCAGCCCAAAAGCCACATCTTAAAGAGGTCTCTAACTTCAGTTCCAGGTAAACAGACATCCTGGTCCAGATTTCCCAAACCTAAATGTAGCATACACTCTCACAAACACCTTTAAAAAGAAAGAAAGAAAGGTTGGTGCGATGAGGGAAGATTCTAGATTTTTACCAGTTTAGAAGTACATGCACCCTGATCTCAGAAAAATTCTGGCCCAAAGCCCCAATTTTATGGAGCTGTATCATCTAAACTTCAGGGTGCTTTCTTCTGCTTTTCATAGGTGGGAAAGAATGTGGGGGGGGGGGCGTCAACACATCTGACTTCAACTTGTTATGGTTTAAGGCAGTTTTATTAACATAAAAGGTACGACCCCCCCCCGGGGATCTTAGCATGCCCGGACAAAATGGTAATGCAACTGTAAATCTATCAAATAAAAAAAGTGACAAAGAAGCGGTTTGCCTTTGATCTTGGCACTCAAGACCATTAGCTATTACGGATCGTTACTAGTCCACACCCATAATCCCCAAATTCCCGGGATTAAAAAGGGGCACTTGACCTAAACAGAAAGTCTGAACCTATTTTTCACAGCACTGGCATATCAATCTTAACAGAGTAAACGAATTCTGCCAGCTTCTCCTGACTCTTCATCTTCTCACAAAGTTCCTAGGCACTTCGTTAGTTTGTGGCCATTTCTCCTCCGGAGCTCCCTTCCCACTTTGCTACTTTCCTCCTATCCCGGGGCCATTTCTGGGTATTCGGGGGTGGGGGAGGCCTGGAGTGCTCAGCGCCCGACACACGTCTGTCTCCTAGCGCTTTGGACCACGTGTGCAGGCTCCAGGCCTCAGACGCAGCCGTGGGGAAGCTGGCCGGGCAGCGTGCCAGGGGGGGAGGCCCTCGGCCCCTGGGGCCGCACGTGTCCGCGCCAAGCAGGCTAGCTCTGTGCTGGAGGACCCCAGCGAGTCCGAACGCCGGTTACTCACCCTCAGCTGTGGCCATGATCCTAAGCGGACTAGCGGTGCAGACGGCGCGGGAAAAGAGAGGCAGCGCCCTGCAAAACAAGGGAGATCACAGAAACTTAGGGGGCGGGGAGGGGAGGCGCGAGCCACGGACACGCCCTGTAGGCCGGGAGAGCCCGGCGCCGGCCGCGCCGGGGTCCGGAACCGCGTCCTCTAGGCTTCCCGCCGCGCAGGCGCGCTGGCGCGCCCCCGCTTCCGGGCGGCCCCGCCCCCAGCGCCCAGCAGCGAAAATTGGCGCGCACGCTGCGGCCCCTGCTCGCCGGGGCGGGGGAGGTTTCTGGGTTGGAGCGTACCAAGTCCCGGCGGCCGGGGGAAGGCGTGCGAACAGGAGCACGCACGACTCGGACCTCCCGAGGAATAAACACGGTTAGCCGCGCCACTCACACCGCCCGCGCCTCGAGAGCGGGGAAATAACGGAGACCTCCACGTGCAGGACGGCTAGCGCGTCTGACCTCTCCCGCGGGCTGGCCCCACCCCCTTGACTCCGTGGCTCCGCCCCCGTCCTGTGCTCTAGCCGATTGGCGGTGCGCTGGAGGCCAAACTGGCCACGCCCCCTGTGGGCGGTGCGCGCCGTCGCAGAAAGGCGCTGGCTCGCGGGGAAGGAGGCAGTCTGTAGTGTGAGCCTCGCAGGCGTACTACGGCTGAGCGGGACAGCTGGTTGGTGCTCGGGCTACGCCGCGGCAACCGGTCCCTCCACGTGCTTTCGGCGGCGCCATGGAGCTGGAGGAACTGGGGATCCGTGAGGAATGCGGCGTGTTCGGGTGCATCGCTTCTGGAGAGTGGCCCACGCAGCTGGACGTGCCGCATGTGATCACTCTGGGACTCGTGGGGCTGCAGCACCGGTAAAGCAACAGGATGAGGGGTGGGGGTGGAGTGGCAAGTATTTGCACAGCTCCGCGCTAGCCGCTTCCCAGCTTTGGCGTGCTCTGGAGACCGCAGGACTCGGAGGGTGGATCTCGCGAATCGGAACCGGTACCCTCGCAGGGCTTTGACCAAGTGGGGGGGTGGGGTACACCTTGCCAGCCTAGACATTAACCTAGCCTGTCGCATTCCTCCATAATGCTCTTTACTGGTTAACTCCAAGAATGTGCACCTTTCCCGCGGGTTTGTTAGGCTGGAGTTTGCTCACGCTAGCCAGGTTGGGAAGGAATTGTTCCGATCTCCTTGAACCCAGAACTGTTTTTGAGATAAGCTTCTGTAGGGTGGTGGTTGGTCCTGCAACACTTGAAGGTTTGGGGGAGGGGGTTTTTTGTTTTGTTTTGTTTTTGCCCGTGGCCTCCGGCTTGCGGAGCTTTGTTTGCAAGGGCAGAGCTATTGAACAGATTGTCAGCCTGAAAGCAGTTATAGGTTTGGGGATCTTGAGTTTGAAAGTAGTTCCAGCTATGGGAACTTGGAGATTCTAGTGTTCAGACCCAGAACAAGACTAGTTCGTATTTAAAGTGAGTTGCAGTGTAGTAGATTTCATATACATTAACGTAGTGAAGATTAGTAAAGTTTAAAATACATTAAAACAATAAGCCGGTAACGAATTCCCTTCTTTAAAGGGGGAGAGAGTAGTGTTTGATATCAAGATACACATTGATTTGAGGTAAATAAAACCCAACCCACCTTTGCTTCCATAATCTTTCTGTTTCTTACCACTTGGCTTAACTGGCAGTTGGTATAAATCTGTTGAAGGAAATAATATAGACTAGGGTTTTGCCCGTCTCCCGAAAACTATCACAGTTTTATAAGACTATACAATGCAACAGCTAGTAGAACAGGACTGCACTTAGCAGCGATGCCCGTGCCACCGCGTCCTTGCTGGTTACCATTTCCTCGCCAAACCAAAGGCAGGAGTAGCTTTTTGCAGAGTTCCAAATCTTTGAGTTTGAGTTTCACATTCTGGGGTGACCAGTAATAGAGTTCTCATTTAA
Source organism: Pachyuromys duprasi (assembly GCA_028658305.1). Classification (NCBI taxonomy): domain Eukaryota; kingdom Metazoa; phylum Chordata; class Mammalia; order Rodentia; family Muridae; genus Pachyuromys; species Pachyuromys duprasi. The sequence goes on from CM053743.1 coordinate 31,503,174, forward strand.
AAAATTTATAAATGGAAGTTGAATTTATGAACTTAGAAATACACACCTATGTAGCAACAGTTAAGGAAGGGTTTGTGGGAGGATTTGGAGGGTGGAAGGGAAGGGGGAAATGATGTACTCTATAAATACGTCTTAGACAATGTGCTCGGATAAAACACTTGCCTAGATTGGTGGGAGCCCTAGGTTCAATCCTTAGTTTAAAAAAAGAGGGGGGGGGAGCTTCAGAAGACTATGTATATAAGCCAAAAGAGAAATTTAAATGTGATTGTGTGATCCTGAAGAGCAGTGGTCTATCCTTTTAGGGTTTTTGTTTGTTTTGTCTCCCTGTATAGCCTTGGATGTCCTGCATTCACTTTGTAGATGGAGCTGTCTTTGAACTCACTGATACCCATCTGCCTCAGCCTCCCAGGGTGCTTACCTCGACCAGATTTTAGTTGTTACTTTGACAATCCTTTTATGAACAGTGGGAATAGATCTAGAGAATGGATCTAGAGAATTTTAGAGAACAGAGTAAAGTGATTCCACCACACACCTGTAATCCCAGCTCTCGGGAGGCAGAGGCAGGCAGATCTCTGTGAGTTGGAGGCCATCCTGGTCTACAAACAACCAAACAACAACAACAAACCCAAAACAAAACCCAAACAAACAAAAAAAGTGACTCCATTCTTTCCCTTAACTGTTTACATTTTGGTCAATTGCTCAAAAAGTTCCCCTCATACCTCATTTGTCTTCCTCTTTCTTTAAATGTGCACCTGACGAGAAGGAAGCTTTTTTAAAAATTGTTATGAGTGAGTGTGTATGTGTAGGGGACTCTATGTGGTGTTTTTCTTTTAAGATTAATTATAGCTTGCCAGCACAGAAGAGGTAGAGGCGAACAAGTTCCAGGCCAACCAGAGCTACAGTGAGACCCTGTCTCAATAAATAAATAAAGTACAGCTTGATTCCTAGTCACACATTTCTATGCTATTATGCTTCCTATAGTTGCTCTTACATGAGAGAGCAAGAGATAAGATAATGTCAGAGCAATAAAGATAAACTGTTAGTATCAATGGCTTGTATTATATAGTAGGGTATATAATTTCAGGACTGCCAAACATAGCAAAACTGGTCTACCAAAAGAGGGAGGCAGGTATGGCTGAAGGGTGGCTGTTCAAACTAAGCAAGCCCTTGTTAGGAGACTAGTATTGGAAATAGGACTGTGGTATTTCTTTTTCTTCTCCTGAACAGCAGTGATGAGCTAGTTTCTGGGGGACAGATATTCTGGAAAATGACTTATGATTTCCTTGAAGAATGACATTTAGGTTCACTTAGTTCTCAATACAAATATTAGGCAATGCAGAATTTTAAAATAGAGAAACATCTCTACCATTTGATTTGTTTTTAATTTGAGGACTTGTGGAATTCCCTTAAGTTTAGAAGGTATAAAAATTGCCCATTACCCTAACAGTAGGTCAGGGTCAAAGAAGATTAAGAATACATTTTGAGGATGTTGTGCTCAGGACTGCACAGGGTCTTCACATTGGCTAAGTACACAGTGTGACACCAAGTCACACACCCAGCCCAAGTATAATAAGTGTAGATTGAACATGGGAGTACTAAAACCTGAAACCTAGAAAGGTGATCACAGGTATGTATATAGCAGAATTATAAACAGTTTCTTCTTGAGAGGGGTAGTTTAGAGCTGGGTGTTGTGGTGCACGCCTTTAAGCCCAGCGTTTGGGAGGCAGAGGCAGGTACATCTCTGAATTCGAGGACAGCCAAGGCTGCACAGAGGAATGCTGTCTTGGAACCTCCCTCCCCACTCCAAAAACTAAAGATACCTAAGGTGGGAGTGGTGGTACACACCTTGAATCCCAGCACCTGGAAGAGGCAGGCTGTCTGATTGGTCTGCAGGACAGCTATAGCTACACAGAGAAACCCTGTCTGAGAGAACCAGCCCCCCAAAGTAGCCTGCTGTATTTTGTTATAGTAACATAAAGTAGATGAAATTTTTTAAGTTAGGATATTAGCATTCCTTGAATTATCATGTCCCCAGAACAGGAATTAAAAACCAACAACTATTTTTTATACTTCGACATTTGTGAGCTTTACCTGGTGAGGTCCTGTTCGAAGAACCATTCTGTAGACTTCTATTTCTGTTAAGCTTTGGAAACTGGTCTGTTGTGATCTCAGGAGTTTTCTTGAGAGATGACAGTACAAAGAGTAAATACCATCACCAGAAAAGCACTCAGGAGGGAGAGGCATTCAGACAGCCTCTATGGGAAGTACTTGCAGGCCTCTTCCTGAAGTATGTTGAGGAACACAGTAGGAGGTTACTAGAGCGCTCTTTTTGAGGAGTACCAAATTAAGGCTGGTGGTGTTAACCATGAAGGTGAAACAGCGGCTTAGTCCTGGGCAATCCTCACAACTTCCGGATCTGTTTTGTCTTCTTGTAGGCTATACCTCCGTGTGGTTTAGTTGGTTCAGAATGATGCTTATATGCTGTTAAGCCAGCAGCAGTCTCTTTGCCATCATTATTCACTGTAGGTTAAAGGTGGGACTTAACTCATTTGATCTACATTTTATAAATTAAAAAAAAATGGTAATATAAGATTGTCACCTCACTTTAGTTAAGAGAGTTGGGAAGCTTGGGGGCAGGGGTCCTGCATTCCCTCTACTTTCCAATACTGTTATATGCCACTTAGGCACAGGACTGTGTGTTCCAAGAAATGCGTCATCAGGCCATCTTGTTGCTATGCACATCATAGCTGAGTGTACAACATATTCAGTACAGGCCAGTCACTCAACAAGATATCTTGATTCAATCAAGAGACTTGGTAAACATTAGTGCAGGAGGCAGCTGCCAGGGTAACACAGTGCCGTTTAACATCACGGGAGCCTTTTTATAAACAGCAGTGCACTAAATGCACTAAAATAATGAAGAGTACAGTCCAGCCAACACAGAAAGCAGCAACAGGTTGTCTGTTACTGTCATCATCGGGTGGTATGTGCGCCCATATGATTGTGCTGTACTTCTTGGCAGTGTGCCTTTCTTCTCACCGACATGACGGAATGTCTAAGGTTTTGTCTCATGGTGCTGTATGGTGAATGTGACAGAGTTGCAGTTTCTAGCTCCTTTGTTAGTTTACAGGATCTCTCTATTATATACTATATGTCTCCTGATGCTGTCAGCACAGGGTTGCACTGGACTGTGTTGAGCTCCTGCTGTATACATACGAGGCACCTTGATGAGTAAGGGACCACAGATCAGATGTGACTTCTGCCCTCACAGAAGTGTATAACTCAATAGTTCAGAAGCAGGGGCTTTTCCAGGCCGCAGCTTCCTCCATGTTTTCAGTAATGATCATACCTCCCTAACTTGTATGGACTAAATTCTTACATACAAACTGTTTAGAATAGTGCCTGGATATAAATATGTCCTATGACTATCCCACACTAGGGTATGCACTCAGTAGAGGTGCATACAGCTGTTCGTTGTCAGACATGCAATTACCCATAATGGCCTCACTCTGGAAAAAAAATTGGAATATTAATAGTGGAATGGAGTGGGGGAAGTGATGGACTGTACATAGACCATTCTAGGGTAGTAAAAAAAAAAAATTTAACAGAAGCACAAGTAGGGATGTATCTCAAACACTGCTGCACGAGAAGAACTTGACATTTAAAAGTTCACAGTAAGGGGGGAAAAGCACAAATCTTGAGATATTTATGGTAGTCTTTATGGGATGGAGTTAAAGGGTAGCAGGTTTGTAGGGGTCTATATTCCTTGTTTTGTTGTTCTGGTGTGTTTTTTGTTGTTGTTTTGTTTTTACATACTTTTGCTATGTACCTCAGGCTGGTCTTGAACTTGTGATCCATCTGTTTTAGCCTCCTGAGTACTGGCCTAGCAATAGCTATATATTGATTTGAGTGATGGTCACATGGGTGTGCTGTCCAATTAGGAGCAGAGAGCGACTAGAACTCAGCTTTTCTGATCTTCAGGCCTGTGCAGGTTCTTGTATATAGTCAGCCGTCTGTCTACATGCATTCTGTTTCCATGGTTTCAACCCATAAATACTGGAAGTATTTTTTTTTAAACTATCTGTACTAAAGAGTAAAGACTTTTTGTTATTGTTCTTTAAACAATACAGTGGGACATTTCATAGCAGTTACATTGTATTAGATATCAGCAATCAAGGAATGACGTAAAATGTACAGGAGGATATATGTGGCTTTTATACAAATACTTTGCCTTTTTATATAAAGAACCTAAGTATCTGCAAACTTGGGTTTTCTTTTTTGGTTTCTGTGTGTATCCTTGGCCATTCTGTAGACCAGGGTGCCTATCTGCTTGCCTCTTCCTCCCTGATTGCTGGGATTAAAGATGTGTACCACCATGCCCAGCTCATATTTGGGTTTTCTATATTGCATCAACCGTTTTTAGTATCTGGTTGGCTCGCGTTTTTGCTTTTTGAGACAGTGTCTTTACCCCTGGCTGGCCTAGAATGCTCCCTCTCGCTGCAGTCCTTCCTCATCCTCCCAAGTACCGGGTTTACAAGAAAATGAGTTGTAACACCTAGATTGCTGGTCATTTGGGATTTTAATTTGCATAATTCTAAAAAGGCTTCAGAGTTTGGCTTACCTTCATACTTACTAAGCAGTGTATCCCTTATTACCGACTTTTGGAGAAAAGCAAATTTTACAGCTTATTTGTGGGGCCTTTCCCGTTATGTAGTGTAATTTAAAGGGGTGTGGTTATTGCACAGTTACCTGACTGGGAATGTGTCCAGTTACTTTTTAGAGTTCCGCTTTTAATGAGCTGTGAGCTAATTCCCTAGCATTTTTCTTTACTCAAATAGTTCACAAACAATGTATTTAGTCTAATTTGTCAGGGACAGGGCTAACTATCTGTTATCAGAAAAAAGCAACAAAAGTTTTTCACAGAAATAAAAAAACCTTGGCATTTCTCAGGCTCTTACTATCTCACAGCTTTTCTCTTGTTGCCTACAATTCTTTGGCTTTCGGAATGACCTTCAGATAATTCTTAAACAAACATAAAAGCAGTATGTGATACCTTGTGGTATGTGTTAGTTTTCAAGTATATCAAACTAGGAATATTTGAGTGATTAGAAAAACTAACAATGTGTTGAAGAGTGAGAATTTTGATCAAAATAAAGAAAGAAATTGAAAATAGAAATGTATTTTTTAATTATTCAGTTGAATAAATAATGGTGTCTAGATTTTATTTTTAGGAGAATTTTTTTTTGATAACTTAAAAAGATAGATTGCATTTTGGAATCGTGTAAGTAAGATACAGTTTATTGCCTCTCTCCTCTTTGAGACAGGGTCTCCTATATCTAGGTTTATGTGAATACAAACATACCTTTAATCCAAGGAGACAGCCAAGCAGATCTGAGTTCAAGGCCAGCCTGGTATAGAGCAAATTTCAGGATTTCAGGTAAAGAAAAGCTTAGATCCAGGTGTTGTAGTACATACATGCCTTTAAACCCAAACACTGAAGGTAAAGTTAATTTCTAGAAGGAAGCACCATGTTTGAAAGTGATGTCTAATTGAATGGCAGAAACAGTGAATCAGAGAAAGACTTGATAGAGTAGTATACCCCAGCTCTCATAAGAAGAGAGAAGGAAAGGCAGCTACTTAAGGAGCAGTAAGAAAGGAGGTAGTTTTACTTGGACAGTAATAGATGGTTTGCAGCTGGAGAACTTGGGTGAAGACCGAATGAGAAGGAATGAGGAAATTAGTGCAGATTACTTAAGTTAGTTGAAGGCCAAACAGAGAAATTCAGAGGTTGAGAGAAAAGCCAGATTGACTAAGCTTGTTGGAATAGGAGTTTGAGCTAGAACAGCTGAGTTGAACCAGCCAGCCCAGAGCTCAGAAAGAACAAGAAAGGGAGATATTATTAAGCATTACATCAAAGAAGCTGAAAACATTTTAGGCCTAGGTTAGCAATGGCCTCTGAGACAACTGAAACAGGCGAATAAAGTACTTTTACAGGCCTCCAACAACTCAGTCATGCACCTGCCTCTGCCTCCTGAGTGCTGGTAAAAAAAAAGCATGTGCTGTCCACACCCTGCAATTCTCATTTTTTTAGTAATTACACTGTAAAATTGACATGAATACCGAATCATTACCCCTAGAGAATATACAGTTAGATTCCTGCAAGCCTCTGGTTATGATATTTTATGCCATACATCAATATATAACTCTTGTGTATTTCTGCTTAATGTAGTAAATTCATTAACATTGAATTCACTGCCAATTGCGTGCGTAAGTCATGCCTGAGTGACGGTTATCCGATGTCTTTTCTCTCTTAGGTTCCACAAAGCTCCTAACTTCTAGAAGCTCTAGCTAGCATGGCAGTACTGCACTTGAGGCATTGCTCACATAAAGGTCACCACCAATTGTACAAAGATGTGGAAAAACAGGCTGTTACATACCATCTGGGTGGCAGCGAGATGGATCAGAAGTCCAAAGCCATTCCTTAGCTACATAGGGAGTTAGAGGCAAGTCTGCACTATAGGAGACCCTGTGGAAACAGACAATTAATTAGAGCCTGGATACTGGAAAATGTACCTATTGTTGAAGTGTTAATGAAGTAACCTTACCACAGGAATGTAGCTTATAAACGACATTTATTTCTCAAGTATATTTCAACTTTTTTATTAATGTTTTTCCAGCTTAGGTTCATGGCATTTTAATTTTATTCTCTTAATACTCCTGGAAAGACGAATATTTGAGGAAGGAATTCTCTGGTGCATATGTATGTGGGTGTTCATTTTTCAGTGTGACAATAAAATCGTCAAAGCTGGATAAAACCAAGTCTTGTGTACACTATGACAGCTAAAATAAAGGCAAGGTGTTGGTACCACCTGACTTTAACTGGAAATGCCTGTGTCAGGATACTGCAGATTTCCTTGCTGCCCCTTGCATAGCGAATGTCCCTTGAAGATACCTCAAGGGCTGGTCTTCTTATTGCAAAATGTGGTAAGTAATCAATGGAAAAACTTAAGTTTAGAATTTTCTTACATCTAACAGCTCAGATGAGAAAGAAAATGTGATTATTCTGGGATACTTTAATGAAAGCAATTGCTGGTGGTTTATCTTGGTAAACTATTAAGTGGGCTTAACAAATTCTAGTGTATAGCAGCCAAAGGGGGCGGGGGAAGAGGAGTTACTCAGCAAAGCTTGGTAATGAGTCCTCATCTGAAAATCTGCTTAGTTTTAGTGCCAAATAATTTCCAGGCCTCATGGAAATTTGAACATCTGTTTAAATCACTGTAGCTGGGTAGACCTTTAAAGACTGTAGTGGAAAGGTAAAATGGTTCGTCACTTGAAAGCATTTATACCCCAGAGAATTGAAAAGAGGTTCAACATAAACTCAGGTACTTGCAGTGCATAAACAGTATGCAAGTTCCTTCATAAAAATTAATTTTTGTTGCCATAAGACCTAGCAGTTTCACTCCGTAGCCCCCGAAAGAATTGGAAGCAGGAACCCAGACTTTTGTGTAGTCTTGTTCATAGCAGCTCAAAATAGCTAAAAGGCAGATGAAAGGTGAATAGCTTTGCATAATGTGACGTAGACTTATCCTACACCAGACCTGAACCTGAAGACATGCTAAGTGAAGAGATAAATCATGTGTAATAGCACATACATGAATGATCACATTGATGAAAACAGCGTAGAGAACATTGATTACCACATAGTAAGAAGAATAGGGAGTTCCTCTTTAATGGATACAGATCTTTCAGATAGATGATAAAAAATTCTGGAGATAGAGCAGACATGCCTGTATTTCAGTGTGAATGTACTAATGCCACTGGCTGCAGTTAGAGTGGTTGTTTTACATTTGGTATTTCTCCACAATGGAGGGAAACTCTTTCTGCTTTTACTATAGCAACGGTACTCATAAGACCTAAAACAAACAACTCAAATATCCATCAACCAATGAATGAAAAAAATAGTATATCCATAATACAATATTATTCAGCCACAAAACAATTCAGATACTGATCCCACTGTGGCATGAATGAAATTTGAAAACATGATTATAGGTAAAAGAAGCCAGGCACAAGAGTCCACATAGACTACCATTTATGTGACATTTCCAGAACAACAGGATCTGTAGAGTTGCTAGGAACGTTAGTGAAATGTCTACTAATGGATACAGGGTTTCTTTGAGGGCTGGTCAGGGTGTTCTAAAATTAGGTACTTGTGATTAGTGTCACTTTGGATGTATGGAATGTTCTGGGAGAGTAACAACAGATAATGCCCTCTACTGGCCATCTCAGTGCTGATTTTAATTAGAGGTTAATTTCACCTTAGTACAGCCCAGAGTTTTAGGGTTAGTCTCAGATGAACAGTAAAGCCTTTCGCTTGTGATTTTTTTTAGGTGGAAGATCTGAGTGACCTTCTAATAGGATTCATTTTGCTCATGTGAAACCTATTTAATGTGACTGCTTTAGATAGCCATGGCTTGAAAGAACACAGATACCATATAAACGGTGTGTATATATATATGTATGTATATATATATACATATAAATGGTGTGTATATACATATATACATATAAATGGTATATATACATATATATACATATAAATGGTTTATATATACATATATATACATATAAATGGTAGCCAAATCAAGGCAGTTTGTTTCCTTAGAAGAGACAGGCAGATGGTTGGCAACCATTTATTTCTCTTTTGTCAGTCTTTTTTTTTCTTAGTCAGCTTCCTGATTCTTTTGATTCTCACTTGCATATGCTTCAAACCCAGGAAGAAAACAAAACATTTATTTAGATCCAAAGAAATGTAGTTTTCACAGGCCATTCCCTTTTACTTCCTGTAACAGGAGTCTGGGGGTGTGGGGGGGTGGTATTCAGGATACTTACTAGTGGCTGGTTTCTCTCATGGCATAGTCATGTTTTAAGTGATTACTTACTAGAATTGGCTAATTTTTCTTCTATGAGTGGAATCAAATTGGTGCTTGTGTGCTATGCTTCTTAATTGTCTGCTGGCCATATTCTCTGAGCATGGTAACCTTCTTACTGTGTGATTCCCAACAACAGCTGTGCTTTGGTGACTCAAGGTAGGTGCTAAACTGAATTCTAGAAATAACCTAGAATTCAGTGGTTCTTGACCTTCCTAATCCTGCAACCCTTTAATACAGTCCCTCATGTTGTGGTAAACTCCAACTATAAAAATTATTTTTGTTGTTGTTTTATAACTATTATTTTGCTACTGTTACGAATCATAAAGTGGATATTTTTAGAGCTAGAGGTTTGTCAAAGGGTCACAACACACAGGTTGAGAACTGCTATGCTATCAAAATTCAGGAGTTTGAATTTAAGGAATTAATTTAATTGACAGTCCAGGAGGGATTGTAGCCCTAGCTCCAACGATAAAAGCAAGTTTTATGATTTACATTTGAAATAAGAAAGAAACGTTGGAAGGAGGGGATTAATCTAGCAGAAAGGTAAGGATGAACTTTTCTATCAGAATTAATGTCAATATGTCATAACTCTGGTTACGAAATTAACTAGGCAAGCATTCTAACACTGAACTCTAACCCTAGCTCTAAAGGCACTTAGTTTTTTCCATGGGATTTTTTTTTTCTTGTTAAAGATTGGAATCTGGCCAGGCATGATGACGTGCGCCTGGTGGGCAGAGACTGGTGGGTCTCTGTGAGTTCAAGGCCAGCCTGGTCTACAAAGCAAATCTAGGACAGCTAGGGCTATTACACAGAAAACCTTGTCTTGGAAAACGAAAACGAACAAACCAACAAAAAAGAGTGGAGTATTGTTTTCAACTAATCACAGTGCCCTCCAAAACCTGCAAAGCATGGAACATCTTTTCTAGTAAACCAGAAAAAAAAGTAGTCAAATTCATTCACTTAGTTTGTAAACCATCATTGGCCTTTCTGCTTTCCAAGGCTATGGGGAGCTTTCTCCTGCAGTCCTGTGGTTTGAGTACAAGACGTGGGCCACCAGGTAGGAAGCTGGCTCTCTCCTCACCTTCTCGTCCTTGGCATTGTCCAGAGGACTTGTGAAAACAGTCCCCTGGTCTCAGTGTTTCTGGTGGTGGAGGCCAATAATCTACATTTTAATAAGTTCTCAGGTAATGCTGTTGAATCTGCACTTTAAAGAACAACAGCCAACAGACCTTTAGTTTGTTTTTGTTAATTTCCTCTTCCGTTCACGTATTCTGTGAATATGAGTGTTGTGAAGCCACATTTCACATGCTACATCTTTTTTTTAAAGATTTATTTATATTATGTATATGAATGCTCCATTTTCATAAGCACCAGAAAAGGAAATCAGATTCCATTACAGACGGTCGTAAGCCACCATTGGTTGCTGGGAATTGAACTCAGGACCTCTAGGAAGAGCAGTCAGTGCTCTTAACCACTGAGCCACCTCTCCAGCCCCCACATGCTACGTCTTAATCAGCAACTTATGTTTATGTGAAAACCATCATGAAGGTCTCCCTCTCAAGACCTCATCTAAACATGATTGTTCTCTGAATCTGTTTCCACAATTACCACCACTCTGGGAGTTAGGGTTTCAGTGTATGAATTTTCTGGAAGCTGGGGGAGGCATAATTTAGTTTATTTCAAGCAATACCCTACAGTAACATCTTATTTTGTCTTAGACTTGAAAACAGTATTGCTTTGCCTGTGTTAGGACTTTGTTTTACATTTGAAAAGCTGTCTTCTGATTTATTACTTACTGAGTCATCTTCAGTGAGTTCTCCAGCAGCAGCTGTAGGAACATTAAAGAGATATGTTATTTTACTTTTTATTCCCTTTCAGAATTTCACCTTAAAGTCATTAACACTCTGATTGTTTGCTCTTAGATTCCTCACCTTTAAGCATCATTTACCTTAGGTTGCTGTGGGTTTTGATTATATCTGCTTTTCTAAGGCTTCTCACGTGGTTTCTACCTCCTCCTCTCAGCAGTGACATCACTGCACTGCCCTTGAAACGTTATCAGTAGACATCTTACATTTTGATTTGTTATGGTAGTAGCTGCCTGTAGCTAACAACCCTATGTTATTTTTTTTTCGACTTCCATGAAAGTTTCAGTCTTAACTGCTATTCCTTCCTGACTTCTTTAGACACAAACAGTTAGGGCTGCATCATTTAAACCACAAATAAAATGTTTAGAAAAGTGCATTGTAGAGGTCTTCAGGACCACCTTGCCCCATCCTCCCATTTTCGGCTAACGTCTGTACTTGGCTGCTTCCCAGTTCCATCCACAGAGACTGTCTTAGGACTTAGAGTTTAACTCCTGGTCCAGAACTCACTCAGTTCAGTTCATGTTACCTGGCTGTGCACACTTAGCTCTGTCCTTGGAACTACATTTATTTTTAAAGGACTTCATGATATTCCACAGAAGACCTTACCCACCTCCAAGGATTTTGTAAGTGCCATTTTACATTTATTTACTGTTTTATGCAGTTGGTGTGAAAAGTTCTGTGGTCTGCGATTCCATATTGTCTTTTTCAAACTTCATCTAGATTAAGATTTGTTTCTAAAATCCTATTTTCATTTTTTTCTCCCTTTGTAATTATTCTTTTTAATTATTTATACATACATATAATATGTTTTGGAGAACAAATAACGCATTAAATCTACTTCATTAGCAATTCAGTGATTAGTTTATTAAATAACACTTAGGAGATTCACCTGATAGGTCAACTGGTAAGTGGTGTGCAACCTTAATTCACTCTACGGAGTGTAAAAATGGAAGGAAAACACAGCTTCCCTAGAGTTGTTCTCTTACCCCCACATGAGCACACACTCTCTTACCCACCCCCGTGTAGCATACATGCAAAATAAGAATTTAAATAACATTTGCTGAAACCCCGTTTAGCTCCGATCATGTTCAGAGTACTCTCCTGCCTGTCTGGTCTTCTGCCGCTTCTGTACGTGCATGTCGTGTGGTTTGTTCTCCACCTTGGAATTCATGCTCTTTCATCTTTCTGTTTTGTTTTTTCTGGAAAATAGCATTCAACTCTGAAAAATTCCATATTCCTGGCCATGCCCAGGTCTCCAGCTGTTTTTAAAATGTTGTATTCATGTTTTAGATTTTTGTGCTTTGTTCTGCGCTGTGTCCAGTCTCTTTCTAGTCTATTGTTTTGAAGCCTGTTTGCAATTTGCTCAACTATCCTTTATTTTCTCACTGTTCCTTTTAGTTGCTGTTGCATGGTTTTTCTGACCAGATGCTTATGAGAGCCTGGACTTCTGATATAGTCCACTGTTTTCTTCCCTCGTTTGCTGCTGTTGGACTAAAAGTTGATTAGGAGTTTCCATTGTTGCTGTACAGATACCTGAATCAGCTGGAGATGGAAGAACATACACGGGATGCATAATCAGACAAGACACATGAGCAGATACAGTATTATTAAGTCACTTTCTCCATAGGTGATGGGTTAGCAAGTGTTAGCTTTTCTCTTAAGGCACAGAAATGAGCGAGCTTCAGTAAGGGGTTGAAATTAGTTAACATATATGACTTCACTGTGGGTTTACTTTTAGTTACTTTTTTTTTTTTTTTTTGAGACAGGGTTTCTCTGTAGCCTTGGCTGTCCTGGACTCACTCTGCAGACCAGGCTGGCCTGGCACTCACAGAGATCTACCTGCCTCGGCCTCCTAATTGCTGGGGTTAAAGGCGGGCACCACCACTTCTGGCTCAAAGCCAGTATTTCTAGGAAACCCCTGCATTTTACTAAAGAAATCGTATGACTTAAAGGTGACAAATTTTCAGTGTAGATTGGTTAAAAAGGAGAAATTATTAATCCTAAGTCTCTGTGAAGTTTAAAAAAGTCTATTTTTCTTGAATTTAGAAGGCAGTCTTCTCTAAGTTTCTTTACGTTTTGGCCTGTTGTATACCTAGTTCTCTCTGTCTGATGCGAGAGATTGGCAGGAAGATTCCTAGGAGAGCTTCTTTGTATCCCGGAGGCCCTGACAGTACTTAGAAGAGAGACCGGCTTCTCTCTGCCAAACCAAGGGAAGAATTAGATTGGTGCAACTAATAACACCTGTAGATTTGCACACATCCTATAACACAGAGGTACGATCTGGCTTAAATAGTAAGTCATGTGCATAAGGGCTGACAAGATGGCACAGCGAGTAAAGACACTTGCCGCCAAGCCTGAGGACCTACCTGGTGCTCCGGACCCACAAGGTAGAAGGAGAGAACCAGTGTCACCACATTTAAACTTTCAACATTAAAACTGTCTGTCCGTTTCAAATCATGTTTCACAATTAATTGTGGCTAAGTTGCAGGTAAGGAATGGTCCAGATTTAGATGCAGAATTCTAAGACCTAAAATGTAGATTGAATTCTACATTCTAGAAGCAAGTGGAACATGGCAATGCCCACAAATCACTTACCAGCTGAGCTTGACAAGGGCTCAGTAAAGAGAGATAGATTTTTCTATTATCTGGTTTTATGGACACAGAAAAGGGGCTGGAGCAGACAGTGGAGTGAGGAAAAGCTCTTATGCTTACAGCTTTGGAGGATATTTTTTCCTTAAGTTGACCATTTGTAATATGTATTATAAAGTTGCACATAAGCCCGTCCTAGAGACTTTAAGCTGAAACCCTTACTGTTCATGGTATATTTGTATAAAGCAGAGAGACAAATGAGTGGAAGCCTGGCCATTGTAGGAATCTGGTTCAGACTGAGCTCAGTTATGAGAACATGAGGCTTGTGTGAGTTGTTCTTGACATGAGTAGTCATTTGTAGAAGTGAATGAATCTAAAGATGTTGCACACTACTGGTAATTAGGTATAAAAGTATCAGGTGTAGAGTTAGGAACACAGAGTTCAATTCCTAGCACTGCAAAAGAGCAGAGAAGGAAGGAATTATTTGTACACCATGAGAGAGTTTAACTGAGAAAGGATTACAGGTGTGAGCAAGGGTGTAGCTCAGTGGTAGCACTTGCCCTAGCAAGCCAAGGTATTTCTTCAGAACTGCAACAGGAGGGGGTGGTAGATGTTAAATATTCTTCTGCTGCTGCTGCTGCTGCTGCTGCTGCTGCTGCTTCTCAGTCGAAACAGTACCAAACAGGTGGCAAGGGCTGCTGACAGTAGCTAAAAGGAAAAAGAGGGAGTGTCATAGCAGCACTGTAGAAATGATAAGAGATGATAGATACCAGACACTATTCCATTCTGGTTCACCAAGTTCTCTTACTGGATCTCTAGCCATAGGACCTGGCTCTGCAGGCAAATGCTTGTCCACATTAAGAGACGGTGACATGGTACACGGAGAATGGGAAATGTGCTTATTTACAGTTTTGACCAAAGCTGGGGAGGAATCTCTGTTGACCTGACTATAGCAGTGACTCAATTGATCAAAAGGATGAAATAAACATATGTAGATCTTCTTTGTATGAGAAGATGGGTGTATTCTGGTGTCCAGGCACTTGGAGGCAGCCTGTTTTCATTCCTAGCATTCAATTTCTTGGAGGAACCCTGATTCTCAGGGTCTCCATTACACAATTTTAGTGTTTTGTTTAATTTCTGTCTTGTTGGGAGCTATATGAATAACAGCAGCTGGACAGCATTTTCTGATACTTTACCTTTTTCTAAGGGAATGAAATTAAATCCTAAAGTATCTTTGAGACCTATCCATATTTCAGGCCAGGTCAGCCATACTTGGTACAGCACTTTAATGACATTGTAGTGTGTTTTTGCTTTGCTTGGGATGTAAGAAGTGATGGCATCAAAACTACTTTTGAAATTCATAATTTGTGCGAAATGATATGTTGGATTTTTTTAAAATCTTGATATTTTAGGCTACATTTACCACATATACTCAGAAATTGTAAGTGAAGTGAGAAATGAAAGGATGGTGTTTTCTTTCTATCTTCAGTGATCTCTGGGGTGGTACTTGAGCTCAGGGTTGCTGGATACCTGCTGCTGCCATCCTCCTCCTCTGTTGTGTGGTGGGTTCATACTGCAGGATTTCATTCAAATCATGGAAGAACTTCATAGTTCTAAAGCTGTCTCCTGCGTTGTGGGCCTGCTTAACTGTCCTGTATTCATACTTGAGATTTTTATACTTTGCCCTGCACTGTTTCCAATCACAGTATACTGTAGTGATTGCAGTCTTTTAGCGATGTAAATAAATATTCCTTTATTTCTTGGTGTCCCATAAAATTGTTTTCATAGTTGTCTTTCTGCCCACATAGTAATAGCTTTAAACATCCTCAGACCAGTGCTTTCTAGCTCCATTTTCCATGTTGAAAGTGACCTGGAAACTATTCCCTATTTCTAGCTAACGTTTTGTTTCCTAGGAAACCAGAGGGCTGGTTGTCAGTAAGCTCCTAAGAGCTTCAAAGGATGTAGTTTAAATGGTTCACGCTGCCTAAGGGAGTAACTTGAGGATCTGCCAACTCAGCAAGTTTGGTGGACCTAAATGATTGCTAATCATCCTCATTTGGGCTTTAGGGAAAAATTACCCTTGGGACAAAGGAAATGAAAACAATTTTTTTTGTGTGTATTTCTTTTCTTATATAATTTTTGGCTCATTAACATTACTGCTTTTTAAAAATTACCTAGAAATGGTTTATAGTTAATATTTATAGATATGCATTTAAAAAGCATTATCTTGTTTGGAATATCAGTCTCAGAAAAGACCCCTATGCCCAGATTTTTTTGGTTCTGTTGCTCTCCTTGTAGAGCTCCTGTTCCCTTGTCTTTCTGTGTCCCCCTTCTTTCATAAGATTACCTGCACTTTGCCCAAAGTTCAGCTATGAATCTCAGCATATGTTTGGGTAGAGTCTTTCAGGGGCTGTCTGTGATAGGCTCCTGTCCTGTTCCTTGTTTTCTCCCTCTTCCGATGTCCAGCTCGTTTGCCTTTCTGAATGAAGGCATCTTAACCAGAGTCCTCCTTCTTGATTAGCTTCCTTAGGTTTACAGATTTTAGTAGGTTTATCCTATATTATATGGCTAATATCTACTTGTGAGTATATACAATGTGTGTCTTTTTGCTTCTGGAATACCTCACTTAGGATGATCTTTTCTAAATCCCACCATTTGCCTGAAAATGTCATGATTTCTTTGTTTTTAATTACTCAGTAGTATTCCATTGTGTAAATGTACCACAATTTCTGTTTCCATTCCTCAACTGAGGGACATCTGGGTTGTTTCCAGGTACTGGCTATTACAAATAAAGCTGCTACGAACATGGTTAAGCAAATGTCCTTGTTGTGTACTTGAGCATATTTTAGATATATGCCTAGGAGCAGTATAGCTGGGTCTTGAGGATTGACTATTCCTAATTGTCTGAGAAAGTGCCAGATTGATTTCCAAAGTGGTTGTACAAGTTTACATTCCCACCAGCAGTGGAGGAGGGTTCCCCTTTCTCCACATCCTCTCCAGCATGTGTTGTCACTTGAGTTTTTGATCTTAGCCATTCTGATGGATGTAAAGTGAAATCTCAGGGTCATTTTGATTTGCATTTCCCTGGTGGTGCAACCTCAGTGCTGCACATTTGATTCATTACTTAATTTTCTTTCCATTTCTTTATGAATCATAATCGTAGTACTTACCCCCTAGCACTGTTGTGAAAGCCAGATTGGATCATTCACATAAACATGGAATGGTGAAGCCTGGCACAGCAGTTACAGTTAGAACACTATCGCGTTGTTAGAGTCCAGAGAGGCCATTGTCAGTAGCATTTGCTGTATGGTGAGACTCAGCTTATGAACTCTTTTTGGGAAAGGTGTGCTCGATAAGAGTTCTACAGGAAGCTGGGCTAGTTTAACAGCTGATACATTTATTTGTTCACAGGGGTCAGGAGAGTGCTGGTATTGTAACCAGTGATGGGAGTTCAGTACCTACATTCAAGGTGCATAAGGTAAGTTTGGACATCAAAAACAATGATGTTAGAGAGACCCGTTGCCCCTTGGTTATTAATATGTAGGGTGGAGGCCAGGCATCTTTAATGCCAAGACTTGGGATGCAGAAGCAGGTGGATCTGAGTTTGAGGCTACTTCGGTATACAAAGTAAGACTCTGTTTCTAAATAGAGAAATATGTTTGGGGGTATAAATAAATTTGCAACTAGAAGCAATAATACTCTTGTGTCAGTCTACTTCCAACTTTGTCCCCTCATAGCATCTATTTCTTTCCTGGTAATCTTTTGCTAGACTGGCTCATACAAGCCAGGAGATCATCTGTTTACATACTTTTAAGATGCCTTGATTTTTTTTTAATGCCAATTTTAGCTCATATTTGACAGATTTCATTGCCTAGTAATAAAATCTTATTGCTGTCATTTGCTAATTCAGAGTGTCACAAGATAGAAGTACTTCAATGTTGTGGCAATCCTAAACTCCACTAAATTGCTCCCTTCAAAATGAGTTTAATGTGAATTCAGCTGGACAGTGGTGGTGCATGCCTTTAATCCCAGCACTCATCAGGCAGGCAGATCCCTGATATCCAGGACAGCCAAAGCTACACAGAGAAACCCTGTCTCAGCCCACCACCCAAAAAGTAAATTCATTCAAATACTGGAGCACAGAGACAATCCGTGAAATACCCGTCTTATTTGGGTCGCCTGAACAGAGTCTTTGTTGCCAGCAATACCAGTTTCTCTTTTCTCCTAAGATCCACTTTTGCTTTGACTTCTCAAGGGAATGGGTCTTGTAAATCACGTATTCACCGAGGACAATTTGAAGAAATTGTACGTCTCAAATCTTGGTATCGGACATACAAGGTACGCCACCACAGGAAAATGTGAGCTGGAAAACTGCCAGCCATTCGTTGTGGAAACTCTTCATGGGAAAATAGCCGTGGCACATAATGGTGAACTGGTGAATGCAGCTCGGTTAAGGAAAAAGGTAAGTTGTTTCTTAACAGCTCCTTCTATGTTGTGATGGTGAAAGGAAGTTGAAGATCTGGGCAAAGGGCATTTTCTGGTTATTGCCACTTATTACCTCGGTGCAAGAAGCCATTGCATCAGAACTGCCTGGCATGCTTGCTCTAAATCCAGGTTCTTGTACTCCCTAGGTGATTGGACGCAGTGCCACCTGGTGCTGTGCTTTGGACTGTTGGTTTATGGTTGCTGTCAGCAGCCGGAAGAGTCACTGTAAACATCTCCTTATAATTCTGTTCCTATGCTTAGTTTGTGAGAGAAAAAAACCAAACTATTATTCCCAATGGCCAAACTTAGCACAGCATATCCTTGACCCATGTGGGGTTTTCTTAGACCAACCAGTTGGTGTACTATAGTTCTGCTCTCCTGTGCCAGGTCCCCTGTGTCAGCAATGCATTCCATAAGAGATGCCTACTCCATTTGTAGGCCCCAAACATTTAGGACCTTCAAGCTATAAATTGATTTCCCATATTCCCTCCTTGATTTTAGTAGCAGTGGCTCCCGGAACACGGCAAAATGCTTAATTTATGTGTATTGATATAAGAGACATTATGAAAGCTATGAAACAGGTGTAGCAGGATTTGGGGTGAGAAGGCGTGAGGCTTTGGTGCCTTCTGGACACCACCCAGCCATCCAGAAGTTCCATGAAGCCAGTCCTCTTAGGTTTTATGGCAACATGTCTGCTAAATTATTGGCTTTTGGTGGTCATCTCAACCTTTGGCACCTGTTCCCTTGTTGGAGGTTTCGTCTCAGGCGGAACGGTTTCCATGGTAGCTATCTTCTCTCCTAAGGCTGTCAGGGAGCATCTAGCCGCCAGACCTTTCCTTATCATGTTATTGTCCAAAATACACTTAACTTCAGTGCTTCAGACAGTTTTAGAATTGTGTGCCACAAAAGATTAGGCTGAAATCAATGTGCACTTGGCTTTTTGGCTCTCCATATCTCTCAAGTGTAGATGAAAAAAAATATTTAGAGTAGAAAGTAGAAAACAGCGTCTATTCTGAATATGAATAGCATTCTTCCTTATTATTCCCTAAATAACCTGTCAGTGTTTTACGCTATGTTGGTTACTATGTGAAATTAAGAGGTGGTGATGGCAAGTTCTAAGTCAGCCAGAGCTACGCGGAGAAACCCTGTCTTGGGGGAGAAAAGACTATAAAGGGAATTTTAAGTGGCTTTTATTTTTATTTTAAGTGGCTTTGTTGGTTTGAGGTTCTTGGGGTTGAGCCTTTCCTGTGCTGGGCAAGCCTTATGCCTTTTGTCCTTAGTCTCATACCAATTTTTAGTAGGGACATAAGCATCTGCAGGGTTTGGTTTTGTCTGGAACTGATCCCCCGTAGGTGTCAAGGGCAGTGGTGTGGAAGAGAGTGGAGCACAGATCCCGTATTCTTTCTCTAAGATGCTTAGATGAGAGGCCTTTCAGATTTAGTAGTATTTGTGTGTACATTATGATATGCCTTAGAGATGACACCAAGTCAGTATTTCACGATACAAATTAAACCCGTTGGCTAAACAATGCTGGTTTTGTGCTTTTGGGGGAGAGGTGGTGAAGGGTTTCAAGACAGGGTTTCTCTGTGTGGTCTTGGCTGTTCTGGACTTGCTTTGTAGACCAGGCCGCCCTCAAGCTTATAGAGATCCGCCTGCCCCTGCATCCCCGAATACTGGGATCACAGGCCTGCTTCAGCACGCCTGTGGTTTCTCTGCTCTATCTATATAAAAATCAGGAAGATGCCAAGCGCAGCTCCCTTAGTGTCAAGGGCTCTGAGCCTGCAGTGTCGGGGCGCCCTGCTGTTAGGGTTACCACTCTGGGCTTTACATGCCAGTGGCCCAGTGTCTAGTGTTACAGCCCTGAGCCTAGGGTGTTGGGTAGCCGGAGCAAGCCAGTGACTTTTGGCAGCCTTTTGGAACCCTTCCAGCAGTCAGAGTGCAGCTTCTCCACAGCTGTTGCTGTCCACGCTTCTCTGCCGTCTCTCACCTTCTCAGTCCTTTTCATAGTTCTTTTTATTTCATTTTGTGTGTATGTATGTAGGCCTGAGTGTGTGTTTTGTGTACGGTGTATATGATGGTGTCTCTGGAGACCAGAAGAGAACATCAGATCCCTGGCTACTGGAGTTGCAGGTGGTTTTGAACTGACATGTTAGTGTTGGGAATTGAAGCTGAGTACTTTGGGAAGTGGCAGGTGCTTATAACTGCTGAGCTGTCTCTCCAGCCTTTCCCACAGTTTCTGAAATCTTCTGTAGCCTGTGATCCTGACCACTGCCCTTGAACCCTTTAGCCTTCTTCTAGCTGTTCTTGGGTGTCCCTGGGATAAGGAACCCCAAGGGACCAACTGTCCGTCATACAACCAACTCAGGCTGCTGGACCCACAATGAAAGGTCCTAAGTAGGCAGCAAAGCTAATCAAATGAATTAACTAATCAAACTGGTGGCTATGTCGCAGCACAGGAGCAGTGCACAGGAAGGAAGTCTCCCAGACAGATGGCCAGAGGGTGAGAGGAGCCTTGCTTGAGTATGTAGCACACTCTCTCTGACAGGGTCCGGAGAGGCTGTCCCTGAGGGCTGAAGACTACTGTGATGAGGATGGGGGTTGTCTGGATGCTGCAGGCTGCCTGGATGCTGCAGGCTGCGGATACAGGCTAGATTGTATAAAGGCTATCTGAGGCTCTCGCGGCGTAGTAACTTTTGAGGGTTCTTGGCAGTGAAATGCAGCCCCCCTCCCCACTGCAGTAAGTCTTGTGGGTGTACACTGTTGGTCTGAGCCTCCCCTGCAGTTGTCCTGACCCATTTATTTGGCAGCTGTCAGGAGTTCTCTCCAAAAACGATGAAAGCCGAAGTTGTGGCTGTTACCTTTCCCCAGGAAACACCAGGCACTGTGCATCAAGCGACACCAGCAGTGTCCCTCACAGCCCTGCCTTATCTGGGCGCCAGCAAGATAGTGGCAGCGGCTCTGTGGGCAGCTTCTGGCTTCTGTCTCTGCTCCCGGGTAATTGCTGTGCTGGCCAAGCTCAGGAAGGGTCTGACAGCTGCCAGTCATGGGGCTTGAAGGTCTAGTTCCCCACAGTTTCCTTTATCTAAAGAAATAGGTAATTGGAAGCAATTACAATGGTCTGCTGTGAAGTTACTGTTGTTAGTGTTAAAAGCCAGCTAAGTGGCCTCAGTGAGGGCTGGGCACTCCAGACCCTTTGGAGCCATGTTGGAACGTAAAAAAATGCTGTTTGGATTAGAAAATACTCTATAGTCTTGAAGCGTAAGAAGGCATGGGAAGGGCTGGGAGGATGGCTCAGTGGTTAAGAGAACTGTTCTTCCAGTGGTCCAAGTTTAATTCTGAGAAACCACATATACTAGATGCCCTCTCCTGGCACGTAGGTGTACATGCAAATAGAGCACTCAAAAACATACAATAAATAAATACATCTTTGAAAAAAGAAAGAAGGCATGTGAAGAAAATGGAATATGAACTTGTAAATGACAAAAATGAGAGAATTAGAAGCTGGAAACAATCACAGTCTAGAATCCGGGAGTAGGGGCAAAGTGCTTACTCAGGTATCCTGTCCACTCCTGTATTTGGAGCTTCCTTTGTTAATGGTGCCCAGTCTCTGTCTGTACATGGTCATTTCATCTTTTTGTTGCTAATTGCATGGCATCTTAATATTCCTGGTATGGCGACTGTCTTGGACCCACCAGCAATATAAATATTGACAAGGAGGCTTATTAATATTTAAAAGCTTAGGCCTTTTTCTGGGTTGACTCTCAGCTAGCTCATCTAACTTATCCTGACTATTCTAGCCCATAGCCTACCATATGGCTTGTTCTTCACCTCTGCTCAGCCCCAATACGTGCGTTTCTTCCCGTGTCCCTGGTGAATCTCCCACTTCTCATTTCTCCCATCATCCCTTTCTCTGCCCAAGAGATCTGCCTTCCACTTCCTGCTCAGATGTTGGCTGTCAGCTCTTCACTAAAGCCAATTAGATATAAATGTAGATTGCCTTAGGCAGATGAGGAGGGAGCAAACGTTTACAAAACAGGAGACTGGTGATGGGCCTTGGCTCTCGGCCTAGACAGAATTAACAATTGACTCTACGGAGACACCTTCACTCCACACACCCCAACTTGCCCGTAGCTCCTGTGGAGCCATTCATGCCATTCATTTATTGTTATCTGCTTTCCTCAGTTCAGTAGATTCTAATGTTCTTCATCTAATAAGTTCAGGTTAGTAATAGCGTGCGTACATGTGCACAGACATGAACATTTTGTTGAGCATTGTTAGAGCTGATGTCTCACCTAGGATAACTAGTTATAGACATTGAATGGTGGTGAATTGGTGATTTAAGATATCTAGAGCCCAGGCTTCACGGCTACCATGTCTTTCTGATTTCTACTGTAGCTTTAGCATGCTCTAGCTGCCCTGCTGTGACCTTTGTGGGCAGTGGCGATGTAGCGACTGTAATACACATTTCTGTCCACAAATTGAGAAAATGATTTCTAAAATTTAGACAAGCACAAAAATCTTAATATGAAGTGAAATATAAAATTTTACTGCTTAGAAATAATCAACACCAAGAATTTAATTCTGAACACTGACATTTAGTCATTTAAAATGTTGAATCCTGTCTTCTCAGTGGCCAGAGCTGTGGCCAGCGAATTCCGGTTTAAGAGTCGTTGGTGCAGTCTGCTACTCTACAGGAAGGAAGGTGCCCTAACCGTCAAGATTGTGAAGGTTAGAAAAGGCCACAGTTGAAGCCCTTTGCAAGTGTGCTCACCCTCAGACTTAGGTTTTGCTCTATGTGTGTTCAAGCCCTTTTTTCCTGCCTGGCTCTGGAGACCATTGCTGGCAGCAGTGAGTGTACACGGACAGTTAGTGCGGTGTAGGGCTTAGTAGAGTGCCTGCTCTCACACTCTGCACTAATGCCCTAATGATGAGACTTCTCTCTCCCACAGCTTCTGCGGCATGGTATTGGGCTTTCCACATCCTCTGATAGTGAAATGATTACCCAGTTACTCGCGTATACCCCTCCTCAGGAACAAGATGACACCCCAGACTGGGTGGCAAGGTAATTGTCTAAACTGGCTATGCTCGCAGCTCCGGCTGTGAGAGCTGTGCTTGTGTGTATTTACAGCCAGAGTGATTGTATTTACAGCCAGAGTGATTCATTCAGTCACTTGTCGTTCCAGAATTAAGAACCTAATGAAGGAAGCGCCCACAGCATACTCTCTGCTCATAATGCATAGGGATGTCATTTACGCAGTGCGGGATCCTTATGGGAATCGTCCTCTGTGCATTGGCCGTCTTATTCCAGTCTCTGATATCAATGACAAAGGTAAGGAGTTTTAGAAGGCTTCCCTTTACTGCCCCCAAGTCTGTGGTTACGGGAAGCTTATTTTTTAAGCCCCCAATTTATGTGAGTGTGTACATACTTTGTACATGCTGTGTGCTCCTGTGCTGGTTATGGAGGTCAGAAGAGGGCGTCTGGTGTTGTCCCCTGTCACACCCTACTTATTCCCATGAAGCAGGATTTTTCCGGAACTTGAAGATTGCTGGAAGCGTAGCCTCAGCTGGGGTTGCAGGTATGTGCAGGAAACCAGGCTTATTAACGTGGGTGCTAGGATCTGAACTCTGATCACTTCCGCAGCAAGCACTTCAGCCCTAGCTGCTGGTGTTTTGAAGTGTGTGTATGGGGTGGAGATGTACACATGAATGTGTGCACGCAGGTGTGCTTGCATAGACATGTGTTGAGTAGAGGCCAGAGGACAATTTCAGTCACCATCTTTTGCTTCCTTCTTTTCTTTTTGAGACAGGGTCTCACTGAAGCTGAAGCTCACAGTTTTAAGCTAGAGTGGCTAGCCAGTGAGTTGTGTGGCTCTTCCCCCAAGAGCTCTGGTTACAGGTGATGAATGCCATGCCCAGCGTTTAGCCAATTGCTGGGATCTACACTCAGGTCCCTCATGTTTGCATATCAGGCTCTTTATTCAACCATCTGGCTAGGTGTAGTCTTAGGTTTTAGGTATGTTTCTGTAGCTGTGTCTGACCTTCAGTTCATTTAATACTGTGGTCCTATTTCTCTTCTGAATTGTCAGTTCAAGTCTTTTGTCTATCCAACCTTTTTATTTTTGTAGTAATTTTTTTCTTTATGACCTTTGTATCGTTTTCCAACCATGATACCACAATGTTAGGAGGAATCTTTTGATTATTTCTTTTCTGTTAATTAAGTCATGTGGCATCACCTGCTTTTACCTATTTAGTGTTTACCTGTTCTATTAAGAAAGCCTCTTTTTTGTTTGTTTGGTTTGCTTTTCCGAGACATGGTTTCTCTGGGTAGCCTTGGCTGTCCTGGATCGCTTTGTAGACCAGGTTGGACTCCAGCTGATGGAGATGCATCTGCCTCTGCCTTCTTGAGTGCTGGGATTACAGGCTTGTGCCACTTCATCCGGCTGAAAAACCCTCTTTTTTTTTGAACTATTTTACGCCCTGTGTTTGAATGTGCATGAATGCCAGTGGCATAAAATAGCAGAGGATCTCAAGTCCATCCTTCTACCTGATGGCTTCCAGGGATCAAACTCAGGTTGTCCGACTTGGTAGAAAGCACCTTTATCCAGTTAGCTGTCTCACTGGCCTAAAAGCCTCTTAAAAAAAAAAAGTCGTTGAGGGGTCTGGGGGTGTAACTCATTAATACAGTGTTTGCCTAGTTTGTGCAAGGCTCCTGAGGCCATGCAAAAAAGCAAACACAAAACAGAGTTCCTTGATCCCATTCACTAAGTTGATTGTCTTGTGACTTACAGAGAAAAAGTCTTCAGAAACTGAAGGATGGGTGGTGTCTTCAGAGTCTTGCAGCTTTTTATCTATAGGTGCAAGGTAAGTTGTATCCTATTCATTGTTTTAATTTTTTCTACGTTTATGGGGAAATTTTCTGCCAGATTTGATGGCATATGCCTGTAGTCCTAGCATTCAAAAAGTCTGAGGCAGCAAGGTTATGAGTTTAGACGAACCTGAGTTACACCCCCCCCTACCCCCCTACCCCCCGCCGCCATCTCTCACAACGCTAACCCCACCAAAAAAAAAAAAGAAAAGGGGCATGGTGATGTATACCTAATAGTCCAGAACTGCCTAGTGGGGAGGTTAAACAAGGAGAATTATTTGAACTTGGAACTCAGGAGTTACTACCAGCTTGTATCAAGAATCTAGGAGGTAGAAGGGAATCCAAGATGGCGGTGACCAGCACGGCACTCTATCTGAGCAGCAGAATATCTGAAATGCCGAAATTGGTGAGTGGAGGGGCAGCTGATGCCAGAACATGGACATTGAGGCTTCCTGGGTGAGAGGGGACAACTCATGAGCTGTGTCCAGGTCACCCTCGGACTTCTCTGGGAACTGAGAGTGGTGAACATTCGATCCCCCTGCACTTCCTCTTGTCGGGCCGCCCTCTTCAGAGGAGCAGGTAGCTCCCAGTACCTGCGGCCTAGAGCACAGAATTCCCTGCTGGTAACTGAAACAGCAGAGGCCGGCCACCTAGTTCCTCAGCAGTGGCTGCCAGCCCTCTGTACCAGCCCTCTGGGTCCCGGGATCGTGAGCAGCTGTATGGCTGGGAGGCCCTGTACTGGCCAACCAGTCCCTCAGTGGCGGGAAGCCTGCTGTATGGGCCACCCAGCTCCTCAGACCACTGTAGGGGCTCCCCAGGGCTTCCCAGCAGGCATCTGTACGGGCCTCCCATTCAGCTGTGGCTGAACTCCCAGTGGACCACTATGCCATCAGGTTCTGTGGTTGCAGCACCACTGAGCTTTTGCCTCCAGCAGGCCCAAATTTGAGAGTAGAGAATAGAGAACCTTCTCTTGCTGCCCTGAGGAATACTCCAGACACCAGAGAATGGTAGTACCAGTCTGAACTGCAGAATCCAGGAACAAACAGTGAAGTTTAGAGATAAGCAGATGGCCAGAGGTTGGTCATGGCTTCATCAGCAACCCCTAAAATTAATGGATACTCCAATTCATCGGAAACACAGGAAAATGACTTTAAAGCTCTGCTTATCCAGTTATTAGAGAGACATAAAGAGGAAACGAACAAATCTCTCAAAGAAATAGCTACACAAATGGAGGCTAATAAAGAGGAAACGAACAAAGCTCTCTCAAAGAAACACATGCAAATATATTCAAACAAGTAGAGGCACAATTAGTGGCTTATAGAGAGGAAATGAACAAAAAAGTAGAGACCATCACAGAAAGACAGCAATCCACATTCAGACAGATGAAGGAAATGGTGCAAGGCATGAAAACAGAATCAATAAAGAAAACAGAGAAAACCCTGGAGCTGGAGAACTTAAGAGAACTTAAGAGAAAAGATCAGGTATTTCAAAGGTAAGCATCACCAATAGAATGCAAGAGATGGAAGACAATCGCAGGTGCCTGAAGATACAATTGCAGAAATTGATACATCTCTCAAAGAAAAAGTAAAATCGGAAAAGTTCCAAACACAAAACATCCAAGAAATCAAGGACACCATGAAAAGACGAAATATAAGAATAATAGGAATAAACAAAAAAGGAGAGTCCAAGGTCCATGTCTCTGACATGAACTCAGTGGCTGGCTCTTTGACCACCACCACCACCACCCTCTCCCCCACAATGGGAGAGCATCCTTGCCAGGCCACAGAGGAGGACAATACAGCCAGTCCTGATGAGACCTGATAAGCTAGGGTCAGATGGAAGGGAGGAAGTCCTCCCCTATCAGTGGACTTGGGGAGGAGATGAGGGAGGGAGCTACAGCTGGGATACAAAGTAAATAAACTATAATTAATATAAAAAATAAAAATTTAATTAAATATATAAGAGGTAAGGATATGAGGGGTGAGAATTATAATTTCTATAGGAGATGATATTTTTCACTTATTTACTTTTTTATTGTTGTTTTAAGACAGGTTTTCTCTGTGTAGCTTTGGCTGTCCTGGAACTCCTGTAGACCAGGCTGACCTTGAACTCAGATCCACCTGCCTTTGCCTCCTGAGTGTTAGGAGTTTGGGATTGAAGGCAAGCGCCATAGTACCACCCAGTGGAAGACTTTCCTGACTTTTTCGTGAACATATTTTGTTATTTGTAGTGTGCACAGCAACTGTACTGACGATAATGTCCTTGTGCTACCCTTTGATTCTGGAAATACCGTCTGTCTTTCAAAAGCCATTAGTCTCACTTGATTTTTTTTCCCCTCCTGTGTATGTGTTTGTTTTTGATTCCAGATCTCACGCTAACCCAGGCCACCTTGGAACCTGTGGCAGTTCTCCTTCCTCTGCCTCCTGAGAGCTGGAATTACAGGGCTGAGACACAACACCCAGCTCACTTGATTTAGTTTATTTACTTCTGTGGGGAGGGGCAAATGGTAAGGCCAGGAGATAACTAGTAGTTAGAGTCTGTTCTCTTTTTCCACTCTATTGGTCCTAGAGATCAAACTCAGGCCTTGAGGCTTACAGCATCTCATCTGCCAAAGATGTACTTTATGAATAGGAACTTGGCGCTGAGATATGGCTCAGTTGGTAAAGTGCCTCCTGCTTAAGTTTGGGCCTGAGTTTGGATCCCCAGCATCTAAGTAAAAGCTGGTTGCAATGTAATCCCTGGTACCTGGGGAGCAGGCTAGGGAGATTTTTTTTTTGTCTGTTTTTGTTTATTTTGTGTTGTGAAGGGTTGGCTGTGCCATTTTGCTTGCATCTGTAAAGAAGTCAGGGTACAACTTGAAAGTCAGTTCCACCAGAAATCAAACTCAGGTGGCCAAGTCTTAGAAGCAAGTGTCTTTACGCACTGTGTCCTTAAGTCATGTTGTTAAGAATTAATTAAGCCGGTGGTGTTGGTTTATGCCTTTAATCCCTGCACTTGGGAGGCAACAGAGAAACCCTGTTAAAGAGAGAGGGGACGCTAAAGACTTTTTTCTCTTGTATACTCTCTCTCAAAAAAGACTAACTTTCATAGTGAAATGATAATTTGATTATCTAGAGTGTTCATACAATATCAAGATTGACTGGGCACTTGCATGAGAGTTTACTGAGCCCTTTATGTTTCAAAAATACATAAGATACAACTTCTTGTTTTTAAAAATCTACATTTTAAGAGTAGCACATTAAAAGGTTTTTTTTTCTGCCTTTAAAGGATTAGCATGTATTCATCATATAAAATGGTAGTCTTTACAAATGTTTTGTGTTGTTTTCTAAGATACTGCCATGAAGTCAAGCCTGGGGAAATTGTAGAAATATCCAGACATGGTGTCAGAACTCTTGATGTAATTCCAAGGTCTGAAGGGGACCCAGTGGCTTTTTGTATCTTTGAGTATGTTTATTTTGCAAGACCGGATAGTATGTTTGAAGGTGAGTACATTTCTTCTCTTTGACTGCTCAGGTAATCTCATGTATCTTGTTGAAACATGGCAGTTGCTGCCCCCGTGGCTTGTGTGGCTCTTGGGAGGCATGGAGCTGTGCGCTGTAAATACATTACTGAGCTACAAGTGGCAATTGCCCTTCTCTTCAGCTCTAACTTTCTAAGACATATTAAGGTGAAATTTTATAAATACCGCACAGTTGAAGCACCTGATTTTTTTTTCTACCTTATTGTTTCTGTGTGGATCGCTTTTCTTTTGTCCAATTTATAAAATCTTAGCACTAGCTTTGTAGAATAGCAATATTATGCTCAGTTAAGACAATTTGCTTTCTCTTCCAAACATTCCAGACCAAATGGTTTATACAGTACGGTACCGGTGTGGTCAGCAGCTGGCGATAGAGGCGCCGGTGGAGGCGGACTTAGTGAGCACTGTTCCAGAGTCTGCTACGCCTGCTGCTCTTGGGTATGCGGCAAAGGTATTTACTTTTAATTATTATCAGTCAGTTGGTCTTCTGGCAGTGAAATAAGAAATATTACCTACCATGGGGAAATCCACCAGTTTACCCTAAGAGGGAAAGATTTGGGGTCTGATGTTGATTCCTGTGCATGAATTATTCGGCATTTTTTTTTTGACAAGAAGTGGGCTGGGTCGTGGCTCATTGGGTGAAGGTTCTTGCTGTCAAGGCTGACCACATGAGTTTGATTCCTAGGACCCATACGATTAAAGGAGAGAACTGACTCAAGTGAGTTGTTCCCTGCTTCCACACTAGCTCAGTGGCATGCCTATGCCCATGTGAGCACATGCAGGCACACAATTAGTAGTTGTTGTTGGAGTGACCCCACACACACACTGTATCAACTGGCTATGAAAGTGTGTCCCTGTGTTCTCAGTTATTAATTTTGATGCCAGTGGCACCAGGCTGGCAGGATATGTAAATGCTTGTTGCTTTCTTACCTGCCCAAAATGAAAAGGCAAACTACTCTCAGTCACATCTCTGCTTCACACGCATATGCCTAGTTCTCGTCCAGGTCTCCTGTCTGGAACATATGTTTAGGTGCTCTCTTGGCCGGGGTGATGTCTGCCTTTTGCCTGGATCCCATGCCTCATCTGAGTCTTGGGCCCCACTTTGGGTGCCAGATATTGTGGAGGCTTTTGGGGGTCCTGCTTGGGGGCTAACAATGAAGGCATGGAGACATCTGTATTGTGTAAGGTTGTTGGCCTTTTTTCTGGGACAGTCAGCTGGCCTTCGAAACTTAACCCAGCTCCCCGGCCATTGTGTCCCCGCCATGTGGCTCTCTCTACCTCCCTGAACTGACTTCCCTGCCATTTTGTCCCTGCCACATGGATCTCTGTCTGCCTCCCCGTCCATCTCCTGCTTATCACCCTGACTCATACAAAAAAAAAAGCTGCCAGATAGTGAGAGGAGGGCTATGTGACCTCCCCCATGACAGCTTTTAATCATTCATAGATTAGAATGTTAGCCCTCATTTTTAATTTTTAACAGCATACAGAATAAAGAGTTTCACTGTGACTTTTCCATATGCGTGTGATTTTACCCTGTCTTTACTCATACTATCTCATTGCCCTTCCTCTTTTTCTTTGCGCTTTTGCTTGACTCAAAATAGTTCCCCTTTGTGCTTGTATATCACATGCACTCCATCACCCTGTTTCCACCTTTACTTATGATCTCTTCTTCTGACCTTCTGTTTTCAACACACACACACACACAATGTAGACCTTGAGGTTGGCTAACTTCTATTTGGTAATGTGCCCATCTTTTTTCAGCATTTTAATCTCTTGTATTAATTCCTCTGTGAGTTTCGTCCTTCCCTTGGAATACAATCATGGGGTTGCACAAAGGACGCTTCTGGTCTAACAACTTGGCAGTCTGGCCCCTACTTGTCTTTTTTAAAAAGAGAGCAAGTGCTTGTGGTAGCATATCCCTGTGATGCCAGCACTAGCTGAGGCAGAAACGCTGCTTAGCGGGAGGCCAGCACCATGAATATGTACAGGGCTTAGTGGTAATATAGATGAGCACCCTTACTTAGCTTCTAAATGAAGCAATGTGCATGTGTTATAAAGATGGTTACCATGAGGAATGGGTGGATATCTCTTAACCCAAAAAGGTATCGTCTTAACCCAATATTTCTATTAATTGTGCATTTGTTTTCTCTCCCTCAGTGTAGGCTGCCATATGTAGAGGTGCTATGTAAAAACCGGTATGTCGGAAGAACCTTCATTCAGCCAAACATGAGGTTAAGACAACTCGGTGTTGCAAAAAAGTTTGGTGTGTTGTCTGACAACTTTAAAGGCAAAAGAATTGTTCTCATAGATGACTCAATTGTGAGAGGCAATACCATCTCACCCATCATAAAGCTCCTCAAAGAATCCGGTGCGAAAGAGGTGAGTGATGTCGAAACATGCTATAGTGCCAATAATTAATGTGTGACGCCGGCACAGCAAGTGCTGTGTCCAAGAGGGCAGTTCATTGTAGGTCGGCTGTGCCTGGCAGATTGCTTCGCCATAGCTGGGCGCCTAACTACTCTTACACCAAGTTTAATCTTTAATAGGTTGGAAAGCTAAACACAGAAGGTCATTTGGGAGGTGGTGGCAGGAGGAGCAAGTGTTCAGGGTTGCCTGTGGCTGCTGATGACCCTATCTCAAAAAAACCGTAAAAAAGCCCAAACATTTTTCACAGTGCAGTGTTTTTAAATTAATGTTTATGTTTATATATATATATGAATTACATATATGAATTATATATATATAAAATGTTCCTTTAGACATCATGTGTATTAGTCAGGGTTTCTGTTGCTGCATTGAAACACTGTGACCAAAAAAGCAAGTTGGGGGACAAAGGGTTGCTAGGTTTAGGAAGTCAGGACTGAAAGAGAAGAAACCTGGAGGCCGAAGCTGATGCAGAGGCCATGGAGTGGTGCTGCTACTGGTTTGCTTGCTACTCATCACTTTACAGTCACTTACCTTACAAGGTCGTTTCTGTCTCCCAACTGGAAGTATGGAGGCATTTTCTTTGTTGAGGTAAATTCTCTCAGATGACTTGAAGTTGACATGAAACTATTCAGCACATCAGGTTACTGCACAATTAATAGACAAAAAAAAGGACTTAAAAATAACTTACAAAACCCAGCAAATTTGTATGACTGTTTATTGAAATGTTTACTTCCTTGGAGCAGTCTGAAATAAAGCCTGCACTATCTCCATTTATTCATTTATTAAGTTGTATTTTTAAATTACGTTTATTCCAACTTTTAAATCACAAAAGCAAGCTGCCTTTTATAGTGAATAACTAGCCGAATGAATATGAAAAGATAGAAAGCAAAAAGGATGGCCTATATTTAGAACATTTCAAGAATTACAAGGGTTTTCCAGCTTTTTTTGTGTGTGACCAATTATGGTTCCGGCAATCTCACTCTTGAATTCTATGATAATTATAGAATAAAAACAAGAGACTATAATAAACTCAGCATCCGTTGGTATAGTAAAAAAGAATCGATACCCACATAACTTGCAAACAGATTGAATATGTAAAGTGACATGCCTGCCAGCGTGATGAAATGTGATGTGGCCATTAAAACCTGTATGAAAATTGCATAAGACAGGTTGTTCTTATAATGTGTGAGGTTAAAAAGAAAATGTGCGCCTTACTTATGACCATGTAAATGGGACTAACAGAAAGGGCAAAAACAGTAGGAGACAGAGGAGCCATGTTACAGTTCTTAAGATTTTCATTATAACCTAGCAGATTACGTCCAATATGGTAAAATAAAAGATCAGCAAAATACCATTTAAGTATTACAGCAAAGCAAAAGTAGTTCTAGAAATGTACAGTCATTCAATAGGAAGCAGAAGATACGGAGAAAGAAAATTGCTCATTAATAAAAAAATTCACAAAGCCTCGTGTGGAGATTGCACACCGTTAACCCTAGTACTTGGGAGGCAGTGGCAGGCGGGTCTCCGTGAGTTCCAGGCCAGCCTGGTCTACACAGAGCAGAGGAACCCTGTCTCAAAAAACCAAAAGAAAAAGATAAAAATTCATAGGCTGGAGAGATGGTTCAGTGATTAAGAGCAGTAGTTGCTCTTGCAGAGACCCCAGGTTTAGTTTCTAGCGCACACATGGTGGTTCACAACCATCCCTAACTCCAGTCCAGGGAATCTGGTGCCCTCTTCTGACCTCTGAGCATCACATGCTCACATGGTGCTCATGTGTTCAGACTTACATGCAGGCAAATAATACGAATAAAAGTAATCGTGTTGGTTTTGTTTGTTTGTTTTAAAGAAAAACATTCACCTATTCAATGAAATGTATGGCTTACTTTGTTGCTCATGTTGTTACTGAATGTTCAATAAGACAGTTTTATCCGTGGAAAAAATGTGTAATTTTGCTCTGAGTATGTGATGTCCTTTCTTTCCAAGGTGCACATTCGTGTCGCTTCGCCACCAATAAAATACCCTTGCTTCATGGGAATAAACATTCCCACAAAAGAAGAGCTTATAGCCAATAAACCAGAATTTGAGTGTCTTGCAGAGTACCTCGGTAGGTATTAAAATTTCTGTAAATTTTAATTGTTTGTTTTAAATTTTAAGTGTACTTTTGTGTAAAACAGCAAATAGTTAGAAGATCAATTTGAATGCCAGGGAGATAATTTCAACAGTTATAATTCTTGCCATGCAAGTTTTGGGGGACCAGAGTTGAATTTGTAAATGCGGAGTGGGTATGGTACATCTGTACATAATTCTAGAGTTCAGCATGAGCTAGCCAGATTCTAAGACCTTGGGCTTCTACAGACACATGTATACACGTATGCATGCACACATACACCCTGCGGGAAATCATTCACAGTAGCACCAACAGTTATCTTCTAGAAATAATTGAAGCATAACGATTGCAAGTGCTATTTTGTATGGTAACACATGCCTTGAATCCAACACTGGAGGCAGGGGCAGCCTGATCTGAATTGAGGGCAGCCTGCTCTACAAAGGCCAGCGCTACAGAGTGAATGAGACCTTGTCTCAAAAAACCAAATCAAACCCAAAAAACCCTCAGTTATAACATTCAACACAATTCTGAAACGAATGGAGCACGTTTGTAGGTTAAAGCCAGATCAGAAGAGAAAGTGTTTTATCCTACACATACACACACAATTGAGAGATTTCTGCGTTTCAAGTAAACATTTTACCACTAGGCCATATCCTCCAGGACTTTCCTTCTTTTAAAAGTTTGAGTTGTCTTGGTTGGCTTGAACTTGTGATCATCTTGCCTCTGCTTTCCAAGAAACTGGGATTACAGACTATTTGTCATCACATCAGCTTCCTCTGTCAGGAAGGCTGAAAGAGAAAGTTTTATGCTGTCTGTACCTGTGCTTTGGTAAAGCATGTTTTCTTTCTAAAGACAAAGCTCTTGACATCTTCCATTCCTGCTGCAGGAGCAAATAGTGTTGTATATCTGTCAGTGGAAGGACTGGTTTCATCTGTGCAGCAAGAGTTAAAATTCAAGAAGCAGAAAATGAAAAATCATGACATTACAATTCAGGCAAATGGAAATGGTCTAGAATGTTTTGAGAAGACGGGACACTGTACGGCTTGCCTCACGGGGCAGTACCCTGTGGAACTGGACTGGTAGCTGCCTGGGCAGATGCTTCAAGACTGAAAGATGATGGAGAAGTGGGTCACATACTGTTACTCCACTGACACACAGTAAAGTGGGTGCCACATGCTTCTGTATGTACACCTTTATAAGCTTTGAGATTGTCTGAGGTTACTAAATTGCTACAATCAAACCGATTACATGGAATAAAACATGTAGGGATTCTTTTTATACAAGGGTTGACTCTTTTCACCTAAGAGAAGGCAAGAGGTTAGTGGTATTTCCCAGGCCCATGCTTGAAGAGGATACACAGGACAGGGGGCTTTGTAAGGTTTCGTGACAATTTTGAATTCATTGAGTTCATTGCTCCCCAGAGGTATCTAGTCTGTACAGTCAAGCCTGTAATTATGGCCTTGATCTTAGGTTCTTCCCCCCTCACCCCCATATTCATATTTGTGGTTCTGGGGACCAGTGTACAACTCTTAAAGAAAAACATGAAAAATACTTGGGAAGCTGAGGCTGGAGAATCTAAAATTCAAGGCCAATCTGGTTTTCCTGCCTCGAGATAAAAAGTATGTATCTTTGCCTGGGAATCCCCATTTGTTTCTCGTGAGGCATTCGTACACGTAGTACATAGTAGGACTGTGAGTACATGTTGTACCTGAGATGTTTAGAAATACCGATTTTCCCCTGCGTTTCTACAGTGCATGGTCAAGTAGCTTTTGAAAAGCTAATGTTAATTAGCTTTTGCTAAATTAGTTTGCCGTTTCATTGTGATGGAGGATAGGTTTGCAGACCTTTTCCATCTCTGTGGGATGCACTAGAATGGCTGAAAACTATTATCTGGAGCCTTTTTTTTTTCCTACACTTGATTAGAAAATGTGCTCAATAATATTTAAATAACTTAGTACAGTGAAAATATAAAATAAAATTTTAAGTCCAAGTAAGCTTTTATCCTTAATTTGATTAAACTTAGCTGTTTGACTGGGGTGTTGAATCATTTACAGTCATGTATACATATGATTTAACTTGAGCAAAAGGAAGCATAAGAGGGCTGACTTTGTTAAAGGTTAGATAGATACCCACTGTTTGGGGAGTTAGATGGCCTGTACCCAAGCGTCAGCTGAGAATCATGTTTTTTCTACTTTGTTTGGTTAGCTCTAGTGAGTTTTTATTATTTTTTAAATGATGCAGATTTAGTGGATTGAGGTGATTTACTAACTCCTACTTGTAAGATTTTTCACATGCAAAAATAATTATTTCTATATTGTTGCCAAATTTTACTGTATAGTTTCCAAACCCACTTAGAAGTATAATATTTATTAATAACTGAAATTATTAGTCTACATTTGGTATATGGTTTCGTGTGTTACATAGTGGCAGGTCAAGATAAGAGGTCATTTGCGGCAGTGGCTGAGGTGGTTCTGTGGCAGACACAGGCCGATTGGTATTTCACAGCCCCGGGGCCATTTCAGTGGGTATAGCCTTTTCCCTGAAATGCATTACCCAAGGCAGCATGGAGGGGGAAGGCCTTCAGGTCCATTTTTAAATGGCCCTATTTGAATTTGATGTTTTAAAAAGAAACTCAGGGAAGGTACTAAAACCAAAATATCTAATTTGACTTTGTGTTTCCCAGTTTTTATTTTGTTTTATTGGGATACTGTTATAAAGGGAAGTAATAACTGTGATCGTTTGATAATAGTACAACTTTCCTAATTATTTCTTCATCGTTACCTTTTATTTCACAAGTTTCTGACTATGAATTAAGTTAACATTTTTTTACCAGTTTCAAGTCGCCTTTTATGTGCTTTAAATGTATATAACTAGAGAGTACTATATGCTGAAAAGAATGTTTGAACACAGTTAATGTCACAAACAAATGTAAGCCTACTTTTTTGTGACTTTTTTGGTGACAAATATATCTAATAAATGTGTTTACATGTGTGCTTTTTAAAAATAGTAGTAATTGATGTAGGCATTTTAATAAGTAGTCCATGTTTTATGAGCCAGGCAAACTTATGCCAAGTAGGAGGGCAGTCAAATAATTAGAAAACAGAATGCCGAGTCATCACGATGTAGAACAATTTATTTGGAAACACTGGAGGCATGGTTCAATGTTCAAAGGGTTCCAAGGGTCTGGAAATCCCAAACAAAGTAACAAATGGATAAATCAGCACATCTAGACAGCCTGGTCCTCCCCAGTGTCAAAACACAAGGTTTTGATGTAAAAGAAGACTGAGAATGCTACACACTGGATAATTTCAACTGTCTGGTTGTCTAGAAATGGGGACACTATCAAGACAAGGACAGACAGACAGGGGTGGAACGATTGGGGCGGCACTCTTAAAAGCCTGGATTCTTTAGAAAGCCTGTGGGGTAAAATCCTCCCAGGTTCCCACCCTGCTTGGTTGCAGAGCTCCAATTCAGGCCTGGCCTGGAGATTTCTGACTAATCTCACGAGTAATTTCCTTTAATGACTCCATCCACCCAGGTATTTACGTCCTATTGCTTGTTTCTCAGAAGAATCCAACAGTGTGGCTTTTCCTTGAAAAAAGCATCTCTTCCGTTCTTTTTAAATCCCTGTTCCTACTGCCTTTTGAGCAGCTGGACAATAAACCACACAATGCACCATTAACCCAGTTGTAATACATACTTTGAGACAGGGTCAGCACTTATGCTATACCTGT
Source organism: Pachyuromys duprasi (assembly GCA_028658305.1). Classification (NCBI taxonomy): domain Eukaryota; kingdom Metazoa; phylum Chordata; class Mammalia; order Rodentia; family Muridae; genus Pachyuromys; species Pachyuromys duprasi. Next base: position 31,539,696 of record CM053743.1, read on the forward strand.
ATTAGTAAACTGCCATGTTCTGTTCAAGCTCGCTAAGGAGGTGGATTTGGCCTTCCCAGTTGGATCTGAAATGTGTTCATCATTTAACTCCTCTCCCTCTGTCTCTATCTGTCTCTCTCTCTCTGACAGGGTCTCACTAGAAGGCCCCAGCTAGACTGTGTGTGTACATGCTCACCTGTAAGTATAGGGGCCTTCAAAAGCAAGAGGCATCAGCTTTGCTGGACCTGGAGTTATAGGTGATTTTTGAGCTGCCTGACATGGGTGCTAGAAACAGATCTTGGGTCCTCTAGAAAAGCAGCAAGTGCTTTTAACTGTTGACTCATCTCTCCAGTTCAGTGTGTGTTGTGTGTAATTGTTTTGTAAAGTTTTCTGTGAGTGCATGCCTATGTGTCCCTCTCTGTGTAAAGACTAGAAGATAATCTGTGAGAATTATTTCTTGCTATCTTGTGTAGGACCAAACTCCACTCCTTCTGCTTGGTGGCAAGTGCCCTTCTCATTGAGCCACCTTGCAGGCTTGTTGTTGATTATTAATATTTATTATTGATTTATCTTTTAAACAGCAGTTATTCCTAAACCAGCTGTATACCCAAATCACCACTAGGATTTATTTAATTAACCTAGAGCACAATGCTGGGCAATACTTATTCCATCCTAAACCTCCAAGCCCGCATAGTTTCTTTCCATTCAGATTTCTCACATTATTTCCCACATTATACTTACTTTTAGTCATATCTTAGGTCTGGTTCATCTCTTCTCATGGTTCCAAGTCCTCTCCTGCTGCTCTTTCCACTGACTCCTCCTACTTCTTCTCCTCCCCTCTAGACCAGGATGTCCCACCCTATTCTCTCCATTGCTCAGCATTGGCTGGGTTTTTTTTATTGACAATACAGAGAACAAATGATAGCATGTTTACACAAACTTGAGACTGGTGATATACTTAAAGTAAGCATCATAATACAATGTGATAAAACCATATAGTGGGGTAGAGAAATCAGCATTTGAATGAACAGGGTAATTGCATACATTCCATAAGAACATTATAACAATACAGGCTTCCTAAGTATGTTTGTCTTAGTGTCTACATGTAGAAAAATGTAAATAAACCCATATTTATCACCCTGTACAAAGTTAAAGTCCCAGTGGATCAAAGACGTCAACATATAACCAGACACATTAAATCTGTTAAAAGAAAAAGTAAGAAAGAGCATTGACCTCATTGGCACAGGACACACATTTCCTGAACAAAACACCAACAGCACAGGTTCTAAAATCAACAATAAATGGGACCTCATGAAACTGAAAAACTTCTGTAAAGCAAAGGACACGGTCATCAAAACAAAACGACAGCCTACAGACTGGAAAAAGATCTTCACCAACCCTACATCTGACACATATGGTATATACTCACTTATAAGTGGATATTAGCCATATAATATAGGCTAAAGAACAAGGAGAACCCTAGGGAAGATGCTTAATCCTCATTCAGAAGGGCAAACAGGATAGACATTGGAAGTAGAAGACAGGGAACAGGACAGGAGTCTATAACAGAGGACCTCTGAAAGAATCTACCCACCAGAGTATCAAAGGAGATACTGAGACTCATAACCAAACTGGGCAGAGTTCCAGAATCCTTATGGAAGAAGAGAGAGAAAGACTTGGAGGGGATAGGAACTCCCCAAGGAGAACAAAAGAACCAAAATTCCTGCGCTCAGGGTACCTATAGAGACCTATACTCTAACCAAAGACCATGCATGGAGAGGACCTAGACCCTTTGCTCAGAGGAAGCTCATAGGGTGCTCAGTTTCCAAGTGAGGTCTCTAGTAAGGGGTACACGGACTGTCTCTGATATAACTTCAGTGGCTGGCTCTTTAATCACCGTCCCCTTGAGGGGGTGCAACCTTACCAGGCCACAGAGGAAGACAGTGTAGCCAGCCTTGATGAGACCTGATAATCTAGGGTCAGATAGAAGGGGAGGATGTCTTCCCCTATCAAGGGATTAGGGTAAGGGCATAGGGAGAGAAGAGGGAGAGTTGGTGGGCTGGGAGGAGAAGAGGGAAGGGACTACAGCAGCAGCAAGGATACAAAGTGAATAAATTGTAATGAATAAATAAATATTAAAAAAAATAAAAGACTGGTCCAAGGCCAGGTTGGGCTCTAGCTCTGTGAAAAGAGGGAAAGAAGAGCAAAACAGCCCACTAATGTAAATGCTGTGTCCTCGAGAACAGAAGGTGAGTAAAGAAATTGTCCTGAACACAGCTGAGGGTGAATCACTCCCCAGACTAAAGCCCCGGGGCTTATCCTAGAATATAAACATGCCTCTCATGGCAATGGCTTAGGAAGTCTCACCCAGAAAGGGGTTATGTGCCTCAGACTGTCTTTGTCCACCAGCAAGTCCCCTGTCTGACTGTAATGGTCTCAGTCTATCTGCTGCTTGTTGTTAGGCTCTTGCTTGTGATGTACTTTATTCACTCGGAAACCTAAAGCTTGGCTGTGGGTTGTTCTCCATACGGGAAGGGGGGGGTGCATTTTCCAATTTGTTTTTGAAAATGAAATTTTGAAGGCAGCAGTGCTGTTCACGTCTGAGTAAGAAGTGAACTGGGAGGAGGGAGGGAGTGGAAATTGGGAGGAGAGAAGCAGTGAAACAGGCAGATTGTACTCATGAATATGCTGCAATTAGGCCAGCACTTATTATCAGTAATTAGACTTGTAGATAGTGTAGCCGATATGGTTATATAAGAAACTACTATAGGACGGGGACTGATTATAAACTATATGCTAGCTGAAGTTCCTGGGCAAAAGGGAACAGCATTAGTACAAGTCAGTTTACACTGGAGCAAAGGCCCCAGGCTAGAGGGAGTCAGGCCCAGAGAGATTTATGGACACAGTGGGTTGTTGGGCAGGACAGTGAGTCCTTTGCTATTTTTCATGCTAAGTAACAAGCCTGCTTATTGCTTTAGGAAAATATCCCTTCTAAAATGAAATTCATTGCTCCAAACGACTGAAAAAAGTGACTAAATCTTTGAAACTGTAAGCCAGCCCCAATTAAATGTTTTTCTTCATAAGAGTTGCCTTGGTCGTGGTGTCTCTTCACAGCAACGGAACCCTAACTAAGACAATGGGGGTAGGGAGCAGTGACCTGCTATGAGGGGTCAGGCTAGAGAAGCAACTGCCTCAGTTTGGACTCAGCTAGATCTGACCTCTAACCAGCAGATTCTCCTAGGTAACACTGGTCTATTCCTGCCAACTTTCCCCGCCAGAGGAGACAAAACATTTAAAGATGCTGTGCAGCTTTGCTTCAGGACTGTTCCTGCCATCCTCGATACTGGCGTGGATGAAGTCACTTTTGTCCACATAAGCGTATAAGCCTTGTGCTTATGACTTAATCTACAGGCCTTGCTGTGGCTGGAACCACAGGCTGTCAATTAACTCTACAACAAACTGTATTCTGTTCAATCCTGAGTCTACTACTTTTCAGTTTCATGAACCTAATCCCAGGATGCTTTTTTACCTTGCCAAAAAGTCGGTGTGTGTGTGGTGTACATGGTGATCTCAGCACTCAAGAGGTTGGGGCACTGGGGTCGAGTTCCAGGTGAACCCATCCTGTCAACTGAAACAGTGTTGAAGAGGCGTTGATTTGAGACGTACCATCCCTCTGCAACCCTTCTTGGATTTAATTTTTTTTTTTAAGCTTTGAAATAGAAATGGATGATCATGGATCATTACACTTTAGAAAAGCATCTAACAGGAGATAGCCCAAAGCCAGTAGGAGGAAAAGAAGAAATTGGGAAGGAAACAGGAAAACACAATTACTGAAGCTAAGTAAGCACCCCAATAGGCAGACAGGAAAAGAGGCACTAATATGCCTTCTTCATTCAGAGCAAAGGCCCAATGGGTGTTTTTCACCCTGGCTGACATTGGCAAGGTCAGTCCTGGACCTGTCTCTGCTTGCATGAAGCTGTGTGTGCATGGTGGTCTCTTACTTGTTCTTAATAAGGAGAGGGGGACTCACTCTACCACTAAAAACATTTAAACGTCCAGGGAGAATGGGTAAGGGGGACTTAGTTTTGGTTTTCAGAATCCCTTCTCTGCTTGTGGAGTCTTTGTGAGGGAGTGTGTATACACTTTGGCTTTTAATAAAGCTTGCTTGCTGGGCGTGATTTATTTTCTGTCTTGTAAATTCTTTAATCAGTGGAGAAAACCAACCCAAGCTAAGATCCCTGAATGGAAATCCTTGCACTAATAGGAAAATGGATAGTACTGATATGGGCCTTTAATCCCAGCTGATTGGAAGGAGGTTAAGGCAGGAGGCTTTAAAAGTGTAAACTTGAGTCCCTGACTAGAAAAACTTGAAAGCCTCTGAGAATAATGAATTGGAATCCACCTGTAAAATCAGCCCAAGCAGTTCTGATGTACTGGGCCAAAGGCTAAAAAAAAAAAAATGAACGAGAGGCTAAGAGGTGAGATTCACTGGGCAGATAAAAGATGGTGTGCTAGCTAGTTCTTTGTCAAGTTGACACAAGCCAAGAGTCATGTGGAAAGAGGAAACTCAATTGAGAAACCGCTTCAGTCGCATTGGGCATTTTTCTTGATTAATGATTGATGTGGGAGGGCCCAGCTCAGTGTGAGCAATGGCAGTCCTGGGCAGATGGGCCTGGGTTGTGTAAGAAACAGCCTGAGGGATGGAGACATGGTCCAGGGTTCAAGACCACTGACTGCTCTTCCAGAGGACCCTGGTTTAATTCTCAGCACCCACAGGGTGACTCACCACTATCTGGAACAGATGACCCCACAATAAGATCCTCTTCTGCCCCCAGGCATCACGCGGGCATGTGATGCACAAACATGGAGTCAAAACACCCATACACAAAGGGAAAGAAAAGCTGGCTGACCAAACCAATAACCAGCATCCCTCCATCGTCTCTTGCTTCATGCCCTGCCTCCAGTTCCCCAAGTTGCCTTTTGGTCACGTTTTATCACAGCACTAGAAAGCTAATTAGAACAAGCAAAACACTAAAAATGTGTGTGGGGATTTCCGCAGTACACAGGAAGAAAGCGATTTCCAAATGAGTATTTCTTGCACGGTTTGGTACGACAGCTGCTGGTCTCCAGTAGCTAAGGACACACTCCTCTCTCTGCCCTTTAAGGCACTGTGGATGATGGGTGCATAACTGCTCCAACCTCTCCTCCCGTCACGAACACAAACAAAAAACCCCTGTTCCTTTCCTCTGCACAGTAACTCACCGCAGCCGTGGCCCTTCGCATTTATTGTAATAATTGTCGCCCTTGGAAACACATTCAAGCATATAATAGGTTTATGGACTGCTGTCCACCACAGATGGGCTTGGGTTTCCTCACAAGGAAGTGCTGTGAATAGCCGCAGATGCCGTAGTTAAATTAAGAGTTTCATTCTGACAGGGGCCTTCCCTTTAGGGCTTCACCTCTGCAGTGATGGTCCCACCAGTGCTGAGTAAGTTCTCAGAAAATGTGGAGGGAATAAAGGCAGTCACTCTGGAATTTGGCGGTGATCTCTTCCCTTCAGGCTTTTGGGATATTTTTAACCCTTCTTTAGGAACGAGGAGACTCCGGCTCAGATTTCAAGTGTGTTGGAGCGACGGCTCTGCTGTCAAGAGAGCTCACTGCCCTCCCTGAGGTCCCTTAGTGGTTCCCAGCACCCACATGGTGGCTCACAACCACCTGTGACTTTGGCTCCTGGGAATCCGTCGGCACCTGCACGCACACGGTACACATAATCTCATGCAGGCGCACACACATACACAGGTTTGTTGCTCGGCGTGGATCTGAGGTCTGAACGTGCAGTCTAAACGCACCGCTCCAAACGCGGTCCAGACCCCACAGGACCACGGCTGCGCTCTTTAGGCGGAGCCTCGTCGGCGGTAGCCCCGCCCCCGACGCTGTCGTGACGTCACGGGCGCCGGAAGATTGACGCGAGAGGCCGGGCCGCGAGGCCGCTTTACGGCTGCTGGGCGTCTGCAGCTCGGCTGGAAAGTGCACTCCACGCGCTGTCGTGAAAAGGTGGGGTGGGAGCTCGCGGGAGCGGCGGGAGCCGTGGGTGAGGACCTGAGGAGGTTGTGCTGCTTTCGCTAGGGTCCGCCGGACTTCCGGATCATCCCCGGCCTGGCTTGGGGCGGTTGGCCAGCTCCTCCGGGCTGTGTGCTCTCCCAGGTCACCTGCCTCCACCGGGTGACCTTCAGTGACGTGCAAGGGCACCCGTTTCGCCATCTCCTAGCATGGTCCCGAGAGTCAGTGAAAGGTTTTTTGGAAGCCACGAGGTTGCATTGTAACTAAAGGTGGCTGCATGATGTGTGTCAAGATGCAGTTGGAGAAGTTACCAATATTTATGACGCCCAAGATAGGGAGAGCCCTTAAAAGCAGGATTTATTGGTCACTAAATAGCATCATTTACAGTTGTAAATTAGCGGGCTGCATAAGTTTGATGCGATAACGTGAAATCAGTTAGGTTATCCTTTTGTTGTTCCTATAAAAAAAAATCATAGCTGGCTTGTTTGTATTTTCTTAACTTATTTTAAAGTGTGTGTTTTTGGCAGCATGCTTGAGGAAGTCAAAGGACACCTTTTCCTAAGTTGGTGCTCTCCTTCCATCATGTGGGTCCCATGATCGAGCTTGGGTTTTCTGGAGTGCTGCCAAGTTCTCTTAGCTTCTGAGCCATCTAGCTGGCCCAAGTATGTCTGAGCATGGAACAGATAATGTTGCAGAGGAGGGAAGGGGAGAGGTAGAGGAGAGAGCAAGGAGAGAGACAGACATAACATTCAATGACTGAAATGAAAACCTAGACATGACTGAATTTTGCCACTGGGAATTTGTAAATTCCAAGTAGAAAAATTACTTATTGTATAGATTGTGTGTGGTAAGTTCTATAGTTTCTTGTAAAAATGACGCTTTCTAGTCCTGTTACTCTACTAGCTTGGAGGTATGTTATTAGATTATTTTTGTGTGTGTGAGAAATTAACAGTTACACATATGCTTACTTTTTGGACGAAAGGCAACTTTCAAACAGACTGATTTTTTTTCTTCTTTTTTTTAATAAGGGTGTTTTGCCTGCGTGTATGTAAGCGTGCCACGTTCATACTTGGTGTCTTCAGAGGTTGTCAGATCCCCTGGAACTGGAACTGTGGGCTGCTTTGAGGCCAAAGTTGGGTGTTAGGATGGAATATGTACCCTCTGAAAGAACAAGTGCTGTTTAACTCCTAAGACACATCTTCACATCCAGACTAGATTTTTGTAAAAATAAGTATAATACATTAATGTGGGAAATTTATTTGGCTATTCCATGTTTTTACACAGGCAAAAATAGTAGAAGGTAACTTTATTTTGTATACAATAACTTTATTTTCCAAAATAAACTCATTCCCTATATTTTGTAATGCATACTGTAGCCCATTTAATTTGCATAATGGCCATTTGTGTGTCTGTGGAAAAATCATCTTTTGTATACCACAAAAGTTAGATTTAAGGAAATATTTATTAAAAAGAAATGCCGTAAGTATTAAAATTATCTTGTATTTAAGTTTGATAATTAAGAACTACATTTCAAATTTTTTGCATCCTTTTGGACATATTTGATTTTATGGGTTTAAGAAGCTCTATTTTTAAAACAACTTGGTGAGAATTAAATGACATAATTGAAGATGAATTCTATTTTGAACCAGTAAGTACTTAACCAATAAGTGAATAGTTAAGTATGAACAAGAACTGGAATAATTAAAATATGATGCTTGATAAATCTTATTTTCTCTGATATATGTCAATAGGATTGAGAACAAAGTCTCCTTTGCTTTTAAGGAAACTAGGAGTTGCAGTATTTTTGTTAGCATTGATCCCTAGTGGTATTTTGTTTGTGTTTTGTTGTTTGTTTATTTTGATACAGGAGTTCTCTATGTAACCCTGGCTGTTCAGAAAATCTTTATATAGCCCAGGCTGGTCCTACTCACAGAGGTCCACCTGCCAATGCCTGGGATTAATTTACTGGGATTAAAGGCATGCCCCTCCTTGCCTGGCTTTTTCTTTTTTCTTTTTAATAAAATAATATTTGAAATCTTTTAATCTATATTAAAAAAAAAGACTTTTTTGAAAGAGGGTCTCACTATTTAGCCCTCAGCTGGTCTGGAACTCACAGGGTAGACTAAGCCAGCCTCTGCCACCTAAGTGCTGGCTTAGCAACCAAGAACATTTTATTGATATATCCTAATACTGTATTAACTTCTAATACCATTTAGGATCTAAATTTAAAAGAATCTATTGGCAACTTAAAACACAAACATGAAATAGGGTGTGAAGAGTTTATTTTTTTGCCATTTTAAAAGGTCTTTAAATATGAGAAATGGTGAGCCCTGTTTTATAGACAGTGGTCTATAACTGGATAGGTATTGAGTGAGGATTCTCTCTGCTTTTGTTCGGGCCTGTAGATGTAACTTGGTGACAGAGAGCCTGTCAAGCAAGCTCCAGGCTTGGGTTTAATCTCCAGCTGTTGACGTACTTGTTTAAAACTCTTTTATTTACATTTCTTTTATCTTTTTTCTTCCTACTCCACCCCAAACCCTTCCAACCCCCCAACACCAGGTAGGAGAAAGAGTTAGTGGGAGAGGGGTTGTAGATCTCCCAACTTCTTGTCTCACAACAGCAACTAGGAGCAGCAAGGGGGAAGTAAAAGCAACCTTGTCCTTTCTCGGAGATTTCACACGCTCTGGGCTCTGGCATTTATTCTCTTTCCAGAGTCCTCAGATTTAAACTATCTGCAGCTGACAAAGAGTTCCTCTCAGAGCCCACATGAAGCAAATTGTCTGCTGCTGTGGACCGTCTGAATGGTCCCACATCCCACATCTGGGACCAAAAGAAATTTTATATCCATAACATCCAGCAGTGCAAAACACAAAAGAAGCTGCTTTTGTCTTCCCTAAGCTTTAATTCCCACAGAAACTTAAAAGCAGACCTGTTTACATGAGTTATTTTAAAGTCACCATGTAGGAACTTGACCACTTTGTATTAATTTGTAACAAAAACTGGAGGAAAGTAAAAAATTACTTGTATTGGTTATTTATATATTTTTAAATTTATAAAAAAAGATTTATTTATTTTGGGAGAGATGGCTCAGTGGTTAAGAGAAATTGTTGCTGGTGCAGAGGACCTGAGGCAGTTCCCAGCACCTGCAGGATGTGTCAGAATCATTCACAACCCCAGTTCCAGGACATGCAACAGGCATATGTGTGATACATGCGCATGCAGGCAAAGTGTCATACACATAAAGAAAATCTGGGAAAATGATTTATTTATTTTTTATTTTCTGAGGGGTTTGCCCACACACCATGTTTGTCTCTGGTGCCCACACACGTCAGAAACAGTTGAATTCCCAGGAACTGGCATTAGCAGTGTTTGTGAGCTGCTGTATGATTCTGGGACTTGAACTCACGTCCTTTGGCAACTAGTGTGCTTAAGCACTGAGCCGTCTCTCCAGAGTCTTTATTGGTTAATTTTAAATGCATTTCATTTTTATACCCTGGTCAACTGGGAAAAAAAAAACAACACTTTTCTGCCTGTTTATGTCCATTATGTACATGTCACATCATTCCCACATTTCTGATCCGTTATTAGCTTAACTGTCGTCATTAATTTTTATGTCATTGCTTTCAGCAAAGTTGCCATAGGTATTTTGAAAGTTTAGCGTTTCATTTATGTATCTCTGATACTTTTGTTTGTTTTAGTAACACAAAATACTGCTCTTACTTTAAGGACAATAAGAGATCATTTATTCTGAGCCAGATCTGAGTGATGAGGTTCCAGGAACACAGAGTTAGTTTACCCCCAAAATCATGTCCCAACATGGAAGCAGTTACCTGAGCTTGTATAATTGAAGGACAAAGGAAAGTAAAGTATCAAGGTATTTCATAATCCATTGGTGGGAATTAGATAAGTGGATTACAGCAAATGAAGGGAAATTCCACTAAAGGTTTGGGGTGTGATCAGGTGACATTCTTCGCTCGGGGCTTGGTGAGAGCTTGTTATCTTCACAAAGGCTTCAGGGATAGCCATGCGGATGTTGGGTGGATACAGCTGGGCAATAAACCTGCTGTCAAGATAGCCCAGGATAGTTTGTCTTTGAGTCTGCAGCATCCTGACTCTCCACCTCACATTGTCATCAGGCGACCAGCCTTGCAGAGTGTTTAGCATAGACACAGCTTTTATCTGGGCATTTCCTTTCAGTTTGTTGCTTTGCAGTGCTGGGGATGGAAGTTGGGATCTTGCACACTGGAAAGCGGTGTGTCACTGACCTAGATATTCAGCTGATGGTCCTTTTTGCTGGTAGACAAGTTTCTTCCTCACCTCCTGAAAACTCCCCTAACTTCTAACATTTCTCTCTGTGCACAGATTTCTTAGGTACTGGTGTTTAGGCAGATCTCAGTAAAATGACTCTTCAGGAGTTGGTGCAACAGGCTGCCTCCATGTATTTGGATAGAACAGCTGTGTGTTTTGACGAAGGCAACAGCCAGCCTCCAATGTGCTGCACCTACAAGACTCTGCTGAGCGAGGCTTCAGAATTATCCAATTTTCTGCTAGCACACTGTGATTTTGGAGAAATTCGGGAAATTGGTCTCTACTGTCAACCTGGGATAAATGTACCCTCCTGGATTTTAGGGTAATAATTTTAGTATAACTGATATTACACTAAGCTACTTACTGTTGAATTCTTTTGCATTAGCTTTTTTTTTTTTACGATTTATTATTTTATGTATGTGAGTGCTCTGTTTTCATGCACATCAGAAGAGGGAATCAGATTCCGTTACATATGATTGTGAGCCACCATGTAGTTGCTGGGATTCAGGACCAGGTTGTTGAACTCGGGACCTCTGGAAGAACAACCAGTGCTTTTAACTGCTGAGGCATTCTCTCCAGCCCTAGTTTATCATTTTCTAAAGAGGTTAAAGTACACATTTCTCCTAGTATTATTTTTAATCATTTATATTCGTTGATTTGAGCTTATTAAGGAGAGATTAAAAGTTTTCATGAATGGAATATTTAAATATCTGCAAAGTATGAAGGCTTCATTTGTCTGTCAAAGGAAAACAGTTAAAGCATTTTATAACTGTCATTGTGTTAAAGAAAATCTCTGAGCCACCACTGCAGACCTTGTTAACTCTTTTGAAATGTTGCATTTCTGTGTATTGACTGTTAAGAGCTCTTTCCCCCTCCCCCCCCCCAGTACTGAATATTGATCCCAGGGCCTTGTAACAAATGCCATAAAATTGAGCTTATTCCAAGTGATAAGAAGTTAAAATAGAATTTCACAACACCTCAAATAGTAATTGGGCGCAAGAGAAAATAACTATTTACAACAAGGCACAACCGTAAGCTCTGTGAAAAACCGAAGAACAATAAAGTTCTTAGAGCAGTTTATTTACTGCTCTAACCTTGTCCTTTTCCTTCAGGATTCTCCAGGTCCCAGCAGCTTATGCACCTATTGATCCAGACTCACCACCACCACTATCAACTCACTTCATGAAAAAATGTGATCTTAAGTATGTTCTCGTTGAAAAAAAGCAGGTTAATGTAAGTCTTGGTGTCTAAGTGTTTCAGAGGAGGTGCCTGGGGAAGGAGGGAGGTGAAGAGAGAGAGACTTCAGTTTGAAAGTTCTCTGCCCAGACTTCTGAATTCACTAGTTCTGGCAGTGTTTCTCAGCCTCAGCAGTCCCATCATTTTGGTTGACTGAGGGTGTGCTGTGGGAAGTTTCCATAGAATTTAAGATGGTTAGTAGCATCACTGCCTTCTGATGTCACATACCAGTAGCAACTTTTAGCTGTGGCATCCAAAAAAAGCCCAGATCTTTCCAAGTGTTTCCCTCCAGCCTGTATACTTCATTGAGAACTAACATTTGGAAGTATCTTCTAGCCTTATGATGATTGTGTGGTTTTCCTTCCTGTTTCCACATTACTTCCTGTGGTGGAAAGTGACATAGTGCTTGGAGAGTTTTCTTTTATGTATTTATGTCAGTTACAGGACTCTACTGTAATTAAACAATTAAAGATGAACTTACATTTTGAAAAAGAAGTAGGCTTTTAGACCACACATTAGTAGAAAATGAATTTATTATTTATTTAAAACTTTGAAGGGTGGGACTGGACAGATGCCTCAGAGGTTAGGGGCACTTGCTGCTCTTGCAGAGGACTTGGATTTTGTTCCCAGCACCCACACAGGGTGGCTTACAAAAGCCTGTAACTCCAGTTCCAGGATATTCAGTGCTCTCATCTAGACATACAGACAAGCAGGTACACAGGTACATATACAACAAATCTTAACAAAAAATTTTGAGATTTTTCTGCCAACCAACAATGTAGCAGAGAAACACCGTTTTAGAGTCAGGAGTTGATATTTCATGTTCAGCAAGAGGCAGTCCATGTTTTATTAAATTATTTTTTGTTTATAAAATACTGTCTATCCAGTGAAGAAGAATGTTATAGAAGATGTGTGCAGTTTAGCTTTTTTTTTTTTTTTTTTTTACTGTTCCTCAATGTGAGCCAGTTTATACTTGAGAATAACCTAAATGGATTGTATGTATTTGTGTGCATGTGTGTGTATGATGTGTGAAGCTGGACAAAATGCTTCCTAGAGGATCTTGAGTATTAGAGTGGGGTCTCTAGAAAGAAAACTGAAAGATTAATTTGGCCAATAAGTGTTTTTTTTTAAACAATTATTTTTTAATTAATTAATTTATTATTTATACAGTATTCTGCACGTCAGAAGAGGGCACCAGATTTCATTATAGATGGTTATGGAGCCACCATGTGGTTGCTGGGAATTGAACTCAGGACCTTTGGAAGAACAGCCAGTGCTCTTAACCTCTGAGCCATCTCTCCAGCCCCCCAAATAAGTGTTTTTGAAGTAAATGTCAGTATCTAGCTGAAGTCTTCCCTTGTACCCTGAAATTGCTTAATCCTTTCTTACTACAAGTAGACTAAAGTCGAATAATAATGTTGTGCTTTCTTTTGTTTTGTTTTTTTGAGACAGGGTCTCACTATGTAGCTGTCCTGGAACAAAATTCGTAGACCAGGCTGGCCTTGAACTCAAGTGGCAGGATTAGAGGTGTGTGACATCACACTTGGCATCCTTAGTTTTCTTAAGTCATGTTAAAAATTTTATAAAAGATGGTTAGGTGTGAGAATTAATTGTCGATATCAAGATGCTTTCTGAAGGCATACAGTAAGGGATTGGTTCATAAAGCCCCATACTTGCCTTGCCTTGCCATGATCTTCAAGAAGAAGCAATGAAGTCATTGAGCATCTACTGTATTTCCACTAGATCAATTATTCTTATCTAGCAATAGTTTGCCTCCTGGGAGGCACTGTGAAATGACTGGAGGTAGGATTTGGGGTTTTTTGGTTTTGTTTTTTTTGGTTTTTGAGACAAGGTTTCTCTGTATAGCCTTGGCTGTTCTGGAACTCACTCTGTAGACCAGGCTGGCCTCAAACTCACAGAGATTCTCCTGCCTCTGCACTCCTTATTTCTTATTGTCCTGATAAGACCCAGTTGCTATTGGCATCTAGTGGATGGTGCGAAAAATTCAACAGTGTACAAGACAGGCTCCCACACAGAATTATATATCCCAAATGTCAGCAGTGTAGAGGCTGAGGCTAAGTAGAAACAAGATGTTTGGGAGAATGTTGCTATATGCAATTCCTCTTACTTTGTGCACTGTTAAGGAGAAAAGAAGGGCAAGTCCTCTTGAGCCTCCCGCAGATCTGCAGTGTAGCAGCTCCCCTAAGGGAGCTGAGGGTGACGCAGCAGACAGCGTAGTGTTGTAGAACATAAAAATTGCTAATACTGTTTATTATTAAAAGCCATGAATTACTACAGTGGTTAATATTAACCCACTACCATATCAATAAAAGACACAGATACCTGTTACATTTAAATAGACCAATTTCACTGAGGCTGTGCAGATACTACCCACTTTGTTACCTCTCACCCCCACATCCCATACTATTTGTTTCAGTTATTCCTATCTGAGCTACTTCCCATCCAGTATCTCCATTAAATACTTGCTTATGCTTTCCATCTGGGCCGCTGTTCAGAGCCCTTCATCCTGACCCATGTGACTTTTTACCTATCCCATGGTGACTCTACTTCCTTCTTTCTCCTCTCCCTATCTCTGATCCTTCTGTCCTTAAAGCCCGTGAGCCTTAGCTCCTCCTCTGACTTCTGCCCTACCAAGGTATATAGGCCTTTTATTTAGCCAATCAGGGATAATTTTTAAAAGAAGGAGGGAGGGTGGGACTGAGAGGAGATGAGGGAGGGGGCTTTAGTCAGGATACAAAGTGTATGAATTGTAATCAATAATAATAAGTATAATAATAATAAAGAAATAAGGACACTTAACTCTTGGATGTGTCTCATTTTTCTTTGTCCCAGGATACGTAGCCAGTACTCCCATCCCCGGTTAAGCCATGTTGAGCGACTAAATGGATATTTTATATTCTCTGTAAAAGAATCCTTTTTACCATGTTAATATTTATAAATATCTTTTCTGACAGAAATTCAAATCCTCTTATGAAACAGTTTTGAACTATGATACCGTTTCAGTGGAACATAAGGACCTGGTGCTCTTCAGACTGCATTGGGGAAATGGTGAGGGGAGCTGGATACTCAGTGACAGAAAAGATAAATGCAAGCTAAATGAGAGAAAAGCCAGCAGGGATTGCGGGAACAGCATTGAGGAGAAGGGGTATGTGGATGTGCGGCAAGAGCATTGCTTGGCTTATGTCCTACACACCTCAGGGACCACGGGGACACCGAAGATTGTCAGAGTGCCTCATGCATGCATACTGCCAAACATCCAGCACTTCCGGTAAGTTCCAGCCTCTGAATTCTTCTTAGAGTTTTAAACTGGATATAGTGAGATTCACCATTTGAGAGGCAGAGGCAGAAAGATCACAAATTTGAGGCCGGTTTGTGCTGTGGAGAGAGCCTCCATCTTAGGAAAAAATAAAAATAAAATCTTGCATTTTAAAAAAGAATAAAATAATTTTAAGTATCCGTTTTCTGAAAACCTTGATTAAATAGGTAATCTTAATTAACTGTTCAGATTAAAAGCAGTAGTATAGATGAAACAAATCCATGCTCTGATATCCTTCAACTCCTCCTTCTCATAGAAAAGAAAATTCCAAATACTAGGAAAAGGAAAGACTGGGGTCTGTATTAAACATCACTGAGTGTATTTGGCTTGTATCCTAGCATTCAGGAGATTGAGGCAGGAGGATTAATACTTCCTGCCCAGCTGGGACACATAGTGAGGACCTGTTTCAAAACATAAAATTGAGGGGATGGTACGGTGGTTAATGGTCTTGCTGCATATTCATGCTGGTTGGAGTTTTGATCCCAGGACCCACAACAAGCTGGGCATCCCACAAATGCCTGTCACTCCAGTTCTGAGGAATCCCATGTTATTTTCTGGCCTCTGGCTTCTTTCCCTCCCTCACACACACACAGTCTTTAGAAATAAAAATGAAAAATAAATCAAACAGAAGAAAGCATCTACTGAAAGGAAACCAGAATATGTGAGTGGATTGTGACAAGGAACTGGCTCACATAGCATGGCTGAGAAAATGTGAAGGCCATGGGGTAGGCAGCAGGAGAGACTCCCGCAGGCTGCAGCCCCATAGGCATGAGACTGCACAGCCTCATCAGAAGCATGGTCAGGTGGGCGGGGCGCCAACCTAGAGCTGCAGCTCCTGCTGCTGCTCTGTTAAAATACATTTCATTTTAATTTGTCTGTAGTTATGTGTGTATCTGCTTGTAGGTATGTTATGTGCATGTGGAGGTCAGAGACTTCAGTTCCCTGTGGAGCTGAAGTTAGATAGACTAAACAGCCTGACCTCTCGATAGATACTGGTGGAAACAGTGGTATTCTCTGGACCACTTAGCTGTCTCTCCAGCCCTGTTTGGTTTTTCATTAAGGAAGAAATCCAGCCAGTCCAGGATGGATAAAGCTTAGCTGGTTATGGGCTGGAACGTTCAACTGAATAACTGACAGTGTGTGTGTGCTTTACTAAGTGGCAGCTGCCAGCCTTCTGTTCTCTAATAGAACGTTAGAGCATATTCCCTCTTCTCTGTTCCCTTCCTCCTTACGGGAAGCCTATAAAGTTGTGGTGCACATCTGCAATCCTAGCTCTTGGAAGGCTGAAATAGGAGAATTGCTGTGAGTTTAGGTCAGTCTGGGCTACATAGTACCAGGCCATCCAGAGTTACATAACAAGACAGTATATCTAAAAAACAAAAACAAAAAAAACCAAAACAACAAAAATAAAAACAAAAACAAAAGAAAGTGTAATAGAAAGAGAATTCTGGGGGTTGTAGTTCACTCTGTCTAAATTGACGTGTCAGAAATTAGTCACAGATGATGAGCCTGTCTGGCAAAAGAAAATAAAAGGTATTAAAGGGCTTTCATCCAGCCAGCCAGCCAGCCATCTATCTATCATCTATCTATCTATCTAACTATCTAAGTTTTTGAGGTAGGGACTTACTGCATAGCTCTGGCCGTCCTGGAACTCACTGTGTAGATCAGGCTGGCCTCAAATTCAGAGATCCACCCTTCCTCTGCCTCCCAAGTGCTGGGATCATAGGCGTGTGCCACCACACTTGGTCCAGCCTTTTATAAAGGGTTTCCAGCGGCAACAGCGCCGTTTTGGATAATCTGAAGAATGACATCTAAAGCATCATCTTCACTGATGACCCTGCTACTACACTTTTTCCTCCTCCTCTTTAACATTTATCTTTTTATTTGATGTGAATGAGTGTTTTCCTTGCATGTATGTCATGTGTCAGAAGAGGGCACATGGAACAAGAGTTTCCTCGGTGGTGAACTGCCATGTGGGTGTTGGGAACTGAACATGGGTCCCTTACAAGAGCAGGAAGTGCTCTCTCCAGTCCCTTCTCAGTGCTTCTTTAAGGTCTGTGCATACCCAGGCTTAGGCCTTCCTCATGACAGCTATGCTCTTTTTGCCTTTAGGATACTTTTTGGCATCACCCACAAAGATGTTTTGTTTCTGGCGTCACCTCTGACCTTCGATCCATCTGTTGTGGAAATATTTGTTTCTCTGTCCAGTGGGGCCTGTCTGCTTATCGTACCAACTTCTGTCAAAGTGCTCCCATCAAAATTAGCTGAGGTTCTCTTTTCCCGCCACAGAGTGACTGTCCTACAGGTACACTTCAGCAGCAACAGAATGTTTGCTTCTTTGTTCTTCTAATGTTGCATGTTTCTGAGGATCTGTTATTTCTGTAGTTCTTCCCAGTGGGTTAATGACAGTGTAGTTAGCTCATCAAAGGCTACCACCTTGTGATGGCACATTTTTTAAAAAATGAAAGACAAAGCAGTTATTTATGCATACAGTGTTGCATGTACTACACAGTATTCAACTGGGTACAGTAACTGGGAAAACTTGACTTTGACTGTGGGTGTGCTGTTGGGGTATCTTCCATTATAACATTTAAGCATATTGTGTTTCCTACCAAAATCTAATATATTAGCACATTCCAAATGAGCTAAGAAACAGGTATGCTAGCATCTGCCTGTAATCCCAGTACTTAGGAAGTAGAGGATTTAATAAGGAGCTCAAGACCAGCCTCTGCAACATAGTGAATTCAAGGCCAGCCTGAGCTATGTAGAATCCTGTCTTTAAAAAACAAATAACAAAAATGAAATTGGAGAAGTGGTCTAGTATGTAAGAGCACTTTTTATGAAAGTACAAGGACATGAGATCAAGTCTCCAGCTCCCACATAAAAGCCAGGCATGCCACATAACCTGAATCTCAGTGTTGGGGGCTGAGGCAGGGGGATCCTGGAAGCTCACTAACCAAGCTAGCCTAGCTGAAATGGTAAGCTTCGGGTTCACTGAGAGATCCTGTCTCAAAAACATAACGTGGAGAGAGTTGGAAGAGGGCACTGGGTATCATCTGAACATACACTGCGTATCTATGTACACTCATGCACATGTAGACATACGCCACACAGCACACCTACCCAACAATTTTAAAAATGATTTTTTATTCTTTGAGAGTCCATCCTCTCTCCCAAGTCTTCATAGATCTACTCTTCCTTTCCTACTTATCTAATTTGTCTTTTCCCCCCCTCATCAAGGCCGATTGTGCAGCCCAAATACTAGATTTATGGCCTTCCCCTGGCACACGGTCGACTTACCAGGGCCACCCTCTTAGGAGAAAACTGACCCTCTCTCAGCAGCTGTCAATTTAGCAGCTCCTTGGCAAGTGACAGGACATTTTGCCCAGCTCTCCTCTCCATGCTGGGATTTGGTTTGGCTTGGGCTTACATAGACTCTGTGCTGTCAGGTCAACTGAATTCATATGCCACTTTTGCAGAGAACTCAGGGTCAGTTTTTACCACTGACATGGTAGCTCATAACTGTCTGTAACTCTAGTGCTAGAAAATCTGAGGACATTAGGCACACATGTGGTGCACACATATACATAAAAGATGAAACACACATAAAATAAACAGAAGAGTATGTAGAACATAAGCTTTAAGATACTACATTGTAGGTGGTTAAAAATACCACAGAAGTGGGGCTAGAGCATAGAGGATAAGAACACTTATTGCTCTTCCAGAGGACTTTAGTTTGATCCCAGCGCCCACATGGTGGCTCACAACCATCCATAACTCCAGATCCTGAGTTCTAAGATATTTCTGACATCCCAAGGCACCCACATATAAACGTGAAGGCAAAACACTCATATAGATAAAATAATCTAAAAATGTTTAAGATACTACATTATAAATGGTTAAAGACACTGAAGCTGGCTGGGTGTACCAGCTCATGCCTTTAAGGTACTGGGGAGGCAGAGGCAGGTGGAACCATGTGAATTCCAGGCCCACCGAGACTAAGTAGTGAAAAGCAAAAAACAAACAAACAAACAAATACTGGAGATAATGGGTCTGGAGAGATGGCTCAGTACCTAAGAGAACTTGTTATGCTTCCAGCGGACCCAAGTTCAGGTCTCAGGTCCCTCATCAGGTGGCTCTGTCTCTAGGGAATCTGACACCCTTTTGTGGCCTTTATGGGCACTTGCTCATACATGCACATACCTATACATCACACAAATATACACATAAATAAAAAGTCTTCTAAAAATTCAAAGGAGCCCTGTGTGGTGGTGCAATTCCCAGCAGCCACATGGTGACTCACAACCATCTGTAATGAGATCTGGTGCCCTCTTCTTTCCTGCAGGCACAAGTGCAGGCAGAATACCATATAGATAGGTAGGTAGGTAGGTAGGTAGATAAAATCTTAAAAAGAAGGATAAAGATGGGCCTTCTGCCACTTTTTGTTGTTATTAATCTGGTAGTCTCGGCAGTGCACCAAGGACAAAGGGAAGGGCCAAAGGAGAGGAAGAAGAGAGGGGACAAAATGGAAGAGATGAAAAAGGAGGAGGTGGAGGAGGAATGTCATATGCAGATAGCATGATTATGTATCTAGAAAACCAGGAAAGACAGGGAGAAGAAGGCATTAGAACTAATAAACATTTAGCAAAATTGGAAGATACACACTTTATATAAAAATCAACTGTAGTTATATGTATAAATAAAGTACATATTCATGTGTTTCCATATATGTATATTTCTACTAAGGAAATGCCTAAATTAGTTAAGAAAATATTTCTTTACAATAGCATAGAAATGGGGCTGGAGAGATGGCTCAGAGGTTAAGAGCACTGGCTGCTCTTCCAAAGGTCCTGAGTTCATTCCCAGCAACCACATGGTTGCTCACAACCATCTATAATGAGGTCTGATGCCCTCTTCTGGTGTGTAAACATAGATGTAGGCAGAATTAGAAAATAAATAATATAAACATTAAAAAAATAGCATAGAAATAATAAAATAGGAATAAGTTTAAAGAATAGCAAGACTTATCCACTGAACATTGTTTGTTGGTAGAAATTAAAGACCTACCTATGTACACAGGCATTTCACATGTATGTAGAAGTTCCAACATTGTCAAGGGAGCAGTTCTTGCTGAGTCCATTTGTAAATTATGTCAAATGTACTTGTTCTACCAAAATCCCAGTAAATGTTGGTAGAAATTTACAAGTTGATTCTAGATTTTATATGGAAATGATAAAAACAGTCCTAATTTATACAGAGGACTACCACTTGGCAATAAAAAAAGGAAAGACTTTATATATACAGTAACATGGATGAATTCTGAAAGATTTATTTAGGGTTTTATAAATATTTATGAATATTTACTTAGGGCTTGCCAATTGAAAATTATAGCCTTAGGGATGGAGAGATGTCCCAGTGGTTAGAGTATTTCCTGCTCTCCCAGAGGACCAGAGTTTGGTTGACAAGTGCCTATAACTCCAGTTCTAAGGCAACCGGTGTTCTCCTGGCTTCTGCAGGCACACACACACATAGAAACATACACTGAATTAGTAATAAATCTTTATAACACAGCCCTAATGTTCCAAATTAATTAATCACAGTGTTTACATGAGGAAGGTGAAAACTAAGTGACTTGAGTGTGTTTCCAGGCAACGCCAACATTGCTGAGAAGATTTGGATCTGAGCTCATCAAGTCCACTGTCCTGTCAGCGCACACTTCCCTGAGAGTGCTAGCCCTTGGTGGGGAAGCCTTCCCCTCACTGACCATCCTCAGAAGCTGGCGAGGCAAAGACAACAGAACACAAATATTCAATATTTATGGTATCACAGAGGTATCCAGTTGGGCAACTTTTTACAAGATTCCAGAGGAGACTCTTAATTCTACTGTGAAGTAAGGGCTTTAGTTTTACCTCCTAGAGGGGAGGGGAGGCGGCTCTTTCTGAGACCTCAGCATTAATGCTGGGGTTCATGAGCTCCGGTTGGTGATGGCTGTTGAGGTTGTGGTCCTTGCATGGAAAGCCCACCCTCTGCCAGGAAGCTGTGCTCCTAGTCCTACTAATGGGTTTGTCAGGCGCCGTAGTGATAATTTTTAAAACACTATTTTGTTTACTGTTTCAGGTTAATCTAAAATCTGTCCTATAACTTGTGATGAGATCTTGCCAGGCTCTTTTGTGACTGAATCACACTTGACCTTTTCCTCCAAACCGTTTCCTCATGCAGTCTTTGAATTGTACCATAGCCTGTCTTTGTTTTATTTACTCTAGTGTGCTTTTAATGTCCTAGGAAATCATCTGCTCAGATGTGAATGTTAAACTTGCTCTGGGCTGTGTTTTTTGCAGATGTGAACGTACTGTGCAGCTGGGATCTCCACTCCTGGGAACAGTGGTTGAAGTCAGAGACACCACCGGCTCCCCGGTTCGCGAAGGCACTGGCCAAGTATTCTTAGGTTGGCTTATATTTGTTGGTCGATTTTTCTAAAAGAAAAACCAGATGTTTCTTTTAATTCATTTTATGATTTTTTTTATGTATAATGTACTTGTCAGTGGCAAATTTTAATCTTTTCATAGTCAAGATATTTAGAGTTTACCTGATCCTACATGCAGTTTTTAAAAATTTAGAAACAAGTTGAAATGTTAGCATTTGTAGACAAAACTATATCTAGCAGTATTCTAAGGATATGTTTTAAATCATACATATTTTTAGAAATAAATTTAATTTTATCTCTTTACTAACTTCCTAAAGTGACTGTGCCCAGTTTTATAATAGTTACCTCATTTAGTATGAATAGTCAAGGTTTGGGTCTGAGTTACTGAGTGTTACAGCTACTCAGGTTTTGATGTTGTTAATTTAGTTTTCCGTGGATTTTATGACGTTGGAGTTTGTCTTTGAAAGGTGGGAAGAACAGAGTCTGTTTTCTTGACGACGAAATGACAGTGCCCCTCGGTACCATGCGGGCCACAGGAGACTTCGTGACTGTGAAAGATGGAGAGATTTTTTTCTTGGGAAGAAAGGACAGCCAGATCAAGCGTCATGGCAAACGTCTTAACGTTGAGCTTGTGCAACAGGTAGGGCCACTTACTCATCTCCTTATGTAGCCCAGGCTAGTCTGAAATTCCAGGTGTTCCTGCCTCCTGCTTCCTATCAGCATTACAGCTGTGAATTCCCAAGCCTGGTGTGAGGTGACCATTTCTAAAATAAGGGGCTGGAGAGACAGCTCTGTGGTTAGCCATGCTTGCTGCTCTTGCAGAGGACCCAGCTTTGTCTTCTGGCACCCACAGCCGACAGCTCCTGACCGTCGAAAGTCCAGCTTCAGGGTCTCTAACGCCCTCTGGCCTCCAGCACCTGCGCTCACGTGGTGCATGAACTCACACAGACACACGTACAGAAAAGGAAGGAACAGGAGTAAAAGTTAGATTTTGACATCTTTGGAGGGATGTTGGTTTATTTGCTTTAGAATGTATTTGTTTTGAAAGTGGTGGCTGTTAGAGGATCCCAATAGCAAATAATTTTTTTAAACTCCCAGGTATTTTCTGGACTTTAATTCAGCTGTACTGGTTTTAGAGCCTTCAGGAGCCTCTTCTTAGATGTCCCCATGAGTAAATGAGGGCAATCTCTCTCACAGGTGGCTGAAGAACTTCACCAGGTAGAGTCCTGTGCAGCGACGTGGTATAATCAGGAGAAATTGGTTCTCTTCGTCGTATCCAAAGTTGATTTAGTAAAGGATTGCCTCTTTAAAGAATTGCAGAAACACCTCCCATCGCACGCCCTCCCTGATGACATGGTGCTGATTGATACTCTACCATTTACATGCCATGGTAAAGTGATAAAGCAGATGTGTTCAGTGCTGGAGAACACCAATGGTACTCAGATTAGTTTAATGGCCACCGAAGTACTAGTAAGTGATACTAGCAATAATTATGGTAGACCCTCTGTGAGTTAGCTTTGTGTAACTAATTTCTCTTCAGAAACGCCTGTGAACTGATGGTGTTATTCTGATGTGTGAGTTACAGATAGGCAATCTCTCCCTAGGTCACTTTGTTGAGTACTAACTACGTGTGCATTCCTGTGACAGTATCTGACAGGAATTGCTTAAGGGAGGGAAGATTTGGGCTCACAGTTTCATGGTGTATCTGTCTACCATGGATGGGAAGGCTCAGTGAGCAGCTCAGATCATGGTGACCCAGGAAGCAGAGGAAAGGATGAAGACAGGCTCTGTCTGGCTGTCTTTCTTCCTCTCTGCCCCCAGCCCAGATCCGGGATGGTCTTCCCTGCTTTGTTCATCCTCTGAATATCTCACCGACATACCCAGTGGTGTTCTTCCGCCTTTTAGGTGACTATGAATCCAGTCAGGTTGGCCCTTAAGGTCAGCCATGACAGCTAGTCAGTGGCTGTATTTCTAAGGGATCACCAGAGAAACAATGAATGTTTAGATATATAAAAATATTACAGGGAAGTGCCTGATACGGCTCTAGAGGCTGAAAGGTCTCATACTATGACTGTGGGACTAAGAAAGCTGGGGCTGTAATTCTGAGTGTGCAGCCTAAGGACCAGGGAGCCAGTGGTTTAAACTCCTAACACATGCAGTGAGGATGAAATGTAGGCTCTGCTTTTTGTTTAGGCCTCCAAGGGCTAGGCTGATCACCACCCAGTTTGGAAAGATAGTGTCCTTTACTTTGTCCACTGATCATATGCTAATCTTATCCTGAAATACCATTGTAGATACACCCAGAAACAGGGTTTAATCAGTGTTAAACAGTGGGCCAACCCAAAATGCACCACCACAGTGGTAGAGGTGAAATTCTTCTTAGTACTACTTAGCTTCAAATTATATACCCTTTTGGCAACAGGGTTTTGATATGTATTTCAGGGTACCTTTGATTTCAGTATGAAGTCCAGGCTGCTAAATATACACTCTTAAAATTCAGACATGGTGCCACATACCTGCAATCCCAACACTAGGGAGGCTGAGGCAGGAGGATTACAAAATTAATACCAATTTGAGCTGTATAGTAAGACCCTGTTTTTTTAAAAAATTCTAGGGCCAGAGACATGGCTCAGCTGGTAAAAGTGGTTGCTGAACATGCCTAGTGGTTTGATAACTTGATGGTATGATAGGAGATAATCAAATCCTGAAAGTTGTACTGACTTACGCACAACACACACACACATATTTTTAAAGTATATTTTATATATGTATATGGGTGTGTAGTTACCCAGGCCATTTTCATTTAACCCATACTTCAAAATATAGTAATTGCTTAGTTACTCATGTTTTTAAAAAATTTGAGATGCGTCTAGTTAGCATACAAAATAATGCAATCCATTTTGACATTTTCTTTTTCCTTTTTTTTTTTTTTTTTTTTTTTTTGATGCAGGATTTCTCTGTGTAGCTATGGCTATCCTGGAACTTGTTCTGTAGACCAGGCTAGCCTCAAACTCAGAGATTCCTTGCCTCTGCCTCCTCAGTGCTGGGATTAAGGGCGTGCACACCATTATTACATTTTCATATAAGACACATTTCATTCTTGGACCTCACTCATGTTCCGTACTTTGTCCCTCCCACTCAATTCCATGTCTTGAGTTCTTGAACTTAGATAAATAGCATCTCTTTTCCTCATGTGTTATTCACTATAGTCTTTGTAGCATTGGCCTTCATTATTGCTTATCTGTTCTATATGATTTTTGAGTTTTATGGGGAAGAGTGTGACTAATAAACACAATGGCTCTGGGGTAAAGTGGATTTATTTGCTTATTTTATGCGGTGGAATCAAACCTAGGACATTGTATGTGCTGGACACATGCTCCACTATTAGCTACACAGTGCATGGTTGAAGTTCAAGTGCTATTTTAATGTTTTTCATTTCTCTTTGTGTTAAGGTAAAATTGATGCTTCTGAGTTAAACAAGATATATGTAGACTACATAAACTCACAGCCTAGGAATAAGCTCCATGGAAAAGAGGAACTTTGGGAAAAATTACAATATTTATGGAAGGTACAACTTCTTTTTTTAAGTAATTTATTTATTTTTATATTAATCACAGGTTATGTACTTTGTATCCCAGCCGTAGCCCCCTCCCTTATTCCCTCCCACTCTCCCCATCCCTCCCTCATCTTCTCCCTGCCCCCTCAAAGTCCACTGATAGGGGAGGACCTCCTCCCCTTCCATCTGACCCTAGTTTATCATGCCTCTTCAGGGCTGGCTGCAATGTCCTCTTCTGGGATCTAGCTAGGCTGTTCCTCTTGTGTGTGGGGGGGGAGGGGGGAGGGATCGAAGAGCCAGCCATTGAGTTCATGTCAGAAATAGTCTCTGTTCCCCTTACTAGGGTACCCAGGTGGATACTGAGCTACCATGGGCCACATCCGAGCAGGGGTTCTAGGTATATCCATACGTGGTCCTTGGTTGGAGAAACAGTCTCATAAAAGACCCCTGTTCCCTGATCTATTTGGTCTTTGTGGAGCTCTTGTCCTTGCCAAGTCTTACTAACTCCCCCTTTTTTCATATGATTCCCTGCACTCTGCCGAAGGCTTGGTTGTGAGTCTTTAATATCTGCTTTGATACCTTGCTAGTTAGAATCTTTCAGAGGCCCTTTCTGCTTTTGGGATACCTCACTCAGGATGATTGTTTCCAGGTCCCACCATTTGCCTGCGAATTTCATGATTTCCTCATTTTTAATTGCTGAGTAGTATTTCATTGTGTAAAAGTACCACAATTTCTCTATCCATTCCTTGACTGAGGGACATCTGGGTTGTTTCCAGGTTCTGGCTATTATGAATAAAGCTGCTACGAACATGGTTGAGCAACTTCTTAAATACAGATTTATTTCTAGAACTCATTCATTATAGGGAATTTCAGTATCCCTTAGTAAGTCAGTAAGAATATTTTAAGAATGCTATTGCTGCCCAGGTGCCAGTTAGCATGCCTTCCTTAATCCAGTTTGTACATCATAAAAGTTAAGAGTGTTTAATGTCTCACAAAGAAATTCATTGAAAGTGGGGTAATTTAAAAGGCGCCAGTGTCTGCATGACTTGCCTTTCCGCTGGGAGAACCAATGCTAAAGCTGTGCTCTGCCGAGTGGGCTAGCCTTTACACTGCAGGTTTTGCCTTCTTTCTGAGAAAGGTGCAGTAGCTGTGTGTTTTTGCCCAAGGCATTATTTTTTAAAGATTTATTTATTATGTATACAATATTCTGTCTGCATGTACACCTGCATGCCAGAAGGCACCAGATCTCATTATGGATGGATGTGAGCCACTATGTGGGTGCTGGGGAATTGAACTCAGGTCCTCTGGAAGAACAGCCAGTACTCTCAACCTCTGAGCCATCTCTCCAGCCCCTGCCCAATGCATTTTTAAGTGTATTAGTAGGTAAGCAAATTTTCTCAGATAAGATACAGATTTTAGCTGGGCAGTGGTGGCACACATATTTAACCCCAGCACCCAGGAGATAGAGGCAGGCAGATCTCTTGAGTTTGTGGTCAGCCTGGTCTACAGTGCTAGTTCCAAGACAGCCAGGGCTACACAGAGAAACCTTACCTTGAAAAACAAAAAGGGGGGGGGGGGAAGGTGTGTTTGGTTAGTCTTAAAAACTGAGGGCTAAGCTTTAATCACTCGCTTGTAAAGCAGTTTGATTTAGGTAAAGTGGGTCAGTGTTATTTCTATGTAGGGAATATCAGGTATGAGGATCTTTTTTTAAAATTTTCTTTAGCTATAAGGATCTTAAGGGCTAGTTGGTAAAGCAGATGTTTCTGTGAGCTTGTTCCTTATGTTATGGGTAGGAGACCTGCTCTAAAAGAAATCATATTTAGCAAGTGTGCAGTGACTCTGTGACAGAGTTGGCAGTGCAGTCACGGTCCTTAGTAAAGAGAAGGTATTTTAAATTTGATGGCTATCTGCGTTGTAAGTACTGTCAGCTCTCTATCAGTTGTTACATTATAAACTCTGTAGGTTTGGGCTCTTACCTTTTCTTCCCCCTTTTCTCCTCGGTAGTCTATTCTGAGTCTCCCTGAGGATCCTAAGGTTCCTGATAACTCCGTCTTCTTAGATAGTGGTGGGGATTCCCTCAAGTCCACGTGGCTCCTCAGTGAGATTGAAAAACTTATGGGTACATGCATACCTGGCCTTCTGGAAGTTATTCTCAGCAGTTCTATCTTAGAGGTTTACAACCACATTGTTCAAACCGTGTTTACACATGGGGACCTGGAAGTCGACAAGAGTTATGCCACAAAGAGGAAACTCAGTGACACCCATCCAGAGGAAGCCAGCAGGAGGCCGGCACGTCTGGAGTCTGCCTTGCCTTCAGACCACGACAGTGAGACAAACGCTTTGATTGCTGTGAGCAGAGGGAGTCAGCTTCTGTCTCTGGGCCCTGGGAGGCTTTTACCTAAGTTAGGACACTGCTCTTCCGTCTGGCCTCCGGATTTAATTCCACAGACTAACCCTCAAATATTAAAAAGCGTAAGTCCTCCAGCTCCTGATGAAAAGTTGGAAAAGCCACCGGCTTCTCAGGAGGGGAACGCTGCGGCCAGGGCTGAGACGATGGTGCTGCGTGAGAGGTGGCGGTCAGACACGAGCAAATGCGTCGATGCTTCCCCGCTGCTCGTAATAGCAGCTGTGGATCAGTTGCCTGCTACCGTGTATATCGGCTCCCACTCGCACAGGGTGAAGGCCGTGGACCTTTTCTCTGGGAAGATGAGGTGGGAACAGCTTTTGGGAGATCGAATTGAATCCTCAGCATGCATGTCAAAGTGTGGGAACTTCATTGTAGTGGGTAAGTCTCTGAATCTGAGGTTGTAGAGTTACACTGAACGTGTGTGTGGGGAGAAGGGTTGGTTGTTGTCACAGGTCAGTGGTTGATTTTGTACTGCGTAGGAGCATGGCTTGGGGTCCAAGTCCCTGGATATAAACTTAACTCTGTATTGCTAAACTCTGCAAATTTGGTGGGTTGTTGGACTTAGAACCACACTTTCCTCATGGAAAAAATGAAAACAGTAATAAAACATGGTGTGGTAACACACACTGTGTTGAAACCTCCTGACCCGCAGCAGTTTCCCTGGGGCAGGAATTTTGGATGCACTTAGCTGATGATCAGGGTGTCCTGCTTCTGCAGGCATCTGAAGGCTTTGTGTGGACCAAAAGATGGCTCCTGGACAGCACTGTTAGCACAGGATTTAGTCCTAGGCTCATTCTTAGTTCATTTTTGCTGAGAAGATTCAGGTTTTGCCACACAAGCGTTTCTGTAGCTGTCTGAATGTTTGCACAACATGGCATCTGACTTCCTCAGAGTGGGTGATCTCAAAGAGAAAGCCATGGGATCCATATAGTACCTTTTAGAACCTAGTCTCCAAAACTGAAGACTACCATTTTTGCTCAATTTTGTTCATTGAACTAAAATCACCAAGTTCAATCCATGCTTAGGGGAAAATCTCCACCTCTTGAAGTACATCTAAGAATTTGTGGATATATTTTAAACCCACAACAACTATCTGAGAGCTCTTGGCAGGATTGAGCAAGCTTACAGTCCATTAGTACACTGCACACACAAAGCTCTTAATGCGCGATGGCAGCACAAAAAGTATCTTGGAAGTTGAATCTGAAGTCAGAGCAATAACTTGGCCATGGACAGAGCCATGTAGAGTGTAGGCAGTGAACCTTTCCTAAATGGCTGACCTCAGATTGTGTACACTTTTGTCTGATTTCTGTGTGCCCAGGTATCTGTAGTGACTTCACTTGCAGGGGTTTTGTTGTTTGTTTGAACCAGTTCTATTCAACCACCTTCTCATCCATTGCCACTACTTGGGAAGAGACGTTTGGTATAGTTACTAAGAATACAGTCTGCTAGATTTATTAAATCCTGACACTGCCACATGGTAACTTTGAAATTGCCCCATTAGTTTGGGTATAATTAGGCTAAAATATTTGAAAAAGTAAGCTGGGATGTGGCTCAGATAGCAGAATGCTTGCCCAGCATGTTCAGGGCCCTAGGTTCAGTCCCCAGCATGCATAAACTGGGTAGTGTGAGGCCCACCTGTAATCTCAGCATTCAGGGAGGTGAGGCAGAAGGATCAGAAGGTCGTTCTCCCCTAATAGGATACCCGAGGCTAGCCTGGGCTAAAGACCCTGTCTCAGAAAAAGCCCCAATATATAGGAAGTGCCCAGTGGACATTGGTTGTTTAAATGTTAGCATTCTTCAAACAATGGAGAACATCTGTCCTCGTGTGAGTTGTTAAAATAACTGTCAGGTAGAAGGAGAATAATCTGAGGCTCTGTGACCTGGTTAATTAATCCAGCAACAGCCAGGATTGATTTGAATCCAGTTCTGTCAATGTGCATGTGCACATGTCTTCTCGCAGCCAGAGGACAACTTGTAGGAGCTGGTTCTCTCTTTGCCCCGTGTTGGTCTTGGGATCAAAGTCAGGTTGTCAGGCTTGTCAGCAGCAGGTGCCTTTACTGGCTGTCTTACTGGTCCAGAGTACCAATCTAAAGTTGGAGCTAAGGCCTAATACCACAACCACACCAGCATTAAGGATTTTACACAAATGACTGCTTATGTGTGCTGAAACCCAAATCAGATGAATGAACGTAAACATAGAAGAAAAGCGAGGCAGAAACTGTCATTATTTAAACTAAATAGTTTATATCCATGTATCTCAGTCTCATCTTTTATGTTTCATTTCTCTGTAGGCTGTTATAATGGATTAGTTTATGTTCTAAACAGCACAAATGGCAAAGAATATTGGACATTTCCTACTGAAGATGCTGTGAAAAGCTCACCAGCCATGGATCCAGCCTCAGGGCTCATTTATGTGGGATCTCATGACCAGCATGCATACGCTCTCGACATTTATGTAAGAATTCACCTCATCAGCATCACACCATAAACACAGAAGTACAAGTAACTTCAGTGCACTTGAGTCTGGAGCAGGTGTTAGCTGTAGCCTAAGCCTAACACTGGGTCTGGAAAGGAATGGTTACTTAAATTTTGACATCTTTAACTTTCTTTCAAGTAATTTATGCAATATAAAGCATTCAGAATGGTCATAACAGAAAAAAAAATCAAAGTAAGATGTCAGTAAGCTATTTTAAAGTCCCATTATATGAAAATAACAAATTTTTATAAAAACTACAAAAAATAGGCTGATGTAGCTTTTGAAATAACAGTGAATCAAAACTTAGCCATTGGTATAAGTAGAAATAAAGAGTAAATATAAGTTATTTAGAAAAACTCAGATGGAAAACAAAAACAAGGGGCACAAACACACAAGATTCCCAAGGAGAAGCTGCTGAAGACGTAAATGTTTCAGTCCTTTAGCCTTGAAAGGAATGAAAATGAGTCACTGACATGGAAATCCGTAGATCACAGTGCTACAGCGATTGACAGCCAGCAGCTGCGTGACAGGGAAGCCACAAAGGAAGAGTTTGGGGAGCTGCAGATACAGCTCAGTTGGCACAGTGCTTGCCTGGTGTGCATGAAGCCTACACAGCCAGCTGGCATGTGTGTCAGCCAGCCCTAAAGAGGATCTGTGGTACAAGATCATCCTTGGCTACATGCCTAAAAAAAAGTGTCCTCTGATTCACAGACACACATGCAGACACATAGCAAGCAAATGTAATAAGCAGTGTGGCTGTCTAAGTTTGATGTCCTTTGACCCAAAAAAATATTTTTTCCTATGATTCTATCCTGGCAAAATAATCAGAAACATAGACAAATACATGCACCAAGTTGTTTATAAGATTGAGAGCCGGGCGTGGTGGCACATACCTGGAATCCTAGCACTTAGGGAGGCAGAGACAGGCAGATCTCTCTGAGTTTGAGACCAGCCTGATGTACGAAGTGAGTCCAGGACGGCCAAGGCTACACAGAGAAACCTTGTCTCAAAACAAACAAACAAACAAACAAAACAAAAAAAGGGGGGGGATTGAGTAATTGGTTTCTAAGTTTTTAAATCAGAAAATGAGAATTTTATTTTGAATATATTTAAGTTATTTTAAGTCATTTTATAAAACCAGTGGAAGAAACATAAGTTCTTTATTCGGAATGAGTATATGATCACATGCCAATTAATCAAAAGGGAAAATGCTTGCATGATATCTGTTATCAGTGAGTATCAATGATGTCTTTGCTGCCTTTGCACTAACTACCTGGCATGGGGTGCGTGCCTGAAATCCCAGCACCGAGGTGGCAGAGGCAGAGGCTTCTGAGTGAGTAGGGAGGGCAGGGGAGAAGAGGAGAAAAACCTGCATTCCTCTGGACGCCAACAGCTGCTCCTTGGCACAGCCTGTTCAAGGCTCTGAGTTCAAGCCCAGCACCAAAAGGAACAAAGTAAAACAACGTTGAGGCCAAAACTTAGCTGTCTTCTATATGGGCTTGTTAACTACTAGCACCACACAATTAATTCAGATTCTTATTTGCAGGAAAAGAAGTGTGTCTGGAAGCTAAAGTGTGGAGGAACGCTCTTTTCTTCTCCGTGTTTGAGCCTACGTCCACACCATCTGTACTGTGCCACGCTCGGGGGACTTCTCCTGGCTGTAAATCCTGTAGGCATAAAGTCGGGTGTTGATTGCATTACCTAGCTTGATTTTTTTATTGTGATGTTTGAAAGTCTTGAGTACTTTTCAGGTAAACGTAATCCACTTAAAATGAGTAAAAAATGAGCTAGAATTCACCTAAAATGAGTAAAATTCTTTGGAAAAACAAGGAAATAGGAGTTCATGTTTTTATTGTTATTTGTTTCTTCAGCTGTTTTTAACCTTTAAAAGAGATTTGCTGATTTTTATAAGTATTTTTTCGGTATGTATGTTTGTGTAACTCATGTGTCTGGTGCCTGAAGAGTAGAGGGCGTGGGATCCCTTGGAATTAGAATATAGATGGTTGCCAGCTGCAGTGTGTGTGCTGGGGCTCAAACCAGGGTCATCCGGAAGAACAGCTGTGGCTGAGTCACTGAGCCTCCTCTCCAGACTCTGTTTTCAACATTTCCAGACAGGATTTTCTCAGTCAGGTTAGGAATTTCTTGTCTGTCCCTCACAGTGGTGAATGCCTTTAATCCCAGCAGAAGCAGATGGATTTCTGAGAGTTCCAGACTAACATGGTCTACATAGTGAGTTCCAAGGTAGCCTGGGTTGGACAGTGAGATCCTTTCTAAATAATAATAACAAAAGCAAAACAAACAATTTAAAAAAGCTTCTTGTCCATCGTAAGGATAGATCTTGTTAATTTGTCCTATCTTTTAAATTGTTTTTCCATCCTAAAGCTAGATCCTTGTGTTAGTGTCTGCTTTGTCTTGTGTTCTGGGCCGGGTGTAGTAGCTTTCGTAAGCAAGCACTGGTTTTCTGACTGCTTGTGTGCCGGCGTCATGGACGGCCTCAGTATGTCCCTGTCAATGTAGCTCTGGCTTTGAGGACTTTGTTTGTATAACGGCTCTGTAGGTAAAGGCTGCCGAGCCTGACAACTTGATGGAAGGAGACAATCAATCCACACAAGTCCTCCAGCCTCTACTCGTGCCTGTGGTACATACACACTCGTGTGCGCGCATGTGGCACATACACACTCGTGTGCGCGCATAGTAAGTAAGTGTAACTTTGAAATGTTAAAGATACTCGATTAGTAGAATGACGTTCAGTGCTGTCGACTGCTTTGGTCCTGACAGGCTACTGGGAGCATAGTTTGGAAGCACTCCTGTGGAAAACCACTGTTCTCTTCTCCAAGGAGTTGCCAGCAGTACATTTGCATCGGCTGTGTGGACGGCAGTTTGCTCTGCTTCACTCACTTGGGAGAGCAGGTGGGGAGATCTAGTTCTGTGTGTAACCTCGCCCCCAGCCCCCAGCCCTGGAGACTAAACCCAGGAACACGATTAGTGACAGCTCTGTTATTGAACTACAGTCTCGGCCTTTGTCTGGTGAATCTCTACTCCCCCACCCCCACCCCGCCTCTCTCTGTCTTTCTCTGTGAGTGTAGGTCTGGGTTTGATATTTGATGTGACTTCCTCAATCATTCTCTACCACATATATAATTACATATATGTGTGTATATATACCATAATATATTATTTCTTTTGATAGAGTCTCCCTTGCTGTCCTGGAACTCACGGTGTAGGCTAGGCTGCCTTAAACTGAGATCCGCCTACCTCTGCCTCTGAGTGCTGGGGTCAAAGGTGTGCGCCACCTGGCAATGCAGAGTTTTGTTTAAAGCTGTAGATTATTACATGTAAATTCTTTTCAGTCCAGTTCCTTCTTGCTTTGTTTGGAAAACTTGAGTAAGACATGTTTTTTGTTTTGTTTTGGTCTTCCCCCCCACCCTCTCTCTTTTTTTTTTTCCCCCAGCGCTAGAGTTAGAACCAAGTTCCACCCCTGTCCAAGATTGTTTTAATAACATACACTGAAGACCTAATGCGGTTTTCTCTTTAAATATGGTGTCTCTGAACATACCAGTAGGAATTCTCAAGGATGCTCCAGCTTAACTGTAGTAATGTCCTCGTGTGTCTTGTCCTGGTTTTCTCTACCAGAGCAGTCTGTATGAGGATGCTACTTTCCAGAAATGGGCATCACTTTTGGTATATGGAGCCACCGGGTGGTCTCCATCACCCCCTTCTGTCTGCCTGATGAAAGCACTGCACTGGGTGACGGGCTGTTGCTGCGCTCTCCTTTGCAGGTTTGGCGCTTCTCTGCCGGAGGACCAATCTTCTCATCCCCGTGTATCTCAGCATCAGAACAAGAAATATATTTTGGTTCTCATGACTGCTTCCTCTACTGCTGTAGCGCGGAAGGTCACCTCCGGTGGAAATTTGAGGCTACAGCCAGGGTGTACTCAACACCGTTTGCTTTCCGTAATCACAGCCGTAGCAGTGAAACATTGCTGGCAGCTGCATCTACTGACGGGAAACTGTGGATCCTCGAGTCTCAGAGTGGAGAGCTACAAAGTGTATATGAACTCCCTGGAGAAGTGTTCTCTTCTCCTGTGGTCTGGGAATCAA
The DNA here is from genome assembly GCA_028658305.1 of Pachyuromys duprasi. NCBI lineage: Eukaryota > Metazoa > Chordata > Mammalia > Rodentia > Muridae > Pachyuromys > Pachyuromys duprasi. Next base: position 31,573,580 of record CM053743.1, read on the forward strand.
TGCTTGTTATTGGGTGCAGAAATAATTACATTTACTGTCTGGATTTATTGTGCTTATGAAAATAATCAAGTGTAGTCCTTATAAGTATGTATGTGTGAGATGATGGGAAATGTCATTGTAAAGCTCTGTGGATGGTTTTATATTAAAGTTTCTATTTTGGTTAAAGAATTTGTCTGCAGTACTTAAGTAGGAAGCAGTTCTGTTTATTTCCTATAGAAGCAGCAGGAGCTTCTAGGAAGACAAGATGAAATACCTGATATATTTAACAGGACTTTTAGTTTGGTGTGCTGGCGTGCTGGCTAATTTTATGTCAGCTTGACACAAGCTAGTGTTATCTGAAAGCAGAGAACCTCAGTTGAGAAAATGCCTCTGTAAGATTGGGTTGTAGGTATGCCTGTAAAACATTTTCCTAATTGGTGATTGATGGGGTCAGCCCATTGTGAGTAGTGCCATCTCTGGGCTGCTGTTTCTGGCTTCTGTAAGCAGGCTGAGCAAACAGCATTTCTCATGGTCTCTGCATCAGCTCCTGCCTCCAGTTTCCTTCCCTGTTTCAGTTACTGTCCTGACTTCCCAAGCAAGCCCTTTTCACCTCAACTTGCTTTTGGTCATGGTGTTTTATCACGGCAATAGTAATCCTAACTAGGATGTTTAGAAACATTTAATTGGTCAAAAGGCTCTGGTTTGAATGTCTTCACCAAAGCACCCCCACCTTGTGTAATTAAGAAGGTGGAAACATAACCCCACTATGGTACTTAAGGGTGGCATCTCTGCCTTGCCATGTGATGCCCAGCATCACCTTGGTTGGGGCTCTACAGAAGGTCTTTGTCAGTAAGGGACAGTATAAGCAGATGTGGCCCCTGGATCTGTAACTTCTCCGATTTCAGAACTGAGAGCTAAATAAACCTTTGTAGTCAGTCCGTGTTACTCAAGTCATAGGCAAGTGAATGAAGACAGCTAGTGATCCCTACCCCTTGGTGTGGATGTGAGGCTGTTTATAAACTGGTGAGCATTTGAAGTCAAGCCAACTGACTGAGATCTGTCTGCCTACACCAGTGTGCCAACGCGGGCGGGTATTATCCCAGCTGGTGAGTGCCTGCATAGACGGCAGGGGAAGGAACATTGTCTTTTGGGCTGGACCCTCATCTATTTTGGACACCAGAGATCCTGGTTTGGGACATTTTCAGGCCGGGGTTTAGCAGCAGCTACTGTATCCCCCTTGCCTCTCAGGCCTGCAGCTTACACCATTGGCCCCCTGGTCTGGATGCCTTTGAACTGAACCACAGGTTCTGTGGGTCTCTCTGGTGTGAACACACATGGTGGCACTCCCTGATTTCCATATCCAGATGAACCGATTCCTTAATCTCTCGAGTGCTTTTTTTAAAAAAAAAATTTTATTTTATAGACATCTGTTAGTTGTTTCTCCAGAGAAATATTAGGTTCTACATTTTGCAATAAGTAAATAACCTTTCATTTTTCTCTCTACCTAGATAAATATATCTGATCAGTTCTGTTTCTTTAGAGAACTCTACCATAATGAGGCAGTTTTGTGGGTTTCAGTGGGTGTAAAGATCTCTGTGGAAAAGAAAGGCTCAGAATATACTTTGTGAGTTATAAACAGAATACAGCATTTTACTTACTATTTATAATGAAAATTTGACAAGGTTTTCATCTTTTGTGTTCTGCAGCATGTATGTTAGTGTATCATGTGTGCATCCCCTCCAGAAACCAGAAGAGAATGTGGATCCTCTGGAGCTGGAGTGGGCCACCATATGGATGCCAGGAGCGGAGCCTGGTCTGTAGGAAGCAAGAGCTCTTAATGAACTATCTCTTTAGCCTTTTTAGCTAAAGGCTTTGCAAGGTAGGATCTATTTATCAACTTAGTTTCCTTATTTGGGGGGGGGCGGATGTGCATGTATGTACATTGCTGGGACTTGAACCCAGGGCTCTGTTCATGCTGGGCAAGCACTCTACCACTGAACTAGGTCCTTACTATTTTCACACACACAGTTTCGACGGGAGATGTGGTAACATTAGGCTTTCATCATTTCTGCTATGCAGCCCAGGCTGACTTCACAGCTTTTCACCAAGTTGTTCTTGCAGGTCACATGCTCTGAGGGGCCAAGCCTGGAGGTAGCTGACCCTCAGCTGGTGCTGCTGGGCTATGGCCTACGTTAAGGAGACTGCAAGAGGCACTTCCTTATTCATGTAGTCTTCCACTGGGATTTTTGGGAAAAATAAAAGTAGCATTAAAAGCAACTTGAAAATTTCTTATTTGTCCAAAACTCTGTAAATAAAAAAATTACTCATAGATGGCCACTGAACTCAGTCAGAACTTCGGCTTAAAAAGGACATTCCATGAGTGTCAAGGATCTTGTCGGTATTTTATTGAAAGGTCTTTTCCCTTAAATAATGGACATTTTTTACATTCAAACTGTGTACAACCAAAATCTCAAAATAATATTAAGATCACACTAAGGAATTTTTATTAAGTATCTACTTAATTTTATTGTTGGTAAAAATATTGCAAGACACTTGTAGCTAATGTTGCTGCTTTAAAAGAAGCAAACTAAACATCACAAGAAGAGACGGTGGATACATACTATACATCTGGAGATAACAGCTAAAATGAGAAGTTAATGGTAATCAGCCATGTTTTATAAGAAACAATTGCACTTGAGACATTTTTAAAGTAAACAAAAAATTCTACTTCCATAGATAAGTCTATGAACAAATAGGTTAATCATCTACAGCCTTGCCAGAAGTGTGTTAAAAAAAACAAAACAAAACTTGTGTATTTAATACAGCAGTCATTCATTAAAAAAAATAATAAGTCTTGAACTTTTTTGTTTTCACAGAACTTTCCCATAGCTTGTTGCTCAGAAAAGTGCAACACAGCTAAAGCAGAATAACACTTCATTGGTATTTAGTGCAGGTTTTGGGTGACGTCAAATGAAATGTTAAACGTACTCTTCAGCAAGTATGATGGCTGCCTTTTCCTCAGTACATTCTTCTTTTAAAGATGTTGATGGGGCATTTCTAGCCACGTTGTTTCTTGTACTGTGTATAGGCTCGTGGTTTTGAGTCAGAATGAACGCATCTACTGTTTTTTCTTTCTTTGTCTGGAGACAGGGTCTCCATTATGTACCCTTGGCTGGCCTGGAACTCACTATGTAGACCAGACTGGCCTTGCACACATAGAGATCCACCTGCCTCTGCCTCCCAAATTCTAGGGTAAAAGGCATGTACCACCATGCCCGGCCCTATTATTTCTTAATCATCTTATTTTTGTACCTGTTTTCTGCCGTAACTGTGGTACTGGCCAAAGCTGGCAGGATGGAAGAAGTTGATTTGGAACAATCACTGTAGTACTATAATTCTAGGGCTTTGGGTAGAAAGATTCCCATTCAAAAGTGTTATATCAGTGAGGAAATCATTGAACTAACAAACATCTACACATAAGATTGAAAAATGAACCCCAGTATGGAAAACGTGCAATGGAATAGTTGCTTACAGTAGCAGTAAAAAAAAAAAAAAAAAAAGTTATATTGATTCTTAACAGTCTGAAGGTCCAGTATGTATAATACTAAATCCAACTTGGAATAGTACGGCTATCCACTTGACCACACATGCCAGCTGCTTTATGAAGCTGAGCCATTGTTTCTAGAGAGAAAATGGTTTCTATATGGTAAACAGCATTCCTGTCATCCTGTAGGGGAGACAGAGTAACAGCACATTGCATATTGAGAAAGCACAAAGGAAAAGTAGTAATGGATGCTCTAAAACATTTCAGTGTGGGAGGAAAAATGATGCAATTCCCCCTGCACTGGGTGAAGAATCTGCACCTACATTTCAGAGTAAGAATCTACGAAAAGGAAAATATGCCAACACCATGTGATACGAAGTTAGTGCCAGCACTATGTAGGCATTTGCTGGTATGTCTAGTGTCATGGAAAGCAAATCTAGAGAAATAAACAAATACAGGTGGCTTTGAAACTGCCAAGTCCCTTCTTTGTATGCACATGTGTATGATAACAAGGCCACGTAAAACTCTGAGATGCTTTTTTTTTTTTAAAGGTATCAAGGTGAATGCTCTAAATTTTAAATGCTTTGGAACATTCAACTCAGAATTATTCAAGTACAGTAAAGAAAAACAATTCTCAGCTGGAAGTCCTTAGTACAAATAGGTTACACATCTTGGCTTGTTCATTTTCCCAAAAGGCCAAGGGCAGATTTCAGAGGCAAGGAATGCCAGCAACCTAAACTATTGTACATACATGGCTGATGTGGGTGATGGTTTTATTTTCTTGTCTCACTTTGCATCTTTGGGTGGACAAGCCTTCTCTTCAGTGTGAAAAGCTAGATGGCACCAGTCATCATATACCAAGGTTCTTCACCTTTGGGTTAGATCAGATTTCATCTGAAGAGTTTTTCCTAAAATATATATTCTAAGCCCTGTGCTCCCAGGATTTGGGAATGCAGCCTAGCTCCTCATGAAGAGTAGTAACATCTGAACACACAGTCTCCAGATCAACCACCACAGAGATGCTCAGAGACAAGTCTGACACAGAATTTCCTTTTTTCACCAGATTAATGACAAATGTTCCTTAGGAGCCAGCTAGGCCAGATGGTCCATGTGTCTTTCAAAAGGGTACTCGTATGACAGGGCACACTATGGATCTAGCGTTCTGTGAGTGTACACGGATTTGCTTTGCTGTGGTCTTAGGGTGGGGAAAATTCACCAAAACCAGACATAGGCACAGAGTTGGGAACCAGCTTTTCCTTTTTTTTCCTGCATTCAGGAGAGGGGTGACACCGTGTTTACGTACATGTGAACCTGTCACTGTTACATATGCAAACACAGTAGGGTGAATGTTTTGGAGAGAAGAGTAGAGAATCAAAAACACAGAGATTGGCAAAAGGGCACGCTCTGAAACGGTGCGTGGGTGCGCATGTGTGAAGGCCGTGGGAGGGAGGGCACGGCAGGCTCTCCTGAGGAGCTCTCGTCTGCAGACTTTGCTTCACGCGGTCCCTTAGACAAAACTGTCTCTTGAGAACTAGGGGGAGCTCAAGGCACCAGGACCCAGGGTTGTGCAAATACACTCTTTACAATGAACACCACCAGTTCAGTTTCTAAACATTATTTTAGAGCCTATAAAACATGCTTCTTTTTTTCCCTAGCTTGGTTTCTTTACCTCATATAAAAAATAAATAAATAAAAAGGGCAAGAGAAGAGCCAACGACGGGCCACGGAAGTGGGTGAGCCACTGTTTACTTAATAATCTGGGGGCAGTCGCTCCAGGCCTTTGCTTTCCTTTTGGCCAGAGCCAGCCAGGCAGGTTCTGTGGACACAGGGGCAGCGTCTGCGGTGGAGAACCTCTTGGTGACCTCTTTAGCCAATGGTGCTGGCGGCGCAGAGTCCGAGATCTCCACTGCAGAAGAGGAAGAAGTGAGAACCACAGAGCAACAACAATTTTGATTAATAGAATTATACATACTTATTGTAGATGAAATGGCATTAACACACACACACCCCAGCTAAATCTAGCTGTGATTCACAGGGTTATATAAGAACACTGAAAATCTACTCTCAACATTTTAAGAATCCAGTAGGTTGTTAGCTATGGTCACTGTGCTACACACCAGATTTCTTTAAGTGCTCATCAGCAATCCCCTCCCCAGGCTCCTCTCCACAAGATTTTGACTTACTTGGACATATGAAATTCAAGCCATGCATGGCAGAGCATGCCTTGGAACTGCTCCGGAACTGAACTCCTGATCTTCCTGCCTCTACCTCAGCCCCTTGCCAGTCGTCATGACTTCTAGTCTTGTTTAGTAATTCCTTTGACCCCTGTCACTTCTTTTTGAGACAGTGACTCACACAGTAGCACAGGCTGGACTCAAACTCATGGTAATCCTCCTGACTCAGCCTCCTAAGGGTTGACAGTCACAGGCTCTCGTGCCTGACTATCCTGTTTTCTTTACTAGAGACCTTAGGCTTCTGGGAGGAGATTCTCCGTAAGAGGTTCAGGGCATTCACACCTTCAGTGCCTGCCTGCCTGCTTCTGGAACTCAGAGAATACTGGCTGAATGAGAAGGCAAACGCTTCGAAACAAAGGCTTGCTTTATTAAGCCAGAGCTGCCGTATGGTGATAATCCTTCTGTGCTTTCAGAACAAAGGAATGACATCCTGAGCATTGCAGCTTCCACTTTCTTATGAAACAAACTCTACCACTTAGAACCACCCCCGCCCCCAAGGCATGAAAGCAAATGCAAGAGTACTTAGAGGTCCAGGAACTCAGGGTTCCAGGATAGTTCTGGCACCCCTACACCACCACTAAGTAGTGGAGCTTTTTTTTTTTGTAACCATGCACTAATTTCCAGACCACGGGTAGCAGGTAACCAGGGCACAGGAGAGGTCAGGGCTGTGACTCTCCAGCATCCACACCTAAGAACTTTAATTCTCACTGAATTCTTCAGCAGTGGGAGACAGAAGCTTAGGGGTGTGTGCTTAGGTGTTGGGGCCCCTCACAAGTAGATTAATGATTTTCCCACACTACCATGTGACCTCACCTGCTTTTTCTCTCTCCTCTCATACACACTTGTCCATCCACTTTCCAACCTAAGTTGAACTAGCACAGGGCCCTCCCAGCTTGAGAAGTTAACCTGCCTTTGGGTATTCTGTTAGCCATCTGAAAACGGACCAAGGCAGACATGTCATCCTTGGGAACAGCACAGCCTCACGGGGAAGCAGATGTTGTGCTAGCCCTGGGAGCACTGTATTCAGAACTGTCCATCCTCCCAGGGATTTGGAGGAAGGAAGTAGTTGGCAACCACTGGGTCATTTTATTTGTAAGGTATTTCAAGTGTCATAAACAAAGAAAGGTGTGGGAGGGAATGAGGGAGGGGGCTATGACTGGGATACAAAGTACCTAACCTGTGATTAATATAAAAATAAATAAATTACATTAAAAAAATCAGTATGAAAGGGAGAAAAACCAATAAAATATCATTTTCTATAAAATTAAAAAAAAACAACAAAGAAAGGTGCCTGTTGTAAATTAGCACAAGGTCTCAGTGCTGAGAAAGCTCTGTCTTGTTTCAGACCATCAGAAACCTACTCTAGAGTCACATCAGTGGGAACAGCTGGGCATCTGCGCTGGGTGGGGCCACCAGGACAGAGAAGTCGCCAGGAAGTGGAGGCAGCTTCCCCTTCCAACCTCCACACCGAGGCCCAGGTGGCGGTGGCGGCTTTCACACACTTATCTGGACTTTGTCATTTCAGACAACAGGACCCTGGGGTCTACTTCCAAGCCCAGGCTCACTCTGCTTCAATTTTACCGAAACTTTACCCCTTGCCTTCCCCCAATCCTGTTTATACATCGCTTCCTTTGTTTAAATGTTCTGGCATATGCTCTTCCTCACTAGCAGGTAAAAATAAATAAGTAAATAAGTAAGTAAGTAAGTAAATAAATAAATAAGTGAGTGAATGAATGAATGAATAAATATATAAATAATAAAACTGGATGATGGGCAGCGAGGGCCTGGTGATTACTCCTATTGTCCCAGCAAGCCAGTTGGTATCACATCAGCAGCTTTGAATTAGCCACAGTTGGACTAAGGCCACGGAAAAGAATAAAGGCTACAAACCAAAGGTCTACTGTACCCCACTAGAGTTGGCTGTTAAAGCATCTTACTGCCACAGAGCTGGGGAATTCCTGGGGTCTGCGCCAGCATCAGACTTTACGATTGGGTCTGCAGAGAAGTGAAAGCTGTAACTACAGGCAAGCGCCCTACCTGTCACAGATGTGGGAAGGGTGTTGGCCTTTTTCAGCTGCTCTCTGCGTTGGAGCCTGGACACTGCAGTTTCCGGCTTTTTCTCTTCTGATGGAGCGGTGGACCTGTGCAGGGAACCGGGTCTGCTCACTCTGCTGCTTCCGGGCTGTGGGCTGATGCTGGCCTAGGTTGGGAATGACAGGGAAAGCATGTTTTAAGTGCATGACTCTCACCCCTAACCTCTGCACCCCAGCAAGGGACTGGGCTATACTTGGGAGCAGCAGGTTCAAAACAGGACTCCAATGAGGACTCAGTGGCATGTACCAAGGATGGAGAGCTCCATCAAGATGATTATAAAATTAATCACACACTCTGCCCCACTGTACAAACTGCTTCTGTATCTCCCACAGATAGTAGTTTCCCTTCTCCAAGATGGATACAATCTAAGACCCTCGTGGGAGCTTTGGAACCAGGGAGAGAACTAAAGCCTGGTTGTTGTTTCATTCTTTAAAAAAATTTTTTTTATTATTATTATTACAGTTTACTCACTTTGTATCCCAGCTGTAGCCCCCTCCCTCGTCCCTTCCCAATCGCATCCTCCCTTCCTCTTCTCCTCCCATGCCCCTCCCTCAGTCCACTGATAGGGGAGGTCCCTCCCCTTCCTCTGACTCTAGCCTATCAGGTCCCATCAGGACTGGCTACATTATCTTCCTCGGTTTCTCAGTAAAGCTGCTCCCCGCCCCCCCCCCGCCCCACCCCCATGATCAAAGAGCCAGTCACTGAGTTCATGTCAGAGACAGTCCCTGCTCCCCTTACTAGGTAACCCACTTGGACACTGAGCTGCCATGGGCTACATCTGAGCAAGGGGTCTAGGTTATCTTCATGCACGGTCCTTAGTTGGAGTATCAATGTTTGTAAAGATCCCTGGGCCTAGACTTTTTGGTTCTTTTGCTCTCCTTGTGGAGCTCCTGTCCCCTCCAGGTCTATCTCCCCCTTCTTTCATAAGATTCCTTGCACTCTGCCCAAAGTTTGGCTATGAATCTCAGCATCCTCTTTGATACCCTGCTGGGTAGAGTCCTTCAGAGGCCCTCTGTGGTAGGCTCCTGTCCTGTCCTGTTCCCTGTTTTCTCCTGCTTCTCAATGAGGATTGAGCATCTTCCCTAGGGCCCTCCTTGTTACTTAGCTTCTTTAGGACTATAGATTTCAGTTGTTTATCCTATATTATATGTCTAATATCCACTTATAAGTGAGTATGTATCGTGTGTCTTTATGCTTTTGTTTGCTTCACTCAGAATGATTTTTTTCTAGTTCCTACCATTTGCCTGCAAACTTCATGATTTCCTTGTTTTTAATAGCTGAGTAGTATTCCATTGAGTAAATGTACCACGATTTCTGTATCCATTACTGGGACAGCTGGATTGTTCCCAGATCCTGGCTATTACAAATAAAGCTGCTACAAACATGAGCAAAGATCCTGTTGTATAGTTGAGCATCTTTTGGTTATATGCCTAGGAGTGATATAGCTGGATCTTAAGGTAGCACTATCCCTAATTGTCCGAGAAAGTGCCAGAATAATTTCCAAAGTGGTTGTACAAGTTTACATTCCCACCAGCAGTGGAGGAGGGTTCCCCTTTCTCCACATCCTCTCCAGCATGTGTTGTCATTTGACCTTTCGATCTTAGCCATTCTGATGGGTGTACGGTGAAATCTCAGGGTTGTTTTGATTTGCATCTCCCTCTGCTTTTTTCTTACCTTAGATTTCAACCACTTCAGCCCCATGATTGACTCTCCTTCCTTATTAAGTCAAGAATTTTCACCTCAGGAAGTACTTTACAGCTTCCTGGCATATGTTAATCTCCAGTTTCATTACCATCACACCTTGGGGGCCATTCTTAGGTTAAATAGGATGGACACTAACACTGGGTCCCTATGACAGTGGATCTGACAACCAAAACTGGCCATCAGGTGATTAACTGGTACTTGGCACATAGAGTGTAAATATGGACAAAGAGTATTCATGCCCTGTGGAGTAGGACATGAGGTTTCATCACACAGAATGGCAAGCTAAGTCTATGAATTGCTATTCCTGGAATTTTCCACTGAACATGTCTGGACCGTGATTGACTTCAAGCCATTCAAAGCACGGGAAGTGAAACCTCAGATTGGGAGCAGGGACTGAGACCATTGTGCGTGAGCTATGGCTGTAAATATATACATCTTAAGATTCTGCCAAATGGAGTCACCTAGAAGCACAATAAAACCAAATTAAATTTTATACTGAGAAAAGGCTGTCTTGATTTAAAAGGTTGCCAATGTATTCGCTTCCCTGCCCTTTGTAAACAGCACCTCCAGTTACCGTCTGGAAAACAAATCTCCTGACTGAGAACAGAGCTAAGTTCAGGACAGCAACACTGAAGACACAGTGGGCTGCTCACAGTTTCTTTTGAGATCTTTTCTGCTTGTTTGGCCTCCCGGGCTTGCTTCCTCTCCTCTCGAGTTGCCTGCTGCTCACGAAATCCCTTTTGCTTTTGCAGCGCCAATGTTATCCACAGTGGCTGAGCAGTTTCAACCTTCTCCGTTAATTTGGAGCCATCTAAAGAGTGCCTGCTCTGAAGCACAGGTTTCTCTGTGGAGGAAAAAGATGACGATGACATTAGCTTCGATTAACAGTTGACTTAGCTCCTCATCCCGCAAAACTTTTGGCATAGTGACTAACAGACAATGAAACCTGTGCTGATGCCCAAGGGATTCCACTGGGTGGAAAGGCAGCATCTTTGACTAGTGGGAAAACTGGTGAATTTTTCTTCCGTACAAGAGGAACTACTTTACAAGAACACAAAATCTCCAGTGTGATAAAAACTCATGTTTACAGGAGACCCAGAGAGTTCATTGCCTTGATGAGATTTGTTTTTAGCAATGGAAGCGCTCTTCTCTAACAATATCCTATATGAAACCCCAGTGTTCTTTAAGAACAAAGGAACAAACAAAGAACAAAACAGCTTGAGGCAGCTGTTGAGGGCAAGGCTTCCAGAAACACAGTAAGAACCCTATGACTGAACCAATGCCTACATTTGAAAGTTTGTCCATCATAGTCAAATATCATGCCTAAGGATCGTAAGTTCCAGGCCAGCCTGAGCTATATAGCAAAAAAATTCTCTTAAATGCAAAGATCCTTATGTTTAGAGTATTTGCACTAGTGCTTGGCCTATACTAAACAATTTACCAAAGCAAACTATAATTATTATTTATGCCTATGAGACAAAAGTCCCCTTTCTTTTCTGTTAAATGATATCATGTGCTTTCAGAGATAACTGTACTGAGTTATATACTATCTCAAGAGAAAAGGGCTTATTGTAAGCCTGTTCCTTGGGAATCTAATAGAAGTTTACACTTTCTTGTGACTATAAACGTTTTTGTTTTGATCCCTGGTGTGGGAAGTGGGGCTGATTCAGATTGTCCACAGCAGCAGACTATTTGCCAGCTGAGGACTCTGGAGAGAATAAATGCCAGAGCCCACAGAGTGTGGAGGCTCCAAGAAAGAACAACGCTGCTCCTGCTTCCCCTCACTGCTCCTGGTTGCTGCTGTGAGACAAGAAGTTGGAGATCTCCTGAAACGAGGATTGGCCTGGCTCCAAGGAACCCGGGAACCTAACCAGCAGGAAGCAGCTAAGAGAACTATGCCCCCTCTCCCTTTCTCTCTCCTACCTGGTGTTGGGCTGTTGGAAAGGATTGGGGTGGAGTAGGGAGAAGAGATAAAAGAAATTTGAATAAAAGAGTTTTAAAAAGTATGCCAACACTTGCTGGTCCAGAATCTAAGCACCAAGGTACTCAATCACACTCCAGGATAAACAGAAAGGTCAAATAAGGAGACAATAACAGGGAATAAAGAATTTAAGCCAAAACGGAGCACAGTCTGCTTTCTCCTTCTCTTCTCTTTTGCAGTGCTGAGGAACTGTAGAAAAGTCAGCCACACAGTCAAAGCTGACGTGACACAGCAAAGCAAAGAACAAACATGGCAAATGTTCGCTGACCAGGCTTTGGCACAGCTAGCATACAGTAATGACAGGGGCCCCCAAACTAAGAGAGAGGTTCTCTTGGAAGCAGAAAGCAGGGATTAGATCCAGCTGTAAACAGTCCACCCCGAGGGGAGGCCAGTGCCTGATCAGGCACTGATCCCCATCAGGCCCTCCCTCTAGCTCACAGGTACGTTGGCAGTGCGAAGCTGGCGGACCGAGTCCTGCTACTAGTATGTTAGGCATCCAAGACAACAAAGCCACCCATGCCAAAGACCCGACCAACATTTACACTCTGTGATGCGGTAATTAAGACTTCACAGTGTTTTTCTTGCCACCCATTTCCTAAAAACAAACAGAAAATGAAGACAAATGGTTTTAAAGGGAAGAAAGGAAGTTTGTATTTCCTGAGAACTGCACTCTGAATAGTCTGGGGTTATGGACCGAATTTTCTAAGACTGACCGTGCTGACTACTGCCTTAATGAGTGCCTTGGACCAGATTTTAAAAAGTAAGTGTAAAGGCTTATTAGGTCTGGCTCACAGGACCACAAGCAGGCCATTAGCGCTGCATTTCTCTCTGAGCCTCAGCCAAGGATTTTCCCAAGGCTTGTGGCGAAAACAACAAACAAAAAACCCACTGGAACACAGCTACATATTCCAAAGTACAGGGCCACCAGCCTGGGACTGGGTGATGAGACAGCCAATCGGCCACCACCAAGCACATGGAAAAACTGAGGTGGCAGCGAGAGGCTAGAGTTCCTTTGGGCTGTCCCACTGTCCTCGCATAGCCTCAAGAAGACAGGCTCCTTTGTGAGTCGTTGGTCTTCAAAACTGGTTGACTGCCACAAAGACATTTCATCGGGAGAAGAAACCATGAGAATTTCAATTTGTCTAATCTTAAAGATTTCTGTCATAGCCAGGCATGGTGGTGGATACCTGTAACCCTAGCATAGGCAGAGGGGATCTCTGTGAATTCGAGGCCAGCCTGGTACACAAAGCAAGTCCAGGACAGCCAGGGCTACACAGAGAAACCCTGTCTCCAAATGCAAAGGATCTGTTTTCTTTTGAATTGTGTGCATGCGTGTGCGCAGGCACCCATGAGTACATGTGCCCACAGAGGCCAAAGGCTGAATTCTAAGTAGTTGTGAACCACCCAATGAGTGTACTTGCAACAGAGCTCTGGGCCTTGTACAAACAGTCTTTGATCTTAACCCCTGAGCCAGTCCTGATTTCTTTACTTTTAAATTTAAGGTATTCAGCTTGATACTGACACCTTCACTCAGTCCACACTACCAAAGTTTGTATGTAACTAGCAATACGGGTTTTAAAAAAATCTTTTTGTTTGTTGGTTTTTCTCGAGACAGATTCTCACTATATAGCTCTGCCCATCCTGAAATGTAGACAAGGCTGGCCTTGAACTGACACAGATCTGCCTGCCTCTGCCTCCCAAGTGCTGGGATTAAAGGCATGTGTTTGGGGCCTAGCTTGGGTTGAGACTCTCGAGGGAAACTGGGAGGACTAAGAACAGGAGAGCTGTGGGAGCTGAAAGGAACAGTGATTTTATTCCCTCCCCCCCTTTTTTTTAGCATATTGAAAGATTCTATAACAGGGTAAATGTTCGGAATAGCCTACTTCCCTTTAACCACATGATTCTTGGATGACAATTAAATGGTGTAAAAAAAACTTCATTAATTTACTGTTAATAACGCAGAGGCAACAAGTTCTTTGCCTGCTACTCTCCAAAGAAATCAGATCTGACACGAAATGAACCAGGGAATAAACAGTGGCGCCATGTCTTGCAAAGCAGGTACACATCATCCCACCTGGACCTTGCCTGAGGCGCAGATAACATCCTGGAGGTTTCAGCTGGTGATGGTTCTACATGTATACAACCAACAAATACAGCGGCAATCCATGCCTAACGTTTTTTATCTAATAGGGTGTTCAAATACATTTGGTCAGCCCTAGCCTAGAATAGTTGACTGGCAAAACTCCAGTGAAGGGAGACAGCGTTAAAGCAAGCAGTCTTTGTCTTCAAGCTTATTTATTCTATTTCTTTCTGTCTGTCTGAGGCCGGGTCTCACTAGCTGGGTGCTTGTAATTGAACTCTGGTTCGTGTGAGAGCAATAGGAGATCCTAACCACTGAGTCAGCACTGGCTGGCCAGGAACTGGCTATGTAGACCAAGCTCGCCTCTAACTCACAGAGATCTGTCTGCTTCCCAAGTACTGGGATCAACGGCACATGCTGAAGGGACTCAGCTCAAGTGTGGCAGGCATGGCTCTGGCAGGCCATGCCCTTCTCCCCAATCCCCTCTGCCTTTCTAAAAGCCATTAGTTTACAATCCTAAAGCTAGCCATCAAGGTCCATCCCCTTATTTGGCCAATTCCTTCAGCAGAGGCTGACTACCAACCAAGGTCTGGCTATCAAAGTATTGAAGTCCAGCAATCAAAAGGCCCCTTTGGCCAACCTAGTTAACACACCCAATTAAAATTAAACGCTTCATTCTAACATGGGGTTTCCCTTTTCCCTTTATAAACTGCGGTTTCCCTATACGCCACGCCTGCCTCCTCGTCATTTGTCCTCTGGGACAAACACCCCTCTCTCCCCTCCCTTGTGCCCTTCCTCTTCTCCCCGTCCTCCATCTCCTGTCCTTATCTCTTACTCCCTGCCCTCGGTTCCTCTGTGGCAAATAAATCTCCGGAATGCTGAGAACTTGGTCTTGGGGTTCCTGAGCCACCATACCCAGGCTATTTCATTTGGATTCTGAAATCCAAAATCTAAATACCAGGAGAGAAAACAGGGATGGCAACAGTTTTGGAGAGAAGATTACAATAATCAAAGAGGCACCTCTACGAAAAATGAGCCTTTTCTTCACGGGGAAGGGATGATGCTGATAGAGCCTGTCAGGCTGAGAGGGACAAGAGCCAATGACACAAAAGCTAAAATCTAAAAAACAAAAATAAGCTGACCCCTCAAACAGCAGCCACTATAGGGACGAATCCACAGGCTGCTATCAGAGCCTCATGCCCAAGTGAGTAAGGCAAATAGATTATTTGGAGAGGACTAGTCTTTGGGGCTAAACTACCATCTTGCAGTAATTCCCCAAAATGGCAAAGGAGGGGAAAAAGGAGAAGAAGCACCTTATGTATGTTCACTGGGCCGTTGAGAAAACGTGGCGTCGTTCCTTTGGCCACATCTATAAGATGGGTGATACAGTGGACCTCAAAGGGATGCATTCTGTCAAGAAGGGGATCCCTGTAAATGGTACCATAGCAAAACTAGAAGAGTCTACGCCGTTACTCCAAATGCTGCTGGCACTGTTGGGATGGTTTCCTGAAAGGAGTCAAGGAAAACAACGGGGAAAAGAAAGGCGCTCAAGAGAAAGGTGCCTGGGTTCTACTGCAGTACCAGCCTCCCACGGCCGGAGAAGCACACTTTGTCAGAACTGAGGGCAGCGATGGGGGCTGCCGGAGCCCATCCTTATGAATGCACGGCGGAACAGATGACGACAACGACAAACTTCTAAATGCGAAAATAAAAATGAAAAGGATTTGTGGAGACATGGCTATGGCTCGCTCTAAGTTACTCCATATTGGGCAAACAGAGGCTCTCAATCTGTGCCTTGCCCCAGGCAACCCCACTTCACAGGCTGCACTGGCCTCCATTCTGATGGCGCTGCGTCTCGCACATTCTCTTGTCCGGCACTACCCACGAGGCACACTGACACACTTATTCCTAAAAGAGCCAGGAACCACCTGGAAACTGATCCCAGTAACGGGGGCCGTGTGGGCACGTGGGCATTACTAAAGTCATAAAGGCTAAGCCTGAGGATTTGCAGAACACACCGCATAGAGGAAGGGTGCAGCCTGCTCGCCTGTACCCCATAAAGACACCAGACCATTTCTATGGCTCTGTGGTCCTTCAGCTCCAGCTGTTTCTGCAGCTGGACGCAACCCTAAGGTTTGAGGCTTTGTTCACCTGAAAGCCTGCTTCCCTGGCAGGGGTTCTCTTGTGTGTGTTGCCTGCATGTATGCACGTGTACTGCATGTGTGCCTGGTGCTCCCTGAAGGCCAGAAGAGGGTACTGGACCCTCTGGAACTGTAGTAGTTTTCTGTAGAGGTGTGAGGGGCGATTCTGAGAATCAACCCATGGTCCTCTGTAAGGGTGAGTGCTTGTGGCAGGGAATCCTCTCTCCAGCCCCTCTGCTGGGTTCATTAGTGTTTTCTTATCTGGTTCCTCAGTGACTCTGAATCTGTGTCAGCAACCGCCCCCCCCCCCAGTAAGCCCTCCCTGGATTCCTTGACTCCTACCGAGGCTTAACACTTTAAACAGGTACTCCAACACACACATATGTGCACAAGCATGCACGCACCCACACATGTGCCCATGTACACGTGTGTATTTACTACATGAAGTGTAATGTGTGATGTGAGATTTAATATTAGTAATTAAGATTGGAATGAGAGAACTTGGCCAACCACCAAGGGAAACAGAGACTACCTGGCAAATGGCTAGGGAAAAAGCGGATATAGCTTGTGACTTTATTGTTCCTCGCTCGCCTCTGACATTGCAGAAAGGTGTAGCCATGTCCACTCCCGGTCTCTGTGAGGGCGGCACGGCACGCCCACGCACAGCAGCGCTCCAGGGGCTTCGGTGAAGGTATGAAAAGTAACCAAGCTAACACTTCTCAAGGAGGCAAAAGCCACCCCAAACCTAAACCCTTAAAAAGAGAAACTCCCTGGCCGTGAGCCAAACTTTGTCTCTGGGAAGATTAGGTGAGCATTCGTAGGAGGCACGGAGGCCAATTCAGCTGACGGCTCAGCCACCTGCAATATTTAGTATGAAGAAAGAGGCGGCCAGGACCACCGCTGCTCTGACGTGTCTGGATGGGAAGTCTGCAGCTCGGGAAAGAAGGGTGTTAAAACTGTGTTTTGCATGGCCCAGCGGAGCTTGGGGCTCCACAGGACCAGGGCTGGTGCCCTGACCTCCCCCCACCTTCTTGCCTTTGCTCCCGAGACAGTAACTCTACTTCCGATCATCTCTACAGACTTGCTCAAAATGGTTAATGAGTCTGTGTTAACTGGGGCTACATTCCAATTCAAAGAATGTGAAAAATGTAAAAGGACTGGCCCGGGGCAAGCCTGCTCCCAATTTCTGTCCTCCTAGAGCCAGTTTCCCGGGGCTCCCTCTCTTGGGGCCCCCTCTCCCCCAGTGAAGCTGGGCATCCTGTATGTGAAGCTACATACCTTTTCTACCTGTTTCAGGAGTTAGGGAAGGTCTCTCTTGCTGGCTGGCTGGCAGAGGCGGGGAAGCGGGCTTCTTTTCTAGCACTTCTTCCTCATCCCTCTTCTGCCTCTTCGGCGACTCTGGCAGCGATGGTGAGGGTGGCTGGTTATCACTGCTCTCCTGGCTCTCCTTGCGGGTCTCACAGGGCTCGGAGTCGAGTTTCCCAGCTCGCCTAGCGAGCAGCTCTACTAAGTGCGGCCTGCTCAGTTTGGACAGCGGGGATGAAGGTGGGGTCTGGCTAGCAGGCTTGGGAGCCAGGGCAGGCTTCTGCATCGGTGGCATTTTGCTTGCTGCCTTGTCGTGCTCTGGAGCTGGGGTCTGGCTACCGGCTGGTGGTAGCCCCGACTGGACGACAGCAACAGAGTGACCGCTAGAATGGCTTTCCACAGAGTCCCTCCGAGGGCTTAGGGCTGGCTTTCGGTCCTGGGGAAAGGATGGGCCATGCTTGAGGGCCACGGCTTCAGGCTCTCTCTCCCCAGGGGCGCCCCCGGCCGCGGGGGTACCCCCGTCCACGCTCTCTCCCGTGCTGCTGTGCCTCTTTTTCTTCTTCTGTTCGGCCTGTTGGTCACAGTGGAAGCGCAAGGAGTAGTTGGTCCTTCTCAGTTTTATTCCAAAGGGCGAGGCCTTTTCCTCACCTCCCGGCGTCGCAGGGTCTGGCTCTCCTACGTCACTCGTGGTCTCGCTGTCCAAAGTGGTCGTGGACTCTGTGCGGGACGCAGCTCTCTGCGGAGAAGGCAGGCCGGGGACGAGGAAAGATGGAAGGTCTTTGGCAAATTTGCACCCGTCGGTGGCGTCTGGGGGTTCCTGGCTCGCCTCCTGCTTCTCCAGGCTCTTCTGGGGCTCCGGGGCCGCTGCAGGCGGAGGCTGGGGTGCTGTCTCCCCGCTGGGCACTGGCCCGGGCGGCTTTTTCCTTACGCTTTCACCGTCCAGGCCCTGTCTGGAGGCCTCGGCGCCGCCGCCGTCCGAGAATTTCTGCCAGGCGGGCATGATGGAGAACTTGGCGTTGCCCGGCGTCGTCCTGCGCACGTTCCCTCGGGAATCGCACCGCGCCCGGGGAGCGGGCTCGTCCCCGGCTCTGGGCGGCTCTCGGTCACCCCGCTGGTCACCCTCGGCGTTCTTCAGGATCCGGGAGCGAATGGAAGCCCACTCGGCCAGCGCCGTCGAGCTGCCCGGCGACTCAGGCAGAGGCCTGGCCTTGCCGCCGCCGGCCCTGGGCTGCTCCCCCGTGGGGACGTCCACGGGCCGCCTCTCCTCTGACAGGCCCAGGAGGGACTTGCACGCCGTGTCCTTGATCTGGCTCAGGTTGACCGCCGGGCCGCACAGCTGCGCCCCGGTGACCAGGATGGCCGTGTGCGGGATGCTCAGCGCCGACGGCAGGGCGCCGCGGGGCGCGGGCGGGTCCTGCGCTGCCGCCGGGGCCAGGCTGGCGTCCTTGGCGGGCGTCACCGTCACCGGGGTGAGGTTGACCTTGGGGAAGACGATCTGCCTGCTCCCGGACGACACCTGGAACGTGTAGGGCCGGGGCGTGCTCTGCCGCTCCTCCACCTCCTGCCAGCGCAGCTCCTCGCCCTTTCGGTCGCCGTCGGCGGCTTGGTCCTCCCCCTCTTCCTCCTCCCGGGCCCGCAGCGCGCCCATCGGTCCCTCTCGCGGCCGGGGGATGTCTGTCCGAGCGGCCTCCGTCCCCTCCGCGTCTTCGCCGCCGCTCGGCCCGGCGGGCTCGCTGGCCGGCTCGGCCTCTCCGCCCCTCTGCTCCTCCGCCGTCTCCCTCTGCCCTGCGGACTCCGGGTTTTCTGGTTCCTCCGGCTTCCCGGGGCCCTGCTGGTCGGCGTCGCCCGCTGGCAGCGCCTGGCTCTCTCCTTGTGGACTCGGTTGTGGACTCGGTGGGCCTTCCTCCACCCGCGCCTCCTTTTCCTGCCCTTTCAGCTCTTCCGTCTGCTTGGCCTCCTCTTCCTCCCGCGGCATCCTCTTTGCCTCCTCCTCTTCCCTAGGGCGCTGCACGTCGGCCTTGTGCTGCCTGGGTTTCTCCTCCTGCGTCTCGGCCTCGAGTTGCCTTAGTTCCTCCTCCTGCTTCTGGGCATCTCTCTGCTTCAGTTCCTCCTGCTGCCTCTGGGCCTCGCGCTGCCGCAGCTCCTCCTCCTGCCTCTGGGCATCCCTCTGCCTCAGTTTCTCCTCCAGCCTCTCGGCCTCTTCCTGCTCACGCCTGCGCTCGACCTGCTCCGGGCGCGCGGGGTCGTTGGCGTCCCCCAGCTCTTGCTCTCCACAATGCTCCTCCAGACCGGTCTGCCGCCCTTCCCCTGGAGGCGCCTTCCCTGCCTCTAGCTGCACGTCTGCGTCTTCGCCCTCCTCCTCCTCCTCCAGCAGCTCCTGTCTGAGGCTCTCCTCCCAAAGCCTCCTCTCTAGCGCCTGCCGCCTCTGCTCTTCCAGGCGCCTCTTCTCAGCTGCTTCGGCTTTTTGCCGTTTGCACTTGGCTTCAAGTTCCCGCCAATACTCTTCCTGGAGTCTTTTCTCTTCGTGGGATTCCAAAGGCTCTGGCTCCTCTTCATGCCAAACGTGCTTATCTTCTCCTGGTTGCCCGTTCTGGTCCAGGGAGGACTGACTCTCCAAGCTGCCCGCCTCGTTCTGTCGATCCTAGCACGGGAAAGGGAAACAATTAGCCTTTTCCCCACAGCGCCCTAACTGTCCCAGGCACAGCACTGGCGAGCCTCCTAATCTCAAGAGGGCAGACATTCCCAAGTGCAGACACCGCTGCGCAGGACGTCTAAGGCTCGCTGTCAACCTGCCTGGACTTAGAATCACCTTTGGGTACTTTCAGAACGGCTTAGCTGGGTTAAGAAGGCCCAGCCTGAACGTGGGTGGCACCTTGCCAAAGGCTGAGGTCTTGGTAGGAATAGGAAGGCAAAAGCAAGCTGAGCGCTATCTTTTCTCTCTGCTTCCCCCGCGTGCAAAGTTCTCGCACGCCTGCTGCCATGGCTTCTGGGACCAGATGGACTGGACTCCCAAACCCTTGGGCAAAATAAACCTTCCCTAAGTTGCTGTTGTCAGATGCTTTGTCACAGTAGTGAGTGTGGTTTTGCTCCCCGCCGTTTCAGCTGCCTAAAGGCAGCCGAATGCTAAGGGCAACGGAATCTCCAGAAGCAATGAATGCTTTAACGACTTAGTCCAGTATGTCGTTATGATGATTCTAATTTGTTATAGTTGTAAATCATTTCCCCATACCTGATTTAGGAGTTATCATAAGTATGCATGCACGTATGTTAAGCACAAAATAAAACAGTATATTTAGGGGTCTTAGAATGTGTACCTTTCCAGGTGAATTCAGTCATTGGTTGCACAAAGCAAGAATAGTTGAGGGAACAGAGGAAATAATATATTTAGTTTTGCCCTCTAGTCCCCTCATTTGCCATTTCCAAATTCATTTTTCTTAGTATAGGTTACCGACAGGAAAAAACAATAACCTGGCACTAGGCAGGTGAGCAAAAAAAGGAGATTTGGATTTCATTGTTGTTCCCTAAGGCGTGTGACTCGGAAGCCCACTCTAAGAAAAACCTCAGCTCCGCAGAGCTGGCCTGCTTTTTTGGACAGAAAACTCCTGGGCATTTGGCACACCTTTACAGGCTGTGCCCTGAGGTCGTCCACCCGTGGTGATGGAGGGCGAACAGAACATTTGATCCCTGCGCACTGCGGAACACTCAAGTCCCTGACAGGGAGCACCCTGGAACTTAATATGGCTCTATTCCAGCGCGACACACGGGGGGTGGGGGGGAGAGAATTAGGACCCAGCGAGCAGGGCACCTGCTTCACCGCCTACGACGGACTCTACGCACCTGGGCAAGCCACCTGTGCTTCCTTGACACCCTCTGGTTTTTTGGCTTAACAGAGAGCTTGTGCTTGGCAGCACTGTTGTCCAGGCGGGCAATGGCCAGGGGGATGGCGTCGAGGTTGACACTTTCAATGGTGCCAGCAGAAGGGAAGTGCCTTTTGGGCCGAGAGGGTTTAACCGGAGCAACCTAGAGTGCAGATTAAGATATAAAAGTCAGCGTGGATCAGAACACAGGCTACAGAAAAGCCCACTGGGTTCTGTTTGCCCGGCTTGGCCCAAGGAATGCTGTTCGAATGACAGTCAGTACAAAATTCTGAGAAATCACAGCCAGTTCCCAACCAGCTCCTGCGGTGGGAGGAAGCCAGGGGTTTCTTTTGCTTGGTGGGGTTAAGGAGTCACAGGGGCAGGCCAGAGAAACAGGAGAAGGTGCCTCACCCGTGAACATCGGGGCAATTCTGAGAAGACTTGGGAAGTTATTAAAAGAGACCAGGGCATGAAATAGGGAGGGAGGTATGATGGGAGAGGGCCTGGGGGAAGGTAGTGGGAGGAAGAGGGGTATGAGCAAGATACACATACATGTAAAAACTGTCAGAGAATGTGGGGCCAGGTATAAATATTATTACATTTTAAAAAACGTTTTGACATGTTTGCTCAAAGTCATAGAATGTTGAGGGTACCAAAAAGCTAACTAAGTGCTCTGATTAAAAAAATAATAACTAAGTGACAAAAACCTGACCCAGGGATAAGAGTCATTCATGAAAGGAAACTGGAACAGCCTGCAGTTCAGGACTAAAACCACGTTCACTAGAAGATCGCTTCTCACCTCACCATGGCAGCGTATACTTGTAATCTTAGTACTAGGGAGATGGGGACAGGAGAGTCAGGAAGGTCACCCTTGGCCACAGTGAGTTCGAGGCCTGTCTGGACTATAGGCAACTCTTGTCTGAAAAACAAGGGGCTGGAGCCATAGATAGCTCAGCAGTAAACAGCACATGCTGTCCTTACACAGGACCTGGTTTCACTTCCCAGCACCCACATGGTGGCTCACAATTATCAGTCTCCAGTTTTCGGGGCATCCGGTGTCCTCCTCTGATCTCTGTGGGCACCAGGCATGCGTGTGGTGCACATACATACACACAAAGGTGAAACGCTCACATACAAAAAATAAGATAAATAAATCTCTTTTAAAAAAGACCAAAACCTTAGACAAACTCCAAACATTTAGAGTGGCTAGTGGCCATGGCCTCAGGTAGGGGATGGACTGAATGATGGCAGGAAGGCACACCTGTGACGTTAAGAGAATGTGGCCATCCATTGAGGAAAGGGCTCCGGTGCCAATGTGCAATAGGGGCGCCACAGCCCTTTCAGGGTAGCACCAGTAGGAGCAGAGGTCAGCACTGGGCAGGGCCAGGCTTGTGGACCCTTTGCCCTGTATTTGTAAAGTCCCGTGAGGCTCGGATGCAAGGGGCTTGCACGTTTGCAATCACCTCCCATACTTATTCACAGAAGATAAAACACCAAGCTAATACACAATTCTAATCAGCAAACGTTACTTTGTACACATGAATTCGTGAATTAAGAAGTAGAGAACAAGTACTTCCAGCCTTTGTAGCTTACAGTTGTTTATGGTTACTCTTATAATAGATACGAAATGCTGAGGTGAATTAAGC
This sequence comes from Pachyuromys duprasi, assembly GCA_028658305.1. NCBI lineage: Eukaryota > Metazoa > Chordata > Mammalia > Rodentia > Muridae > Pachyuromys > Pachyuromys duprasi. The sequence continues at coordinate 31,596,145 of CM053743.1, forward strand.
ACTTATTTCCATTTCTAAAGAGGCACATGGGGGAATGACAGAGCCAGTGTGACAGACTGATGTCTGGGAGGGGCACTCAAAGCTGAGATTTCGGTGCCAGGCTTTGTTTCTAGCCATCACCCACTGGGCCTTATCTCTGTCTGGGCAGTAGTGCTGTTCAGAGCCTCCCCTCTTGGATGCAGAGCTGGTCATTGTCACATCCTTCAGTGTCTTCAGAGAAGGCCTACCCCATGTAGAGATGAGAATTCTCATCAGAGAAACCCAACTCCTTACAGGACACAATCTCAGGATGAAGGGTCTCGACTCCTCAGGCTGCAGGTAAAATCCAGGGCCACACACTCACACACACGTACACACAGAACACACTCACACATACACTCAAGCAAACACACACACACTCAGACACACACTCAAGCAAACACTTGTACACATAAATTAATAAAGGGACATTAAAAGTGCATGTGTGTAAAAGCAGAGAAAGTTAAGGTTGGGTTTGGGTTTGTTTCTTACATTTGTACACAATGGAAGACTTTTCCTACAGTCTGGAGTAGCTGTAGGCATTCTAGAATGCCCTTCTCAGCGGATTAACAATAACTTGAGGTCAACGATCCATTTGCATTTAGAGAAACTATTGCTGTCTAAAACTCCCAATGCATTGTGGGAGTATGGCTATTCTTCATGTAGCTATTCTTCAGAGCAGGACAGTTGTGTTGCTATGGAAATGGATGCTTTAACCTCTACCACTGGTTGCTTTGGTTTATGAACAGAAGGGGAAACAGCAGATGGGGGGAGGGGTTGAGGAAAAGGAAAGAGACATAAAAAAAAAGTTCAAGTCCTATTACCTTCTCTTCCATCTCACTCCCGGCTTCAGGTAGATTCAGAGGACTTGAGGAACCTGGCGTATCACTGGCCTGGAACAGAAGAGATAAGCACTCAGAGTTAAATGTGGGGACAGGAAGTGCTGGGCAATCAACCAGCACCTTCTAGGCATGATCGGGGTGGCCTCCTGCTCCACAGGGGACATCTGCTTTCCTGTCAACAACAGGGAATCTCCGTGGTAACCAGCTGACTGGGACTCTCTGTGCCACGGAGGGAAATCCCCATTTCCTGAGTTTTTCCCACCTGCTTAGTTCCCAGCCTTAAGTAAAGTCTTCGTGCTTCCTTCGAGGCCTGAGAGAAGCCGAGGGGCTGCTTGGCGGCCACGGCCACCCTGCCTGGGAAATGGGGTCACTACAGAGCTTTGGGACTTGCTGGAAGCCTTCTTCTGACTTCCTTCAGCAGTCAGACCCCTAAGCAGAGAGTGAGGACAAGAGTTCCTCCCGGAGTCAGATGCAGAAGGCTGGACTGGGAAGGTCAAAGACCAGGGAGGGAGAGTTGAGGGTGACTAATACACCAGGCTTGCCCTGGAAACATCCCAAGAAGGTGACAAGCGCCTTTGGGGTGGGCAGCTCTACTTCTGCCTTGTGTCAGTATGTCCATTTGCCCAGTCCGCTCTACGCTGCACATTTAAAAAGTGTCTAGAGACACAAGTCAGGGCTCTGTGAGGTGAGCCGCTGGGTAGGTGTAGCCCCGATGGCCCGAGTTGAATTCTTAGAACCCATAAGCAGGGGCAGGAGAGAAGTAATTCTTAAGCACTATCTTCTGAATCTCACCTATGTACCACCACACTCACACGACCGTGCGCACACACACACAGACACACACACACTTAAATAAATAATAATAATAATAAAAATCAGCCCCAGACACTTTCTTGCTTGCTTCCTATTACTCAGAATTCAGGACAGAATCTCTCCCTTTTCGTGGTTTCCAGCATCTGCTCGTGGCATCTGCCATCCCCCCACAGCACCCAGCCAGCCACGCCTGACCAGCTTCCCTGTCTCCTTCTCAAGACCGGCTGGCTCTCTTCCGGGTCTCTGCTCCAGCTCCTCTCTGTTCCTAGAGCATTTGCCCACCTTGCCCTCATGGCTTGGTCTGTCCCCAAACCCGAGTCTAAAACTCGACCCTTCTCCTACCGAGTTACTTACTGTCTTATTCCCGGCAGGCAGCATTTTGCCTGATCTGAGAGACAATCACCTGCCAGGAGACTCGTGTGCTGTGCTCGGTGACACCCTCTCATTAGGATGTAAGCCACCAGAGGCCCTCCCGTGACAAATCTTGCTCATCTCTGTGACACCCACACCTACAACAAGGTCGGCTGAACAAAAAAGCCTCCCTCTTCTCCTGAGGCCACAGCACCTCCCACTTCGAAAATCTAAGTGATAGCAAGGACACTTCTTCAGTCCTCGTGAATTACATGTTAAAGCCATGGCGGCGGCGGCGGCTGCTGCCTGATACTGGACAGGTGAGGGAGAGCACTTAAAAAAAAACCCATGCTGTGTCCACCATCCATGTGTCAATGAGCGGCTGCCGGGGCTCATCATGGCCAGGCCCCGGCAGAGGTGATAACAGCATGGACTGTCCTCTTCCTTGCAAACTGCTTTGTCTTGATCTGGGTATGCTGGCTGCTAACAGCTACGCCCACTTTATTACCAGCCCTCAAGTTCAGGAAATCTGACAGGCGACGAGTAGAAAACACTTTAAAAAAGATTCAAACTCTACCTGCCACTACAGAACACCAGACTCGGGCTATCCAGGGGACCTCTGTGCCCTTTCTCCTACCCGTAGGCATCCCTTCTGCCACTGGAAGGACTCCGAATTCAGGGTCTATTGAAAGTGCTTCCTGCAAAGTGTCAATACACCAGGTTCAGACAGCCAGGTGCTGGCACGTGACATCCTTTCCACACCGAGGGGGTTTCAAGCTGGCCTGTTGGATGCACTGTCTCACTGGACCCCGCCGCCACTGCTCCTCTTTTCCACTTCTAATAAATTAGTCCAGTTTGACAAACAATTAGTCAGGGCTACTCAGCCAGCAGCATTTACAGAAGGACAGAGAACTTATTTTGCATGAACAGAGACCGGATACCGATGGGGGATATGAATTCGAACCTGTAGAGGAGACAGTGCAGCTTGGGGTGTGGGGTGGGGAGTTGAGGGCCGGGCAAGACCCCCTCAGAAGCAGCTCAGCCGCCCAAGCCTTGAAGGCTTTGTAGAAGGCGCTGTCAAAAGCACCTGTCCTCCTCCCCATCTTTCTCATTGGTCCTCCGTACCCTCAGGCCACCGCACCTTACTTCCTCCACAGCTTCCCCCACCGTAGTAGCCTGCATCAGATTCCACAGTCCACTGCCCCGCACCTTAACCTCTGGCTTATCGGCATCCAAGCTCCCCACCCTGGAGAAGACTTACTCTATTCTCCGTGTCTGACAGGATGGTGTCCCGCTGAGTCGCACTTTCCATGGGACTGGTCAGGAAGAAGTCCTCTTCTGAGCTCGCGTCTGCGCTGCCAGCCTTCTTCATGGGAATGCTATTAGACGGCCGCCGCTGCCCAAACTTGATATTCTTGCCCAACTGTCGCTGGGGGAGGGGGACGACAAAGGGAAGACATTCTGAAACAGCCAGGGGCTCCACGGCCGTGACCGGGTTGCACGGAGTCGGCAGGAAGCAGCAGGGGAGAGGTGTGCCCAGCTGCCTTCTAGAGGCACCTGCCACACCAAGGGGCCTCCAAGTGAGGTCCTGCAGTGAGTGCTCTTGTTTCCATCTTCAGAGCCACAAGCTCGTAATGGAAAGGATGACGGTGTCCACGAGGTACAGGGACCATAGTTCTGAACCAAGTTTGGAAATATGTTTTATAAAAATTCTCTTGACCCATCTATAAGTCTGGAGTCTTTTTAATGAGTGAAGAAATGATACAGAAAATAGTTACATAAAATGTAGAACCCATGGGGAGAAATCAGGATTCTTAAGGCGGGTGTGACATGAGCTTGATAGTCCCTTCTGGATACATGCCTGGTGAGTCTTTATGCTTCTGCACGTAGCTTGTGAATCCCATATCAGAGCCATGTGCTCCTGGCACAGCGGGTCCCGGCTGAGGAAGGTCCCAGCTGAGGAAGGTCCCAGGTTCAGCAAGGCTTTCCTTGATGAACACTGACATCACACCAGGGATGGGAATAGGTCACTTTTCTTTCTTTGCTACAATTTCATATCATGAACTAGGGACCATAGAGAACCCTAGGGTCGGAAAGGACCACAGAGGTACTGTTGACTGAGGACTGGCAGCTGAAAGGGCGGCTGAAGGAAGGGCAGAAGCGGGCTGCAAACAGTCATCTAAACAGTACATGAGGTAGGGGCTAGAATTAACAAGGAAAACTCACTCTAGATGTTGCCCAACATCTCCTGGGGCCAAACTGGCCCTGGCTAAGCGCCACTGCTCTAGATCTGTGCCCATACGGTTTGATTTTTATCTTTACTCTGGCTAACAGTTAATCCGACAGAGCTTCCAATAAGAGATCTGGCAAACATCTACTCTGACCCTGTGCTGGTGAGTTTTTTTTTTTCTCAATTTGACATAAACTAGAGGTTCCCCAGGAAGAGGGAACCTCAACCGTCCAATTTACTCCATCAGACTGGCCCGTGGGCTTATCTGTGGTGGAAGCGGGCCGTTCGGGTGGTACCAATCCTGGGCAGGCGGTTCTGGGCTGCATAGGAAGGGGAGGTGAATGTGAGCCACTAAGCAGCCTTCCTCCGTGGTCTTTGGTTCCTGCTTCCTTCCGGGATACTCTCTCCCCACAGTGACAGGCCGTGACCTGTCTGATGAAATGAATCCTTTTCCTCCCCAGCTTCCTTTTGGTCAGTGCTTTAGCACACCCACAGGCCAAACTGGGACACACCCACTCACTCTGCAAAACCAAGTTCAGGTTCCTTCGGGGAGAGGCGACTGTCCCAAACTCATGGGAAGGCTGAGGGCCCCAAAGGAATCTGAGCCCGGGTCTTCAAAAATAACATCCAGAGTTATGGTCCTTGCACTTCACACCGGCTCTCATAAATTTGACAGTGTACTTCCTTCTTGCAGGGACAGTTATGTAAAGCAATGAGGCGGCATTTAAAATATTTCTCTAAAGATCCTTGGCCAAAGAATCCCATGAGAGAAATCTGCCCCCTTAGAACTCAGTGGGACCAGGCCTACCCATGTCCATACAGCTCACCCCCGATCCCCAGCCTTGCCAGACCCCCAGAGCAGTGAGACTGCAGACGCATGGCATAACAGAGATGAGCCCCAAGACTCCCCTCTCTGCACAGCACACCCCACCCCCAGCCACCCAGCATGCCGGGTCAGGTGCAAGGGTTTGCATTTGGTTCTCTGTGATGTCAGCCTGCACCTGGCTCCTGGCCTCACAGGAAAAGTGCACACCAAAAGCCCCCATTCAGCCAGGGAAGGAAAGCTTCAGCAGCCCCCAAAAGGTTGCAGGTTGCTGGGAAAAAAAAAGATGTCTTCCAAAAACAAGTCTGGCAGGAAGCAGCAGTTAGTTTCTGCTCTAAGCAGGTCAATAAGCAGGCACAGTCAGAACAGCTGATGGAGTCAGACAAGAGGACATAGAGTCACAGCCACAGGCCTGGCTCGCTTTGCTGCCCTGGGGGAAGAGGGTGGGAACCTGGGAAAAAAGGGTGAGAGTGCTCCCTGTGGCCTCCCAATCCAACCCTCCCTAGGAGTGCTGGCCCTGAGCCTGAAACTGTTCCAAATCTCTGTGTGCTGGGGAGATGCCCACTGGCAGGGGCTTCGGTTACCAGGGCCATGGGGACGAGATGAGGGGAGGTGGGTCCTTCCTTTTTCTTCTGAGACAGCATCTTGCTATGTAGCCTAGGCTGGCCTTGGAGTCTTGATCATCCCGCCTGCACCCCTGAGAGTGGAACTTACACGCATTTGTCACTTGACAGAGCACCTCACACACGGTCCCCTTCTTTGTGTTGGGCATGTTCAAGGTTCTCTTTTCTAGCTGTTTTGAAATATACTATGAATTATTAACCATAGTTACCCGACTGTGCTATAGATCACTACGGCTTTAATTGTCTTCCTAACTGTAATGTGTCCACTGACCAGTGAAGACGAAAGCCATTTCTTATGCCTACAAATGGGAAGGACATTTGTAATGCACTTCATGGCATAACACTTTATTGTCACCATCACAAAAAGAGCAACTATGCCAATTTACTTGACCAGAGATCTTTTTAGAATACTGTTATTGGCTCATTCTGATGCTTAAGAGACAACAAGGAATGCAGCAAACACAATCACAGCCTAGACAGAAATAAAGTCCAAAGACAAAATGACTATTGTGGTTACAAATGGAAACGGAAAGGGAAGGCAAAGGAAAAAAAAAAAAACAGTTGATGGGCTAAGGATAGGTCCAGTAAACTGCACAGAATCAAGCTGGGAAATGGGCAGAGGAATGTTAAGAAATGAAGTGAAAGGGATGGAGAGATAGCTCAATGGTTAAGATCATTGTCTGCCCTTCCAAAGGACCTGGGTTCAATTCCCGGCATCCACATGACAGCTCACAAATGTCTGCAACTCCAGTTCCAAGGGATCTGATATCATTACACCAATGCTTATAGAAGTCTAGACAGGAAATGTGGACGAAAGAAGAGGGAGATGGGTAAAACAGTGGGGATGGTGGGTATAACAGTTGGGGACCTGGAAGACAGAGGAGGGGAAGAGGGCAGAAGGAAGGAGAGTATGCAATGATGCAGAAGGGTTGATTCATGTCACAGACATGCTTATCCTGGAAAAATAAATAACGCTAAAGTTGTTGCCCTTTAGTATAGAGGCTCATTTGAAATTCCCTCGAGAAAGCAGACTCGGGCTGGTGGCTGGGGCTCTGAGGGAGAGGATCTTAGAGGCAGGCAGGGGCATGGTGACGGGATAGGGAGCAGGGCTGGTCTCTGTGTCTAGATAAAGAAGTGTCCTGTGGACTTAGACAGGATCTGGCGGGCCCAGGTTGGGGCAGGACTCGGACTGCTATTCAAAGACCAGACTCTCACACCCTGACACACTCCCTTCTCCAAGTTCCTCCTTTAGGTGACTCAAAGGAGACTAGATCATTGTGACATTTTGTAAGATGTACTGACAATTAAAAGATCACTCCTAAAATCTGTCTGGCAATTTGAGGTGTCCCGTGAACTATGTGCGAATAAATTTGTTTTCATTGCCTTCATTTGCTCAGAATTTAGGCATCAACATGAAAGGACCTAGGAGCAATTACTGAAAATTAGGCTGTTACAAGCAGGCCCTGAAATTCCATCTCCTCTACAAGCTCTGTCTTTGCACAAGTCACAGTTATAACGGGAGAGTGGAAATCGGTCCATATACTGACAGTGTGTTGCTAGTGGCTGTGACTGGATCTACTGTTGCAACAGGAACGTGAGCTAAAAGGAGCTCTATTTTATTCATTTGGTTTGGGCCAGAATGCTTGGTAATGGCGCTACGGGAATGTGCATCCATGTTCACGAGGCTGGATGCTGTGGCGTGGAAATGCCAAGCACATTGTGTTCTGCAGCTTTTTTTTTTTTTTTGCACTGCCAGTGCTTAGAATTTCTCAGATCTCTCTCTCTCTCTCTCTCTCTCTTTCTCTTCCCCTGCAGCCATTTTTTTAAAAAAGCATGTCTGTAAGAGCCAACAGCGGGGCATGGGGGACTCTGCCTTTTTGAGCAGACCACAGACACTTCCATCGCAAAAGTGAATTCTTTTTATAAGAACGCAAAGCAAGCAAGCATACAGGTTTAGACATCTGTTCTAGGAAGACCTGGCCAAGAGCTGGCACTTATTCTCTCTGCCCTTGGCAGCTGTGTTAGATGTCAAAAACTGCAAATGCAGCAGTCTTAAATTCTCAAAGTGAGATCCGGTTCACTGGGAGATACTGGCTGCCAAGGATGAGAGCTCCCACGCCCTACACAAAGAATCTGTGGTTCAAACAACAGAGACATTTCCCAACTACAGTGTGAGACAGTTCTACAAATCACCCACAGGCGAGGAATGGGCTACCCCTAGTTTCCCCAGCAGCTGGTACACACCTCACAGTTGGGCCTGATCTTAAATAGAGAGGCGATCTCCCTGATCTGTGCTTCCAGGGTAAGCTGTGTAGGTAATGTCAAGGTCATCGTATCGCAAATATAACCAAGTGCAAAGCTCATACAGCCATTACATGCAGCAGTGGACAGTGATTTCATACAAACTTGAGGCTTCAGGATCTGGAGGAGCCTTCAAGGCTTGCCCATTACATGCACCCTCTTATTGGTCAAGTAGGGAAAGCGAGAGTCACAGAGATTAAGTCATTCCTTGGCTCAAGGTCACATGACCACACATGCTTTTCCTTTCTCTGTGTCATCTTATCCCTTCAAATGGTCTTCGTCTTACTGGCTGTGGAGCAAATGACTTTTGTATCAAGTCCTCAAAAGGACACTATTGTGTTAGTCCCTATAACTAAATGTTTATTAAAATTTGTTCTCGAGGTGCACATTTTTTATACTCAGAAAAAAATGTGTGCTTGTTCTTTTAGGAAGATCAGTAGCTTGCCACAGAAAATTTGCCATGATATCGTGATATTATTCAAGACAGGGTAGGCTCATTGTGCGGCATTCCGTTATCCCGTTAGTGTGGAGGGATGCTAAGGCTTGTGGATGCTCTGTGACACTACTAGGTGCTATGATGTGAGTGGGCACTAGAGGGCAATCTTTTCAAATACAAGCACCTTTCCAACTCATGTTCATGAGTTCTAAATGAATGCTGGACAGTTTCTTAAACGTTTAGTTTGTTTTTGTTAAATGATATTCTAGAAAGTTTCGTTACAAAGATGTAAATAATTGTGGCTAATCATCTAGCCAGGTCCTTCACTATTAAATAGGTGTCATCCATTCTTTTTCTCTTAAACAAAACAAAACAGAGCAAAAACAAAACCCAAAAATCAGAGACGGGTTCACAAGGACAGTTCTAGACATGAAAACACACATGCCTCTGACACAGCTGAACCCTCTCGTTCCATGCTGGAGTCCACGAGGAGGCGGGCTCGCACGCTTCACTGAGCATCAGTCAACATCACAGAACATTGTCGAGGGAAATGCAAAGCACTCATGCAAGTGTGTGAAGTCACTAGATTCAGGGGGACTTACCAGGAACATACTGCTTAGTCGACTGAAAAATAAAGCATAGTCTTTTGGGAGTGATTCAGTTAAACCTTAGGTCACTTTTTTAAAAAATCCCATTTGCCCAGATCGTGGTCCCCAATTCCCCCCATCACTGTAGAGATCAAAGGAGGTTCCTGACGGCAGCAACGGAAGCAGAGTTAGGTAGATCTAACTAGTTAGGTGACTGGCTGCTGTCTGGATGAGAACACTTCCGTGAGACGGCCATTCTGCTCTGCTCAGCCTAGCCCAACCCCCTTCCTGTGTTAACCGAATTGTCGCTTCAGAGGAGTTGATGGCTTTACATTTTATTTATTATGAGGTCAGATTATTCAAAAAAAACCATACCTTACTGTTAATAGAAATCACAGCCATTCATATATTTTATTTGAGGTTCTATTTTTTTTCAAAACTGCACTATTACATGCACTTTACAACCCTTAAATCTACTTTTTAAAGTGCGAGTGGTATGTGGCAAATGTAACAGAGCACATACCATTGAAGGCAACCCTTTAAAGAATGTCTTGAAGCTCCTGTAAAATCCAGCTATTTCATGGGCTGAATTCTGCACACATCATTCCTTTCAGACAGGGGATATGATAACATACAGGGACTCAGAAGACTGAAAAAGGTCAAAGGTTTCCCTGCCTATTCCCTTTCTCCCTCTTCAACGTGTGAAAAGTGACAGTTTGCTTCTTCACAGTCTAGAAGTGTAAGAGCATGGCCAGCAGAAACAAAAGAGAGGAGTCTGGCTAGGGAGTGTTAGGATGTGCAAGCTAGGCCGGCTGCTGTGTGGGCAGCCATCTGGCCTTGGTGGGCGGTGGCTGCAGGCATAAAGACCAAGGCAAGCTTGGGTGTCGTTCCGGGTTGCTGGCCACATCCCAGTTTGTCATACATCACCTTCCACTGAGTGTATGATCATAGATCACAGTGCAGCCTGGTCTCAGTAGAAACAAGGACTTGTGGGCCAGGTATGGTGGTGGGGAAAAAAAAAGAACAAGTGAAAAGAATAGAAAAATTAACTTTTGTGTACAATCCTTCTTTGTATCAATCGCTTCTCGGCCATTGTTGGTTTTTTTCCATTGTTTTTTTCTTCTCGTGGGTTTCAGATGGGACCCAGCAAGTTAGATCCCTTTGTTCAACATCTAGAGCAATGGTCCTCAACCTTCCCTAATGCTGTGGCCCCTTAATACAATTCCTTATGTCATGGTTACCCCAACCATAAAATTATTTCTGTTGCTACTTTAAAATAGTAATTTTGCTACATGAGTCCCATGCAATGTAAATATCTGATATGTGACCCCTAGGAAAGGTCGTTTGACTCCCAGAGGGGTCACAGCCCACAGGTTGAGAAGCACTGGTCCTGGTTCTCCCCTCTCAGACAAGTGCTTGCCTTGGCATTGCTTCCTGGTGATGGAAATGCTTCCAAGCAACGGGACAACCCTGCACAATCGGACTCCACACAGTCGTTCCTTTAACGTTTCCTAGACTCATTATTTTAACCACACTTAGTTCAGTACTGTTTTATCACATTTTCACTGGTAAGGAGTCACCAACTAACTGCCCATGTTGCAGGGTCAAAGGCAGGGAGTCATAAAGTTCCTTCTAGACAGTTGCAGACTCAGTCTCACATCTCCCCACCGGACTGTTGACAGCAGCTCTGATAACAATGCTTAGTAGTTCTTTCCCCACATGCAAGCCCTGTAGCTTCTCTTAGGTAGGTTCTTATGCCCAGCAAAACAGGAAGCAACAATTGGAGGGGACAGGAGAAGACAGGAGGGAAGGGGAGAGATGGGGAGGGAGAGCAGAGGAGAGAAGGGGAGGGGAGAGGATAGGAGGGGAGAGGAAAGGAAAGGAGGGAAGGGGGGGGAAGGAGGGGAAGAGAGGGGAAGGGAAAGGAGGAGGGGGAAGGAGGGGAGGGAGAGGAGGGGAGGGAAGAAAGAACAAGCCCTGCAGGTGGGTACAGCAGTGTTGAGAATGTCTCTCACAGGGGACCTGAGTTGGCTACAAGAAATCAAAGCTTTCTCCCCTGAAGTGGTTCAGGGGCCTCCCACTCCCTCACTCAAGGACCAGCCAGGGACGGTTCCACTTCCGTCCACAGAGGGTGGCGTTGAAGCGGGCTCCCCTGGCTCTGACGTTCCAGCCTCAAGCTGTCTTACCTGAAGAGTTTTGACTTTGCCCAGGATGCTGTCCTGTGACATTGCTTGAACTGTCTGCTCACTTTCTGCTCCCCCATCAGGGATAAAAATACTGTCATGGGAGAACGCCCGTGCTCCCATAGAATAGCTGAAGAACCTGGAATGCAAATCACGTGCTTCATTTTACTAGGATGATACATGTCTCCTCCAGATTCAGTTTTCTCTTCTGCCCGAGTCAAAGGGTTCCACTTCACATTTCCTAGCTTCAGAAAGTCCTTCAACACCATGGCCTTCCTGCAGAGGGCTGCCAAGGAGCAGCAGAGATGAAAGGGTCCCACGGGAACGGGGCACCAGGACCCTCTTGCAGTTTTTCTCAGGACCACTCACTTTGAGAACTTGGAGCAAGGTACTTATTTGTAGAATCAATGGCTCCGCTGAATTTTTTAACTGGAGGTCCTGCCTAGCTGAGTTGTAACTATTAGGTTTGTTCCACAAGACCTTGCCAACCAGTATTTATGAGGTAACATACAGGTCTAGAAGAAGAAAGTGTTTCTTTCACATTCAATTAGGCTGCGGCACAGACATATAGTGCAAAGGCTTTGAAAGAAGGCACTATCAATGATTTAAGAATACAACAAAGCGGGAGAAATCTATATTGGAGCCATTTGGATGTGTCTTGCATATATAGAACATGGTATGGATTCATAGTTCATAGCGAACTGCTATGGTTTAGCTGTGGTTTGGATTCATGGCTCTAAGAGTTGGAATCTTGGTCCCCACTGTAATAATGTTAGGGGGTAATAAGATTTTTAAGAGGTGGGGGTCGTTGTGGACATGGCCCTCAGAAGGAATTGATGCAGTTCTCATGAGACCACAGTTCTCTTGAGTGAGCATGAAGAGGAAGCTTAGCCCTTCCCCATACTTTGGCTTCTTCTGGCTTTTATCTGTCCTGCTGTGACGCCATCCACCATGGCATAAAGTAACTGGCGGGCTTTGGCCAGAGCCAGCACCATGTTATGTGGATTTTCCACTTCCCAGACTGAGCCAACCAAGCTTTTCTGTGTGTCCCCAGCCTCAAGGAATGCAGGTGTTTTGTTAACAGTGGTGAACAATGGGGCTGGATGTAGTTCAGTTAGTAGAGGGTGCAGGACGCACAAAGCACTAGGCTTAATCTCTAGCATCAAAAAGAAGAAGAAGAAGAAAAAACACACATTTTCCTGCTGCAGGGCTGCACTTCAAAGATGTCTGGACATCTACCCAAGGAGAGACATGACCAGTGGGAAACTCAGAAGGGAGCCCCTGGACACAACTGTTCCTCCCTTGGGCAGACAGCAGCTTGCCCTTCCTATGGCAAAGGCAGTGCATTTCCATGGTGCCAGCTGGCACAGGCTGGTCTCAAGGCTGAGAGAGCATCCCCTCCCCCCCCTTCCCAGAGAGGAGCCTTAACTGAGGAGACAGGGGCAGAAGGATTGCCATGAGTATGAGCAGGGGCAACATACCAGGACCCTGCCTAAAAACACAACAACAAAAAGAATGACACACACACACACACACACACACACACACAACCCAAGATAGAAACAAGCCCATTCTGTCTTAAGTTTCCTCAGTTTTAATATGTAATGTGTTTTCAGCTCTGTTTCTTTCTTTTCCCCAAAATGGCTATCCTGTCTCTGCATTTGTACATAAACCCAATCCTATCCTTTCCTATTCTCTTCTTCTTCCCTTCTCTTACCTGTCTATCTGACCCTGTCTCCTCTTCTCTCTCTTTCTTCCATGTTCCTGAGATTACTTTCATGATGGGATTAGATCCACAGACAAATCTAGCGCAGATGTCTGTGTAATCTTTTAATCTAGAACATGGTATGAGTCTATGTGTTAAGACCGTCTTTTGCCTCTCTGAGTAATGTTTTAGTACTTTTTGTTTTGTTTTGAGACATGGTTTCTCTGTGTAGCCATGGCTGTCCTGGAACTCACTCTGTAGACTAGGCTGGCCTTGAACTCACAGAGATCCATCTGTCTCTGTCTCTGGAGTGCTGAGATTAAAGGTGTGCAAGGAGAGGAACTTTTTTGAATAGAGGTCCTATACATATCTGGATAGATTTATTCTTATACACCTGATGGGTTTGATTTTTTTCATAAATGGTATTAAAAATCTTTATTTTCTGTTTTCCTGTGGGTAGAACATAAGATAAAAAATTGTTTTTAATATGCTTAACACAGAGAGACATTGCTGCGGTTGTTTAATAAGTATAATAATAATATTGCTGAGTCTTTGTATTTCCTGTCCAAAATACAACTACGTTGTCTCCCACAAGACGCCTTTACCTTAAACATTTCAATACTATATCTTTTTTTCTCCTTTTCACTTATTTGCTTCCTTGCTTTCCCTTTTTCATACTGAGTCAGCCAAATTCTTTTGTCCTCAAAAGTCAGTGAAGCAGCAGTAGCAGGTGTGACTCCAAATCCAGAGACAAAACACTCTTTTAACATGTCTGGTATTGGCCAGAATTTTGTTGGCTACGCTTGTATGTCTTTTTGGGGGCGGGGGAAGGGATATCATCTCATTTTTGCTTTTAGAAGACTAAAATTTTGTATCACATTTGCTTTTACCCTGGCATGGGTAGGTGTGAACTTTCTCCAGGTTGGAGTGTTACAGTCCTTCTTAAATCTGCTGGTTGATGTCTTTCCTCCATTTTGGAAAATCTCTCAGCCTTTGTTTCTTATCTCTCTCCATTTTTCCTCTCTCATCTCTTCGGTGGGCACTTTTGTCTTTTGTTTTCTTTTATTTATTTTTTTCTTTTTTCTTACTCAGGTAAGTTTTACTGATCTATACCTGCTATGGCTTGGTCCAGATCTTCCCACTGGCCTACGTTTTAGCTCATTCTCTTGGGCGTTGTCTAATATGTTAGTAAGACAATTTGTTGGAACTCTTAATTGCAGATTTTTTAAACCTAAAACCATCATTTATTTATTTTTAATAGACCCCAATTTCCCGAAATTTTGTACAAAATTTTCCCCAAATTTTGTACATGTCAACTATTTTCTTGAATGGACCAACCATAATTATTGAAAAATGTCTGAGGAGCCACTACCTTAGCCTCCTTGGCTTGACTGCTGTTTGTGTCCCCGGTAGTCTGTTTCTGAGATGCCTAGGAACACTTACTGAGTTCTACACACTATGAACGAAAATGTTAAGAGGATGAGTTCCCTCGTTCTAGAGAGGACTCCGTGATCCTCCTGCAGGCAGCCAACAGCAGGGAAATGAAGCCCGCCACACACTGGTCCATGGCTGACCAGTAACTTCTACCAGGCTTGGGCTCACCTTTGATTTGTCTGCACCCCTAAGGTACAGCCTACTGGGAGTCTCACCAGAGAGCCCGGGTTATTTCCCAGCATCCTCTTCCACGAGAGTCCCTGGGCCCCTGTTTTTCTTCCAGCAGCACACACTACTGAAACCTGTGCTGGTTTCCCATCCTCTTTCCTTGGTTTACTAACAAGTTCTTCAGAAGGGAACTGGCTGCCTAGACTCTGCTTCAGTCTTTTGAGTTTCTCTTCTCTTACAGATCTTTTTCTTTCTTATACAACTTATACATTTTTTAAAAAAAAATTCGTTTAAAAGTTTTCATGTTTTGATCATATTCTTTCCTCTTTTCTTACCTCCTTGCTCAACAAACTTCATGTTCTTTTCCTCACTGTCAAAAGAACCCAACAACTCCAAAACTAAAACAAACAAGTAAACAAAACAAATCCCAAGACAAAAACCTATGGAATCATGACAAAAATGTATCACAAAAACATGGAATCCATTTTGTGTTAGGCAATTACTCCTGAGCATGGGGCCTTCCATACAGTATGGTAGACATTCCATTGGAGAAAAAATTATTTTTCCCTCCCACAGCAGGTAGAAAATTACAAATAGCTTCTTGGTTAGGGTGGGACTTTGTGTCCATGTTTCCCTCGCCTTGAATTTGTATAGGTCTTGTGTGTGTTATTATAGTCTCTGTAATGTCATAGGTTTATCTGCCCTGTGGGGTCTGGAAGACAATGTCTCCTTGGAGCTACCTACCAACCTCTGGCTCTTGTGTCCTTCTGTCTCCTATTCCCCATAGATCCCTGATGCTTGAGAGAAGGGGTTTGATATAGACCTCCCATTTAGGGCTGCATGTTCCAAAATTAGAGATCTTAATCTCCCAAATTCTGGCTACCACCACAGCCTCAAACTCTTTTGTGTGTGTGTGTGTGTGTGTGTTTCCAGCCCCAGGGGATTTCTGTTTTCTGTGTCAGTCACCTGCATTATTTTTTGGCCTCTTGCCTAAGGCAAAAGCCACGAATGACCACGGGGAAGAAAGTAATGTACAGAAGGTTGGGCTCAGCTCTGGGTTTCCTTCTCTCTATGTTTTATGTGGTCACGATTGTGCCTGGACAGCAAGGAGATGCTTTCAAACATCCCAATCTTCTATCTGTACTTCTAGGTGTTCTTCCCAAAGACACTGACGATGCTACCACAACCTACTTTACCACAGGAGAATAAAGCGAAGGGCCTTTTGTATTTATTAAGTTTCTAGCATATGATAGACAGGCCAGAAGTTTGTGTTGATAAGCCATTGCTCTGCAATCCCAGCCCTTGGGAGTATCAGGAGTTCAAGGCCATCCTTGGCTTCTGAGCAAGTTCAAGGCCAGCCAGGTACATATGGCCATTGCTCTTAAGGGGATCAAACAGGTTTATGGCGTTTCTTGTTAAATGTAGTTTTTGTTTCATCTTATAGAACCGAGAAAAGATAGTAGAGGAGGGTGGTAGTTGATGTATGAATTACATGAGTGAATGATACCCTCTTGTAAGTAACTTCAGCTAAGTACTCAGCTGTTTGTGCAATATTCAGTCTTTAGTACTCACAAAAGTCAATTCTGGCTCCAGACACCTCTACCATGTAGATTGTGAGCCAAGACAAGGAGTGCAAAATTCTTACCCAAAACTCAGAGTGTGAGGCAGGCTGGAGTGGAAACCAAAGAGCCTCCCCAGCGGAGAGCCCAGCTTGAACTGTGTTCTAAGGAACAGAGAACATGCTGGAATCATTGTCCTTAACCAGCTGGAGACTTCAAATTACATGCCTGGGAGTGGGGGACAATTTGCCACAAATTGTACCTTAGCAGAGCTCATCTGGACCTCTTTATTCTTGACATTTAAGGGAGTTTCACAGTTGGCTGTGAAGTAGGCCAGCCCCTCTTCCTTCTCTTTTCTTTTGCTGTGTAGGAACCCGGAGGCAAGAGGCCTGTGCCTCTTTGCTACAGCTTTCTTTTAGACACGCCCTGCTCCAGCACAAGGAGGGACCTGGAGTGTGGAGCCTTCTCTTCTGATGCTAGAGAAACCGGGCAGCTTCTAAATGGTGGCAAGGCACGTATAAGGCGCCACGCCCCTCAATCTCACCGTTTTAAACTCTCACTGCAGGTCTGCGCACACAATCCCCTAACTTAAGATTTGAAGTTGAATCCAGGCACATGTGGAAAAAAGCAGAAAGTTCTTGAAAGAGGGAGGGAGGCCACTCAGAAGCTCAGACAACACTGGTCTGTGAGAAAGTTTTTGTAAGGCCAGTGAGAATCCTGGCCATGGCTTCTAGAGGCCCAAGAGATGGTCCTTTCAGCCTGTTAGGCCCATGCAACAGAGTTTCTGGGGTTCTAGCTGGCAGTCAGCTATCTGTGTGACAAAAGGAGAATAGCTAGGACATCAGAAACTCATTTCTCTATTTCTGTCCTGGCTCTGTGTGGTTGTCATTGATGTTATTGGCAGAGAGGTTCAACCTCCAAAAACTTAGCGTGTGACTCCACACGTACAGGGACCAGCTTTCGGTCTCAGCTTCTGTTCTCTGCAGAGTCCTGCACTGTCATTTCAAAGGCACTGATAACAGAAGGGTGTGGGGTCTTCTGGCTTTACACTTTGCCTTTCTCTCCCCCTTTACACAACTGCTATCCAATAGCACTGCGATGAAGAGGAGACTCCTCTTTGCTAACTCTCTAACTCTCTCTTCATGCCACCCAATGGACCCTGCCACCTGGTCACCTCTGCGAACTCAGTATGAACGAAATTACACTTGACGTTTCCACAAATCTTGTTTCCTCTGCTTCTTCCAGGACCTGCACTGCATTTCTCCAAGTGAGGGTGGATCCAGGCTAAGGTTTTCACGACTGACGGTTGTTCTTTCACATTCAAAGAGCCCCTCAAAGTCAATACAGAACTCAAAATCCAGAGTCCCCAGGCCTATCCTAAGCCTGCTGTCTGCCCTGTTAGCCCACACTTTCCTGCAGAGACTGGGGTGGCTGCTCCTCAGATCCTTACACAGTACCCGGAAGCAATATAGCAGGGGCAGAAAGGGAAGCTGCTAACCCAGGCCCTGGAATCAGCTCTAACCAGCCACTGACCTCACAGAGCCACCAGACACGGCAGACAGACCTGCGTGTACACGGCACCTTCAGGCCCGAGGATGCACAGGCCCAGCAAAGGGAGGGCAGGGTTTCAGTCCACGCTGAGCTCTAACTGGAACTCAGATCCTGCCTCACATCGCAGAGGTTTCCACTTTAAGATGTTTGAATTTTGGAGTGAACACGGGTGCAACATGAGCGGAAGTTGCTCAGTCACAAGATGGGAACCCTAAACAAGAGGGTCCTGGGGACCCACAATTATAGAGTATATACAGAAGACAGTTGGGAAGCCAGTTTTACTTCCAAACTTGTCAATATCAAACGTGATATGGGTGTCTATGAATTTTTAAGATATCCATAATATTGGTTGAAGGTTTTTAAAAAATTGTAGCTATAAAATATATATGTATGTATATATATATACATATTTGTGTATATATTTTTAACCATATGGACCACTTTAATTGTACAATTCACTGACATTAAGTACATTCATATTATTATTCAACTATCATCCCTATACGTCCTAAACCATCTCTATATCCCTTCAGTGATAAGTCTGCATTTCCTCCTCCTTCAGTGGTCCCTGGTAACTGTTATTCTATCTTCCATCTGTACAAATTTGCCTATTCTAGGTGCCTCCTATTAGTGGAGTCATAGAGTATGTTTGTGTGTGTGTGCTTTGCTCATTTCACGTAGCATAATGCAGTTAAAAGACAACAAATGAGCCTCGAACCTAGGGCATGGCACACACAGGCAAACACTGAGTCACTGAGCTGCATCCTCTGACTTCACTTACACAATATCTTAAACATTAATCCAAGTCATACAATATCAGAATTCTATTCTTTTTAAACTACTGAATCACTGTATGCTGCAATCTATATTTCATTTAGCTATTCATCCATCCATGGATTTTGGGCTGCGGTGAAGAGCAATATTACTAAAGATCAATATAGACAGGTATGGTGGTGCATGCCTTTAACCTCAGTATTTGGAAAGCAGGGGTAGGCGGATCTCTGTGCATTCAAGGCCAGCATGGTGTACAAAGTAAGTTCTAGGACATCCAGAGCTTCACAGTGAGACCCTGTCTCAAAAAAAATATCAAATCAATGTAGCATTATAACTCTTAACTATGTGAGGACCCAAAACACTGGACAGGTAGAACAAACGCTCTCTTTTTTACCCTGAAGACACACACTCCTAAAATAATATCGCTATCTGGAAGATTAGAAGTTCTATGAAAAAAAATAAAGAAGTTCTATGAATTGAAGAGGAAGAAGAGAAAGAGAAAGTGGATGAAGAGGAAAGAAGATAAAAAAGAGATGTTCTTGACATTGGCCTAACATCATAAGAGATTTGGAGGTGCAGTGCCGGTGTCTGATGCACAAAGCACGAGCCTCTAGGGAGACAGCTCTGGTACCCCATCTGGGGCCTCAAAGGGGGTGTGAACACTATGAGAGCACTTCAGTAGCAGAGGCTTTGAGTGGGCGGGGGCGATTCTGAGGTAGGGTGTGTTGTATTAGCACTGAGATAGCGTGAGTGTTTTTCTACATCCTTGCTCTGAACTGCGGTCATTATGAAGGAGACACTGATATTTCTCCTCTCGAACTTCATGCGTCCAGTGGGTGGGATTAACTCTCACAGAGGCTGCTTCGGAGCGCCTAGCCTGCGTTCTCGCCCTGCTTCGTCAGGACACAGGACTGAATACAGGGTTGTTCTGAAGGTCTTACTTCTGTACTGAAAGATCTCAGGAAACTTGGCTGAATCACTGCGCTCTGATGTGTTGTGTGGACTGCATTATTATGCTAAGGATCTCAGCAGCAGCAAACATTTTAGCTTCTGTTCAGGTGAAGGGTTTACTCTCGCTGCTACTGTTGATTCTGAAGCCATTTCAGATTATTTCCCTGGACCATCTCAGAGGATGCTGCTGGCATGTGCTCGGTTGGGGGGACTGACAGGCAGTGGGGTCACAGAGCAAGCGCTCTTGGTCACAGGAGAGGACATGTGTACGTGGGGCCCACCAAATGAAAAGGAGGAACCACTGGGGCAGCGGTTGGGCTAAGAGGCGGAGGTATATGACGTCACAGTTGCCTGGGTTTCATCTCCAATCTACTGGCATCTGACTGACATCTGTAATGACTTCCAACTCAAGCCTTCTCCAATTGTGCTTTCTTTCAAACTCTGCACTAATTGTGCACAGTCCATTTGCCAGCTCAGAAAACGGCAGTGCTTCCTTTTTGCCAAAATACAACAGAACGAAGCTTCAGTGTTTTCCCAGCGTGCCAGGATGTGATGGGGACTGAATTACTCCAGCTATGCAAAGTGGAAATTATGAAGGGTAGGGAGGACTCAGAGCTTTGGAGCAGCATGCCCGTATGCACGTCTGTGCAAGGCATGCATGCGCTGTCCACAAGGAGAGGATGCTGGACCCCCTGGGCGCAGTTTATGTATGGTTGTAAACCACCATGTGGGTGCTTGGAACTGAATCCGGGTCCTCTAGTCCTCTGGAGGAGCAACCAGTGCTCTTAACCGCCGAGCCGTCTCCAGCCCCCGACTAAGATCTTAATGATATTGCTGAGCTCATCAAGTCCTCCACACACAGGCTTAGTGACTGCTGACACCGTGACTGTGCCTTCTACAGAACTAAAATCACCCTACCTGACAGCTTCCCAGCTGCTACTCAAAGCACTGGGCACATTCCAAGTCCTGCTGACAACACCTTGGAGTCACAGCCTATGGAGGGAAATTCTCCCATCTGAAAGCTCTCCACAGCTGCATGTGGAGTGCACAGTGAATGACGCCTCAGGCCAGCACACCCCCAACTCCCTGCTCCTTATCCTTTGTTTTTTTTTTCTTGGACAAGCATCATGTAATTTGGGACCATAGATATTGGGTAATTACTATAGCAATGACTTCAGGCATAAGGAAATATAATTACAGTCCAATTTCAGCTTGTTTCCATGACAACAGGGCAATTGCAATTGATCAGCAGTTTTCTTTCTAAATAGATCCATGAGCCTCATTCTGATGAAATGCTAATGAGCAATTAAATATCCTCATTAAACAAACTACAGTTGTTGGGGGGGAAAAAAAACAAACCTGGAACCAGACTCTATGAGGCGTAACATCTTCCATACATATCCTGGATTCTGGGACCCTGTAAAAATTTGTGGTGCTCAGTGGACCACAGAGAACCACATTACCTGTCAATTACAACAGAGAAAGGGGGTGCCATGCATACTCAAGGTAAAGGAAGACACTCTGAGATCTTAAACAGCCTAGAGGTAGGAGCCAGAGGGTTGCTCACTTGTCCTTAAATCATGGGACAAGGTCTCTATCTGGCATGCCCCTCGAGCTCTGGATGCCTATCTTATTTCTCAGTGGCCTCTCGTGGAAAGATAGCTCTTCATAAACCTCACTTACTATGTGAACTAATTTCCTATAGGCTTGTGCTCTTGAAACACAGCCCGGGTCATCATCATCGGCGTCTCTATCTCTGGTAATTTTGCCTTGTGTTTACAAAGAGCTTTACAACAGATTGCGCAATAGCATGTGCACATTTTGACCTTAGGATAATCCTGGCAGATGTTGGTTTAGCAGATCAAAGGATTGGCTTGCCTCGGGTTAGCCAGCTCATGAGGGACAACCCCTGTATTCACAAAGTGTTGCTGTGTAGCCCTGGTTGGTCTGGTACTCACCATGTAGTTTAGGCTAGCCTTGAACTCACAGCACGTCTGCTGCCTCAGCCTATCAAACGCTGACATGTAAGGTTTACTTAACATACTTCTGGAAATGTACTGTTAATTGTATTTAATGAACAAACGACAGATGTTATTAAATTGTTAAAAAAACTATCAAAGTTTAAGCTTTGTTTTCCCAGAGGCATGTATAATTTAAACACACCAGCCAAAGAGCCATGACGTTTCATAAGCTACAGAAAGAGCAGAGTGTGTGTGCGCTCTCTCTCTCTCTCTCTCTCTCTCTCTCTCTCTCTGTCTCGAAGCCCCGACGAACGTCCAACTTCCAGCAAAGGGAATGGATCAACGAGGAGATATTCTTGGCCACAGAGACATTTCTACAACTACAGATTCTCAGGGTCCAACCTGTTAGACTTCAGCAACTTCAGTGACTTCCACCTTCCCGGGCCCCAAAGCCCCCCCAGACACAGACTCAGCCTTCTAGGTTTTTAGGGTAGCCCTAGTATTTTGAAAAGTCTCCCTCAATACTGGACCGGCGCCTGCACTTTCTATTTTGGAGATGGGAAGGAAAAAAACAAACTTCAGGTTCATTTCTACATCTTTATGCAATGTGCTGAGGCATGTCTGTCAGCTGAGCAGGAAACTGAAAATAATTTTAGGAAGTCATAGTTTTCATTTTTTCCCACTTGTAAATAGAAAATGAGGAGAACGCCCACTATACTGCAAGGCATTCATGTAATATAATCCCCGAAGAAAAGGAAAATGCTTGTCGTTTTGAGAAGGGGTCTTACTACGTAGCTTTGGCTGGCATGGAGTTCACTATCCATAACAGGTTGCTCTCTGACTTCTAACAATTCTTTCTCTTCTGGTATTACAGGCATGCCCTACTATGTGCAATTCACATTGTTTAAGTTACTTCTATTTTCTTATAGTACTATTTTAATTTTAAGGACAGGCACAAAAATTCATAGTCCAAGCATCCTTTTAGCTTCTTCACTTAAGAGACGAGTATTTTTATTCATATAAGCAAACATGTAACTAAAATATGTCCCATACCATACTCGGAGGTTTCTGAACAAAAGTCAGCAATGAGAGCAGGCAACATTACCTACACAGTAATGGCGCTGTTGGACCCAATGTGGAATTTCCCAAGATTCCTTAAAGTTTTAAGGAAAACCCTCAGGAGGCAAACGGAATGCAGAAGTTAAATGGGAAGAGGACTTGTGAGAGTCAGAGGCAATTCAACAGGACGCAAGGGGACTGGGCCAACCCAGAACCTCTGACAAAAGGGACGCGTGTTTGCAGAGGCCTGTCTGCCCAAGGGTGGACGACTCAGACCTGGCGCCTTTTCCCACTGACATGGTCTTGGTCCCACCTCAGTCGTTTTGCACTTCATTCCTCTTTGAGGTGAAAAGACTCACGTTCATGTTTTCCAGCATGAGAAGCTGAAATGAAATCATTGACCTCCCCCTGCCCCGAATGGGCAACAGTCAATTTTGTGGGAGTGTGCAGGCTCAGCAGCCGGTCACTTACTGCTCACTGTGCGTCCCTTTCAGCCAGGGCTGTTCCTTCCACAGAGTTGCTACCCTGAAAGGGTACCATGAAAGATGACCATGTTCTTATGTGGTAAAAAACGATGGAAAACAAACATAGGCTGGTGGAGGCAGAGTCGGTATTGGTCAGAACTAGCAGGTGAGCACCTTGTGCCTTAAGTTTTAGCCTGAGGGTTTTGTAACACAAATAGTACCTACTTCAATATCCTTATTATCACACACTTTTGTCTTAGGTGTTAGGTAAGTTAGGCACCAGCACTCAGTGGAAGGCTGAATAAAACCCGGGTCCCTGAGTTCCTGAGCCAGCCCAGTGAGAAACAAGCAAATCTTAGAACAGAATGTGGTCTTTGTCCAGTCAGGTTAGAGATGCTAGCCAGCAGAGCAAGGCTCGAGAAAGCACACTGATGGCAGGGATGGCTTCTCAAAGGGGTGATTTTCAAGAGCACTGCCAGCACGCACTCATCTCTAACTCCCGCATGTGCACCCCAGCACTCAGGTGACAGAACCACATCTCCCCAACCCTTCATGCCCTGATTTTTAAAGTTCCTGATCAGATTTAGTGCCTCTGTCCTATGAAGGGGGAAAGAAGAGGAGTGTGAGGGGGGAGAGAGGCAGAGAGACAGACAGAGGCAGAGACAGACAGACAGAGAGAGAGAGAATGGGAGGGAGATAGACAGACAGATGGTGGGAGAGAGACAGAGACAGAGACAGAGACAGAGAGACAGAGACAGAGAGAGAGAGAGAGAGACAGACAGACAGACAGACAGACAGAGAGAGAAAGCAGAAAGGAAAAGGATAAAGGAGGGAGGAGGGAGGAGAGAAGGAGAGGAAAAGTAAAAGTTAGGAATGCCTGTCACAAATAAACGCACCCCCAAAGCAGCTAGAAACTTCCTGGGGTGTGGCTTTGCTGACCTTGAGAAATCTGCATCCTTGCCTCATGGGTAAACTCTAGATCGTGGCTATCTCTTCTTCAATCAGAGGACCCCTGTGGAGCCAAGCCAGTGAGGTGCTGCCCTCCACCAGCTGTGAGGGCAGAGAGACACAGGCTCACTCCCAGGGTGATTTCTCCTCCCAGCACACCGGGTACCACCCCCATTCCCAGGCGGGACACCTCTGTGATGCTGTCCCTGCCCTCCAAATTCAAAAGCCCCACCTGCCCCTCCGGTGACTCCTTTCCACACCCTGGGACTCTGTGACATGCAAGGAAAGGACAAGCTATTACCTCAGATTGTTCTCAAGGGCCTCCTCATCCGAAGAGAAGGTCCCATTGCTGGCGCTCTGTAGAGAGAGACAGTGCCTTGCAGCCGACTCCTCTGGAGACAACGGAGGACCCTTCTTTTTCTTCTTGCCAAACAACTTCTTAAAGGGCTGGAATTTGCCTCCCTTTTTCTTGTCTGTGAATTACAAGATAAACACACAGATGCAGTTTGCTGGGGCTGTGCCTCTGACTAGGAACAGATTAGCACCCAGCCACCTCTGGCCACGGGTGCCAGGGCAAAGGGCAACCATTGACCAAGCCCGCTGCTGAGAATGTCAGGGCCGCCCAGGTGCCAAGGTGCACAGTGAGGCAGGGCACAAGCCACAGGCATAGTGCGCCTTCTGGCCCTCAGGCGTCAGAAGATCAAGAAGAGGCTCCAAGTTGCAAGGCCCCATACACATGCCACGCGAGGGTGGTGCCTGCTTTCACAAAGCTGATGGGCAGGGCCATGTTCTGGGTGAAGCATGCAAGCCACACAGGGATTTTCAGAAGTACACAATAGAAAGCCCCAATCATTCTGTCTTAGCCTTGTCACATACACATAATAATGGTCAAGTCTTGGCACAGGCTTTGGCTCATTGTCACCCATGACCAGTTGGTCCCGGTTTATCCTCCAAGTCTCCTTTAAATTTTTCTAATGAAGAGACCCCAAGCAGCTGCTATGAACCTCTCTCCACACATTACTGCATCACGGGGGGGCCAAGGTTTCCTGCCAAACTTTGCTAAAGGCATTTTCAGGAGTACCTTCCGCTCTGTCCCTTCGGATACAAATTCCTTCACTTCACTCCAGTTCTACCAGGGTAAACCCTTCACTTGAAAAGCTTTTCACCCAAGCACTGCATTTTTCCTGATGAGTCTCAGCTGTCGCCCTACTGAGAGTTCACAAACACTTGGAGTTCAAGATCAGCCTGGACTATATAAGGAGTTTCTAGTTAGCTTGGGCTACAGGGCAAGACCTTGTCTCAAAACAAAGCACAAAGGAAACTGCAGTGAGTAAGTGGTGGTTCAACCCATTTCACTCCAAGCCACAGCATTGGGTGGTGGAGGCAAGAACAGACCTCACCCTGAAATGAGATTACATTTATAACCTATCTTATGTCCACAGTATCCAGTGTGCTTTGTGTGTGTGTGTGTGTCCTTAGAATGGGTACATGTGGTTTGTAAAGCAAGAGAAATGTACAACACAATTAAGATCAGATTTTATTCTATTTAAAGATTTATTTGTTTGTTATTTATACAGTGTATAGTATTCTGCCTGCATGTGTGCCTGTAAGCCAGAAAGAGGGCACCAGATCACAGTAGAGATGGTTGTGAGCCACCATGTGGTTGTTGGGAATCGAACTCAGGACCTTTAGGAAGAACAGCAAGCGCTCTTAACCTCTGAGCCATCTCTCCAGCCCCAAGATCAGATTTTAAAATAGTAAAAACAAAGGCAGGTGTGGCTGCACATTCCTTTAACTCTCTGCACTTGGGATGCAGAGACAGGAAGATCTCTGTGAACTTGAAGCCAGGGACTGATGTACACAATGAGTTCCAGGCCAGCTATGGCTACATAGTGAGACTCTGTCTCTAAAAACCCCACAACAGGTTAAAAACAAGACAGGAGGATCCAATTTCATACATTTATATATGTTTTCAAGGGTTCTTTATACTGGAGCAGATCTTTTAGTGACAATCTCGACACCTGCTTTGCTCTCAAGAGTAAAATGCCACCCCCCCCCCACACACACACATACAAATTTAAAGCTAGTGGATGACAAGGCTGAAGACAGGCCTTAAGTGGCAGCTGATTTCTAGATCGGGCAGCATCACAGTAAATGGTCAGTAACTTACAGGATATTCCATTTACCCTCAGGGAATAATTCTTCTTTTCCTTTTACAAAACTGTCTGTTGTCTTCCCACCACAAAACTCTCTAAGCTCAGACTTTCTATCACATTAAAAGCGCTAGTTAGGGGCTGGAGAGATGGCTCAGAGATTAAGAGCACTGGCTGCTCTTCCGAAGGTCTCGTTCGATTCCCAGCAACCACATGTTGGTTCACAACCATCTACAACGAGATCTGGTGCCCTCTTCTGGCGTGCAGGCACACATGCAAACACAACATTGTATATATAATAAATAATAAATAAATCTTTGAAAAAAAATTAAAAGCACCAGTTAGGATGTCTAGGCCCTGGCAAGGGCGCACAGTCTAGTTCTCCACGTCTAGCTCTCCACACAAAGCAGAGAACTGTAGATTATGTTTAGAATCTATAAATAAGGAACAACTGTATCATGATGCAGTGTCAAGATGGATCTGCTGATGCTCAGGTGAGTTGGAACCAAGGGAGCACATTACAACGAGAAGCTAGTCTTTGGACAAGTGCCTTGCATATGAAACCAAGAGGTTAATCCCCTGTGTTAGCCAGAGGTCCTTGATACTGTCTAACTGTTCTGAATGTCACCAGGGAAAACACTGTGCCGGTCACACTGCTGAAGAAGTGATCAGAGCGTTGAACACGAGGGCGAGGACCTGAAAATGACGGCCTGGCTAGGACGCTGGGGCACAGTGGTCCCGACTTGGATCCCTGTGTGAGCGTCCAGTGGTGGACAGATGTTCCTGCAGGGCAGCCCGCTGGGGGAGTGCTGCGAAGCTCTGTGCTGCGCCTTAAATGAACCAGAGTTTATCAAGAGTACATGTGCAGCCATCATCTGGGAAGGCCGATCAAAGTCCAAATGTCAGTCAGTGCCCTTCTCGGGGACTCAGTAATGCCGCTTCAGCAAAGCCTTGGTATTTATCATGGAGGGAAAGGAGCAGGAAAATGTAACCCTACTGTCTACTGGACTGCAAGCCTTCTGAGAAAAGACCCTTAGTCCTCATAACACTGTCTTCTCATTAAGGAGGACGCAGAATACACAAGCTCATGCCTGCAATAATTCCTATCAGAAATATCATTATACATTAAGTTTAGAAGTTCACCTTACGATGATTTTACTGTTAAATTTGTTAATCTTCTAAGGTTAATTTTTGAGAAGATTTAGTAATGACACTTATGTCTATCCTACATTTAGACAGTACAACATGAAGTGACATTATAATAGAGTATGAATTCTTCTTAAAGTTATTTCTTTTATTTTTGAGATTAAAATCATAATCCCGTCATGTCCCCCATCCGTTCCTTGTCTCTACAGGTCCTCTCATATATCCCTCCTTGCTCTTCAGGTTCATAGCCAAAATGCAGCCTTTTTTCATTAATTCCTGTTACATATGTATATGTAGGTACATACATGAATACATACATAAACACAACCTGCTTAGTCTGTAAAAATGTTTCTTGTGTGTGTGTTTTCGGGGTGAACCATTTGGTATTGGATAATTCCTGGGAAGACTATTTCTCCCACTCAGCATTCCTTAGTTGCCCATAGTTCTTTGGGTAGGGTTGAGGCCTCCTGGGCTTTCCCCAACCACATAAACATGTCTCTTATTGTCCTTGTTCAGTTCATGTTTAGGCAGCTATGATAGTGAGACTTTACGGGTGTAGAGTATACACTCTTTAACTCATAGTAGGAGATACGTATTCTTATTGGATACCCCAATTTATGTTCTCAAATATTAAAACCTCCCATACCCACAAAAGCTAGTTATAAAAGAGCTGCAATTCCCTGCCACAAAGACCATTTCTGTAAATCTGGACAGGTGTCCATAAACATCCATTAAATAAACTAGGCCTTTGAGGGACATTAGCAGTTGACTCCACAAAGTCAGCTGGCTTAAGGGAACAGCCCCTGGTAGTCACTGTTTTCTTGACAAGCAGCAATTGCTCCTGTTACTAATTTTCCCAACACGCGAAAGAAACAAGCGGTTTTGGCAACGCAGCAAAAACACAGCACCCTCCTGCAAAGCTAACACGAGCACACTGCCATGAGGCGTGGAGTTCAGCAACAAGTTCTCCGACGCCAAGTGTTTGAGATGACATCTGAGGATTTTACACCACAGACCTTGCTGGTCTTGGGTAGACTGGACTGGGGGAAAGGAGAAAAGGAAATGGTAATTACTGGTAACTTCGTGTGTTCACCGGCTATGGAGACACAGCTAGGGATTAAATGTGTGGGCTCCAAAGTATTTATTTGGCCTAAATGCCAATCCCATCTCTTACTAGCACCTACCTCCCGGCCTCTGTGCATACTCGCCATCTTTAGCTTTAAGACTGAATTCATGGGTGAGCAGTGGGGTGCCACATTTTGTTAATATTTCAGCACTTTTCTACTTTAATTTTCCGCACAAAAGAACCTACACTTTAGGATCACTGTGCTTTTCATTCTCAAAGTACTAAATTAAATTAATTTATTTTTGTTGTCCAATAATTGCTTGAGGGATTTTTTTTTCATTTAAAGAAGTGTTCATTATCCATTATTTCATGGACATGGTTATGTAGCACTGGAGGCCTGTATCTCATTGTCACTAATTTATATAGATAACCCTAAAAATTAAAAATCACCAGGAAAGTCAATCAAATAAGATTCCTTTTTCATATGGATAAAATTCTGATCTTCTTCCTTTCTTCTTTCTCTTTCTTTCTTCTTTCTTTCTTTCCTTTCCTTTTTTCTTTCTTCCTTCATCCCTTTCTTTCTTTCTTCTTCTTCTTTCTTTCTTTCTTTCTTTCTTTCTTTCTTTCTTTCTTTCTTTCTTTCTTTCTTTTTCTCTTTTTGAGACAGGGTTTCTCTGTGTAGCCTTGGCTGTCCTGGACTCACTTTGTAGACCACTCTGACCTCAAACTCACAGAGATCCACCTGCCTCTGCTTCTGGGAATGCTGGGGTTACAGGCGTGTGCCACTGTGTCCAGCTCATCTGGATAACAATTCTCATGTGTTCTTTTCCCCTAAAATTATTAAAGTATCTGACTTTGCTGCATTTGCGTTCTAGGATATGCCTCCAACTGAGAAACAGATGTCTCCATTCAGCTTATGCATAAATGTATGAATCTGAGGTTCCCAAAAGTTGACACTAGGTTTGTAAGGCCAGAACCTCTGGGAGTCCAGGTAAAATAAAAGGACGCGCACATCTTTGTGAAGCGAGCTTTCAGAGTCCCTAATGTGCTACTGCTCCCCACAGAGCAGAGGATGGGTAGTTTGTATTTGGAAGCGTCTCTTGACGTCTGGTTGGATTAAAGAAACTTGACTTATATTTATGGTTGTGAGCCTAGCCTTTAACGGCTGAGCCATCTCTCCAGCCAAATTTTGTCTTTTTTTTTTTGACTGTCCTAATAACCTATTTCTCATATGCTGCTTGACAAAATGACATTTGATGTACCAACTAAGTGTTTAATTTTCACATCATAGATCAGATTTGAGCATTAACAGTATTTTCACATACTTGACTTTAGTATGCTTTGAGTGAAAAGAAACAAGCAACTAAATGGGGACTTAAAAGTACTTTGTTATAAATCTTGGCAATAAAGAATAAAATCAATGTAAAAAAACCCTGACTTTCTCTCCTCTTGCTCCTCCTGTTCTTCCTCCTCCTCCTCCTGTTCTGCTGCTCCTCCTCCTGTTCTGCTCCTCCTCCTGCTCCTTGTCCTCATGCATTTCATCGTCATGTTCCTCCAATTTTCCAGACAGTTTTACTGTCTTCCTTTCCTCCCTCTTCTCCCTTTCCCACTGCCATCTTCTACACCCTTCTCTTGACCATCTGCATCTTAAGCAAATATTCTACCACTGAGCTACATTCAGACTTTATCATGTCCTTTAGTTTCTCTAAGTACTCCTGTATTTCACACACACACACACACACACACACACACACACACACACACACACACACACCCTTCATTCCTTGAAACTCCAGTGCAGCTTGTCAGGTCACAAGAGGAACGAGATGCTTCTTCTCTTTCTCCAGAGGAAGCGGGGAAGGAAGAAGGTACTTGCTTCCATGTTGGGAAGATGAAAAGACAGTATCACAATCCTTTTAGAACAGGGGAGGGGTCCCCAGTACAAAAGACCAGGGATGATATGGAATGCCCTTGCTTCCCTCTGTATCTACAGAATACTATATAGTGCCTGATGCTCAGTAATACAGATATATGTTCCTGCTCATGGGTTTTCAAGATCAGAGTTCTTTCCCAGTCGCAGAGGTATATTTAAATGCTTATGTGGCTCAAGACAGCGTTGTATAACCAAACACAATGTTTTTGGAAGACATCAGTATTCACGGACTTGCCCCAGCTCTACAAAGGCCTCTGGGATACTGTCTGCACAGATAAAGGATACGGGTTCCTCCGTGCTCTCCATCAGTCCTGCAATCTCACTTTGAAAAATGTAAATTTGTCCTGCCCTGATGGATGAATGCAATCTCACCCACAAGACACAGCAGGTGAGTGCAGAAAACCGTGCCTTGCTGGAGGAGGTGTGCAGAGGTGAGACAAAACTCACACAAGATCGGCCCCAGACATCTGGTCACTTCGGGTCACTGCCTTTGGGAGGAGAGTATGAGGTGTTGCAGGTCTCCACCTAATTTCAGGCAACCCTCATTCCATTGCCTCGCTGCAGCCTTCCCACAGCTGCAGGCTCCAAGCAAATGTCAGCGCTTCATCAATGTAAATTGTCACATTTACTATGTATAAGTATATATATAACTTAACATGCACACATAAGTATATGATATATGTGTCTATATATGTGTCTATATGTGTGTCTATATGTGTCTATATATGATATATGATGCACACACACACACAAATGTAGCCCTGGCTGTCCTGGAGCTCATTAGTTATGTAGACCAGGCTGGCTCAGACTCACAAAGGCCTGCCTGCCTCTGTCCCTCAAGTGCTGGGATTAAAGGTTTGCGCCACCACACCTGGCTTTGTTCAGGTGTTTAGGCATTCCTTAATCATTTCTTTACAGCTGTAAAGTTGTGCTACATTTTAAAATTAAGTTCCTTTAAAAATTAGGGTTAGAGTTTACACCCTAACTCTGGGTTAGTATTTTTGTAATTCAACACCAATATTTTGGGGAAAACACCAAATTTCACTTATAGAGAAACTAGGAAGTTGTCATTAACTCTGATCAATTTTCTGTGTGTGTCACACGCTAACTTCCTCCTGCCTGGGCGCTGAGGCTGCAGGTGTACATGCTGGGGTTTAGTGACATGCTTTTTTGCTCACTACCTTGCTTTCTGTCTTAGTAACATGTTCTGATTTAGCCCAGTTCTATATTTAACATAATCTCCTCACGAAATCGCTTGTGCTCACTCACATCTAGGCAAGGGCTTACTAACGAAAACAGGAACTGCTCTGTCTCTCATCCCTCAAAGCCACATCGAGTTTTAATATTTCTAGGATTTCCCGTTGGTTTGTCAGAATGCCATTTTACATATGCTTCACTACTCACAAGGGAAATCAAATATTTAGAAACAGCAGCAGAGGCAGAAAGGATTTCTAATGCGAAGCCTCCGTGTTTGGACACATCCCTCCCACACGACGGAAGGTGAGTGGGAGGCAGCCTCTCTCGCTGCTGGCTTCTGCTATTTGAGGCTCGGAAGGTGTTGAGTCAGTGATCGACTGTGAACAGAGATCAGCAGAGAAGCTGACTTGCCACCTTCGTGAACGCACGAAGGCCACGGCAGGGCTACACATTACACACTAAAAACACCTGTAGGGTCTGCTGGTCAGACTGATGGATAAGACAGGATCTGCAAGGAAGGGGCTTCAATCAGAGAATAAAACCGGTAGGAGAAACAGACAAGTGGATGTGTATCTCTGTGTATCTCAGTTCTGACTGAGAAAGCCTGGGATCAGCAGAGAGGATGGTGCATCAGTCCACAGACAGGCTGAAGCTGTGTTAGCAATCACCTTTGAGGGGGCACTGTGATCCGTGCTGACTGTGGATCCTTCAAAATGCTCATGTTTCCGGTGTATTTTTTCACTGCCCAAGCGGTCCCTCCCCAGCCCCCCCCCCCCCCAGGACCACAGGCATTCCAAACGACCACAGCAAATTGAACTCTCTTCTGGACGTCACACATTCCGATTTTTGTCACCTAAATCTGGCTGGGGATTTGGGGTTGGTTTTGCACTTTCTCTTTTGCTCTTGGTTTTCACACCACTGAATCCAAGCATGATAGAGAAACTACTACGCTTTGTTTACTTCTCAGAAGCAAGGAGAAATCTTTTCTTTGAAGTAGAGAGACATGGGAAAGAGCCCAGGAGTTGCCAGCCACCTGCTTGTCTTCTTTCGCAGTTTCTGAGGACTTGACTTTCTCCTGCAGACTTTCAATGAGGCAACCGTAGGGAATACACGATAAAGCCCCTCCCAGCTGTCAATTCTAGGACCTATTTCTTATTTTCATTATTTAATTTTTTTATTTTCTGTGCATTGGTGTTTGGCCTGTGCGCAGGTCCGTGTGAGGGTGTCGGATCCCCTGGAACTGGAACTACAGACAGCTGTGAGCTGCCAGGTGGGTGCTGGGAACTGAACCTAGATCCTCTGGAAGAGCAGACAGCACCCTTCACCCTGAGCTGTCTCTCCAGCCCCTGGGACCTATTTCTTTAGAACACTAAGCGAGATGAGATTATGTCTGGTCCCCCCAAACTTGTGGCTTCCTACGGTAGCTATTACATTCATTGTGCCTTCTCCACTCCTGGTTTGTCTATAGAGTATGCTGGCTTTGTAACCATTGTGTGTCTTCAGCAAAACAAGTGACCTCTGGCACCTGAGAGAGGAAACAGCAGAATCTGCAAACTGGCAAAGAGGCTGAGTCATTTAATATCACTTCTCGGTGTCAGGATCCAGGTCCTTACTCTAGGAAGAAAGGGCTCATTTTCAAGAAGAGGGTCACAGTATTAGAACGCAAATGTCTGCCCCGTGTCATCCGCTGCTACGCGTGGGCCTGACACTGTGAAGCTTGACAGTAGTTCATGTGGAACTCTCAACATTTGTGGACAAATTTGTGGACCTGCCCTGATGGTGAATTGTCAATGTCGACTTGACTGGATTAAGGGCTGCCTGGGTAGGACACCTCTGGCTTTGCATGTGGAGTATTTCCAAAAGTGTGGGAAGGAAACCCATCCTCAATGTGGGCAGCACGGTCCCCACCTCCATCCCCCCAGCGTGGGGTCCTAGACTGAAGGAAAAAGAAAGGGAGGAGAAAGTGAGCTGAGTTCCGGCATTTGTCTGTCGGTTCCCTGCCTGGCGGTGCAGTGTGATACGCTCCTCCAGCCCCTTCCCACCATGGTGGACCATGCCTTCCAACTGGAACGCAAAGTAAACTTTTTCTCGCTTACATTGCTTCTATAAGGTGTTTCTATCACTGCAATGATTAAAAAGAAACGAAAACACTTGCCTTCAAACACACTCAGGCAGCAGGGCGTACAGTAACCACTTAGGGCTCCTGGTAGCCTTTAGGGGCAAAGTCTGCCAGGCCATAAAAACACCCGGGTTTTTATGTATCTGGTGATACAGAGGTAGCGCTAGTCGCTGGAATTCTGCTTCGGTCTATTCAAGTTGTGCAAACCCTGCCTTTGCTTGCCTGCTTTTCTTACTGCAGATTTAGGAACACGCCCTCTGCCCCGGCTTCTGCCCGATGAGGTAGAGCCCCGGTTAGAGCTACCCCTTCGAGGGCCCTGTTTCCCAGTGTAATTGAGGCAGGTCCCGATGAGGGCCTGTCCGGGTGTATTTCCTACGGCCATCTGTCCAAAGCCCGGAGCCCAGCACTAGCACACTTAAGGAATTCCAGAGTTCCTAACGGCAGCGTTCATGACTCTGCTCTTTCACGGGAGATAACTAGAGCCTTGCTGGGGTTAGGGGGTTGGGGAAGAGTTCCCACTAGTAGCTGGTGTGCTTCTCTCTACTTACAAGTCCAGACTTTAGTGGCAGTGATGACGACACAGGAAGTGTGTGTGTGTGTGCGCGCGTGTGTGCATGCGTCTGTGTGTGTTAGGGTAAACTAAGAGTGTGTGAAGCCCAGGAAGAGAGGTGGGTTTTAGACTAAGGAGAACTGAATGAACTTGGCAATCTATCTAGTGGGTGATGAGCAACATTCTCTTTAAAATAAGTAGGAGAGATAAAAACAGAATACAAAGTAGGGGAGAACTACTTCATGATACCTTGGTTTCCAGTGCATGTGTGTATGCACACAGTGTACACACAACACACACACACAGTTTGACAGAGACTTTTTTTCCTGCTATGAAAAATTATAATAACATTTGTAAAACATTAAGAAAAATGGCCACATATCTCATTAAGAGACAAGGGTCAGAAACCATTTATCCACAAGAACCATTGCCTATGTGACAGGCACGCTTGCTGAATGAAGATGAGAAAGCATCAAAAACTGGGCTGGCAGCCACTGGAGAGGTTGAACGGGGTTCTGGTGCCTCCGAAATCAGAGCTGACGCTAACTCTGGCCTTGCGCTCCTTGTTTAATTAAGGACCCCAAAGTCCTCCGTTTCTTAATTACAGAAAGAAGAGAGCTTTATTAAACTTGGATCTTGGTACATGCTTACCTTGGCTGGGGCTTAACTTGAAACGTTTTAAACTCTGAGAAAGTATTATGAGCCGGGCATTGTGGCCCACGCCTGTAATCCCAGCACTTGGAGAGGCAGGGGAAGGCAGAGCTTGGTGAGTTCGAGACCAGCCTGGTCTACAAAGTGAGTCCAGAACAGCCAAGGTTACCCAGAGAAGCCCTGTTTCAGAAAAACCAAACGCCAAAAAACAAAGCAACCCCCCCCCAATAACAACACCCAAACAAACAAAACCAATTTTTTTTGTTTTCTAATTTTTTGAAAGTATTTTGTTTACTTTCTGCACATTCAGTATAAAATTCACATTTGGGTTAGAAAAAAAAATCTGGATTGTTTGCTTGAGAAATGCAGAAGATGGAGCCTACAGTGTCGCACACACTCTGGGCAAGCCCTCGACCCCTGGCCTCTATCCCTAGCCCTCTCGGTATTTGTCCCACACTTTTCAAACGCTGATGTCTGGATGTTGGGAGCGTCAGTGAAGCTGCTGGTAGTTTCTACTCTGCACTTGAGAAATGGGGCTGAATGTGGCGAGAGGCCAGGAGGGAGGCGAGCCGAGGCTGCTCTGTTCCCGGCCTCACATCCAGCCGCCAGGCCACACAGGCACTCACGCCGGTGGACCGTGGAGGGATCCTCTGCTCCTCTCCACCAGCCTTTCAAAAGAGCCTCTTTCTCTAAACCAATAGCTAAAGTACCTATGTAGCGTCTGGGTATTGGGAGGGAGACGGAAAGAGACTATTCTAGAACTAAACCCTGCCTTATGTTCCCGTACACACCAGGTGGAACTTTCCAGAGCTTGTTGCTGACCTCCAGTTACAAAGGGCAAAAAACGAGGATGGATTGGAGAGCCTTTTAGACCAGTGGTTCTCAACCTGTGGGTCATGATCTCTCTGGGGGTTGAATGACCCTTTCACAGGGGTCACCTAAGACCACTGGGAAACACAGATACCTACATTATGATTCATAGCAGTAGAAAAATTACAGTCATGAAGTAGCACTGAAAATAATTTTATGGTCAGGGGGTGGACACCACAAGAGGAACTGTACTAAAGTGTCACAGCGTCACAGCGTCAGGGAGGTTGAGAACCGTTGCTCTACACACACTCATCGGTGGTAGATTCCCAGCGGGACTTCAAAACACATCCACAGGAGATGAAGATGGTTGTAGAGGGGGCGAGCGCTACTTTCTTCATAAATAACAACACTAGCAAACTACCAACCTCTGTCCACCTGCAACTCTAAGGTTTACATTGCGCCTGCGTGCGCGCGCAGTGTTCAGGGTGATTTTCCACCTCACCGGCCGGAAGCGCAGTCTGAGTGAGGTGAGCTGGCTTGCCCGGCATTGTACAGTTAGTTGGTGGCAAGAGGAGGATCACACCAGGCTTCCTTACCCAGAAACCATGCTCTCCTATCCTTCTGCAAGGCCAAAGGTGTATCTCAGACAGGCCACCTGCCTCAAAGCTTCCTCCACCAGACACAAGTGAGCTCCAGGGTTGAAAACCGCACTGGAGTCTCCGGTTTCTCATGAACTAGCTCTAAGACTTCAGGCCCGTCCCGTAATAGCTTTAGTTTCTCTTGTCTTGTCAAAAAAACATAGGAATAACCATACTAACTTGTAAGGATTAAGTTAGATGCCACGTTTCAATTATTTATCATAATGCCCGACATACAGAAAGTCTCTCCAAACTGTTGATCACTGGAGTGCTAGCTAGGATTAAGACGCAATTAAATCAATAAGTGGTTTTGTTTTGACCTGTGGGCAGCATTAAGGAAGCAGAGATGGAAGTGTGCAAAATAGATGGAGGTGAAATGAAGAAAGAACAAGGAGGAAAATAGTAGGAAGTCCGTAATGCACAGAAATGTTAAGGAGCTCCAATTAGTTTTAGAGCAATGCAGACATAAATTGTTTTCTTAATCCCATTTTGCCACGATTCTAGGACATATCAGATCTGACTGGCGTTCGAATGTGTTCCTGACAAGCAGATAACCAGGTGTCATCTGCAGGGCATCACACACAGAAATGACAGGCACCTCCATAGAACAGAAGGAGGGCTTCCAGGACTGCAAAATAAGGAATTTCCTGGCTCCCTCCCAGGCACTAATTCAGAAGTGTGCTACGAAGTCTCCAGGGTGAAGCACTGGAGGGTCAGAGGTATTCTCCTGCCTGCGATCCAGGAGGCATCTGTGAGGACCAGGGATCCGGCAGCCTCTAGAGGGTAACAGCCAACGTTAGGTTCCTCATGTTTCAGTGATGTTTAGTGTGTCTTACGTGCATTGCACATTTAAAAAGATTTCTTCTTATTTTATGTGTATGGGTGTTTTACTTGCATGTCTATCTGTGTCCCATAGGCACGTGGTGCCTGCAGAAGACAAAAGATGACATCAGATCCACTGGAACTGGAGTTGCAGAGGGCTGTTAACTGCCAGGTGGGTCCTGGGAACCAAATCTGAGTCTTCTGCAAGAGAAATGTATGCGCTTACCACAGAGCCATCCCTCCAGCTCACATCTAACATTAAAAAATAAACAAATAAATGATAGGACAGATAGCTACACAGAGAAACCCTGTCTTGAAAACCAAAAAAATAACTAAATGAAGTGAATGAACAAACAAAAGAACGAATGAATGAATGCCTGGGGTATTCAGCTCAATGGAAGGCACTTGGCCAGCATGTTCACGGCTGGGAGGCCATAGGCCTTATGAGGGAACCTACTACTGCTTTCTTGCTAAATGGACACATGGTTAAACTGTCTTCTACGTGCTTATGTTTAAGTCAGGTATGATGGTGTGTACCTTTCATTCCAGCACTCAGAAGGCAGTGGCAGATGGATATCTGTAAGTTCAAGACCAGTTCAGTCTACATAGCAAGTTCCATGCCACCCAGGGCTACAGAGTAAGACTCCATCTCAAAAAAGTATATTTATGTTTATACGCATAGATTAGTGCCGCCCTCAACAAGAGAAAATGCTCTTTGCAGCGGTCAGTAGTTAGTGCAGATATTCCTAACTGGACAAAGTGCTATATTGAATACTCAGCTTCCCCCAACCTCAAGGTTCAGAAAACGCTGAGAAAGAAGAGAGAGAAGGAACTTAAGAGTCAGAATATGGGGAGGAGTGTTGTGAAATGCTCATCTGGACATGATGAGGTCATGACACTCATCAACTCACTGCAGCTACGGGGCTCTGGCTACCCACAGGGGGCCAAGGCAATAAGATCAGCCAACATTCCAACAGGTAGCACTAACTGTACTCAGTGAGTTATGAGAGAGAGAGAGACAGAGACAGTGACAGTGACAGAGACAGGACATGAAGAGGGAGGGGGAAGTGTTGAGGAGAAGGAGAGAGATGTGGGAGTCAAGATACATTGCTCACATGATGGAATTTTAAAAATTGGATAAAAGTCTAATGAAAAGACTACTATCCATACCTGGCTATAATGGTTAGCTTATAAGACAGAGGGGGCAAGCCCTGAGCAGGAAGGTCTTGGGCCATGCTTCTCCCACAGCTCCCATGGAGGACAATGGCCACACAGCACAAAGCTTGGATTATATGGAATGTCCTTGACCCACCACAATGCAACCCGTCCCTTTCACAGTCAACTGTGTTTATGAAAACACGGATGCAGCAGCAGGACCTCAGAGGGGCCGATCTGACACACTCTGTTGCGTTCAACTCAGAACTTCACAAACCATGCCACAGTAGACAAGCCACAACACAGCAGCGGACACACCCTTACAGAAAACCTTACAGAGGGAAGGATCCAGAAGCAAAAGTCACACGACACCATCTGTGTGCCCCCCCCCCGCCCGCTTTCCGGTCTCAGAGAGCAAAAGTGCAGACCCTTTTTCCTTTTCATTCCACACACACTTACCTCCTGTACTGACCGGAGCTTAACATTTCCCGGTCAAGATGCAAAGTTCTATGCGATCAGCTATCCCAACTGGAGGCACTGAGTGGTAGGTGGTGGGGTGTGCATGGTTCACATGATGGGCCCGGGAGGAGTTTTAAGTGATGATCTAACTTCTACAGAGGAGCCAGGTTAGGCATAGGCACCGTTAAGATGACTTTTGACACGGTTCCAATTCCAGTAAGGAAAAAAACAGCCCCTGGAATATCTGGCCCAGAATTCTGCCCCTGACAGTTGCTCTGAGGCATGCTGTTCAAGTAGTGTAACTGACCCCATGGGGGCCTGCCTTGCGGAAGTTGTGCCTTGGCTGACAACACTTACATTCACTTCAGGTTGAAGGGACTGTGCTCCTTTCTGGAGACAGATTGATGAAAAAGGAAGACTAAGAGGAAAGTGATTAGATACACGCACACCTGCGCTGTTTAGCTTCAGCGACAGGAGCATGGCATCTCAAGGAAGTTTCCTTTCCCCTCTGGAGAGCTGCACAGCAGAGCACCAGCCCAGGCTGAGTGCTTTGGCTGGCGAGCGTAGCCCAGGGACTGCAGAGTGTGGCTCCTGTCTCTCCATCTGCAGCCACCTAGATCAAAGGCCAAATGGGGCTTCTTGGGATGACAGAGTAAGGCACAGAACACCTCAGAGCTTCTATTTTGCCTGAACTTTCTTGAAGAGAGCGAATGAAGCAATTAGGTGTAAACTAGAAAAAAAATTGCCCACGACCCCCTAGTGCAAACTGCTCTTTAAATCTAATTTATTAGAGGCGTCTATGTAGAGCAGTAAGGACCCGCATGTTGGAGAGAGATTATAGGGCTGGAGGTAGCATTAGGCATTCTGCTCCTGTACCTGACTTTAGGAAACAGCTCCAGACAAGACAGTGACTCACCCTGGCTGTCAAAGTTACAATAGGTGCTTGATTTGCAGTGGCGGCGCAAGCCGGACAATGCGTCTCAAAACCGCTCTGCCCTAGTAATTCCGAAAGATTAATTGAAGTCAGTGCAGGAAATGGAAAACTACTATTACCATTTCACACTAGGGAGAGTGACCAAATTACAACCCGAAGCACCATGAGTTTTGGTTCAGAATATCAGCAGACACTGCATTTGGGGGGTGTGCAGGCGTGTTGTGTAACCAACTCTGTTAAAAACTCAGGGTGATTTTTCATAGGCTTAGGGATTACTCTGCACAGCCAGTCTAAAGAAGTCATAACATCTCCAGCAAAGAAAATCCAGAAGTAACAGGTAGAAGTCCCCTCATTTAGATTCAGTTCCACTCCCTCAGCAATTATTTGCTGCCTTTCCACGGTAAGAACACCATCCCAGAGAGGATGAAGATGGGCCTAGGACGAGAAAGGCAGTGCCTGCTTTGTGAGAACTGGGTGGTTATTTCAAGAGAGGGCTATTACCTCCAGATGAAGAAAGCTGGCTGACAGGAAATGACTTAATTGGTCTTGAAGAACGGTTTAAAACACAGGATGTTCAGAAGCCAGGGAAAAGGCTCTGGGTGGTGAACACAGGAAACGGAGGCGAGAAAAGGTATGAAGGTCAGCAGTGAAGGGAGCCAGGAGTGAAGGCTGCCTGAAGCAGGGAGACACAGGGCTGGATACCAGTAGCACGGAACAGCCCTTCAGACGAGATTTACAGAAGGCTGGAACGTGGACAGGAGGGATCTGTGAGCAGCAGCCATTTTTGAACTTTAACAGGACAGAGCACACAGCCACAACTGGAGGTCTTGGAGGCATCGCACTTAAGTAGGGTTTTCTTTTCTTTCCTTTTTTTTTCTTTTTCTTTATTTTATGCAGGAGTTGTTTCCATGCCATCGGTTTTTGCTTCTCCAGTTTCCTCTGAGACACCTTTTTCTTCTGTGCATTCTCCTGTCCTGGCTTTGGAACAATTTGTTCCTTTTCCATGAGGATCACGTAACGTGGCCGGGGGAGCCCATGTATGGGTTGACCTGCCCTGAGCTTCTGTGCGTTGGCCTGCACATCTTAGGTGCCTTGTTCGCCTGGATGAGTTCAATGACCGGAGCACCTACATCTAAACCCTTAAGTCCAGCATTACTCTCTGCATTTTAAAGCATGTGCAGCAAAAATTCAGCCCTCCTCTCTTTGGCCATCGACCCCACTGTTTGGCCTGGGCACACCTCCCAACTCTACCATTATACCGCCGGAATGGCACACCTTGATTCTTTAAAGTGACCTCCTTCAGATACTTGGTGGCTTTTCGGATATGCGTTCCCTTGATGGCCTGGGCAGTTTGCCGGGTGTTCTTAAAGTGAACATGAAGATTCAAACCTCTTGATTTGCATGACTTTGTAGGGTTTTCTGGAGCAAGAGAGTAGCGAACCATCTTCAAGAGTCACCTATGTAGGCTGGAGAGAAGGCTCAGAGGTTAAGAGCACTGGATGCTCTTCCAGAGGTCCTGAGTTCGATTCCCAGCAACCACATGGTGGCTCACAACCATCTATAGTGAGATCTGGTGCCCTCTTCTGGCATGCAGGCATACATATAAACAGAACACAGTATACACAGTAAATACATAAGTCTTACAAAAAAAAAAGTCACCTCTGGCCACTTACAGGAAGAGGAAGCCATAATAGGCTCTCTT
Source organism: Pachyuromys duprasi (assembly GCA_028658305.1). NCBI lineage: Eukaryota > Metazoa > Chordata > Mammalia > Rodentia > Muridae > Pachyuromys > Pachyuromys duprasi. The sequence continues at coordinate 31,637,261 of CM053743.1, forward strand.
AACCATGCTGCTCCTTTTGACCTCTTCAGGACATGGCACCAGAAGCCACCTGGACTCCCTAGAAATCCAGGAAGCGGTACTGGGCTTGCAGTACCATTGCCAGCACTTGAATACTGTGCTCAGCTTTGGAGGACCACCATTGTATGAATACTACCGGGGGTGAGGCTACTTTCCCCTTCATACTCTATTCTGCAGCTTTTCCAACCACCTCAAGCTTCCAGAACTGATCAACTCTGACCAAGTACTGAGTGATCCCCAGTCTCCGGCATCTTTCCGTCTTCCCACTAAGACAACTTTTCTTGTAGTCCAGCAAGAGTAAAACAAAACTTTTGAAAGATTTATCAGCAACTTAAATATATTATAAGCACATAGGTAAAAGCCGAATGGTGTTATAATTATTCAAGGTACTCTAATTATCCCTATACATTTAATTAAAATAATATTCTGAATTAATGTTCAGAAATGATGTACTAGTCAACTTTCAGATCTCATAAATCCATGCTATATAGACCACTTTGGTGAGTTTTTTTTAATAACCTCTTTATCTTTCTAAATGTTAAGATTACGGGAATATTCATTTTTCTTATTTTTCCCCTCACTGTCTACCCATCCTTTTCTCCTTTTATTTTACTTTCTGCATCTTTATCTTCCAATCCTCCTATTGAATTATCTGCTCCCTAAATGATTAATTTCTCAGAGCCCTTCTTTATTCTCTGCATGAACATCAAGCCTGCTCTTTATTCATATATTCAGGATATTCTTCCTATGTCTGGGAGGGTTTAGCTCCACGCCCTTTGAAGTTTTCTTCTGCTCCCTGCATTCCGATTCCTTTGAGCTGCCTTTTTTGTCTCTCTCTGGCTCAGCCTCTTATGCTGGATGCTTTCATCAAAAGCCCCACGATGCTTGGTTGGTCATTCATATTTAATAATGAGTCACTAAGAATCTGATTTTAGGCTTAGCACATGGTATGAATTCATAGATTTCATCAGAGAGTATTTAGGCAAAAAGCCAATTGTTTTTTTTTTTTTTTTGCTTAATTAATAAAAAAAGTTTCTGGTTTTGTTGAGACGGGGTCATTCTGTAGCCCAGGCTAGCCTTAAACTCACTGTTTCACTCTGTAGCCCGGGCAGGCCTCAAATTTGCATTCTCCTTCAGCACTTCAAGTGCTAGGATTATAAGTGTGTCCCACACCACACCTGCCTCTGCCTCACACTTCTCATTAGTTAGTTTATAAGCTGAGTCGCTACAACAAACAGGCCATGAAACACAGTAGCCCAAACCAGTCAGCTTTTTTTGTTTTGTTTTTTGTTTTTCCAGACAGGGTTTCTCTGTGTAGGCTTGGCTGTGGTGGACTCACTTGGCCTCCAACGCACATAGATCTGCCTATCTCTGCCTCCATGAGCGCTGGGATCACAGGCGTGTGCCACCGGCTTCTTTATTTCAATTTTAACATCATGGAAGTTGATGAACGGTTCAGGACTTGTAGACCTGGCAGTTCCTTCATCCTCAGCAAACACTTCTTTCTCCCTGTCTCTTCTTTCCTCCTTCCCTTGTTCCTCTCTTCTCCTCCCTTCCTTTCTTCTATCCCTTCTCTCCTTCCTTCTTTTTCCTTTCTTTCCTCTCTTTCTTCTTTGTATGAGAGTACTCATATTGGGTGAGTCTATGTGTGTGCCTGTATGTGTGTGGTCAAGAGCTTGCTGAGTACAGCACCAGTGAGACCCAGGGATCTGCCTATCTCTGCCTCCTCAACAATAGGATTACAATCACACATACATATCAGGCTTCCTTGTGTGTGTGTTGTTGGATGGGGGAGGGTTCTTGGCCTTGAAACTCAGGAACTCATGCCTGCAGAGTAAGCATTTTTCATTGAGGTTCCCCTAAGCCCCTGATTTAATGGGCACTATGGATACATGCTGATTGGTTTTTATCAACTTGACACAAGCTCTGACACATCTGGGAGGAGGAAATGATTAGGAACTGAGAAAAGGCTTCTATTTGATTGGCCTGTGGGCAGCCTGTAGGGTACTGTCTTGAATGACGATTGATGTAAGAAGGCCCAAGTTCACTGTGGGTGGTGCCTTCGCTGGGCTGGTGGTCCTGGGTTGTATTAGGAGAGTGGGCTGGGCAAGCCATGGGGAGCAAGCCAATAAGCAGCACTCTTCCATGCTTCTGCCCCTGCCTTCAGGTACCTGCCAGGAGTTCCTGCTTTGGACTGTGAGGAGGACATGTAGACTAACATTCCCCCACCCCCCAAGTTGCTTTTGGTCACAGTATTTTATCACAGTGATGGAAACCCTAACCAAGACAGGATGAACCCCAGAGCCATGCTGCATGCCCAGTTACCTTTCCTTCTACTCTGTTGCTCTGGGATCCTAATGTGCTGTCCTTGCCCACGAGGTTGAGGCTGCTTCTTCAGCACCAACACATCCAGCCACTGAAGACAGTGGAAATACAAGGACAACACATTTCTTCTGAGAGAGTCTGGCGGGTTCTGGACTCTGCTCTCTGGGGAAGGACACAGGCGCCTGGAACCAGAGTCTCTATCTAGGCAGTCATGCTCCTTGCCAAAATGTGAGGGAATATTAGACTAGACATTGGACAACACTGAACCCTTCTCTAAAGCTGGTGCTTTCAAATGTCGGCATCCTCAGGTTGTTCACGGTGGTCTTCCACCCACTTACCCCCAGTGCTAGGCTGCTGATAGCCACTGTGCTACCACACTTCCCCCACCCCCTTTCTCACTAGGGCTGCTTACCCCTGGCCTCCCGTGTCTGAGTCTCAGTCTGGTTGCTCCCCGATTTTGTTTCCCCAGAGAACACAATTCATAGTTCCTATGGTACAGAAGTCTGATTAGCCATCGGCTGGAACAGGCCTGAGAAACAGGGCCCAGCTGTGCTGTGGGCAGAACTCCCTAAAGCCTCAGGAGCAGCCTCCCACCCATCCTGGCCTCTTGTGTTTCTTATGCTCTCATTCCCGGGCCTTTTCAGGGGCTCTTAGGGTGCCGTAAGGAACTTGGCCATGACTTTCACGCTCAGCCATGGATCCTTTGCCACTTTTTAACCCAGAGATTCTAGTTCAGGGTTGCACGTGTCTCCTGAGCTCATTAAAAACAATGCTCGTAATCTGTTCCTTGCTCTCTTCATTATTTAGGAGACTCTAAAGAGGAGGAGGAAGTAAAAACAGATTTTCTCCATTACCTCCACAACAGGAAGTTTAAAATCTGCATGCGATGCTCTCGTGGGAAATTTTATCTCAAGCCACAAATATCCATTTGCTTAAAATAAGGACAGTTTTATTTTCAATTCATCCTGTGGGCGTATGCTCATGATCTCCACAAAGTAACCACTAATTGTATTTCATCTGAAGTGATCCTTAAAAAGCTTATTGGCAATGGTATCGGAGCACACAGTTGTGAAGCCAAGCCCCCACAATCACTGACTAAATGTATATTAAATTTCTACACTTCCTTTCAAATGACCTTCACAGGTATTCTAATTGTGACATGGATAGTTTCAGGGTATTGTATCTTTATTTATAGTTTAAAATAATTTACAGAGAGCCTTCTAATATAAAAATTTTGTTAAAGAACTTAATATAAGGTAACTCTTCATTCCAAAAGACAAACTGTCTTGTTTGGGAACAAAATTTGCCTTACGTATTGATCTGGGAAAAGGCTGGGGTCTTTCCCAGTTCCTACTTTCTGCTCTTGTGAGGTCATGGACACCGTTACTGTTTGGATCCGAAATGTCTCCCAGGTGTTAAATGGCTGGACTGCCAACACTGGGCACTCCTGGGAGGCTCTGCCTTGAGGGAAGTCTTCAGGTTGCTGGAGACATGCCTTTGAAGGGGACTGTGGGACCCAGTCTCTCTTTCTGTCATTTCCTGACTATGACAAGGACAGTTTTGCTCCATAACACACTTCAGCCATGATATGACTCCACATGCTCAAAGCAAGGTGGGCAGAACACTCTGAAACCGCGAGCCAAAATACACCTTTGCTCTTTTAAAGTCAGTCACCTCAGGTATTTCTATAGCAACGGAGACTTGACTAATACATGCACAGAATACTCTTCAGAGTCTTCCGTGGCCAGTCCTACTTATGTCTAGAAACCACCTCAGCTGTCGCCTCATACAAGAAACCTTTGACTGTCTCCCAGCACACCTCTGAAGGATGATCCACTGCTCTACCTGGGTGTTCCCACAACACCGGCTCTACCCTAACAGCACTCCCTATATGTAATTATTGGTTATTTGTCAATCTCCATCACTATACCGTGTGCTCCCGGAGGGCAAGGTCCACGTATGGTTGATCTTGACATTCCCAACACGACAGATCCCAAGGCACAAAGGTCCTGTCAGTAGCAGCTATGCAGGAGAGAAGGGCTGCGGTGTATTCTATGAGCACCGTGACTATACTTCGCTGCCTTCTGGATAAGTCAACCATGGAAGAACACAGCCACCAGTGGAATGAGGGCTCTGTCTCAGACTGGGCCTCTGAGAACGAGGTCCTGTACTGCTTTCAGCACTGAAGATGGTCCCTTCCCCACATCACACTAAGGCTGCCAGGATGCTGGCCAGCTGCTGGAATGAGACATCCCCGTCCACAGCTGTCTTAGGGAGGGTTTCATCACTGCAAAGAGGCACCACGACCATGGCAACGCTTAGAAAGAAAAACATTCAACGGGGCCTGGCTGACAGCTCAAAGGTGTAGTCATTATCACCACAGTGGGAAGCAGGGTGGCATGCGGGCAGACACGGTGCTGGAGAAGAATCTGACTTCTACATCTAGATCTGTCAGCAGCGGAAGGAGACTGTGCACCACACTGGGCATAGCTTGAGCAGAGGAGACCTCAGAGCCTGACCCCACAGTGACACACTTCCTCCAACAAGGCCACACCTCCCAAGAGTGCCCCTCCCTATGAGCCAAGCATTCAAACACACGAGACTATGGGGGCCAAACCCATTCAGATCACCACAACAGTCATAGTGACCACCCAGATGGACTTAACCACAGAGGCACTGATGAAATACCTAGGCTTGGGAAGAAGCTTAGAGAAACAGCCTGAAGTAGCAGAAGACACACCCAAGAGCCTTTTATTAACCTTGAACTTTGAGGAGTAGGCATGTAGTTGTGTAAAGAGGAGAGTACCACTCCCTGAACCTTGCTTAAAACTCTGATTGCCCTCGTAGGACAAAGAGGAGTCTAAGATGAGATGAAGGTTCTGATGAATTTATTTCTTCCACTTATCTGTCTTGAGGTAGCTGCCTCCCAGAGCCTCAACCTGTGTCAGATGCCACTCTGCCTCTAACTGCCACTAGGTGTTCCAGGCCTCATTCAGGGCACTTCCTGTGGCCTGATCAGAAAGTCATATAAGTCATGATTTACTATAAGCCCTTTCCTATACCTTTTGAGACAAGGAACTATCTCCATGTTTATCATACGAATCCTTTGCCTCATAACTTTGTGTTTTCAGGGCCTAATACATACCTGGATCATAATAGATGAATAATGAAAAAAAATGAAATGTTCTGAAATCTCATTGCTTTTCCAAAGGCCTGTAGTAAGTTTGTAAGTTAAGTAATTCCTAATTTTCATCTGATTCACTTCACACACGATCGTGTAGGTAAAACGCATGTCCGAGTGTAAAGGTTTTGGTTTTGCTTTGAGATGGGGGTCTGACAATATAGCTCTGGCTGGCCTCGAACTCACAGTCTCTGTCTCCTGCTTGGCGGGATTAAAGGTGTGTGCCACCACATTGACTCCATGTGTGTAATCTTAGAGTTATACTTCAAGACGGCAAGTTTTCAGGTATTTGTAAGAGAAAACTTTTAACTTTAGGATGGTGTTCTTAACACTCGGGTGTCTGCAGCCAGCAGGAGCAGGCCCGGGCTGTTCTGAAGCTCACTGGTACTGACACTGATGGTGGTTGGCTTTAGTTTCAAGGTTGATTTTTACCTGACAACATGCATCCTATTTCTACATTTAGAAACTGTTTTTGGTTTTTTTTTTAGGTGCAAAGATGACCTCAGTTTCCTCCAGGTTTAGTACTGCTTATATGCATTTAGATATCCATTAAGACATTGATCATTTTAGCTAAACCTGGAAGAAATGGAGCGTTGGGGTCTCTTCCTCGTCATCCTTGGATGAAAATGGAGCAACTGGTAACACTTTACGATAGAAGTCTGCACGCCTGTAAGTCGAGCATGACGAGGACATCAGTATCACAAGGACACATGGGATGATGCCTCTTCATGTCACTGCCTGGTATTCCATGGGTTCTGGTGCATCTTCACAGAACTTGCATTCATTTAATCAAACACGGATCCAGGCTGAAGGTGTTTCCATTTTTATTTGTTTGTTTGTTTTCTTAAGTTCACACAGGGCAACTTTTCTTATAAAGAATTTCTCAAGAGGTTGCAGCATAGAAAATATGAAAGTTCTAAAAACCAGTGGTGACTATTAGGTCTCTCTGCAAAGTTCTGAGAAGACTGTAGATATCTTCCTGATTTTCCTCCACCCTGCTCCAACCCCACCCAACTCTGTGTTGTTGAGGGACCCCTACTTCTTCACTGTGCCACCCCTCCTGTGCTTCAGAGAAGGGTGGAAAGTCAAACCGAGCCGGGCTGCAAGCCCAAAGGCAATTCCTCCCTTTATCTGCTAGACTGAAGCGGTTCTCAACCTGCGGGTCGCAGCCCCGTGGGGAGTCAAACGACCCTTTCACAGGGGTCACATATCAGATATGCTGCATGACAGGTATTAATATTATGATAACAATATCATAATGTCAAATGACAGTTATGAAGTAGGAACAAAAATAATTTCATGGTTGGGGTCCCCACAACATGAGAAGCTGTACTAAAGGGTCACAGTGTTAGGAACATGAGAAGCTGTACTAAAGGGTCACAGTGTTAGGAAGGTTGAGAAGCACTGTGCCAGGGCACCAGGTTAGAAATGTGACTGTGCACAAACAGACGCCTCAGCAAGACACCCTCAGCCAATTCTTCCCAAGGAGGAGTCAGCTTAGGGTACTTCAAGATTTGGGATGTGTAATCCCCAAATATGGCTTCTAAGAAAACAGCAGAAGATGAACAGCCATGCTCACCTGCCCCTTGACCTTCTCTCCTGAAGCAAGACTCTCCTTGAGAGGTACACTGCCTTTGGCCAGAGGAGACCTTAGCACTGAAGGTCCAGGGACAGGAGAAGCGTCATCAGCTTCTTCCTGTTTGCTACCAGAGATCCCACACTCTCCAGTCATGTGCACTCTTGCCTGTCCTGCTCATGAGTAAGTCACACAGAAATAAACATGCCCTGTGCTTTTGGGTCTTCATTTTCCTCAACCCATGTAAACTTTATGTCGAATTTGTAGGCAAATCTATTTGTTGTTACAGGTTCCTCAGCTATGAACTACAAAAAGGTCAAGCAGAGAGACTTCCCTTCCAACACGGACAAGAAAGGCTCATCTGTCCTCATCTTGTAGAACAAAATGTAGTACAAAATGAATCAAAGACTGAATTGTCGTGTGAAACCTAAGCCCTGGGCTCTTACCTTAAAATAATTTCTTAATCGTCTTCGTCCATCTGTCAGCACTCCTGTCTCGTTTTTTACTCTGGAATTCACTTTGTAATTACTCAGCTCTGCTCTTTTCTCCTCAGTTCTAAAACTCAAGGGGACTTTCACCAAGGTAGGTCTAGTAAGGCCCATAATCTTGATTGTCAGCTCAGTTGCCCTGCCCTTGGCAGCCTTGCAGCCTCATCTGGCAACGAGCCACGGCGGGTTCCTTTCAGTTTTTTAAGCATGCCTTTCTTTGGGACTTTCCTTCCTCATTGCAGATCTTTCCTCTGATTCCTGCCTGGATGCCGACCACTCATGTGTTAGGTGAAATATCGCTTCCTCCGTGATACTTAAACAGTCGCTATACAGTTAGTGCTTCTTTGTTATCATCCTGCACAGAACTAAAGACATGGTTTCTTTACGTAACATTCCTGGCTATCCTGAAACTTGCTTTGTAGACCAGGCTGGTCTCAAACTCAGAAACCCGACTACCTCTGTCTCCCGAGCACTGGGATTAAAGGCACACATATCCCCCCACCCCCACCCCCCTCCCAGCTAGTTAGCACTCTCTTTTACTCTGTACTGCTCTTTCACAGTTCTTACTACTCCTATATTTATTCCAGTGACTCTGTTTAATATCTGTTTATATTAGCAAAAGAAATGCTCAATCAGGGCAGAGCTCATTGTGGGTACCACTGTTTGCTTCAGACAGAGCCCCTCCCAACCTCCCAAAGAAGACTCATCGGCTGAAGGCTTGGTCCCAGCTGGGGGCACTGCTGAGAAGCAGTTGGGTCATGAGGGCACTGACCACAGTTAGGTTATTCCATTGACAAAATCATACTGAATGGGCTGTTAGGAGGTGGACCCAGTGAGAAACAGGTCACTGAGGGCAAGCTTTTAGAATTCCCTTGGGACTTCCGGTCTCTCTGCTTCCTGGTTACCATAATACAAGCAGCTTTCTTCCACCGTACCCTTCCAAAAGAAGTCACAGCAATCCATATTCCAAACTTTGTGATATCCCCCAATCCCCACCAACACCACATTGTGTCTCTTTGTCTCTGAGGGATGTGGTCTCCGTGTTACACACTTTCTATATATTTAAGACAGAAACACCTGGCATATGTCAGTTCCTTTTCTGTTTGCCTTCTAACTTTTCTTGTGCTACATTTTATAGCACAAAAGTTTTAAATTATGTCCGGTTAAATCAATTTTTTTTTGTCCTTTTATGGTTGCTTAGACCTTTGCTTTAAAAGTTGGATGTGTTCAGGTTTGGGCGTGGTTGGAACCTGAACACATGACACATGACCTTCAATTAGTACTTTGCAGTCAGTGTCCAAGGAGACTGAATACTTGTGTGATCTAGACAGGCATTTCGTCTGCTGCCTTCCTTCAGAGGGATCAATTTCATTTCTCAGCCAGCTCAGCCTTCATGATGGAGATGAGCGGTGGAACCTAATGAGCCGGTAGCATCACAGAGTATGCTGATCGCACTCTTGTTCCTCCTAGGAAATGAGTAATCGGGAGAACAATCCTTCCATAGATACCTCACAAACAGAACGTTTCAAAGATCTGCAGCACTTTACGGTTTCTAAACAGAATCCGTAAGTGGTTCTTGAAAACTCAGGCAAATCCAAATTAAACGTCTTACCTTTCTCACTGTTGACTTAATAAAAGCTCCATGATTTATTGCTTTATGACACTCGGTCAGATATGAGGGAACAAGTGCTTTTATGTTTCCCCTGCCCCCACTTTATCTCTTGTAGGAAAATCTATTTTTATCTATACGAAAACAGGGTGAGACATTTCATTTCATTTAAATCCACAGCTTGCAGTCCATCTTATCAAAACACATGGATGCTAATGCCTTGCTGAAATCCTGCCCTGGAACACAGTGTTACTCTGTTCTACGAATCCGAGTGGAAGGCAAAGCAAACAGCACACATCATGCCTTGGAGAAAATCAGGGAGTTCCCTTGGCTTCAGCAGGACTAGATTCTGACTGCTAGGTGTGTATTTTCAGCGTTAATCTTCCATCTACATTCTAGCTGTCTACTGAAACCCTTCCGCTTGAACTCATACCATGAATAATCACGTTACACAAGAGCGAACAGATCATTATCGCCACCCTTTTCCAATTCCTGGTACGAGTATGGCTTTAGATGTAGTCAACTCTTGTTCCTGCCTTTCCTACACACTGTTGACTCCTATTCACACCGCCATCATTCTTCTCTAAGCATCTAAGCCTCACTCTCTCCTACACACCTTCTACACCCCTTCCCCTACCCTTTTGAGCCATGGTCTCACTTAAGCAGCCCTAGGTGGCCTGAAAATGTCTATGCAGACCAAGCTGACCTTGAACTTTTATTGAACTCTTAAAGATCCACCTGTGTCTTCTACGCTTTGGAATTATGGGCCACCACACCCAGGCATATTTCCCTCTCTTTCAAAACCTAATTTTTAATTGTATTACGGTTTAGGAATTTGGTGGGTTCACAACATAGTTTGTACTCATGTTCACGGCAGCGTTATTGCTAACAGTAACATCAATCTAAATGTCTATCAACTGATAACAGAATAAAAGAAATGTGGCAGAGAGCCATAGCATAGACTATTGTTCAGTCATAAATAGGCTTGAAACACTTATTAATTATACAACATGGATGAACCACAAAGGTCACACACTCGCTGGGATTGAGAATATAGTTCAGCAGTAGAGACTGTGCCTACTACAGATGAGCCTGTCAAAATAATAATAATTCATGTGACTTAATGTACCAGGGTGGGTTGGTTCCCATGGGGGACAACCCCCCTTCTCTGAGGAAGAGAGGGAAGAATGGGGGGAGGGGTGTGTATACAGGAACTGGAAGGAGAGGAGGGGGGCTACAATTAGGATGTAAAGCAAATAAATAAATAAAATTTTTAAATGTGAAAGAAGGTAGTCATAAAGGGCCACGTTGCTGTAATTTAATTTATGTGATGGTCTTAAAAAGGCAAAACTAAAGGGATGGAAAACATGATTGCCAGAAGCCAAGGGAGGAAGGGTAGGTATCTGTTTGGAAATTTTAAAATTAAACAGTGGTGACTGTTGCATGATACATAATGAAAGAAAAAACAACCCGAGTTGTAGACTATAAAATCGGAGATTTTGGTAAATACAGCTCTCAACCTTCACCAAAGAAACTTTTCTTTTTTTTTTTCCCAGTCAGGCTACTACTGAGCTCCATGACTGGTCAAAATGAAGAGAATGAGTGACCAATTGAGACATCTACAACATGTCCCTACACCCAAGGCTCAGGGAACACCACAGGAGAAGGGGTGAAAAGATACAAGGGCCAAAGAATGAGGACACCTGCCGTGAGACTGTCTCCTGGACATTACAGGGATTCTCTAACCAGGAAGTGTCAGCAGTGTGACTGCTCACACGAGGCCTGCATATTCAACACCAGTTAACGTGCCAACATTGACTAGGCCCCACCCCTGGGGATATCCAATTCCACATGGGCAGCCCTAAACACATACACATAAGGGCAACAGTAAATGAGCTCAGAAGGATGCATATATCATGAGTTAAAGAAGGTGTACATAAGACAGAACAGCTGATTGTTACACACTCATATAGACTTCATCATATACAATTCTAGAAAATAAAAGCCCAGCTTTAGTGATGGGTGACATATTAGGGGTTGCATAAAGAAAGGTGAGAAGCAGTTTCAGAAATAAGCAAGGGAGTGAGGAGGAGGGTTGTGCATCTCTACTCTTAGACCGTGGGCTTGGTTTTCATTTTTCTCCACATTTCTAACCTTTTCTAACTTTTTATTTAACTCGGCAGCATGAGCATTTTCAACATGGACCACTTTTCACTCACGCAATCCACGGAACAGAACTTTTTTTTAAATGCTGATTTCTTTCTTTTTTTCATAATTTATTTTTATTTTATTTTGTGTGCATCAGTGTGAAGGTGTCAGATCCCTTGGAACTGGAGTTACAGACAGTTGTGAGCTGCCTTGTGGGTGCTGGGAATTGAACCCAGGTCCAGTTGGAAGAGCAGACAGTGCTGTTAACCACTGAGCCATCTCTCCAGCCCCCGAAACAGAACTTTTTATATTTACATACATTTTACAAACAAGTAATTTGATTCATGAGTATCTGTTGAGTACCTACTATTGGCCATACTATATGTTATCTGCATGTTGGTTGTGCTTATTGGGCGACATCTGCTGCCCTGGCCCTGCAGCACTCAGGAAAATACCCATGCCGTCAGGTTAAGTAAGAAGCCGGGATGCAGATCAATCAGTCCCCTCTGTGTAGCCATGTCTGTGTATTCAGACATACATAAAAGACGCTCCTCCACTGACGTGAGCTATTTCCCAAGCGATTCATCACCAGTTGAAAACAGCTCAAGTTGAAGCTACATACCACAGCTGCGCGCGGCCCTGCCCAAAAGTGCTCGGATCACATGGGTCACCTTCCCTAAACTCACAGAGTTCTCTGCAGTTCTTATTGTCATGAGGCGGCACCGTGTCAGTGAATGTACCCCCCCCCCCCAGGCTGCACGTACAGCGTGGCTGTATTGTAGGTTTTCGTTATGTCTGAGGTAGTCTCAACTGGCAAGCCACGCGTGACACAAGGTTGAGAATGAGACATTCTCATTCATTCACATGGTTCTCAGTTCATTCAGGCTACTGCAACAAAATGTCAATGGACCATAACGTCTGAACAATGTAAATACAGTTCTTGCAGGCAATTGTGTTTCCTGAGTATGCCTCTGTTCAGGATTGAGGTGCCAGAAAAATTAGTGTCTTTGTGGGTCCCTGTCTTAGTTCAGGTTTTACTGCTGTGAAGAGACACCATGACCAAGGCAATTCTTTTAAAGGAAAACATTCAATTGGGGCTGGCTTACAATTTCAGAGCTTTAGTCCATTATCATCACGGCTAGACACAGGCAGCATACAGCCAGACATGGTGCTGGAGAAGGAGCTGAGTGTTCCACATCTGGATCAGCTGGCAGCAAAGAAGAGACTGTGTTCCACACTGGGCAGAGCTTGAGCATTGAAGACTTCAAAACCCACCTCCACAGGGACACACTTCCTCCAACAAGGCCACACACACCCCAACAAGGCCACACCTCCTAACAGTGCCAGTTCCCATAGGCCAAGCATTCAAACACATTTTGCCTAAGGGGGCCATTCTTATTCAAACCACCACAGTCCCCTTCTTCACAAGTGGCAACTTCTTTTTGAGTCATCATATGGCAGAAAGTCATAAAAGAAACAAACTCACAAGTAAACAGAGGACAAAAGGTCCCAGATCGTTTCCTCCAGGCCCTTTGCAGCTTTCCATTCACAAGTATGGAGCCTTCCCTGACCTAGTCACCTCCAACAGGTTCTGCTTTGAACCTTCGGGTTCAAGTTCAAGCGCATGACTTCCGAAGCAGACATAGTAAATGAGCCTGAAGCAAGCCTCCTTGACACTTTGCTTGGCTCACGCCTCTGAGCACAGTTCACTCATCACGACTGCTACCACGGCCATCTCCCACCTCCTTAGAGAACTTTAGCTATGACTTCAAAATCACCTTTCATGTCTCTTCTTGTTTTACCCTCAGGACATCTCCATGACATGTACTTTGTCATTTGGCAGAAAAGGAAACTTCAGCATGAAGATGTTAAATATTGACTTCCTATCTCATGGTAAGTAGCAGGGCCGAAACAGAAGCCCTGAACTTGGGGGTTTTTTAGTCTATGACTCTTCCATGACAGCTTAAGTCACAAATGTTTCCCAGTGTCCTCTGGATAATTCTATAGCTCCATGGTGGGCTCTCTACCCTTCTCCATCCTTGAGTATATATGAGAGTTTGGCATCCCACATGAGAACTGCATAGTTTAATATTTATTTCTATTTAATGCATTTTGTACTAAGCCATACTAGCTCATTTGTTAAGCTATATTACTTAAATCATCTATTATTTAATTGTTTACCGTCTTGATGCCTTGTTTCTGTCAGAAGACCAAACTTCTCTCTGGTAAATGGTGGTCTCATATACTTAAGCACCTGAACATGTACTGGCATGTGACACAGAGCAGGTGACCAGCAAAACAAGTTCCAGCAATCTGTTTAGATTTCAACATAGAGCTTAGTAATATTTGAGGATGTGGTCACTGAAATGCCTGGATTACGATGAGACAGAATTTCAGTGTGAACAAGTGAGGTACCAGGCTGAGGGGTGAGGGTGGGGCAGGTGTGCAACATCTGAAGCTCTGAACTTGTGTGGTGTGTGTGTGTGTGTGTGTGTGTGCGCTGTCTGTGTGTGTGTTTGTCTCCTTAGGTAAATTAAGATTAAGAAAGAAAACTAGCTTCAGTGCTGAACCTTCACTGAATTACAGATGGAGATTCAGTTGTTCCTGAGGCACAGGAAGAGGAAGGAGTGGGCACAGTTAAAAAGAGATAACCAGGAAGATCACTGGTAGATTCTGTCTGGAGAGCAGAAACCAGCTACGATCTGTGAGACAGGTATGTGTGAGATACGACATGCCTGTAACTGGCAACAAAGAAGACTACTCACTTCAAAATTCCTTTCTTTGCTTTTTTCTTTCTTTTCCTTTCTTTCTTCTTTCCTCCCTTCTTTCTTAATTTCTGTGTGTGTGTGTGTGTGTATGTGTGTGTGTGTGTGTGTTTCTAGACAGGGTTTATCTATGTAGCTTTGGATGTTCTGGAACTTGCTCTGTAGACCAGGCTAGCCTCAAACTCAGAAATCTACTTCCCTCTGCCTCTAGAGTTCTGGGATTAAAGGCATGCATCACCACTGCTCAACTCGCATAATTATCTTTTTTTAATTAATTAATTCAATTCACATCTTGGATATAAGGTCCCTCCCTCCTCTCCTCCCAATCCCACCCTCTCTCCTGCATCCTCCCTCCCCCTATTTCCTCAGAATAGGGCAGCCCCCCTATCCAGACACCCCAGCTCATCTAGTCACATGAGGTCTGAGTTCATCTTCCTCCCCTATGGCCTAGAAGGGCAGTCCCAACAAGGAAAAGCAATCAAAAAGCAGGTAACAGAGTTTCTATCAGAGATATCCCCAACTCTCCTGACTATTGGGCCCACATGAAGCCTAAGATACGCATTGGGTATTTATAAGCAGAGGACCTAGGCCCAGACCACGCATTGTCATTGGTTGGTGCTCCAGACACCACAGACCCAGAAAGACACACATGGTATGTACTCACGTATGAATGGATTTTGGTCACATAGCACAGGATAGAAATACTACAAATGCACGAACCCCACGAAGATAAGTAACAAGGGGGACCCTAGGGAGGACGTGTAAATGTCAATCACAAGGGGAACCAGGATAGATATGGCCGTGGAAGAGTGGGAGCAAATCAACCTGGGCCCACATAATTATCTTTAAGAGGGTCTGGACTGCCTTTGTTTCTGTACATAAAATTTTATCAGAACATGGGTACTCCCATTTGTTTAAGCACTATCTCTGTTTATGTACTACAAACTGCACAACTGTCTCCGCTGAGTCCATTTATCTCACAAAGCCTGAGATAGTAGTTCTGTGGTCCTTTACAAAAGTTGGCTGATCTCTGCTGCAAATGTGCTTTCAATAAGGTAGCCACAAAGGGGAGAGAGAAAGGAGGCCAGAAGCTATTAGCTTCATGAAGGCCAAGAAGTTTCCTTTGTTACTGAAGACACATTGCTCTAGCCCCTGATCTCATTGCTTAACCAGTCCAAGAGCATCTGTCTGTGAAGCTGAGATTCTCTTCATCATTCTTGTGCTCTGGATCTTAAGTACCAAGTCTGGCTAGGGTTATGCTCTAAGCTCATGTGCAGAAGGAATTCAACGGATAGAAAAAAGAGAATGAGTGATTTATATGATTGTT
Source organism: Pachyuromys duprasi (assembly GCA_028658305.1). Taxonomy (NCBI): domain Eukaryota; kingdom Metazoa; phylum Chordata; class Mammalia; order Rodentia; family Muridae; genus Pachyuromys; species Pachyuromys duprasi. Next base: position 31,652,698 of record CM053743.1, read on the forward strand.
GGGGAAGTCACTACAACAACCACCTGGTCTGAACAGGAAGTAAACCGCAGGTTCCTTTTTCGGTGCTATAGGTTGGCCCCGGGGCCTTGTGGATGCAAGAAGGGAAGTCCTCTAGCAGTGTGATACAAACCCATTTCAGGCTAACAGGGCTTTGGGAAAGCGATTAGAGTGCAAGGGCTCTGACTTCATCAACTGATTAAGCCACCGAGGGACTCAAAGGCTGATCGAGTTATTGGGAAGTCGTAAAGGTGGAGCTTGGTTGGCAGATGCCGGTTGCTAGAGATGTGATTTCTGGAGGACCCTGAGGGCCAAGCCCCTTCCCATCATTCCTCAACTTCCTGGCTGCTATGTGAGCAAGTCTGCTCCGTCACAGGCTCTCTGGCCCCACGCTCCGCTTCTTCTCAGGCCCAGGGCAACAGACCCAGCCAGCACTGGGTCGAAATCCCTGGAACTGCAAGCCAAAATGAATCTTTCCGTCTTTTAAATTGTTTCCCTCAGGTAAATTGTTCCTGTCACAGAAACGAAAGTCTCACTAACGCAATCCCTCATATTTTCAATTATGTTTAATGGAAAGGGTTTAAAACTCTTAACACAGAATATAGAGAACAGTCTTCATATTTTGCTGACTCAAAATCATCATAGTAAAATGTAGTGTATCAAAGCCTTCTGAGGTCATTAAGGGATGAAGGCTAACTGAACTCGTGCTAAAGAGCCAAGGATACAGTTTCTTTTATCTCTGCTCATCCTCCCTCATTCGCACGAGCCATTATGCATACCAGGGATACCAGGAGTGAAAACATCTAAATAAAGCACAAAGCTCATGTCCAAATCCCAAGAATCCCCTCAAATGCCCACTTAATCAGATGACTTGGTCTAATTTAATTCTACAATCATCAGACATCTACAATATGCCTCTGCAGGGCCAGTTAGAGTGCTGGATTCAACAAAGCAGCAACCACACATCATTAACAATGGTTTCTGCCATCTGTCTGTCTATCTATCTACCTACTTATCTACCTACCTATCTACCTACCTATTTATCTATCTACCTATCCTATCTACCACCTATCTATCTATCTATCTATCTATCTATCTATCTATCTATCTATCTATCTATCTATCTATCTATCCTATCTATCATCTATCTATCTACCTATCCTCTATCTACCTATCCTATCTATCTATCTATCTATCATCTATCTACCTACCTATCCTATCTATCTATTATCTATCTATCTACCTACCTACCTACCTACCTACCTATATACGTGTATGCATGCATGTACACACATGAGCATGCATATGTCACAAGCACACATGCACGCACACACATGTAAACACACATGAGGCAACCTACCTAGTATTACTTGTCCTCCAATGGAAGAAAACACACCACCAATGAACCAGTCTCAAAAAAAAAAAAACAACAACAACAACTAAATATGATAGCACCTCAATCATTACCAATTTATAGAAAAACACAGAGGGCAGAAAAACATATAAACCACCACACAGAGGAACAACCAGCAAAATCCAGGCTGTAGGTGGCTCAACAGAACAAACTCATGATATTCTAGAGAAAAAAAAGGAAAAAGTAACAGAGGGCAAACGTCTGGACCTTTGGATAGATACCTCCATTCTGGTGCTCATTAAACGCACCACACTGAATGCCAATTTTTCTCCTTCCTGGGCTGGAGAAATGGTTCAGAGGTTAGGAGCAGTGGCTCTTCTTCCAAAGGTCCTAGATTCAGTTCCCAGCAACCACATAGTAGTAGCTCATCAACTATCTAGATCTCTTGCCCTTTTCTGGCATGCAGGCACACATGCAGGCACAATACTGTATAAATAAATAAATAAATAAATAAATAAATAGATACATCTTTTTAAAAAGATACGTATCTCCTTCCTAAGATAACCTTTTTTTAGCTTTATGTAAAATTTTCTAGAGATTTTAAAATTAATTTACAAGAAAATACCAATCTACATTCTTTTCTCTCCTCATAAAAATATGTGTGCAGGCCAGGTGTGCTGGCACACTCAGGGAGGCAGAAATAGGCAGATCTCTAAGGCCAGCCTGGTCTACAAAGCCAGTCCAGGACAGCCAAGGTTTCCCAGTGAAACCCTGTCTCGAAAAACCAAAATGAAAAAACGATGTGTGTAGGACATGCCGTCATTGCTGTCTCTTCCTGGAGTCTTGCAGCACATCCACTGTGTATTCCTCACTATAGCCCTGCACCCTCCTAGCCACATCCCACGAGGCTGCAGGTGGGAACTGGCCAGCATTTAAAAAGGTCTGACTCTACCCAGCAGGGTATTAAGGAAGATGCCGAGACTCATAGCCAAACTTTGGGCAGAGTGCAGGGAATCTTATGAAAGAAGGGAGAGATAGAAAGACCTGGAGGGGACAGGAGCTCCATAAGGAGAGCAACAGAACCAAAAAATCCTGGGCTCGGGGGTCTTTTCTAAGACTGATACTCCATCCAAGGACTGTTCATGCAGATAACCTAGAACTCCTGCATAGACGTAGCCCATGGCAGCCCAGTGTCCAAGTGGGTTCCCTAGTAAGGGGAACAGGGGCTGCCTCTGACATTAACTCAGTGGCTGGCTCTTTGATCATCTTCCCCTGAGGTGGGAGCAGCCTTACCAGGCCACAGAGGAAGACTATGAAAGACAGTCCTGATGAGACCTGATAGTCAGATGGAAGGGGAGGAGGACCTCCCCCATCAGTGGACTGGGGAAGGGGTGTGGGAGAAGATGAGGGAGAGAGGGAGGGCGGTATTGGGAGGGGATGAGAATGGGGGCTGGAGCTGGGATACAAAGTGAATAAATTGTAATAAAAATTATATTTTTAAAAAAGGTCTGATCATGTCAAAAGCCATTCGGCTTCTGCTCTTACCTACAGGATCAAGTTCAACTCCCCCCCAGGGCACAGCATTCAGTCTCTTTCATAAACTACCACTCTTATTAAAAGCCCTAAACCCAGGCAGGCTGGACTACCAGCTACATTTTTGAAGGCACAAAGCACTTTTTTTTTTCTTTGCACAAGGCTATCCTTTGCCTGGAATTTCCTTTCGGCCCTTTGATTACTGTTTTGCTTCCTACCTGTCCTTCATGGAGCAGCTAAACTGTTATACATCCTTTCAGAAGCCTGCCCTCACCTCGCACAGGCAACCTACCAGGGGCCATTCTGTTCTTCCTCCTTCAGCCACGCCCACAAGGCCCTCCTCCTTTCCTTCAGAACTTTGAGATAGTATATGGCACAGAAGCACACTCCTCCTAGATTGTGACTGTGTAATAAATGAATAATCATGATTTACAACCAACCCAGTCCCCTTCCCAGGGGGTCCTGTTCAAAGAACGGGATTTCAAAAAGAATAGCAAATACCAAGATTGGGTGGGGGCTGGGGGGAGCAGTCCAGGAGAAACAAATCTCCATCCCAGATGGTCTTTGAAATTAGCATCTTGTATTATTTACTGTCCACCCCAAGAGCTGCCCTGAGGCTCATCTCTTCTTTCAACAGGACTCAACAGGCTTTCTGACTCCTTCACACGAAAATGAGTTGTCCATTGGTGTGTGCGCCATCTAAACCCCACTGCCTGTTTCAAGGTGAAGCTAGGATTTGGAAAGCCAGGAAGTGCCCTGCAGCAGCAAACACCTGAAACTGTTGTCTTCCTAATTTATCTGCTATGTTCACCTCCCAGGAAGCAAAGGACTTCTTCTCAGTTGTTAAGTGAGTGAGGACGTATCTGAGCGTATGGGGACGTATCTGTTGGTAGAGATACACTTATCAAATGTCAGTGACACAGGTGTGGCTGCTGGTCAGTGACACAGGTGTGGACAAGCAGAAGCTGTGTAACTGGCCTCCTAGTCCAGCATCCTTCCTGTATGCCTAGAGGTGAGCTACAGGGCGCCTTTACTCCCCACCCCCATCCTCTTTCAGTCACAAATAATCTCCTTCTGTCTATTCTTGAGTTGCTTTCAACAGTTCCTCACACTTCCTCCCCAAAACAGTACCATGGGTGTGGTGGTGGCCATTCATGTTTTCACAGATTAGACCGACCCTTACCCAATGCCTTTCAGAATGTTTTACACTTGAGCACTGACTTACTACTGAACTTCTGTCACCTCTTACCTGCTGGGATCCTGACGGTGAAGGGCTGCTGCGGGCTCACAATACTGTGTATGTGAGCTCAATACCCACACTGCCCAGTAAATAGAAAGCTGAGTATACGTGCCCGTTATCACAATAATGGACTGCAGAGCCTTGGCCACAGTCTGTTTCCCTAAAACCCAGCTCACTCTCCACGCCCACCACACAGAGCTGCCTCCTTTCCTGCCTCTTGCTTCTCTCCTTAATCTTAAACGCTGTTTTCATGTGTGTTTCGCATCTGGTCCTCGGAGCCCTCAAACAAAGGAATTTTCTGAATCTAGGAGGACTTCTTTTGTTGTTGTTTTGCTCTGTTTTGTCTTTTTTTTTTCATTTTGTTTTTGAAGATAGGGTTTGTCTGTGTAGCTCTGGCTCTCCTGGACTCCATTTGTAGACCAGGCTGGAACTCACAGAGATCTGACAGCCTCTGCCTCTCTGAGTGTTGGGATTAAAGGTGTGCGCCCAGGTCAGGTTCTTGATTCACCTTCACACTCCCTCTTGCAACAGGGGGCAGAGACGGTGGGAAAACCCCCTGTTAGTCTCCCTCGGGTGGTTTCCTCCAATTCACCTACCACTCAGAAGGTTCTGAAGTGTCCCATCATTTAGCCTTTCTGTTTTCTCATGTTCAGGATGCTGTATTCAGGGCAATCAAGGTTAAAAGGTAGGCCAGGCTGCACTGCGACTACTTGGCCAAATACCAACAATGATGGCAGATTTATTGTTCTGTATTATAGCCCAAAATAAATGAAAGGGACAATAAGATTTTTTGCCTGCATTTTTTTTTAACCCAATAGCTTTGTAGGACACAGACTATTTTGGGCTGTTATAGGAAGAAAATTCCTGCATATTCAAATACACACTAGTCATAGGCTGATTTGTGTCTCCTTTGACCTCAGCAGAAAGGTGTACTGGACTCTGTACATTGAGATCCATTGACTGTGACTTTATATGGAGACAGGTCATTATAACAGCTATCAAGTTAAGATGTGGTCATTGGGTTAGGCTGTAATCCAATATAACCGATGCCCTTGTAAAAAGGGGGAATTTGGACTCAGACACAAACAAAGGAAGATAAAGTGAGAGCATACAAGCCAAGGAACACCTGCTGAGGAGGCTCAAGGGAGAGCCTCGGAGGGGGTGGCGCAGTGCAGAACTCAGAAGGGATCAATGCTGCAGACACCCTGATTTCCAACCTCTAGCCTCCAGAATTTAAAGACAACCCGTTTCTGCTGTTTCAGCTGCCCAGCTTGCGTGCGTAAGTTAGAGCACCCCTAGGAAACTAATACAATCCCAGAAGAACAGTGAGTTTCCAACAGCCTCCAGACAGCACTGCCAGGGACCCACTCCTGGTTAAGAGGGACTGAACCTCTGTTAAAAGGAAAAACAAAACCAGCAACACCAAACAAACAAAAACAAAAAACAGCCTTGCTAACTGTAGGAGACACATCTGAAGTGCTCACTCACTTCAGAATCCTTTCTTTATTCATGTAAAAACCAATTTAAATGACAATTCTAAGTACTCTTTTGCCAAGCTAGGGTATAGAAATTAGACACACATGGGTGTATGCTCCTCTCTCTCTCTCACACACACACACACACACTCTCTTTCAGAGAAAAGCCCTCTGTTGTTAGGTCTTGAATAGGTCGGAAGTTCCCATAGTTCTTGTAGGCTTAACAGATGAGACGGGAACAGCTGCTTCTTCAATACACAGTATTGTCTTAAAAAGATGCTCAGAGCGAATTACAATTAGATTACAGAGCTGTCAAAGAGGGTTATAATTACAGCATTTATTCACCACATTTACAAGCCAGACATATACAAAAGGAAGTGAAAGCTGAAGGAAAATCAGGAAAGCCCCGTTCTACATTACTTACCTCAGCAGGAAATCTGACGGAGGGGAGAGGGGAAGCTAGGAGACCCTCGCCATCCACAGCTAGGCTTTGTTTCCAGGCGCTGGAGGACACGAGCTGGTGGCAACCTCTTTCCTTCTCAGTTGGAAGAGCAGGGCCAGCAAGGTTGCCATGACTCACCCACAGCTACAGACAAGCAAGGGAGGCGCTGAGGCCAAACCAAGAGCTAGGCAGCTCCTGCCAGGAGGCTGAGCAAAGGGAAGCAAAATCAGGATGGCCAAACTTGGCCCCTTGTTTTGGTCTCATCTATAAGGGCATATTAATTTACCCAGTGGCTATTTATCATGCAGCTCCGAGGGAGCTTGGAAACTGTCTCACTCCTGCTAAAATGACACAAAGAGAAGAAGAGCATGCCCACTGCCACTTATGCTGGTCAATTCCCTTACTGATCAATAATGCATTTAGCACCGCAGGAAGAGCGATGCAGCCCACTCGGTCACCTCCAACCTCAGTATCCCAGAGATAAACGATAGAAATGTTTATGCAGCGAGGAAACTCCTTGAAGGATACTAATTTCAACAGCTAGCCAGACTCCCATCCCTGGATTCAATGAAGCAACAGACAGATACCCACTGTGTTCCTCGTATATGTGAGATGCCACGCGAGAGATTAACAAGGAGAAGGTGTGATGTAGATTTGTTTCTCAAGAGCTCACGGTTCTTTTGAAAAGACTGGGTGCACAGGAAGGGAAAGGAAATTAAGAATGACCTCCGCCCCTCCCCCAAACATGATAACTGCTAATCCAGTTGTATATATAAGTGCAGTAGACTTTATGTGCCTCTCAAATTCCTATGTTAAAATCTCAACCCAAGTCCATGTCCAGAGAGTGGTATTAAAAGATGTATTTTTTGTTTTGTTCTGTTTTTTGTAGGGGATTATGTGGAAGAAACCCTCCTGAATGTGATTAGTACCCTTATAAAAAGGGCCAGAGAATGATTCCTCACCTATTTCATCATGTAAGGTTGCAATAAAGAGGTATCTCAATGAAGAAGGGGTCCTTTTCTGACACTGAATTTGCCACCACCCTCTAATTTCTCAGCCTCCAGAAATAAATAAGACACCAGTCTACGGTATCTTCCTATAGCCACCTAAATAGGCTAAGACAGGAAGTTAGACAGCGAGGAAATTGCCTGATTCTATCTGGCTTCTCACCTCTTCTTTCCTAAATGGGACTCTATACAGTATTTTTTGTTTGTTTGTTTTAAGCATCTTCAGGTTACCTGTTTTCTTTCACCTGAAAATATACTCTACGACACCATTCAAGTATCTTTTCTTATGACCAGCCAGTGAAAACTTCCTCTCCCAGAGCAGCGTGAAAAGCTCCAAATCCATCCCCTAATTTAAAGTATTGCTTAGTTTTAGTGGAACAAATCTCTGGGCTGGGGGGGGGGGGCAGAAAAACATCTCTAACAATGTCACCTGTCATAAAATCTAGGACTTTATACAGGAGTTTTCCTTATTTAGAGAATGAAGAAAATAAATGACATTATTCTTCTCTTCTGTGCCCTGGCTAGAACACACACACACAACCCTTTTAACACAGTATGATAGGCAACTGGAAAATTATCAAAACTGATCTGTGATATGGGGGTCTTTTTCATTTAAACTCAGATTTTGCATCTAACTTAAGGTAATTGTGTCGTTCATATTTAATAGTGTCCTGGATTCAAAATGGGATGGGCAGAACTTGATCTCAAAGGTAATTGTGACAGGGATTGCCAGCTTCCCTCCAGTAGCTGCTCTTCCCCTCCTCAACAAGGCTGAACTCTGTGCCTTGTGACGAGGTACCCTGTTGTGTTTTAGAAAGTTCACAGCTTAAGCTCTAGTTCATGGGATACTAGACAGATTCAGAAGATGTGCTCAAGGCAAGGCAGGAGCTTTTCTTCTCTCCTTCCCTCCATCCCGCTGCCCCAAACATGGTCGCGGTGGCAGCCACCTTGGAGCACAGAGTCTCATTTGCCTTAGATCTTTTTAATGGTGAGAATCTCACATTTCTATAAGATCTAGAGAAAATATGGAGCAAACGCATTCACTTATTATATAGTACCTTTGCACATTTCTCTATTCACACACAGGCTCTAAACTCACAGGAAGAAAACTGGTTGGGAGGATTACCATGTCTCTCTCAAAACCGCAGGACCCAGATTTCTGCCATCAGAAAGAGCAGACAAACTTGGGGATACGTTAGTAAAAGTGAGGACTGTTTCCTGTAATGGAGACCAGACTTCTTAAGTCCCAGACCAATAAGAATATGTGTTCGTGTACACACACACACACACACAAGGTGCCAATGAATGCCCTTTCCCTAGTACTTTTGGGCAGTTACACCTTTATACCAATTTTATTATCAAAAAGCACCAAATTGTAGCAGACTGAATTGCAGTTAAAGATGACTTCTAAAAAAGCCTCTGCCTATTAGAGGCAGAATGGCAGCCAAAGGCAGGGCAAGGGGAGTTACAGTGATAGGTAAGTTCAGATGGAGGCCGGCCTTTGCTGCTGCTCCTTTCAGCCCCATTCCCTCCCCACCCCACCCCACCCCACCCTACCCCCATCCCACCCACCCCACCCCCATCCCACTCACCCCACCCACCCCCAGTGGCAGAGAGAGCTGCTTACTCTCAGCCTTTGCCTCCTTGTCTGCTGAATCCACCTTTTGACTATCTGCAGGCTCCACCTGTGCCCTGCTGCGACTTCTCCTTCAGGAGACTGTTACCAAGGAGGGAACAGCGAGTTCCCACCTCAGCCCCCTCTCCTAATGTGCAGTTTCAGGGTTTGACTGGCCTGCCTCTCTGCCGGCCTGTCTCCTTCTTTTCACCCTTTAGCATTTCTGTTCTTTTATTAAACGCTGGCACTGTGCTGCACACGGTCCCAGCGGTGAAGTCTTAAGTCCGAATTACTAGTGATTGTTCTGGAAGTTGCAGGGCTTCAATCTTTGACATAGTGGGCTACTATCCATCTTCAGCCTTTACAAAAAGGTACTATTAGTTATGTTCTTGGGTCTGGCTGGCTACTGACCTTCTAGTTTTAGTCTTTGTCATCATGATCCAGAAATGATGTCCACTTTGCGCTCTACATTTCTCACGTCAATTCACATTTAATGACAGAATGCTGTTCAAGCGTTTTTCTGCCTATTTATCAAGTTTGCCAATTACTTACTTTCTTTTCAAATCGGCGAAATTCCCCGCTGTTTCACTGAGGTAAATGGCTGTTAGAGACTTTCAGTTAGGAGTTTTAACTAAAGTAGCAGAAAGTTTTAAGAAACCGTCAGAAGGTAAGGCTTTATTTATTATTATTTCTTTAATCTTGCATTTCTTTTGGGCATATGGGGGTGTTGGTATATGCATATATGTATAGTAAAATGTTAAGATTTGGTCAAACTATATTTTCCCATTCAAGTACAAGAAAAAATGTTCTCAAGGCTGCAAAAAGTGTACAGTTGTTAAATAAGTTGTAAACAAAGACTTGAATGTCCAAAAATAAGAAAGAAAAGTTCTGAAGGGTTGGTGAGGTGGCTGAGAGAGAACAGCACTGACCACCGAGCCTGACTCGGTTGATTCCACAGACCCACCTGGTAGAAGGAGAAAGCACAGCTTCCAAAATCTGCCCTGCGACCTCCGCCTTGCACAGTGGCCTGTGACACTCCATCCCCGAAAGTGTAAAAGGTTTTTTTTTTTAATATCTAAAAGTTCTTAAGGACTGCATATATAGCTTGGTGGCAGATATCCTGTCTAGCACTCACAAGGACCTGGGTTCAATCCCCAGCACCACAAGAAAGAAAAAAATCCCCTCACTAATTCAGAAATCAGGCAAATAAGTAGGGCGAAGCACACTATCAATGAAGACGAAATTAAAATTACAAATTAATTTCATATGTAAAACTTTAAGGCTCAGCCGACTGAATCCCCTAGGTGACTGAGTTGTAGATAATTTTTACTATCATGTTTATGCTCATATTTATTTTCAAAATGTTTTAGAAGAACAGATATGATGGTACATGCCCATAATCCCAATACTGAGGAGCCTCGGGCAGGATTTGAGGCCAGCCTGGTCTACATGAGGCCAGCCTGGCCTTCATAGAAAGATCTCGTGGGGGGGGGCATAGAAGGGAAAAAGAAAGGAAGAAAGAAAAAATAGGTTTATAATGGTAAGTCATTACTTTTATAATTATAAAATAAAAATTATGTCAAAATATTTAACTCTAGTTAAAATTTTTCCATATATTTTACAACTATCTTTTCCCACATGAGTCACTTACTAAACGGATAAACTGATAAATAGAAATTATTTTTATGTAGTCATTAAGTAGGTTCCTTAAGGACTTCCATTTGTCAACATTTGACAGCTTGCTCACACTGTTGTAATCTTTCATTTTCTAAAGCCTTAAGTATGTCATTTAGTTTTAAAAAAAAGTAAAGTTAAAAAAAATCACTTAATTCAATTTAAAAATGTTACCAAGTAAGAAGTAAAATGTCCTCCAATAGCAGGCTGGTCTGTAAGTGTGCTTTTTTATGAACAGGATGTGGAATTGCCACGTGTCCTGTTTTTGTATAGAAACGTATCACACACTAGTGTTCCGGGCAGCAGACACATACACCCTCCCATCTGTCTACCTCATAGCCAATTTAGCCACGGAACAAAAATCCCCAGTTTTTTGCTATTGCCAATACAGCACCAGTGAGTATCCTTATGCATGTGTATTCATTTCAAGTCATTATTTATTGAGATGGGATCTAACTATTTTTCTCATATTCTCATAGTTGTCTCCAACTCCCGGGCTTACTCAATCCCCCTGCCTCAGCCTCCCAAGCAGCCAGGACTCCAGGTGTGTACACAAGAGTTTAGCTGCACACATATTTTTTTTTTTTACAGCTTACTACTTTTATAGAGTTATTAATGTTATCCACTAGAGAGGATAGAAATGTTAAATTTAATGAATGATACCCAATTAGCCTCTTGAGAGTTCATCAGTTACATTCGTAATATGTGAGTTTCCACATTTCCAAATTCTTAAAGGCGTTTATTGCTGTCAATTTTTAAACTGTCCTTTACGAGATGTCTTCATTGGCCTCTCCGGAGACTGCCCTTCTCCCTCCTCCTTACACAGTCGGTTCTTCCGTATCGGTGTCCACAGTCATTGTCTGCCCACTGACCGCCTCTGTCTGGTTGTCCATGGTTACACCCTCACCCCTCCATGCCCCTGTGTGTTCAAGCGCAAATCACGCCCTCACCATGCTGAGTACAAGTTTGCCCTGGGTTTTCAGGCCCAGCATCCTTCATGCTGAGTACAGTTTGCCCTGGGTTTTCAGGCCCAGCATCCTTCATGCTGAGTACAGTTTGCCCTGGGTTTTCAGGCCCAGTATCCTTGAAGGTCATAGCACTTGTGTTAGTTTTGCTCTATTTTTACGCCCTTGCAGACAGGCCTGCCATACTGGCCACCAGCCTCACGATTCCGAAGGCCCTCGGAAGTTCTACTGTAAAGAGATGGTCCAGGGGAAAGCACCACAGCACCGCAGCCGCAGCCATGAAGTTATTTTCTTTACCGAAATAATTTCATGTGCACACACACACAGCAGCAAGAACCACAGCACACAACAGCAAGCTGTGAGCAGCCTTAAAGAGACAGAGCCGTATGCACGCACAAGAAATTAAAAAATAAAAATATGCACATGTTCATCAGTCCACATGAAAATGCCTGGATTTTTCTGTTCTTTTCTTCCTTCCTTCCTTCCTTCCTTCCTTCCTTTCTCTCTCCTCTCTCTCTCTCTCTCTCTCTCTTTTGTAGACAGGATTTCTCTGCTCTGGCTGTTCTGGAGCTCACTTTGTAGAGCAGGCTGGCCTTAAACTTGCAGAAACCCACCTGCCTCTGCCTCCCAAGTGCTGGGATTACAGGTGTGCGTCACCATGCGCAGCTCAAAAATACCTACACTTTTTTAAAGAGCTAAAATAAAATGCACTAAAATTGGCAAGAGTTTGGTTTGAGTGATGCACTGCAGACCTTTTCTTCAAACTAATGTTATTTTAATTTCATTATTTAAACAAATTAAAAAAAAATAAACAGCACTGTCTGTTCAACTAAAAAAACAAAAGAATAGAAAACCATGTAAGTATATGGCTTCAAAAGACTAATTCTATGGTACACGTGTGCGTTATGTCTCAACAAAGCTGTCTTTTCTTGCTTGTTCCTTTTTCTTTTCTTCCCTTCCTTTTTCAGTTTTTTTTTAATTCTTTTTACCATTTTGTTCTGCTTTAAGAGACAAGGTTTTGTTCTATTGCCCTGGATGGCCCCCAAACTCCCCAGCTCATGGGATTCTCAAGCCTCGGCTTTCAAACAGGTTGGGTTACAGGTACTCACCAGTTAGTCTGCCTGCCTAACGAAGGGTTTTTATTTCAAGTACAATTTGATAGTTAGAGATGCATGTATACATATGTTCTAAAGAGGAGACCTCTACCCTTTCTGGTTAGTACTTCTGTGAATGTAAAATCATTTAAAAATGTGAAATCTACTTAAAATATGTTGCAATTCATTATTAATTTTTCACTGACTTTATGTAGATATTCTGGAAGTCAGCTGGCAATAATGGTCAGTGAGCACGCAGCTGAACGTGGCTCCTAAGGATTGTCCCTGAAGTGAGGTGTCAGGACATTAGGAAACAGCCAGGCGAGTTTATCCTGGGAGAACTTACATGTCCTTGTGGAGACTGAGCCAAGCTCCCAGAGCGCCCCGCAGACGTGGCTATGTGGGACGGAGCACAGTGCCGGGCAGAGAATAATGAAACAGACGCTTATCGCATCCTGTCTGCTCCATCCCAGACGCTAGGTTCTCGGTTGGCCATGAATGAAGATTTCATTGTGTTGAGCATTTTTATGTAAGAAGCTCTGGGTTAAAGAGCCACAGGGAATAAATTAACTCCATTTATCAACAGCATAACAAATGGACAACAGCCCTCCGGGGCGACTCCTCCGTTAGAAGGCCCGTTTGAGGGGATGGGAGTGCAGCTCAGTGGGTAGTGCCTTGCTTCACTGCATGAAGTCCCGGGTGTGATGCGCATCACCCTATAAAATCGGGTGTGGTGGCACACGCCTGGAACCCCAGCCCTCCTAGCCGGATTCAGGAGGATCAGAAGTTCAAGGTCCTCCTCAGCCACGTAAACATTCTAAGCCACAAAAAAAGAGGAGAGACCGTGCAATAAAAACATAATTTAGGCTATGGCAAGAGTCAAGGTGACCTAAGATGAAAGTGACGTCATTTTACTGTAACCCACTGGTTTAAAAAGAAAAAAGAGACTTCTGAATGTGTTGCTTCTACACTTTAAAAGCAAATAGAAAAATAGGATCAGTTTGTATTAAAAAAAATAATAGTACGTGGGAATAAAAGAAGAAGTCTTATCATACAGGACTCCAGGCTGGGGTCTGAAAAGCCGGACGTTTAAGTCCGCTTTAGAGGGAGGTGTGGCCGCTGTGTTTAGAAGGTCATTTCTCAAGTGGAGGAAGCATGTGGCTAGACTGTTGTTCGGGGCGCGGCTAGACTGCGGTCACCCACGCAGACGCCCTGCGGGCATCCTCCTGCTCCGCGTCTGCAAGGCACAGGGTTTACTGCAGGGAACCTAAGCACCTGTAACTACCCGCCTGGATTCCTCAAACCTGCACCACCGACACAAGCGCTGCTGTGAAGGCCTCCTTCCGCCTGAGACAAGGCCCCATCCTTGCCATTTGTCCTTCAGCTAAAAAAAAGTTCATCGAGAGGAGGGAACATATTTTCTTTTTCCATTCTGTGGAAAGCAAATGGCACGGGGCCATGTTTTTACGAATAGCAGGTATTGTGACATGTAGCACCTATAACTTCGTAATAATAACAGAAAAAAAAAAGCCTCTCACAAGCGGAGATTTTTCTTCCTCGGTTTCTCCAGAAGTTCCTCACAGTGTGAGGCCCACCTGCTATTTTGTTTGTTCCTAGATCCATCCCAGATGCTATCGCTTCCCCAGCCAGGGAACAGGTGGGAGGAAGCGCCCACGCGAGGGAGGAACCAGATCACCATCAATCATGTGTTTCTCTGGTTAAGCTCTAGGGCCACCGGCTAATGTCAGCCCTCTCTGCTTTGTTTTTGACGTTCATGGCTGTGGGCTGCGCAGTTTCTTGTGTCTAGAGGAAGTGGCAGCCTAAGCTTTACAGCGACAGAGAGCCCTCACTCTCTTCCCTAGGCTGGCCTCTAGGCTCAAGAGATCCTCCTGCTTCAGCCTCCCGAGCAGCAGTGATTATGTAACTGTGCACTACCACACCTGGCTTCTATGGAGGCATTTTTAAACCCAGAATGCAATCTGGAATCTTAGCGGTTTAAATGAGAGACGGTCTGGGACGTCCACTCTTTTATGCCTCCAGATAACATGCAATGATATAACTGTGAAGATGAATCCCAAAGCAAGGTAGAGCTTGTGATTTCTAAGGAGAAAAGACAAGACAGGTGTAGGAGAGGCACGTGAGAAGAGCGGAATACATTTAAAAATCACCCCACACAAGGAAGCAAGGCGAGCTCACGGGCTTTGCAGCCTCTCCTGGGACTCGGTAAATTTCATTGTCTAAGTCACAGAAAATTACAGTGGGGCATGGCTTTCTCAGTAAAGTCACGTCTGCGGGTGGTGGGTCTCTCTGAGAGGGGATGACAGGAAGCAAGGAAGGAACGCTCAATCTAAGCATAATGCAGAGCGCCTTCCCTGGCTGTCCCAACCCCAATTCTGATTTCCATCTTCCTAAGGAGAAGCGTGTGTGGCATCGAAATAAGCCATTTCCTACTTTCTTTTTAAGTACAAACTGAGCTGCAGAAAAGGTCAAAGGCAAAGCTATACCACATGTGCGAATCTAGCAGCGAGAACAGACTGTTGCTCTCATCTCTTCGTCCCACCAAGAAAAGCAGGGTCAGTTACTGCCACTGTGATCCAAGTCACTGCTGGGACCTTCGCAGTGGGGAAATGAGAAGAACTGAAATCAGAGTTTAAAACCGCACTGTTAATAAAAACATAGAGAGAAGCTGGGTGCGCTGGCACATGCCTGTAATCCCAGCACTCGGGCAGGCAGAGGCAGGCAGATTTCCGTGAGTTCGAGGCGAGCCTGGTCTACAGAGCGAGTCCAGGACAGCCAGGGCTACACAGAGAAGCCCTTTCAAAAAACAAAAAACAAAAACCACCCTCACCCCCAAACCAAATAACAACAAAAAACAAAACAGAGAGAGGGCCTTTAGTAGGGAATGTTAATTTATCTGGTATTGGTGAATAAGGAGGCTAACTAAATGCTAACCTTATGTGTAAAATGTTTGCCTGGCATGGTAGCACATGCTCATGATCCTACCACTTGGGAGACGGAAGCAGGAGGAGAGCAAATTTGGGTAACACAGACACCCTGCCTTAAAAAAACAAAGACAAAACAAAACCATGGCATTTTAAATGGACATTTCTCCATATTAGATTATACCTTAGGTAGAAAAGGTCACATCTCAGAGCTAACACTATGGAGCTTAGATGCAGTAAAGTGATGTCTTGAGAGGAAAATGAAGTGTAAAACCTTGTTGGTGGCCCCTTTGCCACGGTGCTGGAAAAGAAGTTTCCCGCCTCTTTCCGATGCCAGCTATCATTTATTAGGCTGGTGAGCCTGGCTCCAGCATCCGCTTTGGCTTTCTAATTTCGTTGCCTCTTGTACCTGTGAGATGGGAAATTAGGTAATCCAGCATGACAGGACTAAATGTAGGACAGCCACTAAGTGCCAAGTGCAGGCCAGAGTAAAGTTAGCCGAGGTGCCTGGCCTGGCTTTGTTTATGTCTGGTGCTCTGCTGGGTCCAGGAGCAGAGAGGATAGAGCACAGATGTTCGTGAAGTAAATCCAGGCATTTTTGTACACAAAGAACAGCAGGGGAAAGATAGCGTCTGTCTCTTTAGTTGGCAACTCATCGCACCCACTCGGTACTGTACCTGAGACTTGAGCACTCAGAGCCTCGCTGTGGACATTCTTTGTTAGTCTAATTTCCTCCGAGGCCATGGCTTTTAATCGTGACTGAAATAAAGAGTACAGCATGCAAACATGTGAGCACAATGCTTATGGGGACGAGGGGTGGGCAGACCCCCCACTCACAGCATCGGTTCTGCCGGTCAGGGACGTCAGCTCATCACCTTTCAGCAAGCTGTCGAGTATAAACGTAACAGAATGAGGGGGGAGGACAAAGTGGCACCCGTGATCAAATACTGCCACACTCATCGTTTGGCACGGTGGACACAAACAGCACACCCAGCAACAAATGCAGTTTATTTTTATCGTCCTATATTGCTAGTTACAATGTGTTTCCATTTTAAATTCTGTCACAGCCTCTGTCACACCCCTGACCCTTCTCCGGAGGAAGAAGTTTACTGTGTTCCTCAGACCTGAAACAGACAGGTAGGATTTATGCAGGGTCAGTTTCCTTTTTATTAGCAGCTGGGTCAGTGTTTATGCTGAGTCCAACCACTTAACCCCTATACCAGGCGTGAGCAAACTGCATCTCTTCAAATGTTGAAACCCTTAGCATCTCCACAATTCTATTTCCAGATGATCTCTACATTCACAGGGGGGAATGATGCAGCTAAGAGTCATGGCGTTAAGCAAAAGAAGCCAGATGGAGGCAAATACTGCATGTTTTCTCTTACAAGCAGAAGCTAGATGGAAATTGTATGTGCATATGCATGTGCACATACATGTGTGTCTGCACATGTGTATTCATATGTCACAAAACTCAAAAGGGGACCGTGAGAAGAGAGGAAGAGATATTAAAGAAATAGGCTGGAGAGATGGCTCAGAGGTTAAGAGCACTGGCTGCTCTTCCAGAGGTCCTGAGTTCAATTCCCAGCAATTACATGGTGGCTCATGACCATCTATAATGAGATCTGGTGCCCTCTTCTGGCATGCAGGTGTACATGCAGACAGAACATTGCATACATAATAATAAATAAATCTTAAAAAAAAAAAAGAAAGAAATGGGAAACACAGAGCAACAGAATACATGTAATAGGAAAGCAGAGCCCGGAATGGGGAAAGAAAGCCAGCTGGAGGGAGGCGGGAACATGGGAGATGAGAACAAATGATGTGAAACTAGAATGACGAATATGCATGAAGATGCCTTGGGGAAACCCATCACTTTGTATGCTAACCTGAAATTTTAATTTAGAGAGCACAAAAAAGATCTCTAAGACCCAAACATGCACCTTTTTGTTGTTACAGAATTTCTTTGGGGCAAGTGAACATGGTTATAAAATAGCATAATATGTAATAACATTTTCAATTCTTTCTACATCAGTTTTCCCAGTAACTCAAAATTATTTGCAAGTATTCACCTTTACAGATATTGTCTATTAAGAAAAAAAAGTAACTCCTTGATGGGAAAAATTTTTTTTGAAGCCTTAAAATCTCTATAAAGTCAAAAAATATACTTTGAATGTACATTAGTAACTTTTCTTCTCGCTATGACAAAATCTGACTGAAGCAAATTAAGAGAAAAAGATTTGGCTTGGCTCATACTTTAAAGGAACCTGGTCTCTCACGCCCAGGGAAGAAGGCGTGGCTACCTGGAGTATCGTGGTCCAGGCGGCTGAAGCTGGCCACAAGGCCTCCTTGTCTCTCTGTAGTCTCACACACACACACACACACACACACACACACACACACACACACACACACACACACGCCTGTCTCTGGGCACTGCCTTGGGAAAGAATTATGTATGGTAGCTCTAACGATGCCCCTAGCTGTTCTCCAGAGAGTGAGCTGGTGTAAAAGATCAAGCCTGCCCCTCTTGGCTCTCTGGCTTGCCTTCTCACCACGTGATCTTTCCCTCCCACACTTGTTTCAGCCTTGATTCTATCCATCATGACATGACACAGCCAGGGCGCCGGCAGCACCAAGACTTTGAACTTCCAAAGGTGTGAGCTAAATACACTTCTTGTGTTTATAAAGTACACTGCTTTGGATATTTTGTTATAGCAATAGAAAATAGACAAATGCAGTTTATTTTTATCTTCCTATATTGCTAGTTACAATGTGTTTCCATTTTAAATTCTGTTGTTGTGGGGTTTTTTTTTTTTTTTTTTGTGGGGTTGTTATTGTTGTTTTCCAGAAAATGAAATTCTGTGTGCTTTTCTGTGTCATGACTTCTGGTAAATAGCACGTTCATCTGGTACCAACCGTTTTAACTAGTATTAGCAAACTGTCTCAGCACCACAATGCGGTCTTTTAAAGACTCTCTCTTACACCTTACCGTCTGTTAGTACTGCCAGTTTTGAAGTATGCTTTTCGTTTCACTACCATAAGCTTTAAGCTGTTGTCCTGTAGAATGGCTCCAGCTGTGATCAGCGGTCCCCTGTGATAGCTTTCTAGGAGAGCGCTGTGTATCCTTCCCCTTCACAGTTACAGCCAGGCTTGGGCTACTCTGCTCTCCCTCCGGCTCCCACGGTCTCCAGCAGCAACTGTGGTAAGCAGGCTGCATGTCCGTATGCCCCTTCTTCTTGAACATCAAAGTATGACGTGATGTCTTTAAGTTCAGAATTCTTTTTTCTTGATTTGGTCCATTCCAAGGTCTTAATTCTTTTAAAAGATTTGTCACACACACACACACACACACACACACACACACACACACACACACACATGTGCGCGCTCAACAGAAAACATCCAACCAAAGACACTTTTAATCAACATTACAACCAGAAAGTTTCGTCCAGACACTTTCTGGAGAGATGACTCAGAGATTAAGAGCACTCGCTGCTCCCCAGAAGACCCTGGTGCAATTCCCAGGACCCACACTCTGGCTTACAATCATCTGTAATGCTGGTCCCAGGGCATCCACCGCCCTCTTCTGGCTGTCTCTGGTACTGCACCCATGTGGCGCACAGATGTACAGACAAAACACCCACGCACATACAATAAAAATAAAAGGGAAATTTTAGTTTTAAGAAAAGAAAGTTTCCTCCCTTAGAGCACATTCGTTACTTCTTGCTTCTCTTAATTCTGCTGAATCAATTGCTATGATAATGACCAGTCTCAGCATAACTGTCACCTCGCCACGCCAGGGGCTAAACTACGCTACAGGCTTGGCTGTCAGGGCATTTTCTCCGCTTTCCATGTGTCAGGCTACTCAGGCTGCTGTCCTGAGACATGACAGACTAGAGGCCAAAGACGGAAATCCATTCTCCAGCTCTGGAGCACGGAAGTCCAAGGTGGAGGTCCAGAAGATGCGGCGCCAGGGGCGGCCTCCTTTCCGGTTCGCTGGTGGTGTCTTCCAGGCATGTCCCGCGTGGCTGAACGGCTAAGCGTGCTCTCCGGAGGCATCTTTCACAAGGGCCTTACTTCCGTTTGTGAGGGCCCTGCCCTCACGTCTGATCCCCTCTTAGCGGCCTTGCCAGCTGCCATCACCTGGAGGTTTCCATTATAACGCGAGACTCGCGCAGAAAGCGCACAGAACTTCGGGGTTACTTCTGTTTTGCTGGCCTCTGCGCATGCTGTGGTATTAACCGGCCTCTCTTCGAGTTTAACTTGGTATGCACAGCTTAGCCGCCTCCTTAGCTGAAATGGCCAGAGGTAAAACTCCCAGTAAAGTATACTTTTTTTTTTTTTAATGGAAGAATAAGCTTACCACAAAATGTTATTTTGCTTTTACTTCTGTGTACAGTAGGCTCATAGTTTAGTAGTTTAGAAGTCTTGAGGACCTTTGATAAAAGAAACCTCAGTGGTTTTTAGAGAATTATTATTTTTCTAATTTATATAGGTGCCTCCTTGTAGGTCTGTGTGAATGCAGCGCCCATGGAGGCCAGAAGGGGGCGTCAAGTCCCCTCGAACTGGAGTTACCGGCTGTGCTCTGACTGCGGCGGGTGTTTGGAAAGAACTGGATGCCCTCTGCAGGATCACAAGTGTTTTTATCTACCGAGACAAAGCTTCCGCTGCTCATACCCTGTTGCGCATCACAGATGTGAATCTGTTTGGTTCCCCAACTGAGGGCCCCTTTCCCCTGAGGGATGCCGTCCTACTCGGTGGCTGTGGTGCTCCCTTCAGAAATTCCCCAAGGGCTGGCAACGGTGCTGAGCACCACCTGTCGCGGGGCAGGTCGTGTCCCTAGAGCCCACGACTGTGTTATTTTATGAGGCCGTGGAGGCTAGGTGGATAAGACACTGTGAGAAATGCTGAGGCCATGATTAGCCTTAATCACCTGGGCGAACCCCATAAAATCACAAGGGTCTTTTAAAGAGGGGGTTCAAGGGTGTGAGGCTCACAGCAGGAGCTGTGATGAGGGCTGGACCGGCCCACAGGCCTTAGCAGGGGCGGGGGAGAAGTGTAATATTGCCAGCACTGATGACAGAGGAAACTGCCACAAGCCAAGGAAGGCTGGCAGCCTCCCAGGCCATGCAAGAGTAGGAGTTTCTCCCCTGAAGCGTCCAGAGGAAGCGGCCCTATGGCTTGTTTTAGGCCAAGATGTCTGGGTAAGCAGCCCCCTCACTGTGGCTTGAGAGCTACGTGTATCCTCAGCTACTACGTTTGTAAGACTGTGTTACAACAGGAAACTAATGCATGTTCCCAGCTACACCGCCCAGGTCTCTGCGGATAAATCCTTTTGGGAACCTCTGATTTACAATATCCCCGAACGTCTATAATTTGGGAAGTGCTAAAAATAAAGGATCCCTGCTTCACTGTTTAAGTGAGAAATCCCCAACGGCATCTCACCACGGACATTTTAAAAGAAATCTTTCAGTTCTTTCTTCAGAGTTCCTTAGCGTCAAGCACACACCGAAGCGTGTGGAGAGGAAGCAGAGGAGGAGGATGCTAACACTAACCACGCCCCTCTTCCGCCTCCTGCCTTTTATCCCATCCAGGTATCCAGCTCATTGGGGGACGCCATGTGAATTCACGGTGTCTTCCTGCTCATTCCACGCTCCTCACAGACACCACTCGAGGCGCGCTCAATCTCCAGGATCCTTTGGGAGACAGCAGGTCGAGGAGCCGTTATGCTACCTGTGATGGAGGCAGGGGATGCAGACATCCTCCACTGAAGTCTTTCGCCTGTTTCTGAGTACCCATCAGGGCTCAACATTATGGTAGACACTGGGATGATGGTGGAACAGGATGTGATCAAGACCTCCAGGAAAAAAGCCACGGGCTCAGCGATTGTCCAGTAGAAGAGAGGGCTTACCACCAGTCACAAGCCAGGTATAGCCCTCCATAGGATGGGGTGCAGACTCTGTTCCCCCCTCCCTCATCAACTGCTGTGGGAGTCTGCAGGTAAGGGGAGGGGTCAGAGGAGTCCAGGTGAGCAAAAACATTTCTGAGACAGACACCATTCGAATCCTGGTCCCAATGTCCCCAGGTGGGCTCCTTCATTTGTCAGATGATCAAGAATATGAACCAGGGCTCTGGTGGAATGCCGAGGCTTGTTATACATCACAGACGCATATATCATTAAATCCTGAGTGTGGAGCTTCTGTCTCCATTGTTCCTCTGGGGCTGTTTTTCAGCATGGGGAGGACTTGGTGAGGCCTGTGCCCAGCACTTTCGGTGCTTTTGTATTCCCAGGGTAGTACAGCCTTCTTCATTGTTCCCTGGGAACTCTGCACTTGAATTAAAGTCATGTATTTCAAAGAACTTAGCACCAGCTCTGTGGCTGTGCATATGAATGAGGTTCTTCTTAGATAGGAAATGGCCCCTCTCCCTGCTGACCTTAGCTTTTTATGTGCAGGGTCCATTTTGGTCTCCTTAGGAGCAAAACTCTATTACTATTTGTCCTTTGTAAGCCTGGAGTGCAGAGCCCTGCCTTTTCCGTGGGAGGCGTTTGGCATGTTTGCCCAAAATGCTGAAAGGACCCTGGGACGTGAAAGCATGCCAACTCGAGCCAGTGTGGAAAAGAAAAGAACTTTTACTTATTTTAATAAGGCAGAGTTTAAAACGGGTGGCGTTTGGGGGTGAGGAACCCAGCATATTTTTCTCCCCTGGTTTTAACCTCTTGAAGAACTGAAACTGTGCCCAGGCCTATGCCAATGCTGCAGGCGAATCTAGCAGCTCGTTTCTAAAGTTACACTAGAACAAGGAAAGGACTGAGAGTGTCAGAGGGGGTGGGGGTCCCCTCCCAAGGAGCATGTTCATATGGTGTGGCCTCTGGTGGTTGTGGGCCCACCTTGTTTGTCTGGCAAACACCTTCTCCTCTTTCCAGAGGGCTCAGGTGGCATGTCCGGGAGGCCCCTCTTTTCCCTGTCTCTGCGTTTACTTTGCCTTTTGTGCTCCAGGCATCTGAGCAAAAACCACTCTCAAATATCACTAACCACACTTCACCTGGTTATCTGTTTACATATCTGAATTCAGTTTGGTGAAGTTAAGTTCACACGGCAATGCCCTTGGTGTTTGCTAAAGCTAGATTCAAAGGCTCCACAGCAGGCGGGACTCTTGGCTTTCAAGCTGCCGCCTACTGTAAGAGACAGACAAGTACACAGCTTCTTCCCAGGTCTCTGTAGAAGGAGCACAAGCAGCAGCAGACGGATGGCAGCGGGAGGGCAGGATACGAACCCCTAGACAGCAGAGTCTCATTTATATCCTTAGACCTGAGCACCGTGTCTGGTGTGTAAGCAGCCCAGTGCATGCTAATGGAAGGAGGGAGAGAGGAAGAGAAGCAGGAAGGACCTTGGAAGGAAGAAGGAAGAGAGGAGAGGAACCACAAAACTGCACCCTTGCAAGCCCATCACTAGGTTTCCTGGCCCAAACCATCCATGTACTCTGCAGGTGTTTCGAGGCTCTCGGAAGCAACTTTCTGGCGTTGAAAGGCGATTCAGCCCAATCTCGTGTGCAACGTGGAACATGATATTCACCCCTGGTAGAGACAAGGCAGCAGGAGCTCGTGTTTACCTATGGCCAGGGGTCCTTGTTAATCAGAAGAGAGCTGTGCACGTGGCCTTCACTGACTGCCACTACCACAATCCAACCCAATTTGTTGGCTCTGCAGTCTTAGAACACGGGCCCTTTTGCTACCACAAAAGGATGTAATGGGAGTTTCAGCCCGCCAGAGTCCTAATTTGCCAGGGTTTCCCACTTCTTCACCTGCGCTACTGTCTTAGGTTACGCTGGGCAGATGGAGAAGGACTCACATTTCAAGCCTTCCCAGTCCTCAGCCCAGATCCCTTCCTGAGCAAGGGCCGTTTTCCTGAGGAGGTCCCCACAGGAGATGACAGGACAGAGTATGCCTCAAATTTTCATCTCCAGCAGCTGGTATCATCTAACCCCCTCGGGAGAGACGCAGCTCTGTCGCTTAGGCTGGCAATCTAATCTCCAGATCCTCAGCCAAAAATATCAATTACAGGTTCAGCTGCTTGATGGGATAGATCGGAGTTCAAGCAACGAGAACAATGACACAAGTCAGAGGTTGCGGGGCAGGTGGCGGGAGGGACTGGGCCATACGGCAGAGGTGAAGTAAGGTAAAGCTGACTTCTCACATCTTTGCAGATTAGGTCATTTCCTCCTAAAGTGCCACTTACGCACAGTTCCCCGAGGTGGTTGTCTTGGAGGATTCATTACAAACTCCTGCTACCCTACAGCGCGTCAGCGCTCCTGAATAAGGATGAGGTTACTGAAAAATGACTTGTAGCTGCAAGTAAAGCTTTCTTTTACAAGCCGCAGCAGGTCACACACTGGCCATCTCCGTTTGCACAGAGATGGAAAGAAGATTGATAATTGCCAGCAGGTGGGGGCTGGCGATGGGGAGTGGCCGTTTCATGGGTGCAGAGTTTCACTTAAGGTAATGAGGACATTTTGGAACGGGTCGGAGCTAGTAAATTCATGACGGTGTGAATGTACTAAACATGTTGATGAGTTTATTCTCTTTTAAACCCTTTTCGTTTCATTTCAGTTTGGGTTCTTTTTGGTTTTTTTTTTTGAGACAGGGTTTCTCTGTGTAGCCTTGGCTGTCCTGGACTCACTTTGTAGACCACGCTGGCCTCAAACTCACCAAGATCCGCCTGCCTCTGCCTCTCCCAGTGCTGGGATTACAGGTGAGCACCACTGTGCCCGGCTTTAAATGGGTTATTTTACTTCATTGTGTTATGGTTCTGGGGACCGGTCACGGGGCCTCACATACGCTAGGCAGGCATCCGACCATCCCTACCCCATCACATCCCTGCGCTCTCTTCCCTTTCTTTCTTTTTGACAGTCTCAGTAAATCGCTGAGGTTGGCCTTGAATTTGTGATTCTCCTGCCTCAACTTCCCAATTAGCTGGCAGTACAGGCTTGTACCATTGCATCCAGCTTAAAAATCTTTAATCTTAGAAAACAAAAAAAAAGTTTTAAAAAGTAAATTGATAGTTAATTGTATAGTATGTAAATCTTATCTGAATATTTAAAATGTAGTGAAGTATTCATTAACTTCTCATCAATATCATCAGTTTACTGAGAAACAGGCAGAAGCCTTTATTCCCATTCCTGTGATGGAAGGATTGAGCCAGCACAGAACTTGCCAGAAGCTTGTAGTAAAAACTTAAACAAATAGTTCCTGATTTATTTGACCACACACTAATGTGTGTGTGTGTTTGTCTCTGTGTGAGTGTGTGTGTGTATGGCTGTGTGTCTGTATGTGTAGAGGCACACAAACATATTTCTCTGTCTGTGGGGTGGGGCAGAGGTTCAATTCATGTGTCTTCCTCTTCATTTTCCACCTTCTTCTTTGAAACAGGGTCACTCACTGCACCGGCTCCGATGGATGATGAGGAAGCTCTAGGATCCTCCTGCTTCTGTCTCAGCCTGCCGCTCGGCTCTGGTAGCACAGGCAGCCATTTTGCTCTCTGAGCTCTCCCGCAGCCCTGACTCTAGTACTCAACCAACAGGGGCAGACTCAAGAGCAGCAGCTATTCCCCAGCAGTTCCTAAGTGCCAACTGCATCCCCAAAGTCGGCTGAAGGTCTGGTAGTGCAGTTCAGTGGCACAGGCTTGCGTGGTATGCACTAGGCCCGGCGTTTGAACCCCAGCGCTTTCCCAAACTGTAAAGCAACAACACAACCCTGCTATATCAATTAAACAGGCCCGTGTCTGCTGGGGTCTGAACACCAGCCAGTCTGGCTATAGCAGGGAGCGGGGCTGTGGGGCGGCGATGGCATTGGACAACGATGACAGGCCATTTTAATGTGATAGAAGACTGTGAAGGCCTTGTAACTTCCACGTGCTTTCAGGACCAGAGCAAACGCATGCCGTAGAGAGCAAGGATCCCTGGAGAGGAGGCGGTGGTTTTCTTTTCGACTCTGGTGCCGGGAGGAAAACATATGCTTTAGCACACACCTCCAAAGCAGTCAGCTACTGAGCGGAGGGCATAGCAGCACCAAAGCGGATTAAGGCACATTGAGAACGAGGGTGAGAAAGACAGGATCTTGAGAGGAAGCTGCTAGGCAGAACCACCAGAAACAGCTAAAATGATGCTGCAGGAAGGTAGGTGGGGGCTGTCAATCCTCCCTTTCCACCCATACCATATAGCCAAAGCCAAGGCAATCAGGCCTCCCCGTCTCATCAGGCCTCCCCGTCTCGACAGCCTCCCTGGCCCTATCCTCTTCTGTACCATTTGCTGCGTGCTCTTCCTCTGGGTCAATTCCTTCTGGTTTGACCCCAGGAGGTTTTCTTCGCCCTATGACTTTGTCTTAACCCCCAGACTGAAAACAGCCTTGAGCATGTGCAATCCAGACTGAGATTTAGACACTCCTCTAGTGTGACTGCCTTTGGCTGGGATACCATCCACAACCACGTGTCCCTCACAGGCACGAGGGACCTTGCGGGTGTCGCTCTCCCTTTTCAGGCATCGTTTTCATGATTGGACCCAACCTACAGCTCCTTGTATGGCCTCACACTCGCAAATGGCTAGACAGGCTTCACATTTAAGAGGCTTTTACCCATAATGAACAATAAAATCTATTAGATGCTTCAGAAACCCCTAGTTTGAGTGTATCAAGCCAAGTTACTCAGGGTGTGCTGTGTGTGTATTTGAGTATGCATGTATGTAATGTTTTTTTCCCTGCTAAATGAGAAAAAATATGTTCCTGTCATTACACACAACAGAAATTGTATTATTATTATTTTCCTGAAAAAAGGCCTAAAAAGGAGAAAAGGTGCCTGTGCTCTGTATCTGTCACAGTATGAGGTGGGATGCAGAACAGAGAGCAGTCTCTGTTTGACAGGAACGAGGAGGGAGAGCCTCTCTGAGGTTGAGTTGAACAACAGTGATCCTGGGCTTGTGCCGCTCCTGGCCTAGGCTGGGAAGGTCCTGTCAAGCTCTGACCTGTTATCAAGGGCTCATGGTGGCAAGGCAGAGTCCACACTGGCCTGGTTCTGTCCTTTGGCAAGCCACTTGAGTTTCCCAAGATGGTACCTCTGCTTGCCTGGTGGGGGCGGTAATATTTCACTAAAGGTGGCTGTGATGGAATGAACTTACCTCTCTCATAAAGATAAGTTGAGGCCGGGTGCGGTGGCGCACGCACTCAGGGAGGCAGAGGCAGACAGATCTCTGTGAGTTCCAGGCCAGCCTGGTCTACAAAGAGAGTCTAGGACGGCCAAGGCTACACAGAGAAACCTTGTCTCAAAAACAAAAGAAAACAAAACAAAGATAAGTTGAGTGCTTGACTCCCACACCTCAGAAAACAGCCTTATTTGATGGAGGTCTAATTTACTTATTTACTGTGTGTGCATGCCTGCGTGCATTTTAACTGTCAAGGAAATGCACTTATTATTTGACCATGCTTGAACATGTGCCCCAAAGTTCATGTGTTAGAAGCTTAGCTTTGAATGGACTAGTATCAGGATGTGGGGACCTCCTGGTTATAAAGGCTGTGCCTTCAGGGACAAACATGTTATTGGCATGCACAGATGTTATTGCCGTGTGCCTTTGCATGAGTGGCCTTGAGTTTGGTCTTGATCCCTGGTTTTGCACTGTTGCCTTTCTCTGTCTTCCATGGCACAACACAACACAAAGGCTCTGACCAGATGCCAGAGGCCTGTGCCTGGACCTCACAGCCCCCAGAGCCATGAGACAAACAAGCCTGTTCTTTATAAATTCCCCAGTCTCGTATATTCTGTTGCAGAGGTAGAAAACGGACTAAGGCAGTATGCAAACCACGGAAGTGTATTTATTTTCTTTGGACATGGCATTACTTCTCCACACTCACCTCCTATCACCTTCCACACATACCCCCCGTTTCAGCACACTGGGTTCTGGCTCTGTCCGCAGCGTGCAAGCTATGTTCCTTCCCGCCTGCCTTGTGATGCTGTTTCCTCTGCCTGGAACATGCCCAGGGCAACCCCGGACTCCCACTCAGTGAGACGTTCTAACAATGTGGCACTGTAATTTGTTGGATCAGCTCTCCCCATGCTCACTGCCCCCTCCCCCCACTCTACTTGGCTTTCCCCCCTTCTCCATGTCTTCACTAAAGTCTAACATCCTGTACCACGAGGCAGTCTCGCATCATCTATGATGGCTCCCTCATTCTATGGTATCAGCTCCACGAGGGCAGGGCTGTGTGCCTGCTCTGTTCACTAGCATGCACAACCACGTAAGACAGTGCCTGGTTTGCTGGAAGGACTCAGCAAGGAACTATAAAATCTACCACTCACTTTTTTGTTTGTTTCATTTTTTGAGACAGGGTTTCTCTGTGTAGCCCTGGCTGTCCTGGACTTGATTTGTAGACCAGGCTGGCCTCAAACTCACAGCAATCTGCCTGCCTGTGCCTCCCCAAGTCTGGGATCAAAGGCATGTGGCACCACACCCTTGCTCCACTATTCATTCGAACAGTCACAACTGCCTTATCATTATGAAGCTATTCACATGTGCTGAAAAAAAAAATAAACACAGTGGATAGTGATTTTTTTGAGCTTTTTAAAAGTGACTTCTTCAGAGATCCTGTCACCTGAGGAGGAACTCTGTGACAACGCTCTGAGAAGGCTTCAGTGTGTGGGCTGGGTGTGTTCAGGCGTCTAAATATACAACCCCTGCCCTAAGGAATGCTGACGGCGATTCCCTCAACCTTAACCTCCATCTCCTCCCTCAGCCTCTCCAAGGTCAGGAGAGCCGGAATGACACTGTTCTTGGGAGGGAGGCAGGTGGAGACTGTCTCCCAGGCCCAGCACCCAGGAGATGAGTACTGAGTACGGAGCACTGAAACCCGGTGCCAGGTGCTACGATTCCAAATCCACCGAGACAGACGGCTCCTTCCTATGTGGTACGACAGCCAAAAAGTGATAAAAGCGATAACGACGCACTTACATCTTATGTCCACTCACATTTACAAAGCCTTTTTCCTAGGCTTGGCGATTTAATCAAAGAGCTGAAGTTCAGAGAACATAAATGACTTGTTCACGTTTACTCAGCCGCTAAGTAGGGGGGCAGGGAAGCTGCACTAGGATCGGAAGGGTCATGGGTGACAAAGGTCATCAAACTCCACATTTAGTGAATGCACCCTTTCCAGTTTGCAGTCCTGCCTTCCCCCCACCCCCACCCCCAGACCAAAACATTCTCTAGTACCTTCCCCACAAGCAACTTCCCAGCCTGTGCTCTGCAAAGGCGACTTACCGTTATGAACCGACACAAATCCTGTTGTTGCTGGATAACTCTCCACCAAACTTTTCCTCTTTTAAAAAGCTGGATCCCCCCTCGGCGGTATGCGCGTCAGGAACTGGGGTACAGCACCGAGACAGCCTGGGAATCACAGCTCTTGGGAACTGTTGACAAAGAAAGAAAAACAAACACCAAGCACACTTTTAAGTTTTCCATCCTCACGTCAGAAGCCAAAGTCAGTAAGAAAAGAGGTAGTCTTTGCTTGCTTCTTTCGCAAGACTTTCCATTAGGTTCAGGTAATACTGTATTTTGTATTACGCTTATGCTACATTTTATTGTACGGATTTAAAACTTCCTGCTTTTGAGGGGACCAAAAGAATCACATCTACGACCATTGGGATTTTTGTGTTCCTCTACACGCCACTTTTACATTCACTCTTCAGGGGAGATTAGCTAGAGGCACAACTTCAGTGTGGCAGAGAGCGTGAAGGTGGCCTTCACCAGGTTAACTCTTTCCCCAGAGGCAGGACACTGTCTCACTCTAATGGCAATCAGAATTTACTAGGTTAACATTTCCGTGGGCAGGACACTATCAGTCACCCCTAGTTCTACCTGGATCAACACCATGACAACATGGTAGAGGATTTTAAGTGGGAACTGAGGAGAACCTCAGTTGTGATGGTGTCCTTTGTAAACGTAGTGAAACGGGACAGAGATATTAAGAAACAGCTCCAAATGGGTAGAAAGGACTATGTAGAGGAGGCTTCACACATCTTGGCGATGAAGGACTAACTCATATCAGACTAATGTCCCATCAAATGTAACTAGGCACACAGGTAAAAAACAAAATCATCTCAAAATATGTTTATAGGCATGGGAAGAGATGAGTATGGTGGTGTGTGTCTGCAATCTCAATATGCAAACACACGTGCGCGCATGAGCACACATGCGCACCCCAGCAACAGCAACCACTGCTGCCATCATGAAGACACAAGAGGCTGAGATACTGAAGGCAGAAGAATAATACTGAAACAGTTACATCTTCCAACAAAACTACCTTTCCTTTCACAGCATCTCTGTATTTTTCAGAAGCACAGGGCAAGACTCCTGGGAACTCTCGGAGACAGACACTGTTTAGAACCAGACGCTGTCTGTCTCACAGGTGAGGGAGAGATCAGAGAAGGGAAAAGCAAGACCACTACCCAGTGTTCTGCCTCTCTGAGCTATGGGGAACTGACTACACCAAGCCTCAAACAGCAGGGGGAGGTTAAATAGAGCTCTTGGTAGTTCCAGGGCGCTGGGGAAGTGACAGCTACAGCTCAGAACCCACCACTGCAGAAAACAATCAACCACATGGCTCAAATGAAGACCTAAGAAGTATCCAAGCCTTATGTCTGTGGTGCCCAGTGTCTTTGACAGCATGGTTGTCAGAAGCAAAAGGAAAAGGCCTTGGGAGAAAACAAAACAAAAACCTACAGAAACCATCTACAGTCTCTATGATGTTTTATGGTGCTGTACTCAGTCAACAACGATGAACCAAGTGGCCGGAGAGATAGCTCAGTGGCTCAGAGCACCATCTGCTCCTCCAGAGGACCTGGGTTCAACTCCCAGAACCCACACGGAGGCTCACAACCATAGATAACTTGGGTCCCAAGGGACCCAATGCTCTCTTGTGGCCTCTGTGGGCACTTCATGCAGATGTCCACAGACATATGTGCACACAAACACTAATACACATAAATAAACAAGCAAACAAACAATGGTGAGGAAATACCAGGATATGGAGTCATGGGAGAAAAAAAAAGAAGAAGAAACAAGACAAACTCTAGTATGATTCAGACAGAGATGAGGGTGTGCTCTTTAAAGAAGCTGTGGTTAACACATTCCAATTTATACAGCCTGTAAAGGACTGTAACACACGGCACTTAGCAGCAAATCAAGAGAACGAAAGAAGGAAGGAAGGAAAGAAAGAAGGAAGGAGAAACGAGAAAATGAGCAAGGACACAAAAGACACAATTATACTAAACCTTAGCCATCTACACAGCAACACTGTCCCTCAAGATGGTGACCATACATTCTTTCAAGGCACGAGTCAAGCACTTACAGAACTTAACACAGATAGTCCATAAAGCAGGTCTAAAAAACTTTCAACCAGTGGAGATAATTCACACTGTACTGTTAAAATGAATTATTCTGATAATTCTGATAATATTTGAAAATGCCAAATGTTCTGATAATTATACAGATTAATAGGAGGTTATAAAAACACAGTTGTTTTTTAAACGTGAGGTTAAGATTTACACGCAGTGAAACGTATTGCTGGAGGGTGGCTCACTTTGGTACATTTTTGTTAAAGGGCCCAACTCTAGAACCACCAAGAAACCATAGGTCACCTCCATACTTCCAGAAAGCTCCCTCAGGATGCTGTCAGCTAACTCCATGCCTCTGCTCCCTCCCCCTGGGAACACTATCATTCTCCTGACCACACTCAGTGGTCACACAATGACCATACAGTGGGCACACACGGTGTGCTCTTTGTGTCTGTCTGTCCGAACACACCTAGGACAGAGCACAGAGTGTCCCCAAGGGTCATCTGTACTGTTACATGTATCAGCAGTTTGATCCTCTTTATTACTGAGAAATAGCCCTTTTGCATGAAAACACCAGGTTTGCAATAACTTCACCTGTGGGTAGACATTCATTTCCATTTGGGGCTATTTTGGATGAGGCTCTTCCGCTCCTCTACCAGTTCTTCGCAAACATGTGTTTTGACTTCTCTTGGAGAAAAAAAACACCTTTGTCCTGCAGTGGAACCAGTGGGTTTCAGGTTCACGGGTGGTTAACTCTAAAAACTGCCAGAAGCAGCCACCCCAAAGATGCTCCACCACACAACAAGGACATTCGAGCAGCTTTATTCATAACAGCCAGAAACTGGAAACAACCCAGATGTCCCTCAACTGAAGAATGGATACAGGAACTGGTACATTTATACAATGGAATACTACCCAGCAATTAAAAACAAGTAAACCATGAGATCTGCAGTCAAATGGATGGAACTAGAAAAGATCGTCCTGAGTGAGGTAACCAAGACCCAGAAAGACACACATGGTATACACTCACTTATAAGCGGAAATTAGCCATACAGTACGGGATAACTTTACTATAATTCCCAGACCCAAAGAAGCTAAGTAACAAGGAGGACCCAAGGGAGGATGTTTGAATCTCACTCAGAAGGGGAAGTAGAATACACAGCAGAAATCACTGAAGAGAGAGAAGAGGCTAGGAGAGGGCGTGCTGAGGGAAACGGGGATCAGACGTGGGGAGAGCCGGGGCAGGAGGATAGAGAACTGGCAGAGAGAAGAGAAGTGCATCTCTGAGAGAGACTGGAGACAATGACAGGGCAAGCTCCTAGCAAGGTACGGGGCTGACTCTAGCCGTGACTCTTAGTAACAGGGGTCATGGAGACTGAAGAGGCCACCTTCTAACCAGACAGGACTCCTAGTGAAAGGAGGGGAACAGCAATTGACCCATGAAATTTACTGTGCCTACAAGATGTGCAGGGATAAAGATGGAGCAGAGATTGAGGGAATGGCCAACCAATGCCTGGCCCAACCTGAGACGGATACTAAGGGGGAAAGTCAAACCCTGACACCATTAACAACACTCTGCTAAGCTTGCAGACAGGAAAGCTGTCCTCTGAGAGGCTCCACCCAGCAATGCCTTGAAACAGATGCTGAGACTCACAGCCAAACAATGGGAAGAGCACAGGGAGCCTGGAGGAAGAGTGGGGGAAGGGATCAAAGGAGCTGAAGGGGGACAGGAACTCTACAAGAAGACCAACAGAGCCAACTAACTTGGATCCAGGGGGGCTTGCAGAGACTGAAGCACCAACCAAGGACCATGCATGGACTGGACCTAGCCCCCCTTACTTATGAATCCAATGAGCAGCTCAGACTCCATGTGGGTGTCCTAGTAAGGGGAGTGGGGGGGGCTGTCTCTAACAAGAACTCTGTTGCCTGCTTTTTGATTACTTCCCCCTGGCAGGGCTGCCTTGCCAGGCCACAGAGGAAGAGGATGTACTCAATCCTGATGTGACTTGATGTGCTGGGGTGGGTTGGTGGCAGTGCGGGGCTCTCCTTTTCTGAGGGGGTGTGGAGGGGGGATAAGGGGAAGAGAGAGGGTGGGACCTGGAGGAGAGGAGGGAGGAGGCTATAATTGGGATGCAAAGTGAATACGTGAATTATTTAAAAATAGAAATAAAAAATAGAGATTTTTTTTGGTTGTCCCACTTTACGTCCCCATCAATAAAGAATGACAGTTCTGGTTTACCCTGCCTCGTGACCTTTTTGGTGCTGCCAACTTCCATTCTGAAGCATCACCTTTAACTGTGTCACAAAAAGATAAGCAGCCCATTTTTTTTTTAATGGGCAGAGGACTTCAACAGACAGGGCTCCAAAAGAGACACACGAACCAGTACGCATGTGGAAGGAGGCTGCACCGTTAATCTCGGCAAATGCAACCACACCATGATGATATGCCACGTCACACCCAGGATGGTCACCAGGAGAAAACACACATACACACATAGAAAGAGCCAGGGGTACAGCTCAGAGAGAGGGCTCTTCCTAGCACACGTGAGACCCCGGCTTCAGTCTCTAGTACTCAATGGCCAAACCTAACCAAACACCCTCATCTGAAGAACAGGATGGGTGTGCATGAGAGAAGCCCGGTGGCTGCCACAGCGAAGCCCATGACTTTGAACACCAACTAGATGCTTAGTAACAAGAAAACTAACAGATATACCTCAGCAGTTTTTCCAAATATGAGCACAAAGTCAGTAAGAAAGAAGGCACACATCATCAGCTGACGCCTTGAGGGCACACGAGGAAACGGCACAAGGAGGAAAACAAAATCTGAATTGAGAGTGTGGCTGCCTGAAGGGGAACTTTCCAGAATACAGTGGAGAGAGCAAGTCACACAACCCACTGTCACGGGATCACCCCACGGAGAATCAGGACAGTCGGGAAGCCCACTGTGAGGCCACATCTACAGGGCTCACTTACTCCAACACGCCGGGACGCCTGTGACCTGGCAGCTGAGAACAGAGTGTAAGAGATACCAGGCGTACTCGGAGCTTTCTGCCCTGGGTTGGAGACTGTGGGGCCTGCTGATCCCAGCCAGGCGGAATGGGTTTCCATCCGCAGGACCTTCGCTTGCGAGCCTAGCCTTTAACTGCTGCAGCATCTCTCTAGCCCTTGCCCTTTTCTCATCGGCAGCTGGCAGAAGAGGGGGTGGCCCTTGTTTTGGTGGCTCTCAGAAGACAGCACGACCTGAAAAGTTATACTTTCCTCCTTTTCCTCCCCTACAAACAGATCGTCGCAGTAGAAAGGACCTGGACCTCAGGCCAGAACCCCCTCCCCCATTTGCTAGTCTTGCCTAGATACAAAGTTACACTGTGAAGTTGGAAATAAATCTCCTTCCCTTCCCTTCCTTTTCGACCTCAACACACTATTTCAAATACAGGAAGTCTGGTCTTCCATCTCCCACCTTCCTCTGAAGAGCTTCTGGAAATGGCAGGTGCACAAGATATATCCTGAGAGCTGTGTGGTGGCGGCCACACGCTGAGGGTACAATAGCGTGTCGTCAAGGGTGGACCTTCACCAAACCTTACTACCAGAGGAGGCAGCTCCAAGGGGACTTCAGAGCCCCTGGACAGGTCTTACGGTTTCCTAGCTTTCCTTTGTGCAGAAAACACATCTTAATTGGTTGGGAGAATCCGTATGACTCCTGCTATTATTAAGTTTTTATTTCACTTTTCTCTTTTCACTGTTAAATTTAAGAGACAAGTCATCTGTTTCCGCTAGCTCCATCGTTTACTCCTGCTAGCTCACCATCTATCTATTCCTGCTAGCTTTACCATCTGTTCTTGCTAGCTGCATGACCTGTTCCCGCTAGCTGCACCATCTAGTCCTGCTAGCTTTACCATCTAATTCTGCCGGCTACCTCATCTGTTCCTGCTAGCTCCATGATCCATTCCTGCTTCCTCCATGATCCATTCCTGCTTCCTCCATGATCCATTCCTGCTAGCGCCCTCATCTATTTCTACTACTTCCATCATCTATGCCTGTTACCCGACCATCTCATCACTGTTCTCTTAACTCCCCAAATCACTGCTCATCTCACCAAATTTGCTCACATTCCACTTTCAAGTCACCCAAAATTTCTGAGTCCCAAGCAAAACTCTTGTTCAATTTGCATTTAACACTCACAACCCTCCCATCTATAGCTCCATAATGCAGGAGGCTGCTAAGTGAGGTCACTGTAAACTTTCTTTCTTCTCCTTGGTTCTGTGTCTTCCTGGCTGTACTGAACCCCCAAACACTCTCCTTCATCAACAAATCTTCACAGGGAATGTCTATTGCTTATCAGCCATAATGACAATACAGTCATTCAAACACTAATATGGGCCATTAGACATTTTTATTCTCTATGATTCCCAGGTTCTGTTTGCTTGTTTGTGCTTTTAAATTGCATTTGTTTCTTTGACTGTCTCTTTGGCTTGTTATCTCTGTCACCCTCTAATCCAGGCTCTTATCTAAGCGCGCCTGACTAGGCTGCAGTGTCCTGTGATTCAGCAAGTTTAATTCAGCACGTCCTGTTTGCATTAAGTTACTCTGTTTCTACAAAACATGCAATTACTTCTGGTTATTCACACAGTAAGTTTCTGAGTGTGCCATCCCAGGCTCCACAGACTGGCCCCACAATACCACGCTAAGCTTGGCCCCATACCCAACAGTTACCAGTCCCTAAACAAATTATCTATGCTGGATACATCAGTGTCCTTGCTATCCCACAAGAATATCCAGGATGAGTCTCTACCCTAAATCCCCTCATCTCCCCTGCCTACCCCCATCACCTCCTTTTCCTCTTTTCGTCCTCTTTCTCCCCTTTCCCTCCCTCCATCTTTCCATTCCTTGCAGTGCAGGAGGGGAAAAACACATGCCATATTATCGTACAAGCTAGACAAACACTATTCTACTGAAATTCACACCCACTCCCAGCTCCTGCAATTTCCCATACTGCACAGAAAGTCCTGGGTTTTCCTGAGAGCTGTCACTTCACACTCACTGTCCCTGGGATTCAGGACCCCACTCCCACAGAGTAACAGTAAAATGCCCACATTTGGTGCTTTACCCAAACGGGTCAGAACTACAGCTATCACTCCAGCCAAAGCAGAAAGCATGTGATGTGCAGGGAACAGAAGGACAGGAAGGGAAGGATCCTCTGTGTCTGTGCTGGTGGCATCAAGATGCTACTCCATTACAGAGGGCGGAGGGGAAGGAGGAGGAAGGACAAAGGAGGGGTTTGGTTCTGTGGCTCTGTGAAAGTACAGGCAGAACCCGACCGCCATCCACTGAACTCGTTCCATTGTCTTTGGTAAAGTAGCTCACCAGATAAATACCTTTGAGGATGCTTGAATTGCAGATGAGTCACTCAGCTGCTTTATTTCCCAGCTTCTCAAAGGTCAGTGGTCGCAAGCATGCCTTAGCGGGTAACTACTTCTCCCCTGACACAACTGGAGAATTAGCAATTAATTGACCATGTTCTTGAGGTCACATCTAGGTTTTAGACATGAAGATGGAGGCCTGGCAAGGAAACCAGAACCAGTTTACCAGGCAGAGGAGACAACCTCTGAGTATATCTCTGGTGTCCCTTCTTTTGAGAGTTCTAGTCCCTGACCCAAAGCTCCCAGTCGAGAGTTAACAATTACTCATGCTTTAGACACAGGGCAAGGCCAGCCATCCCCAAACCTGTAACAGAATCCTATTTTCCTTCTCTCCTCTCTCCCAAATTTTGTTTTAGAGCTACTTCATGCTTTACTTCAGCTGTACTCTCCTCTGCTGGGGGTCTCAGAATATTGTAGAGAATCTTTCCTGGTTTAGCTAAGGAAAGCAATCCCATATTAGCCTGCTCCTAAACAGCAAAAATACACTCTTACAATCCAGCCAGACTTAGCCCCTGATAGCTCATGGCAGTTCCAGGAACTGTAGAAGAATGGACTGATTGGCATATCTCCAATTTCACCAAGACAGCTGTTCACAAGCCCTATAACTGCATCTCCCTGATAACTGACCAGAGAATAATCTCTTCACCCAACGAAGGAAGCCTGTGCAGCCCAAACGATCCAGTTTGTCTCTGTAAGTTGGTTTGCAGTCAGTTGCTGAAGTGCTAAGGGCAGGTTCTGTAGGAACGATATGGTTCCCAGCACCACTGAAGGAGCAGAAAAGGAACCCAACCTTCTCTGTGTTTCCAAACTTCTTGATCTGAAAGGTATCCTGGGATCAGATGGATGTGGGGCCGTGGTAGGTTCCTGGGAGTCCTTTGTGTACATGATCACACAGAACTGTAAGCAGTGTCCTTAGTCCCTCCTATTCTCTACATAACAGCATATTTAGATCCAGCAATCTCACCTTTGGATAGATGTTCAAAGTTTTAAATCGGTAGGCAAAGAGGTATTTGTGCTTGCATATGGAGCGCCGTCTCCTCCCACCAGCCAAGTTACAAAAGGAACCTAAGTGTCCATCAACAAATGGGTCATGGCTGTGCAGTAGAACACCATTCAGCCTCAAAAAGAACGAAATTCCATTATTTGTTACAATAGGGTTGAACTTTAGGACTTTGTGTCAAATCAGATGAGCCAGGCACAGAAAGCTAAATCCCACTCGTTCTTTCTCATCGTGTACAGAATATAAAATGACCAAACAGAAGCAGGGAGTAGAATGGCAATCGTGGAAGCTGGGGGATGCAGAGATATGAATGTGCTGGTGTGCTGGTTAGGTTTTTTTTTTTTGTTTGTTTGTGTGTGTGTGTTTTGTCAACCTGACACAACCTACCATCATCTGAGAAGAGGGTAAAACATCAGTTGGGAAAACATCATCAGAGTGGTCTATAGGCAAGTCTGTGGGGTCACTTTTTAAATTAGTGATTGATGGGGGCAGTCCCAAACTCAAACCTCCACATGTAGAATTTCTCTGGGGAAAATGGGTAGATATCTTTTAAAGAAATTAATCTGGGTTTCACACATTTAAGCCTTGTGCCTATTTATGGGGTATCATGTTTATTTAGTTATTTATTTCCTTTGGGACTGATAAAATGATATTCAGCTGAGTAAATCAAAATAGTTTAAAAGAAGAAGAAACTTCATTTCCTGCGACGTGACTCCTCTGCTGGGCACAAGTAGCAAGACCATTCTTGGTCCCCAAAGGTGTGTTTCTCCTGCCCCAAAGCCACGAAAGACACATTCTTCATTTTACCATTGCCCGAACACGTTAACTTACCCAAAGGCAAGGGGCGACTTCAGTCCTCCCTGAATCACGTTCACTAAATGATTTTCCTGTGAAAATGGACCCCTCATGCTGAGCTGCCCCCACACACCAGAGACTCAAAACTAGCCTTAAAATTACCAGGAACAACAAACGCACTTCAGGTAATTGTTTTCTTCGACGACATTATTGGCATTTTTTTAAATGCTACAGATGTTATTTAGGATGAATGATATATCTGTGATTTTTGTATTATAGTAAGAACCCTTACCCCACATATTTTGTCTTCTCTAATCTTTGTCTTGCACAGATGAAGAGGGACAAAGGGGGTGCGGAGTGTAGTTTAGTGGTAGAGTATCTGCCTCACACCTGCAAGTTTCTGGATTCAGAGTCTCCTGAAAATGGGATGAGAAAATACACCTCAGGGAGCTAAGGATCTGATCATGCTAGTATGCCTTAAAAATTAGGGAGAAACAGTGCATATCTTTTATCAAAAGAAAGGATGTTAAAAATATAGGATACAGCAATGATTTAGGTAGGATTTTTCATTACACACAGTCTTGATAAATACATATTTCTCTTTGTTAAAGAAAAAATTCAAAGAAAACTATTAGTAATATCTTTTCTCCTCCCACCCCCCAAACAGGGTTTCTCTGTGCAGTCCTGGACTCACTTTGTA
Organism: Pachyuromys duprasi; assembly: GCA_028658305.1. NCBI lineage: Eukaryota > Metazoa > Chordata > Mammalia > Rodentia > Muridae > Pachyuromys > Pachyuromys duprasi. Next base: position 31,691,319 of record CM053743.1, read on the forward strand.
GACTAGGCTGGCCTCGAACTCATGATCCACCTGCCTCTGCATATCCACCTATCCCCCACCCCAAGTGCTGGGATTAAAGGTGTGAGCCACCATGCCCAGCTTACTGGTAATATCTTAATGTTCTTTAAAGTCAAGGATGAACTCTAGGTGCTATTAGATGTCATGACTAGTAAGTTGTATGACCTCAGAGGCTGGAAAGCACACTCACGTGCAAAAAGATTTTGTGTAGTTTTCCTACAAAGACCATGTATTTGTCAGTGTTCTATTTCTGTGAAGAGACTCCAAGAGCATGGCAACTCTCATAAAAGAAACCATTTAACTGGGGGGGGGGGTTCTTACAGTTTCAGAGGTTTAGTTTATTATCAACATGGTGGGAAGCATGGCAGTATGTGGGTAGTCAGTGCTGGAGAAGAAGGCGAGAGTCCTACCTCTGGATACAAAGGCACCAGGAAGAGAGACACTGGGTCTGGTCTGAGCAGAAACCCCCAAGCCTGTCCCCAGGGACATACTTCCTCCAATAAGGCCACATCCACTCCAACAATGCCACACCTCCTAACAGCACCACACCCTGATGGCCAAGCATTCAAATCTATAAGCTTATGGGGGACATTCTTATTCGAACCACCCAGACCCCTTTCCAAGCAACTCATCCAAACGTGAAAACACAGGAGTACAATACAGCAGTCAGCACTGGAGACCCAGCCCATGTCCACCGCCACTTTTTCTCATGATGGCTTCATTAACAGGACTTGGAGAATGGTCCTTCACCCATGGATGCACTTCTGGGTCAGAGTGCTGGCTAGGGGTTCACAGAGAATGCTGGCTTTGGGCTGGTTGTGAAGAAAGAAGAGGGTTGCTTGTTTATTTGTATAGTTGTTGCTGTACACGAAACAAGAACCCTTAAAGGCTAAAAGGACCAAGAGGAATGCTCACATTCTTCTGGAGTGCCCACAGCAATGCTGACGAAGGAAGCTGTGCTTTAACACTCGGTCTGAAGGAGTCTCTACCTGGCCAGGTCATTCTGAGCTCCCTGACAACAGAGGCAGACAGATGACATCACCTCCACGGATGAGTTGGTTGCCCATCACCAAGTGACACACGCCCTGAGGACATGTCAACACACAGATGACAGCCAGCCATAGAGATAAAATAGTATTTCCTCCTAAAACAAATATCAAGTGGACAATTTGTGGGTCTGAGATTTAGCATCGTCCATAAAATATTCATAAAGTAGCTGCCAATTAAGCTGAAGTGATTGTAACTCAACTGAACCACCTTCCCATTTTGAGATTAAAATGCCAAGTGTGCCCTGGGTCTACTTTTATTCTAGAAGGCAGTGGCCTGCTGGATAATTTTTATTCTTTCCTTTGGGAGCAGTTATAAACAGACTATTTGCAGGAGTTCTGGGAGGGACAGGAGACGGTCAGGTGAAAGCAGCATTTCAGCAAACTGAGAGGAGCAAACAGGCAGCGCATTGAGAAAACCAACCGGAAGGATCCAGACTCCTTCCCTTCGTTCCTCCCTTCCTCTCTCCATCCTTCCCTCCTCCTTTCTCCCCTCCCTCTCTCTCCTCCCCTCTCTTTTTACAATTTCATACATGAACAGACTTTTAAAAAAAGAATTATTTATTAATTATTTTTATAGTATTCTGCCTGCATGTGTGCCTGCAGGCCAGAAGAGGTCACCAGATATCACCATGAATGGTTATGAGCCACCACATGGTTGCTGGGAATTGAACTCAGGTCCTTCTTGGAAGAACGGCCAGTGCTCTTAACCTCTGAGCCATCTCTCCAGCTTCACATGAACAGAATTAACCCCTATTCTTTTCTCTTCTTCCCATCCTTCTGATAACTTCTATTTTCCAACTAGTCCCTCTCTTTTCTACCCTCCCCACCCTACCCCTACCCCACCTCTCTCTCTTTCTCGCTATCTCTCTGTGTCCTATTGAGTTTAATTATGGTTGCTGGATGCGCTTTGACTCGGAGCTACCTACCTCTTGGAGTTTGGGCAACTCACCAGAGGCTACACCACTGAAAAGGACTCCCTCTCCCCTGACAACCCACTAACTAACTACCAACAGCTCCTCAGAGAGGGCTGGAACCTCTCCCTTGGCAACCCACTAACTACCAACAGCTCATCAGAGAGGGCTGGGACCTCTCCCCTGGCAACCCACTAACTACCAACAGCTCCTCAGAGAGGGCTGGGACCTTTCCATCACTATAGAAGGTCAATTCCTAATCTAGTGTTCACCTTGTAAGTACAGCTGCTGTAGGTTCAAGAATGCAACAGCCACGTCACAGGATCATTTTTACACAGTAGGAAGATAACAGAATTTGCCTCATCCTCTAAGGTTCAGGTGACTTCTAGCAAGCACACATGTAACTAAATATGAGTGGGCTGTTAGTGGGAATTTAAAAATCCAAGGGATGATTACAAACCCTATTTTCATGCTCCAGTAGATGGACTCACTCAGCAGAGTAACTAATAGTACAGGTTAAAACTAATCATTACCCAGCACTATTTGCCAAAAGCACACACAAAACTATCTCAACAGCACCCTCAGCTCACTCCTGCATTTCTTTGAGTGACAGACAGAAGCCACTGAGTCTCATTGTGAAACCTGACTGTGTCACTTACTACTGTGTGAACTTGGGTCTCGGTATGAAAGTGGGGGTGATAATATTACCGGTCTGACAGGATAATGGTGGGGTTTCAGTGAGCAATAAGTAAAGCTTTTAAGACAGCTGGCAAGTAGTAAATGTTTGCTAATGAGGTACCGCTGTCCCCAAAAAGTCTCATGATGCCTCAGGTTATCTCAAGATCCCTGCTCCTTGTCACTGCTTCCTTGTGGTCTATGAAGTCTTGCAGGAAAATTATTTATCTCCAGCCCAGGGCAGTGGGCTTGGCCATGTGACCTGGCTTGGCCTGCAGCAGATAAACCAGCGCACATTTCCACTGGCTGTTTTCCCTCAGCTATCAACACAGCCTGTCTCAATGGGGGCTATTCCTCTGGCCTAGATCTTGGAACACAGATATACAGGGCTCAGGAGCAGGCCTGAGGCCAGGTTGCCCCAGATAGAGAATGCGGGCAAGAAATGAACTGCTCTTGCAAGCACTGAGACTCAGGCACCGCTGCCCACAGAACAGCTGACTAAAACAGAAATTATTGTTTTTTGTTTTATCTTGTTTTGTTTATTTGATCAATTTATGACTTCAACCAAAAAAAAGTGTGAAGAAACTTTCTATAGAAAAAAATCACTAGATTAAAATAGTAAATCTTTACAATAGATTTCTCACAATAGATTAGAACTGGCCTAATAGTGGCCAAAAAAAAAAAAAGGCACCTCAGGGAAGTAAGTGGATGTGAGGGAGCAATTTTTCTCCTTCATCTGCTGTGTCCTCTAACTAAACCTCCCAGACAGCAATGAACCCCTCTGCTAAGCTTATTTCACCCTACCCAGGCCCCTCCTAAGCAGCCATGATTTACCTAATCCAAGCCCAACAGTCCCATAAAGAAAAAGCAGTTTCTTATTTTCAAGGGAATTCCTTCATGCAGCTTTCTTCTTAGTTTATTACCAAGCTTAGTTGGTTGTTGATTCCCTTTTTCTCGCCCTTTGCGGGGGAAGGGATAGCTTTTAGAAAATTAGCTTATGAAAATCACCAACTGCCACACTTAATTCTCTCTGGATATATCAAAGGGGATGTGTCTCCTCTCCTGGGCTAAGGAGAGCATTAAGCACTAAGCACTAAGGTCATTTTCAGTGGTGCTAAGTACTGGCCACGGTCTTTTGGTGTCTGTCACAGGCTGGTCTAAGCTGCTAGTGGGACGAGGTTGAAGTCAAGTGGGGAATATGAGGCAGCAAGCACACAACAGTGCCTCGTCATGTGCAGTGATGGGGCAAAGACAGAGGGGGGTTCTGAGGCGGGAGAGTGAGGAATGGGTGAAATGAATGAGGATCACTTCAGCGATCAGGGAAGGGACATCTGAGGAGAGCAGTCAAGGTGAGGCCTGAAGGATAAGGAGACTATGTATGTAACTCACGGGAAGATGTGTTCGTGTAAGGCCATGAAGGCGAAGAGATGGAAATGTGTAAGGAATGGAATGAAGTAGTGGGATGTCATTTGCTCTCAACAGTTCAGTGAAAGACAGAGACACATGAGACAGAGTTTGTCTCAGTTAGGGTTCCCTTGCTGTGAGGAGACAGCATGACCATGGCAACCCTCTGATAAAGGAGAACATTTACCCCGGGCTGGCTTAGTTTCAGAGGGTTTACTTCATTATCATTATGGTGGGAATCGTTGGCAAGCCTTCAGGCAGACATGGTGCTAGAGATAGAGCTGAGAGTTCTACGTCTTGATCAGAAGGAAGAAGCGACTGTACCACACTGGGTGTAGCTTGAGTATGTGTGATCTCAAAGCCTGCCCCCACAGTGACACACTTCCTCCCACAAGGCCACGCCTCCTAACAGTGACACTGCCTATGGCTGAGCATCCACACACATGAGTCTATGGGAGCCATACCTATTCAAACTACCACAAGAGTTGAAGAGTCTAGTCAAAAACTAGACTGCAGGCAGCTTCAGAGGTCTAGGTTTTATTCTGAAAGGAATATGGAGACATGGAAGGATTTTAAGGGAGGAATCGATGTGCTCGGACCAGCAATGATTAAAGATATGAAGCAAGGATGGAGAGAGAGAGCAATGAGGTGGGCACTGGAAACATCTAAGAGGGAGAGGAGGTGAGAACGTGAGGAGAAAGCGGGCAGAAGTGGGAAGATGGGAGGCAGAGCCTGGGGTTAAAAAGCAGCTAGAAGCTGGTGTCTGACGGAAAACCACAAAGGAAGGTCAAGATGGAGGTGTCTGGCCAGACAGACAAAGGAGGCAACACAATTTAGTGAAATGGAGAAAAGTAGGAGGATTCTGTTTAAAATATGAATACAGAAATTCTATTTTTTCTTTAGGGTCTGTAGATGGCTGCCCTATATTATGTGGCTAATATATATGCTTATTAGTGAATGTATAGCATACCTGTCTCACTATTTCTGGGTTACCTCCCTCAGGATGATCTCTTCTAAAGAATCTAAACACTAAAGAGGACCCTAGGGAGGATGCTTAAATCTCATTCAGAATGGCCAACAGGACAGACACCAGAAGCGGTGGGAGAGAGGAAACAGGATGGTCCTCTGAAAGGATCCACCCAACAGGGGATCGAAGCAGATGCTGAGACTCAGGGCTAAATTTTGGGCAGAGAGCAGGGAGTCTTATGGGAGAAGAGAGGGGTGGGATTAGAGGGGCATGGAGGGGACAGCAGCCCCACAAGGAGACCACCAAAACTAAAAGACCTGAGCCCAGGGGCCCCTGCAGAGACTGATGCACCAACGGAGGACCATGCACGGAGAAGATCTAGACCCCTGCTCAGATGTGGCCGACTGGCCCCTCAGTCTCCATGTGGATCTCTGAGGGAGGGGCAGGGGCCGCCTCTGTCATGAACTCAGTCGCCTGCTCTCTGATCACTCGCCCCTGATGATGCAGCCCTGCCAGGCCACAGAGGAGGAGGATCCAGGCAGTCCTGATGAGACTTAACAAGCTATGGGCAGATGGCAATAGTGGAGAACTCCCCTTTTCAATAGACTAGGGCAAGGGGATGGGGGAAGAGGGAAGGAAGGTGGGATTGGGGGAGTTGAGGGAGGGGGCTTCAATTGGGATATATAATAAATTGTGAAGAAAAAAAGAGAGTGAAGGTATTAACAGATTCACTTAATGTAAAAAAAAAAAGAAATCCTATTTTGAACAATAAAATCTAAGACACCTGTAAGATTAGTAGCTCAAAACAATTGGGTTATAGGAGCCCAGGGTGAGCAGTAAATTTGGAAGTGGTCACCTTTAGGTGAGGAGGACATTCTCACGGGAGGATGGCACTGCACTACATCAAAGCCAGAGAGCAAGGAAGTACTGTAAAGAAAGGGTGATATAAAACAACAAAATATATAATAATAGCTTTTGCGGCTCCAAAAGCAAAAAAGGAAGCTCCTACCTGCCCCCCCCCCAAAAAAAACAAAGCCAAAGCGAAGGCCTTGAAGCCAGGAAGGCAGCACTGAAAGGGTCCACAGCCACCAAACAAAGGTCCATACCCACCTTCCACTGGCCCAAGACTCTGCATCTCCAGAGGCAGCTGAAATACCCTCTGGAGAGCATGCCCGGGAGAGACAAGCATGGCCACTATGCCATCACCCAATTCCTCTTGACCACCGAGTCAGCCATGAGGAAGACAGAGGATAACAACATATTTGTGTTCATTGTGGATATCAAGACCTATGTGCACCGGATCAAGAAGCTCTGTGACACCCATGTGGCCAAAGCCAACACCCTGGTAAGGCCTGATGGAGAGAAGGTGTATGTTCAGCTGGCTCCTCATTATGATGCTCTGGGTGTTGCCAACAAAACTGGGATTGTCTAAACGGGCTCCAGATGCCTAATGCCAAATACAATTTTTTTTTTTACTCTTAAAAAAAAAAAGGTGGTGGTGGGGGGAAGGAAAAGCAGGAAGAGGAGGAAGAGGAGGAGGAAAAGGAGGGAGGAGACGGGAGAAGAAGAAAAGGAAGAAGAAGAACAATAACAAGAATAAGAAGTCACCGCTGCCAGCTCAAAGTGGTTCTGAGTAGCCAAAGACATTTATTACAAAAATGAGAAGAGTAATTATTCAGTGAAAAGCGCAGTAGTTACTACCTTGAGCAAGGGTCCAAAGTCAACACATCAGTAACAGGATGACACACACAGTGAGAACACAAGGCTGAACACTGCGATCAACTGGATTGCCTCTCGTGAACCTCCAGGAAGTGACACATCTGTAAACTGATGCCATTTGACAAAATTACTGGCCTGGAGTCCACAGAGGTGTCAGGGTCATGAGTGAACTGAAGCTATATTCATCGGCAAAGATGGATCTTCTAGACAATGCTGAATGGATACTGGGACAGCATTGCTGGTACAGAGTCATGGCAGAGATATTTAGGTCGTAACACTGGTTTGGGGCCATCCACGGCCCTTCATACCTCACTACTAGAGTCACTCTGGGAGGACTCAGCTCAGCGTCATTCATTAAAATACGTATGGCACCTGTGCAACTTAAAAATTATTGAAACAATTGTCTAAGTGTCTTGGATGCTGACTGTGTGCCAGCCACTGTGCTGGGCACATATTCACACTTTCTCTTTCGGAAACATCCAAGGCCTGCAGAGCAGGGACTAGTGTAATTTCCTCCACGTTTCCCTGTATGCAAACTGAAGCGTGGTGGTTTACTCAACACGGAAGCACTCACAAACGGGGGCACATTTTCATTTAGGCCATCTCCAGAACTCACTTATTTAACGGCCACACTCTGCTTCCAAGCACTGCTTCCCCACTTGTGTTACCAGAATTTGGGGCGCATGGAAGTTTTGAGGTAATTTCCCGTAGTACTTAGTACAGCCTTTTAGAACTGAAGATTAAAAGGCCCTGCTGCCTAACCCAACACTTACTTCTAACAGAACCACCAGATGTGTGATGCACTGAGATGTTGTTTACTCATTCAGTGTGAAGACTCGGCTTTTCATGATAAGAAAAAAGGCCTTTTTAAAAAAAAAAAAAGTAGTTTGCACTAGAAACCATTCGTGCTAGAGCCAGAGCCAAGAGACTTACATTGAGAACACACGCACACTACAGTCATCTGGAGCTGAGTATGAGATGGTAACTTTTGCACAGCCTACTTGGATCACACCTAACCACTAAAATTCAAAGGGGCTACAAAAATAAAACAAACCCCCCCCCCCAACAAACAACAACAACAAACCCAGGCTTTTGTCTGACTCTCCTCAGCCAGCATGAGTGTCTCTGTAATCTCATTAGGCGCTGTAACTTCAGAGTTAGTTTCTGCCTCTGCATTTCATTTTGCTCAACTATTATTTCACTTATTTTCCAATTTTGGAGGCTTTTTACAGTCAAGCAAAAAAATAAAAAAAGAGAAGAAGTGGTTTTTCTCCCTTATCTGGTATGTTTTTCAGCCTCAAATTATAAGTTTTGAGAAGTTTGGGAATTTTCCTGATTCATTGAAAATCTAGAGCTTCATACTGAATTACAGCACTAAACAGCATTAGGCTTCTCTTCTCAAATGTTAACCAGGTTTGTGATGTGTAGAAAACAGAGCTGAGGCCAATTAGCAGGCCTGAGCAGAGGAAGCAGCAGAGTACTAAGAAGAAAGATGGTAATGAGTCTCAATGCTTCCTTCTTGCTGTGGACAGAAAATACCCGTTTGAATGCAGTGAAGAAGTTTGGAAGCCAGGGCTGTCGCACAGCTTGAACCTATAGCATTTGCCTAGCATTTGTGAAGCACTTGGTTTGATTATCAACACCACAAAAAGAATTAAAAAGTCTAAAGATAAACATTCCTACAGTTGAAACTGCATGTAAGAACCTCATCAGACCAACAAGATGAAATAAAAAATAAAAATGACATGAAGTCACAGAAAACAGAATAAAAGACGATGCCTAATAAATATGAAAAGATGTTCAACTGGATTCCGTATTAGGAAAATGCAAACCAAAAGCATGGAATACCACTTCATGCCAACTAGGATGGGATACTGGTTCACTGAGACTGCCCATAAGAAAACATCATAGACTGTGCAGTTTAAGTAAGAGTCCAGCCTCCTCTGGAGGCCGGAAGAGCAAGACCCCGTCATCAGCAGGCGTGGGTTGGCCTAAGCTTTTCTCATTGGCTTTTAAATGACCACCATCTTGGCATATCCTCATGTGGCTTATTTCTTCTGTCTCTCTCTCTTTTTTTAGGAACATCAATCATATTGGATTAGGGCCCCGTCCTCATGACCTCATTTAATCCTAACATCCATTAAGATTACACAAACACAAAACAGAATCTCCAAATACACAGGCAGAATCACAGACGAATTCACAGTACAATGTGAGCTTTTAGGGAGTCACATTCAAGCATGCAACAGATGACTGTGGCAGGGGTTGCTGGCAGGACTGTAAGGTGATGCAAAAACTCTAGAAAGTGGTGTCAGCACAGAACATAAGCACTTCCTTATCTGCTTTCCTCAGAAGCTGTGCACTTGGGTGAAGAGGGCGTGGGGAAGTCTCTGGTGCATACGGCCAAGAACAAGAGCAAAAGGGTGAGTGTGAAACAATTAGAATAAGAAACGAGGCTTGGCGAATATGTTACACTTAAAACTTTGAAAGTACATGTAAAGTACATGTGGAATAGATTAAGTTTCATAAAAACATAACCTACACAAGTTCCCTCAGAAAGAGAACGCAGAATAGTCTAATATCTGAAAAAAATGCAAAGTGCTTAAGAATATGATGAAACACTCCAGTTAGGTCCCCTGGTATAAGTCAGCCAAAACTGACCACACCTTTCTGGGACAGAGAGCTCCCTGATCCTCAGAGACCCACCATGTTCTGACCACCACCATCCTCTCCTGTCTCCCACAACTCAACAGGTCCCCCGCCCCCGCCAGCTCCAGTTTCTACCCCTCTCCACCAATGAGCTGAGAATCCTCTAATAAAGAAATAGAGTCCTAGCACTTCCCTGCTTAAGCTCTTTTAAGGTTCCTTTATTAATCTCCAGGAGAAAACTCAAACACCGACACATGCACCCACAGTTCCCCTCTCCCGGAAGCACCCAGCCACATCTCTGAGTTCCCCCCTCACACATCTGCTCAGCACTACTGACTACTGACCGAGCGGTTTTCCTCTGCCCGGAGGCACCGTGTTCTCCTTCAACCTGCCGTCTTCCTGTCGGTCCTTCCACTGCCCAGCGGGGTCGTTGGAATGGACAGTCCTAGCTCAACACTCTGGAAAGCCTTTTTGGTGCGTCTGAGAGGGATTTCTCTTATCCTACATGCCATGTGCTTCTGCTATAGTAGGATTTCGACACTGTGCTTCCATCTTCTGTTTTACTCACTCCCTATACAAAGTCATGAGGTAGAGGTTTTATTATCTTGTCCACCATTGAAGTCCTAGTACTTCAAAGTCCTAGTACAGTATTTCAGGCATGTGTCAAATGCTGATCATAAGCTTTATTAAAGGATGAGTGGAGTGCAACACTTAAACCGAAGGTGAAGATGACAACACTCATCGAAACTGCAGGCCACCGTCATCTGTGAACACAGATGTCAGATCTGAACTAAAGTATGAGCAAGTAAAATACATCGCTCTAATAAAATACATCACGGTCAAGATGAATTCACCTCAGGACTCTAAGGATGATACATCATCATCTTAGGAAGCCTGAGCCTATAACACCTAAGTGATCGCTTTGGTAGATGGTAAAGAAACATCTGATAGACTTCAAAATTCATTATGACGGTCACTAATCAAGTTTAAATGGAAATGTATTAGCTTTGTGTAAAGAATCATCATGCTTCACGATAAATCAACGGAGGCGAGACAGGCACGGCCTGGAGGCCTGTGAAAACTGCAGTGAACGGTTTGTACCGGAGCTGGAACACAGTAAGAAAAAAGAGGAGAGCACAGCGGATTGGGGTGAGCACCAGTGATACAGTGCTCCTCGAACATGACCAAGACCTGAGGCTCAATCTCCAGAGGATAAAAAGGGGGCAGGGTGAAAGGAGTTAAGTAAGATATAAAGGGAGATGGGGAGAGGAGAAGAGGGGAAGGAGGGAGCGTGGGGAGCCAAGGACGCACTGACTGAAATTGTGTTGACAAGGATCACCACCTCAGACCCCCGGGAACTGGTAAAGCCCTCCTGTGGGTGAGACTGAAGAACACGGCGTTCCTCTGAATATTTTACCAATAGTGACCAGTGTGTGCAAAAAACGACCACCTGCAGCTTCTTCCTCCAGGCTGACTACAGCCGCAGACCTCTCCTGTAGAGACCTCCGATGGACACCAGCAACCCCGCCCTCCAGCGCACAAGAGGAGAGACCAGTAAAGGTGACTATACTTAGACAAATTAATCTCACCTAGCCTGAGTCATGCAGTCTGGAAGGTAAAGGGAAAAAAACAGAAAATGATTAAACCAGGAAAAGGTTTGAGAGTTCTAGAACAGTGGTTCTCCAACTTCCTAACGCTTCAGCCCTTTAATACAGTTCCTCATGTTGTGGTGACCCCCAACCATAAAATTATTTCTTGCTGCTTTATTTCTATAATTTTGCTACTGGTATGAATCATGATGTAAATATCTGATCTGCAGGATATCTGGTAGGCGACCCCCAGAGGGTTACATATTTCAATGTGATTTGAATGTCCTCAACCGTTCACGTTCTGATTGGTGGCTGTATTAGTGACTTCTCCTATTGACGCAATAAAACACCTTGACAAAAGCAACTTAAGGGTTTATTTTTTTGCTCACTGTTCCAGGGTCAAGAGCACCATGGCCAGGAAATAAAAGTGGGGGAACCCAGGCAGCTAGCCACACTGCATACAGAGTCAGGCTGCAGAGGGAGACAAATGTTGGTGCTCAGCTCACTCTCTACTTCTTACCCCATCAAACAGCCCAGCTCATAGCGTAGTGAGCACTGCCTACACGTTGCGTGGGTCTCTGCATCTTGGTGTAATCTAGATAATTCCTCAAGAGTCATGCTCATAGGCTAACCGAAACTCTCTCTCATGGGAGCGCCCAAAGGCTTGTCTCCTAAAGAATTCTGGACCCTGCCAACTTGACTGTTAACCATCTTAGTGGTCCTCTTTTGGGGGAGTGGTTCTGGAGACCTTGGGCTTGCCTGGCACAGCGAGCCACTTGGGGCGTCACTGAAGACCAAACCCAGCCCTGCCCTGCTCACCTCTACCTCCTTCCTGGTTGGCAGTGAGACCCTTCGTTCACTCAGTCCAGCTGTCGTGGTGAGCTGCTCCAGTACGCCTCCCCCGCCACGGCAGAAGGAAACCCGGGACCAAGGTAAATCTTTTCCCCTTTAGGTTGTTTCTGTCTGGCATTGGGGCCACAGCAATGGAAAACACTAGTGCAAGCGCTATGTTGGCGTTTCATAAATAAATCAATGCATAAATATGGAATTTATTGGAGGTGACCACTGAAGAAGTGGTTACACTGTGGCATGCTAACCCATCTGTTCATTTAAAAATATAATTAGTTAATAATACAATAATATAATTAATTGCCTATCTGCTCATTAAATAATATAATGTAGTTGCCTATTTCTTGAGACGGAAGACTCATCGTGGTGTATAGTAAGCAGCATAGAGGTTAATAAATAATCCAGGCAGCGTCAAAAAACATGGCTATTTTTGCCTATGTCCTGAAACTGAATTCTTAGACAACAGACAACCTTTTTTTTTTTCTTAGCAGAGAAATGTTCCATATTATTTTGGCTGAACCTGAGGCTCACCATCTAGACTAGACTGGAGCCAGCTAGCTCTGCGGGTCCTCCAATCTCTGCACCTCCACTGTGGTGGTTACAGAAGCATGTCCCCACCATGGGCTTTTTCTTTTTACACTGCTAGGGACCTGAACTCGGATCTTTCTCCTTAGACAGCAAGCATTTTAATCTCCCATGACTTGGCTTCTAGTTATTTATTTGTCTTTAGACATAGTCTCACTGTGTAGATCAGGCTAGTTTTGAGCTCACAGAGACCTGCTTGCCTCTGCCTCCTGAGTGCTGAGTGTATGTCATGATGCCTGGCTTGTGGCTTCTGTTTTCTC
>CM053743.1:31704493-31745977 GCA_028658305.1 Pachyuromys duprasi
AAAAAAAAAAAAGAAATCTCCATCTTGAAGACATGGTTCTGAAGTAGGAAAGCCATTTGAGCTACAGGCCTGGAGAAAGTATTCAGCTGAAATACATGGCTTCCCAGATTCTGGACTTACACAGTTCTGTTCAGTCACCGTGTATTTCTGGAATGCTGGCCGGGTTCCAGAGTGTACGGAGCTCAGTGATGCTCAGGGTCCTTTTAAGGGCCACAGAAAGCACGCTGGTTATGAGTGAGGTCCACAGAGCCAGATGGGTTGGACTGCAAGCCTAGCTCTACCCACAACTGCCTGAGGGATACTCGGACACTGCTTCAGTTCTTTAGCCTCTGTTTCCTCTTCTATGGCGCAGGAATTAGAGGGCCTACCTGCTGTTGACTGAACTGTACCACTTCCTTAAAAAACTGACTTCTTGAAAGCACTAACCTTCAATGTGACTTCATTTGAAAATGGGAGGCAATGAGGATTAGGTAGGGTGGGGTGTCTTCATGATGGTCTAGTGGCTTTATGAGAGGAAGCTCTCCTCTCTCCTCTTCGTTTTCACCCCTCTCTGTGGACACAAGAAGGCAGTCCTGTACAGGAAGAAGAAGGCCCTCACCAGAAACTAACTAGGCCAGCCCCTTGACCTCAGACTTCCCAGTCTTTAAAATTTAGAATGAGGGATAAGTGTGTCTATAAAAGGAGAGAGAACAAGGCATCGCCAGAGTCTAGAGTGGAGAGCAGCAGGGCAGAAGAGGGAGGTTGGATATTGGGTGCAAAATACAGTTAGCCAGGGCATTAGTTCCAGTGTCTGTGCACAGGAGGGAGAGTACAATTTACAACAGCCACTGTAGACTTCAAAGTAACTAGGGGAGAGACTCTGACGGGTCCCCAAATGTAGACTTTGGGTAAGGTGACAGAGATCCTAATTACCATGACCTGATCATTACACACTTTGTACATGCAAATTATAATGTGGCACCAAGTACAAAAATCATAGGTCAACTTAAAAAGCTACAACGAAGAACATTATTCATGAGCTGAATAAGTGAATGAGCTATGTGCTATTTAAGACGCTCGGTTATAGCAACCTGAGCAGAGAAGTCTGTTCCCACAGTGGATCCACAGAAGTGCTTGGGAGCCTGGTGCAGTCAGCACTCCCAACACTTGCTGACGACCACTGTCACTACCCCACAGCTGATCACATGAGGGCCAACGCTACAGTGTGTACTTTACTGCCCCCGAAAACCTCACATAAACAACTGTCTCACTTTGATAGCCCTTAAGCAATTTAACACCCTTCCAGATTTCCTAACATTGGATGGATGTGGCATTTGGTTTTGACATATCTATGCTCATAACAGATTGAAGAAACATTAGGCTCCTTCATATTAATTGACAAAAAAAAAATACCAACATTCAGAATAGCAAGAAATCACCCTGTCTGCTCTTTAGTGAGTCACATTATGCAGAAAAACATTCTGTCCTGAAGCAATAGTTCTTGATACACACATACACACACACACACACACACATAGAGTCACAGGCCTGGGAAATGCCAACCAACTTGATTCACTGATTACTGCTCCTGTGACAGAGATTTTAAAAACTCAGCAAGGCCAAAGCATAAAAACGAAGGGGATCTCTGCCTCCTCTCTGCAAGTGAGACTTTGGGGAAACACCTGACAGTACTAAGGTCGGGGTATAAAAGTAGGAACAGAATACAGTGGTCATTGCTGGAAGCGGAAAGGTGCCTGATCTGCAAAGCATGTCAGGACCTACCTAAAGACAGTTGAAGCAGCGCATGCTCATGGCCTACTGCGAATGGGAACAAAAGGAGAAATAAAGCAGTGACTTGGGATGCTGGCCACATGCAGGGCTGTGGAAATGCTCTGCTCTAGTGCGAACAATAAAAGGATATGATATCTGTGGAGAATTTTAAACGCATGCTCACTTCTAATTCTCACAGTGCACTGGCAATTCAAGCTAATGGCAAGCCTCTTGTGCCTAAGTTCTATCTCCTAAGGCCTATCAAAGTCTAACACTGGACGTGTAAGCCTCTAGTTAGCACAGTTTTGTTTTGTGTCTCCAATAAAAATGTATTGTGCGTGGAGGTTAGTGTGGAGAGCACCCACTGGTGAGTCCCTGGAGAGACTCTGCCACACTTACTCATTCACTCTCAGTCGCATAACCTTGTCAGGCTACAGTGCCATTGCCCTAAACAGCAGATCCGAATTAACAGTGACAGCTCACTCCTGCCCTACGAGTAAAAAGATTTTCAGTTACTTCATTTCTGCTGGTTAGGTGACCTTATAATCGGTATAACATTACTAAATGCCAAATATATTTTATTTGGTAATAGCAAATTTTGTTTTATATAGGAAATATGTGACCTAACACTAGTATTTTCACAATTGAAATGTTTTGAAATTTGTTGTTTTTTAACATCGAAGACTGTAGAGAATCATGATTACTGGTTTTAGATATCTTCTGGTTGCAGGAGAAGGGATTTTAAAAAGCGCTTCTTCCCGAAGAGAGGGTTGCGACTCAGTGGCAGAGACACATGTTCAAGGGCCCCAGCACCACAAAATAATAGCACCTATTCTAGCTTGAATAGAAGGTCCACTGTGACTTGATACCTTGTTTTGAGATTAACTGCATAGAATTATTAACAATCAAAACCCAAACAAAACCCAAGCCATGACTGTATGAAAACAAGCATTGAGTGGCCGCGGGTTCTGAAATCAAGACAAGCCCTGTCGCCTCTGTTACTCTGGCATCTCAGGCATGCTCAAGGATGTTTTGAGAAGGGCAGGACAGCTCAAGTCCAACACACAGTTAGCGCTTCACAAAATACCAATGAAAGAAGACCCACACCACCAACTGTTGGCGTCAAGGCCACCAAGCCAGGGTCCCTTATACGCACACTTATACCCATCCCACTGGCTGCTCTGCCGGCTATCCAGTGCCCACATTCAACCCAAGACCATTCAGGTAAGGAATCCTACGTAGAACTTCTCAGAGATGAAAAAATATTTGATGCTCACCAAGAGTTTTATGTAGATTGATAATATATTCAGAGATTTAGCCAAGGTTAATTATTAGAAAATGAATAATTCAAAAACTCTATATAAGCCATTTATTTGGCTGCTTATTAATAGAGAACAATTTAGTAACTTCTTAGAAAAGTTAGGTTCTATTTTCCTACCATTCTTGCAACTGGTTTTCAGTCTTAAAATTATGTGAATCATTCTCTTAGGAAGCAATCCTGAGCAGACGTCAGGAAATATCTGCTGTATGCCTAGCAACTTGCTTGTCCCCACCATTGTCTTGAAAGACATTTAGGACCAGAGCCTTTGTTGGTCACTAGAATGAAAAATATAACCAGTCGTAAAATGTGACCAGGGAGGGCACAGGATGAGCAGTTCAAAGTGCACTCCAAAACTTCTCTGTGTGGCTTTTTCTGGGGCCATGTGAACTAGCCATCTTTTAATCCAAGACAGAACTAATAACTGCTCACAGACCCTCACTGGACAGGGATGTGTGACCCCTGCCCCAGCAACCGTTAACTGCCTGCATGTCCTCAGAGCAGGGCCCAGGGCCTCACGAGCTCCTTCATGGCATAACATTAAAGGGTCAATCTGTGCATGTCTCTTACTGCAAACTTAGAGCTGCTGGGCATTCAGGAGGGCAACAGCTGGACTCAGGCCCTGTGGACATTCCATGCAGGTGTTCTGTGGAAGCTGGAATCACCAGACCTTAGTCATAAGAGGAGATCATGCTGACATCACTGAAGCTGTCACGGGAGGGGTGGAGGAGGGAATGATGAGGGTTAAAATCACAGGCTGTCTGAGATGTGCTAGGGAGATCACGAGGAAGTAGAAGAGTCTGGGAGCGGAACCCTGTCTGTAGGGTTTTTCCATCAGTGCTGAATAGCCTTACCCCCCCAAATGTACAAACTTTCTTAAACTACATGCCCATCTCTCACTCCTGTCCAGAGGAGGAGTGCAGGCCCAGACACAGTCCCAACTCTGCCACTCACAAAGTGGTTGATACGGACAAAACTGTATAACTTCCCTAGGCTCAGTGTCCTTACCTATACAATGAGGATAGTAAGTCACGTTAGGCTACATATGACTTCTTCTTTTTCTTCTTTTTTTTAAAGAAGTGGGTGAGATGATGGATGCAAAATGCATCGGGCTCAGAGCACCCTATAGACTGCCTTGCTCAAGGTACTGATGAACCCTCCAAAAACCATAGTATGATTGTGACCATGTAGCAATAACGTAAATACGTTTTTTTGCTGTTCTTATTGTTTTGGTTTGGGTCTGGATCAGGCAAGACTTTTACTCTTTCTTAATCGAAAGGGTGTGCTCCAAAGATCCAATACACAGAGACAGGAAGTTCAGTAGGGTTTTTTTGTTTTTTTGTTTTTTCCTAGCTCAGGTAGTGACTGTGTCTTTTCTCCACTGGATGAGGTCTGGCCTCACAAATCTTACTCAGTTGGCTAGGCTGAAAGGAACTGGCACACAGGAAATGAAGGAAGAAAGGGAAAAGGGTCACTATTCCAGGCCATCAAATTCACAGAACACAGCAAAGGCCCTTTTGTTGGAAGGTGGGTGGGGAGAAAACACCAGGTAAACATTTGCATAAAAGTCTTACAAGGTAGAGGAAGATAAAAAAAAAAAGACTTAAATTCCTTGTCCTAAACACAAATTTTATAGTATCTGATAGAAAAAAAATCACATTTACTATTTCTTACGGATCCCTCCTCTCATTTTTAGACCTTCTTTTCTTCAGTGAGGAGCCAAGTAGATGGAGGCTTTTGTGAACCAATCAGGAGATCCTAACGGACTTTGATTTGGACATTTAAAAATCTCTATCCACATACTGTAAGGGCCAGAGTTACCCTTTAAGCCCCACTTGCCCAAGGATAGATAACCCCCAGGAATGCTGGGGGCTGTTGTTCATGTCAGATTTACAAGTCACGAGGTTTCATTTCAGCAAGCAAGGTTGTTTACCTCAACTGCCCAGGATGGGCTTGCTCACACGTAGGTGAAGTATGTGAGGTTATATGCTTGCCCCTCATTGGACAAAGGCAGAAAGTATGTAGCCTTGGGGGTTTGGCCTTTATAGGCACCTGACTGACCTGATTCAGCACGTTTATCTGACAGTCCCAGGTATGGACCTGGCCAGTGCCCATCTTCATGGTCAGTATTTAATAAAGCTTGCTTCAATTGCATAATCGGTGGATTCAGTTTTTCTCGCAACTCTCCGGTTTGGCATACCCATCAAGGTCTTCCTTTCCTCCCTATATCTGACACATGGGGTCCTTCAGACAGGCCCTCTGGAGGGGTACCACTCAAATCAGCTAGAAGAAACCAAATCATCGGTTATCACCACATTTCCATCAGGGCAATTAGGGTTACCTCTTCAGAGGGAGGAGGGATGATAAGAACAAGAAGTGTCTAAGCAGTTTAGGGTAAAAAGACCCCAAAGAAAAGTAAACAGTTTCTTTCTTGACTAAAAGCAAGTAATGTCCTTGGGACTCTTGGAAGCTTCATCCTTGCCAGAGGACAAATATGCTGGAGAACTCTGATCTCCGTTCTGTACATTTTAAAAGTATACTTCATCTTTTGGTGGACAGCTTATGCAAAAAATCTTTGTTGAACGAGTAAAAAGTAATCCACTATTTCATAGCCTGAGCATTCTCTCTGCTTATCACATGCTATTTCCACCCCCTAGAACAATCTGGTTGAGAAATTAATGCGCTAAATAAAAATTACCCTTTAGACTTCTTTTACCATTGGCATTAAACAATAACTTTCTGGCCCTGGTCCTTTTACTACTTTACACATTCTAAGTATCCAGGAACAAAACTAAAACCAAATTATTTCCTTGTCATGCAGTGCAATAAAGTGTGAAATTTTGCAGGCGGCATTCACATTGTGCCCTCAAAGCTCCTGCAGTTTGTGGCTCTGTTACCTCACCTACTGAACTTGCGCCTGCTCCTTCCTGTTGGTGTCTAGACACCTTGAAGTCAAGACTATCTCCAGGATGCAAATGGTACTTGGAATGAGTAGTCAGCAGGGATTCCTACATGAGCGAATGGATACACAAATGACTGAATGAGTGCCTGCATGAGTGAGAGAATTCAGGAGCAGGTGGGACAGGATAAATTACTTAGACGGGAGAAAATACAAGCCAGAAGAACTCTAAGATATCTATTTATGGGCTGGAGAGATGGCTCAGAGGTTAAGAGCACTGTCTTCTCTTCCAAAGGTCCTGAGTTCAATTCCCAGCAACCACATGGTGGCTCACAACCATCTGTAATGAGATCTGCTTCCCTCTTCTGGCGTGCAGGTAGGTGTACATGTAGACAGACCACTGTATACATAATAAATAAATAAATCTTAAAAAAAGATATCTATTTATTCGATTGATGACTGGCCTATTATTGACATATCTTAGTGGCATTTCACTCCCCCCCCACTGTCACTAATGTAGCAATTGAACAGAAACAAAAGGCAGGGGACAGATTTTTGTTAGTGTCAGGTCTTGTAAAGCACTTATGAAAAAATTGCCTGTCTTGTGTTACTATATAAACAATATAAAATACATAACATAAAATGTACCACCACCACGATATCATTTATTTATTTATTTGTTTGTTTGTTTGTTGTGTGCATACATGACATATGTGTGGACATGAATGCCATGTGGTGCATGTGTGGAGGTCAAAGGACAACTTTGTAAAATTGAGTCTCCCTTTCCACTTCAGTGGCTTTAGACGTATTACAGTATTCCATCACCACATCCATCTCTATAACTTTCCATCTTGCAAAAACTGAAATTCTGCCTATTAAACAGGAAATTCCCACATGCCCCACCTCACAGCCCCTGGCCATTGCCATTACACTGACTGTCTCTAAGAGTCTAACTACTCTAAGAATCTCATATAAGCAATCTTACCACTTTTGTCTTTTTTGTGACTAGTTTATTTCACTTAGTACAATATCCTCACAGTTTGGTACAGAAAACAATTCTAGATATTTTTTTAAGACATGTGGGAAAAAAGACAAGAGTATGGCCCATGCACATGTATGTATGTATATATATATGTATATATATACACACACACATACATATTTGTTTGTTTAGAGATAGGGCCTTATGCTCTAGCCTGAGTGGCCTTAGAACTACTATGTAGCCCAGGTTAGCCTCAAACAGGAAGTAATCCTCTTATCTTGACCTCTCAAGCACTGCAATCGGCACTTACTGCACAGTTTTTAAACTGCCTAAATTTCCTTGCAGAAAGGAAAGCGCACAAACTCGGTAAGAATCTGAACTGTCCTTTGAAAACCTCTGTCAAGCACGGCTCGCTTTGCCTTGCCCTATATGCACAGCACGCCCTGGTTCTTCGCAGAGTGAAATTAGAAGGACCTGGGGTTGAATTACAGCCCCACTGCTCTCTCTGACCTTGTAAAATAAACGTAAAGTCTACCTCACAGAAGATAGCAGCAGCCCTGTCTAAGTCCTACATAAAAATGGCTTCACATTCTCTTCTCTCTCCTCTCTCTCTCAATCTCTCTGTGCACGAACGCTTCACCTCTTTCTTTCCTCTCTCTCGTTCTTACACCCTTTCCCTTTTCTCTCTTCTCCCTCTGTTTCTGTGTGTGTGTGTGTGTGTGTGGGTAGGTGTGTGGGTGGGTGGGTGAGTGTGGATGTATTCCTTTTCCCGTGTGCACTATGATGCCAGACCAGCAGTATGACCTTTCTTAGTCAAAGTGCAGGCACAGTGCCCCTCATGGAACTAGAGCAAACCCTCTGCATGCACCATGCACAGAGGAATCAGACCTACAGTCTCTGACAACTCACTGCCTTCCTCAGGACTCAGGTCATGACAAGGCTTGTTAGTGAAAGCAATTATTCAGAGTGCTGGCCGAGGAAGGCGGCAACACCTAACACTGAGTGTGAGGACACAGACTCACTGATCCTTTTGATTCTGAAATTGGGTCACTGAATCCTCAGTGGTGACCTTGGAATTCTAATGATGGGAGGACCCAGGCTGCAAGAGCTTAGAATGCAGGCTGAGGATCAGCCCTGCGACGGCTCTGGCAGGCCTGGCTGTGTCAGCAGCAGGTAAACTCTGAGGTGTAGAAGTGTCTTGTTTCTAGTAAGAACAGAGGGTCCTGAAATAGTGTTCTCCCGAGTTCTCACTTCCTCGTCTACAAACTACTATCTAATGAGTAAACAACAGCAGGGGCCAGGAAGTTGACAGCCAGGCTATGTTGCTGGTGAAGGCAGTCTGCCCACAACCTCATCTCTCCGTATACATCAGGTGAGGCTGGGCCACATGATGCCTGTAGCATATTCTCATACTAAAACTATTGATCTAGAAACAATGGGATTTGTTAATGGATTCTTTCATTTACCCTAGTATTTCCACAATAGCTTTGCTGTTATGTGCATATACATACATACATACATACATGTACATATATACATATATATACACACATACACATACATTTATTTTTTATAAAGACAGAAATATCTTCAGGAAAGGAGAAACAGAGAGACCTGGAGGTAAATATGATTTATCCCAAACCCATCTCAACAATGCAGTTTAGAAAATGCAGCCATTTTTAAAAGTCACAATCAGCAAATAGAGAAATAAAAGCATTCTTTAAAGATGCACAGTTTTACAACAGTTGTGGTTGTGAGGTAATTCAGGGTAATAACCCAGCTGCCCTGGCTGGCACACACGAATGAACAACACCCAGGGCTCTCTGGGGACACTAGGAGGAAAACTCTCTGATCCTTTAGGTCAGTCCAAATTTCTCTCCTGGATCCTTCCCAACTTCTGCCCACCCTAAGGCCACGCCCCTGGAGCTGGTATAAGTCACACTCCACTGACCTGCTACAGCTCTTTAATGGTATCTTTCATGGCATTCATATCTTTCCTCTTGCCTTAAAAAAATGATGTATTTTTTTCTCCTTTATTATTAGTTTCTCACATGTCCCCAAATTGCTATTAGTAATAAATGATTGCAGAAATGATGGTTTTCAGAGAAATTATTTCTAAAGTTGTTGGTTTTTTTTATTTTACTATAATGCGTAAAAAAGCATCTTACATTGTTATACAGTATATTATACCTAAATAAAAATAAAAGATAGCTTTTGAAACTTAATGCACAAGTTTGGATATATAAAAGTAATCCATACTTTATTTAGTCTGCATCTTCTTACAGATGCTAGGAAGCTAAATACCTTTCCAGACTCCTTTGCAGCCATGTACAATCATGATACTTTCTGGGCAATAAAGTGTAAACAGAAGTCACTGAAGCATCTTCTAGGAAAGAATTATTTGAAGGATGAGAGTATTCTGGTCCCCTCTTTTGGCCCCTTTTCTTTCTCTTGTATTCACCTGAAATGTGAAAACAATGCCTAGAAGTTCAACAGGCACCTACTGGCAAACTGATCTTATACATAATAAATAATTTGGACTTAATGATCCTTCTGAGAATTAAAAAAAACTTATCTAAAATTTATTTTAGAGGGCCTCAAATACTTTATGAGACTGGCTTTGTTTTGAGATCACATGTAGGAAATACCATTCTTGGTCATTTCCATAGGGGGAAAAATCCCTCCTTTCAAAATTCAAATAATGTATTGAATTTTACTCCCACATGTGGACATAACAATAGACAACAGAGTCTATGGGAGATGCAAAACCATCAGCTTTCCAGTACTACAAGCCGACACCATCCCTGGAGCTGCCAGGCCATTGGAGTGATATGAAAAGATGCACAAACCTCTCAAAGTGTCACAGGCAACAAAACCTAGGAAAGTTTTGTCTGTTATACAATGAACACTGAGAACGGTGTCGTCAAATATTTGAAAGCTAGACAACCTTTTTAAAACAACGCTCACCACAAACAAGAACTTCAATGCACACGATGGCTGAGTCGATGGAGTCAAGCTCTTCAGGTTCACAGCATGCTCCTGCCTTCCTCACTACAGTGGTTTAACACTGCATCCAGACTCTTGGGCAGTTGGGAAGTCTACGTAAAGCTACTGCGATTGTTTTTTCCTTGGGGGTGGGGTGGGAATTTTAGATACAACATTTACTCACACTGGACACAGAATTAATGGCACCTAATCTTTGAAATTGAAACTAACCTAAAAACAAAACAAAAACCTGCCAACCTGCCAAGCTAGAAGAAAAGATTTCAAATAATATGGTTTAGGTACAACTTCCATTTCACTCCACAGATTTTTTTTTTTAAATCTTCATGAAAAACTACTTTTTTTTTTTTGAAGACTTGTCATGCAGAGCAGTTGCCAGATTGTAGCATGTATAAAGTTGTGCTTCCTCTAGTTATATATCTGGAATATTTTATCACCTTTTTCTGTCTTGGGGTTATTACATGATGATCATAAATAACTCACTTCTTAGGTTAAATTAAATAGTTTTAATTATGTATTTTAAACTTTTAAAATCCTTGACATTTGCGGAGCTAATTTTTACTTTTTTTATGCATCTCTGCTTTCCAACCAAAGTTACATAGACACGCTGAAGAATCAGGAGAGTTCTACATCACACAACAGCTGTGCCCCGAGCACTCCCATTTTCCCCACCTCCCAGAGGCACCCCTCATTCGGATCTGTGAGTAGTGCTCTAGCCACTGAACTCCGTGCTTTCAAATAACACATCACCTTGCTACTCTTGACGTTCAGCTGTCTTTTCACCTTCTTATGTCTATCCCTAGAGGTTAGCCCCTCACCAGCTCCACACCCCCCCCAACCTTACCGCTGGCTATTTTACCATTCTGTCCTCTATCCCTTCTTCACACACATCTCATGGAAACGCTCTTCACGGCTAAAAGTGTGTCACACTAATGATTACGAGTCATTTCTTGAACTCCGATATGACCATCCCTCTCCCACCCTCAGTGACTACTTGTTTTGATGGAGGCTTATGTGTCTAATTCCGGTTATTTTCAAGACCACCCACAAAGTGTGCTTTCTCTTGTCAGTTTTGCTAGGTGAGGCAGAGGCAGGAGGACCATTAGCTCTGCACTGGCCTGGTCTGTAGAGTGAGACCCTATGTCCCAAAATCAACAACAAATACTATTTCATCTTCTTGAAGACATGCATGGTCCCCAGATTTCCAACCCATCCCTATTTGAGCTGATCTGTCTTCCAGGCCCACTTCAAGGCTGTTTTTTTTGTTTATTGTTGTTGAGATTTTTTTCTTAGACAATCCTGAGAGATTACTTTCACTATTATATGAAATTCACTACTTCCTGATTTCTATGTGTTCCTCTTCTTTTTGACATCCTGTTGTGATTAGGGATATAGTTAAGTTCCCAGGAAAGGGAGCCTGGACAGGTATGCCTGTGTGCATGGATGGCAGGTGTCACTGTCTGATGATACCTGGGGCCATTTGTAAGCAATACTAAAGAAACGTACAGCCTAAGCATGAGAGCGGGGAACCTGGCCTTAAGAACACCTTGAGGTTTCTAGTAAATATATGTCTGCCTTTTTATAAAAATCATAGTAATTATCACAGCTCAATGGTCTTCATTAAACAGCCCCATGTTCTTGTACAACCTAAATGAGATCTGATTATGAAAGGCCAGGTTATTACAGAGGAGGCAAGAAAAAAGAAAAAAAAAAAAAAGAAAGAATAATGACTTCCCCCACCTGGTTCTGATAAGCCAGCCTGCTATTTGCTTTAGGGACTACACAACCCACTCTGACTATAAAATAGCTTTCAAGAGGCTGATGAGAAAATTTCCACACAGCTAACACGGAAAGAGAGTGCCGATCAGAATAAATCAACCGTTCGCTGCTGGAACTTTCCAGATAAGCCATTTAGACTAACAATGGAAAGAAGGCCAAGGAAGGAAAAACATTCTTCAGCAAGGATGTTTGTTAGTTACTTTTCATAACGTGGTAGAAGCATGTGGTGAAGGAGTGGGTGGACAAGCAGCATATATATATGGGGGTGAGGAGGAGAGAGGGGGCGGGGGACAAGACTCACCTACCTACACCCCCCTCCCAGTTAGGGACCACGCCTCATGGTTCCAGAGCCTCTCAGAGGAGTACCACTATGCACCAACACATGGGCATGAGGCGTTTCATATCCAAATCATGAGAGGAGTGCTTTCGAACATGAATGATCTCTAGAGCTCGGCTCTGTAATCACTTAGGGCACAATCTGCTCTTGCAACACAGGCTCCATGTCTCTGCCTACTGTGCTCCCAGGATGGTTACAGTTTGTGATTCAGGAACTCCTCAGGGTCTTTCCAAACCCATGTAGATGTCTAAAGAAACTGAGAAGCTTGAGCTAAAAGGTGTGTAGCCTGGGGACAAAAAAGATTGTAACCGTTAAAACATTAAAAGAGTGCAGTGGCCTGGGCATACACCGGAAAGAAGCTCCGCCATACAATAAGGACGTTTGCTCAGCCATGTTCCTAGAAGCCTTATTCGTAATAGCCAGAAACTGGAAACAACCTAAATGTCCCTCAACAGAAGAGTGGATAAAGAAATCGTGGTACATTTACACAGTGGAATACTACTCAGCCACTAAAAACAAGGAAATCGTGAAATTTGCAGGCAAGTGGATGGAACTAGAAAAAAAATCATCCTATGTGAGGTAACCTAGACTCAGAAAGACACACATGGTATGTACTCACTTATAAGATTTTAGTCATAAAGTACAGGACAGACATACTACAATGCACAGACCCCAAGATGATAAGTAGCAAGGGGGACCCAAGGGAAGATGCATAAATCTCACTCAGAAAGGGAAAACAGAGTAGACAGAGGGAGAGTGGGAACAAGGCAGAAGAGGGAGCACAGAGAGAAATGAGGGCGGAGATCAGACCTGAGGAGAGCAGGCCCGGAGGGCAGAGGGACTGCAGAGAAAAGAAAAATGGTGGGTGGGGGCATCTCTGCGACGAGCTGAAGACCTAAATCATAACAGGCCTCTGAGAGGACATGAGGGCGACTCTAGCTGAGACTCCTAGTAGCAGGGGCTGTGGAGACAGAAGAGGACACCCTCTATCTGGACAAGACTACTAGTGGACTGAGGAGTTCACCAACCCACCCACAAAACCTCAGTCCAAAACTTACTATACCTATAAGACCTGCAGGGACAAAGAGAGTACAGGTAGAGCAGAGATTGAGGGAATGCCCAACTCTAAGACCCACCCCAGCGAAGAGAGCCAACCCCATCACTATTAAGGATGCTCTGCTAAGCTTGCAGACAGGAGCCTAGCAGAGTTGTCCTCTGAGAGGCTCCGCCCAGCAACAACTTGAAACAGATACTGAGACCGACAGCCAAACATTGGGCAAAGCATAGGGAGTCTACTGAAAAAGAGGGGAGAAGGATAAATGAACCGAGAGGTGACAAAAGCTCCAAGAGAAGACCATCAGAGCCAATCAACCAGGGCCCAGAGGGACCCATGGAGTCTGAAGCACCAACCAAGGACAATGTACGGTCTGGACCAAGGTCTTCTAGCTGATGGGCATCTTACGCCTTATGCGGGTCCATTAGTTAGGGCAGTGGGGGATATCTCTGACACAGACTATGTTGCCTGCTTTTTGATCACTTCCCCCGGATGGGACTTCCCTACCAGGCCACAGGGGAGGAAGACAATTCAGTCCTCACGTGAATAGATGAGCTGGGGTGTCTGGGTAGGGGGCTCAACTTCTCTGAGGAACAGGGGAGAGGGGATTCAGAAGGGAGGGTGGGACTGAGAGGATGGACCTAGGATGGAGATGTGAATTGAATTAATAAAAAGAATGAGGGAAAAAAAGAGAGTGTGGTGTGCCTCACGGAGAATGACAGAAAGGCAATGCCCGGAATGATACAATTTGTACCAGTTCATCTGGGCCTGGAAGTCCTTCAGTGTAACACTGAGCTCCAACACAGTAATTTCGATACACACTCTGCCACTGTCCAGAAAACAGGTTTCAACGGAATCAAAAACCCAGGTTGAGAGAAGAATCCTGAAGGAAGACGTAGGCCACACCAAGAGGGTTATTTAATGCACTGATGGGGTAAAGTACTTTACAACTTTGCCAACTGCCAACTGTATAGTCCGGAGACCAGAAAGAAGCAATTGAAAATCTTAAATTTATTTTTAATTCCTTAAAGACAGAATCTTTCTATGTAGCCCTGGCTGTCCTCCAACCCAGAGATCAGCCTGCCTATTGTCTCCCACACGCTGGGATTAACGGTGTGCACCACCGTGCCTGCTCCGACTGAATTTTATGGGAACGGATTTGCAGGGCAGCCAGACTGGAAAGCAGAAGATGATGGAGTCAAGATGATAAGCATCCAGGCCCCTGAAGAGATAATCTGGATTTGCAAACATATTGCAGCTAATCTGTTGTCCCAATGAGTTAGGGTGGAAAAACAAAACAAAAAAAAAAATGTGACATTCCTAGCTAAACAGACAGTGTGGGTTTGCTAGACTGAATGTCATCAGATGATGAAAACGATAACAGGAATTCTAACAGCCAGCACTAAACATGGCACTTACTAGGCGGGAGGGAAGTTCTACGTATAAACTCACTTGTCAAACCTCACTGAACTCATTCGACTGTACGGCAGGTCCTTGAGTTACAAATTAACACATTTAATTAAAAATGAAAGCAGCTTTGAATTTGTGCCTTGGAGAATGAAGAATTCAACCTCTTCAAGTCTTGTTTATTTTTACTCAGATGTGCAGAAATAACCTTATGCTCTTAGCTATCAAATCATTTGAAAAAAAAATCAGCAATATACTACAGGCAAATACCTTCTATTCCTGAGCAAAAGAGGGAATGGAGTTTTGTTTAATTAGCTTTAATGTGCCTGGTTGGCATTCTTGCAACACCACAGCCATTCCTTGCTGGCAATGCAAGCAGAGAGCTCACGTGGTTGAGTGTAAAGTGATGTCAACTCCTTGTGTACGCTACACAAAAACATACGGCAATTTGCTATCATCCACCTTAAAAAGATGTTTCTTACCTAAGGTTAGGTACATTGTTACTTTTGATAATGAATGAAGAATAACCCTGAAGAATTGAGTCTTTTTAATATTTTAAGAGCCATAGTTGTAGCTATACAAAAAGGAAAGATGGCTCCTCTTTTCCTCTACCCTCAAAACTCTGGGATTGTGAAAGTCACAGAACAAGGAATTGAAAACTAAATTTAAAATGTCGGGGTGTGGATGTGGTTTGGTGGTAGATCACCTAGCACATTTGAGGCTCTGGGAAGTGAAAATATACAAACATTTTTAAAGTGCGATGTTGCTGGTGGTGGTGGTACACACTTTTAATGCCAGCACTTGGGAGGCAGAGGCAGGCAGATCTCTGTGAATTCAAAGCCAGCCTGGTCCTCAGAATGAGTTCCAGGACAGCCCAGGCTACACAGAGAAACCCTAGCTTGAAAACAGACAATCAAAAAAAAAAAAAAAAGTATGTCTTCTTGAACTCGATCTGGACTACATCAGAGGTTCTGTTGTGCTGTAAGGACTGATGTAACAAAATGATTAATAATAGAGAAATCACATTGGTCTTGTGCAAACTGAAACAGTCATCTGTGTGTCAGGGTGGGGCAGAGCGCTCAGTTTGTGTTATGCCTTCGTTCTGAGCTCTTTAGGCCAGAATCTTCGAGGACACAAATGAGATCTGCTCAGGTTTCCCCCTTAGTTATGGTTTGGATCTGAATTATCTCCCCACAAGCCATGTGCTGGAGGACTTGTTGCCTTTTACCGGGAGGAAGTAGAGCCTTCAGGAAACAGGGCTTGGTAGGAGCTAAGGGGCCATGGTTAGGGACATGCCCTTGGGGGAGCATGTGCTATCACCCCCTTCTACCCTCTCGTCCCTCCTTCTTGCTTTTTAGCTGCTGTGATGTGAATTGCTTTCCCGCCCCTTCCCCCCTTCTGCCTTGCGGTAAAGCCTCAATACACGTAATGACTACAACTAGGAAGAGCAACAGCCTGTCCTGCCATGATCCAAGCTGTGTTTGCCGTGGAGCTGGCGTGGCCAGCTGGCTGTACTTGGAAGCTCTCAGAAGGGAGCACTCACTCAGCCTGGTCCGTCAGTGGCCTTTGTAGGCAGAGAGAGCTAGCCCACCCCACTTTGGACAAATGATCCTTTTTTTTTCTTTTCTTTTTTTCCCCTTTCTCCCCTACTTATCTCCCTACTGTGTCCTTGAGACATGAATAGAGAGCAAGATTTGTTCTTTTCCAAAAGACCATACTGCAGGGCTAGGCTGGGGAAGAAATAGGAAAGTTCAATTAGGTAGACAGCTTCGCCTTCAGGAAATTAGACAAGATGAGCTTTGTACAGACAGACCCCATATTCACTCACTTCACCAATATTTATTGAGTTCTCGCCATGTGTCAGGCACACTGTTAAAAGCCAGGGATAGAGAGTGAGCATACCAGACTTAGTCCCTGGCTTCCTGAGGTGTCATACCCAGACATGTAAACTGACTATTGTGATGAGGACTTGGGAGAGAAAAGGTCACATGAAAGTCAGGGTTTGGTGACAGAGGAGGAGGGGAGAAAAGGGGTGGGGAGGTACTTCCTGTGGGTGGGACTGGAGCCCAATGATAAGGAGGGAGGAGTTGCAGGTGGAGAAGACAGAGGAGTCCCTTTCAGAAAGAGGTTCAGCAACTACAAAGATAAAGAAAGCCAGAGTGGCTGCTGGCCAAAAGGTGGAAGAGGTTCAAGAAGGATTTGAAGAGGAGGAGAAACAAATTCAGTAAATGAAGCTTGCGGTCTCCATTTCCCAGCACCCGTAGGGTTTAAACAGGGTTTCCATCAGGGACTGCAGAACAGTCACATTTGAGAAAGCCCACCTCCACTATGAGCTGGACAGGCCCTCTAATGAACTCAGCTAGAGGCATTCTCTCCCTGGACCCTGTTCAGAGCAACACCCACAGGGTGCTGGGACATTCAAATGGGACATTTGTGTTTGTGTTTGAGCGACGGATTGAGATACCCAGCACCTACTTTGGGGACCTGAGCTGCCTCATTTCTCTAGTTTGTTTTCACATTTGCAAACCAATGGCAATGAATACTAGGTCCACTCATTCTGCTTGCCTCTGTGTAGTAGAAAAGAAAAAAAGCCAATACACTACCAAACCCCAAGTGATGAACAAACATGAAAGAGACACTAGTATTCAAATGCATTAGATTA
Source organism: Pachyuromys duprasi (assembly GCA_028658305.1). Taxonomy (NCBI): domain Eukaryota; kingdom Metazoa; phylum Chordata; class Mammalia; order Rodentia; family Muridae; genus Pachyuromys; species Pachyuromys duprasi. The sequence goes on from CM053743.1 coordinate 31,721,684, forward strand.
GTCCCAAAGCTCTGCTAGCAAGAGATGGACTCCGGGAGGTCCTGGCATTCAGCAGGAGTATAAACTGCTATAACACTGGGAAAGACCATTTGTAGTTTCTAGAAAGACTGAAAGCAAAGTGTGCACCCCTGTGACTGAGCAGTTCCACCTACAGACACACACCCTAAATAAAGGTTCGTACGCGCACACAGGAAACATGCGTAAGAATATTCTTGGCAGCACCCTGAATGACAGACTCAAGCTAGAGGCAGCCTACGTGTCTATAACGGAACAGGAGTGTGGCTCAGTCTGACTTCGATGCTCACTGTACCTGGACCAAGAATGGACAGACTCTTCCCGTAGTCATCCCCCAAATAGTGTAACATAGCAGCGGTGTTAGGTATCATCTTATAACCCAGAGAAACACTAAAGCTCATGGAAGCTTATAAAGTAGATACAAACACTATTTTATCTTGCTTGTGCTGGATTTTTAGCCTCAAGGATAAATTCTGTAAAGGAGTCTCAATGGAGCAATAACAGATTGAGTGAGGAGGAAGAGGGCTCAATAGCGGAAGACACGTGCCTCCAAGCCTGATGAGTTCCACCACTCGAACCCACCCCATGAAAAGACCTCTACCTTTGGCCTTCTCACACATGCCGCAACATGTAAGTGCCCATACAGACACATAATAAAGAAATGCAAAATATTTTTAAAAGAACAACTTGAGATACATTGTGACATGTTTTTATATAAAATTCAACATGGGGGAAGAGACAGGAAATGATTAATACTGATTTTTAACAATTAAGTTTTAAGTCAAACATAAAAACTGTACGTGTTAACGGGACTTTTGCATTACAAACTTATGTTTATTTGTGGGTGGTGTATGTATGAGTTCATATGGGTATGTGCACATGTGTGTGAACAGGGATGTGCATATGTGTACACATCTGTGCTCGTGCCTACAAGGCCATCATTCAGTGCTTGCCTCATTTGCTCTCCATTTTATTTCTTTGTGAATTTCACCACGCACCCCAATCCCACTCACTTCCCAGTCTTTCCACATTTGCCCTCTACCCTTGTAACTTGTCTCCCAAAAAAGGAAAAAAAGAAAAAAGCTTGCCGTGGAAGCCACGGTGTGTTCCAGACTATACCTTTTACCCATCCATCTTTACATGCAAATGTTCACTGCAATGTGTCACTGGTCTGGTTCGCAGCCCCTGACTTCCGCCTTCAATGCAGGACCCTCACCTCGACTCGGCTCCGGCATCCCGCCGTTTCCCAGAGTCATGGAGGTCCTGCAGCTTTGGCCTGTCTGCCGTCTATTTCTCCGACAGGGTTTTTCACCGAACTGAGAACCCATCAGTTTGACAGGGATGGCTGGCCAGTGTCCTCCAGTGTGCTCCTCACTTTGTCGTCCCCCCTCAGGAGTGGGGTTACAGACATGTGTCGCCAGGCTTTCACGTAAATAAGTGCTAGGGTCCAGTGTCAGGTGCTGCTGCTTGTGTACAGGAGCCACCTCCCCACTCCCTACGTGTTTATCAAACGTGTTTATCCTCAAAACACTTCTCACCTCTTCCTGGAAGCATTCGCTCTCTGGACTTCCCCCTGTGGTTCATGGCTACTGCCTGACACCCGGCACACCCAAACCGGCTCTAGCTCACCACACCCGCATACCACAGCTCACCCCCTAACGTCTTAATAAAACCCAAGGATACACAAGGATAGACTGGCTAGATGCCAGTTTTGAATAGCAGCCATCTGTAGAGAAAGGGAAAGAAGCTGGACTTGGCTTTTCATATCTTTAAGCAGCAGACGCTCAAATGATTGTGATCCTAGTCGATAAAGAGGCAAACTTTTGCGCGTGGAAAGTATTCACACACAGACACACAAAAAAAAAGAAAGAAAGAAAGAAGAAAGGAGATGAAAATCAGGTTGCTTCTCTAAGCCAATTTTATCAAAACAGAAGGAGCTACATGGACGTAGACACAGACGTGGGGAAAGAGGAGGGTCAGGCTAGCCTTGAACCAGAAAGCAAAAGGTTCTAGGCATTCATGAGCTCATCACCAACCCGGGTAATGTCTGAATAAATGTCTATGAAAAGCAGGGGCTGTATGCACCACTACAAACACAGAGTTTACATTAGATGCTGCCCAAGGATCCTTCTACACCCAAAGCCTCACGGTTTGCTACTATGTAGGGCTCTGGGAGAGGCACCAGAGGGAATAGCACGAATTTTCCCCACTCAAATCATATTTAATCCATACTGAGGTTTTGAAACTATAGTTTGTTTAATTTCCTCCAAATCTCATGTTATTATATTCTCCATCCTCCTACTTCCCCTCCCCCAGCTGTACATAATCTTGGGTGCGCCGGGACTCACTATGTAGACCAGGCTGGCTTCAAACTCAAAGACCCATCTGCCTCTGCCTCCTGAGGGTAGATGTTGAAGGTGTGCACCTCCATGCCTGGCTCATGTTGTTACTCTCTTGAACATACTCAATAATGAGTTTACTGACCAAGCACCCCAGGCTAGGTGGCTTAAGCAAGCAAAAACCTCCCTGGCCTCCAGAGGCCAGAGTCTAAAAATCAAGATTTTTCTCTCCTTGCCTTGCAGAAGGCCACCTTCTTTCTCTCTGTGTCTATGTCCGAATTCCCTCCTTATGCAGACAACTGTTATGGTAGATTAGGAGACACCCTAGGAACTTCAGTTTTTCTCAGCAAAGTCTCTTTATCCAAATGATATCACCTGGTGAGGTACCAGCGGTTAGAACTTTAATGGGAACACAGATTAGCCCCTACGCAGAAAGTTCTTATTGTCAGGAAGGTAGCAAATTTACTGATTTACTAATTTAAAGTATTTGTTCTGTTAAATTCTGTAACTTCTACTAGTCACTGAAAATGGTAAATGGCTTTGCACTTAACTAAGAAGAATTAGCACATATGGCCCAACTAGGAATGATGAGTTAGTTACTAAATGTAGATATGCATGCAATTATAGTACGCATACTATTAAAGTAAGATTAATTCTTTCTGATGTTGAGATTAAACATAGCTTTCCTCTCATTCAGTGTCTAGAACGAACCTAGACAGAAAATACCACACAACTGATTTCAAAATTTGATATATATATTAAAAAATGACACTCCTGGGGTTTCCACAAAACGCTATGTCAATAGTCTCTTGCCATTAAGAGAGATCATAGTTCTGGAGTCCATCTTCAGCGCACACTGGGCACTGTCTAATGTCCAGTTGGCCAGTCTGCTCCACACATGCTAGTCAATTAATTTAGCTCCGTGAGTGACAAACTGAATTCTGCTGGCTGGCCCAGAAAAGCCGCGTGGTCTGTGAGCTAACACAGGACCTCCTTTCTTAAGCCTGTAAGTCACTGGAATGAGAGCCAGGTCTCAGGGAAAAACCATCAAAGGACACCAAGACTTATGGAAATTGGCCATTTGGAACATTTAAGTGTGAGCATCTGAAGGGCACTGGCCCTCTAAGACACAGGCAGCTATTTTTACCTTGGGGAAACTGTGGTTATGACCAACTCATGCTTCACAGCAAAGACAGGTGAGTATACTATCAAAGCTGGTCCCAGAAGAGCAGGTGTGTGTAAAACTTAACTCACTTGACAAGTGAAATAAAAGAAACAGAATATTAAGTTAGGCACCGGATAAGGCAGTCATTGTAGAGCGCTGCCAGGCAGGCTGACCCGAAGCCCTCTGCTCTAAAGGTATCAGCTATGTTCTTGAAAGCTAAAAATCCACTGTCTCAAAATAGACTGATGACTCAAAGGCCCACAATTACCCACACCCTCAATGAAATCTAAGCAGACACCTCTTCCTTGAAAAATGGTCAGCAATCTACACAGATTCTGTTTTCGTTGGAACCAGCAGGATGGGAAATCGGTAGGAGCTCCTGTCCTTTCCCTGGGTAAGAAAAGTCACTGAGGTGGTCAGGTTCAAATAGGGGGAGTCTCCTGGAAAGCAAGTGTTGACCCTAGAAATCGCCCCATTGATGATTAAGTCCTTGTTCTTAGTGAGTGGCATTATTTCCTTGTTAAAATGATTCATTAAGTCTGTCACAATTAAAAATGATTCAGAGCTGGTCAGAATAAACTTCAGTAACTAGCTTCCACTTTAGGTTGATCACACTTTGTGGAATTGCCCGCATACCCAGTTACCGGTAAACTTGTTTGCCTTCCTATACAAAAATGGAAAGCATCAAGTATATATATGAAGACACACAGAGGGCCAATACAGGCTTTACAGCCCGTCCACGCCGGACTCCACCCCTCTGTCTGGGAGTCCCTTCCCAGTTTTCTCATTATGCTTTAGGCTCCAGCCAAGTTGACTCCAGCTTCAGAGACACTTTACTAAACGTCCTACATGGGCTTCAGTAAAAAAAAAAAAAAGCGTTCATTTACCCGATGTGCATAAAAGCACTAAAACATCAAAGGAGAAAGTCTCAGGTCACTGGATGGCCAAAGAGGCTTTTAGAAGAATATCCTAAACAGCCAGCGACACCCACCACCAAAACATTTACGGTGCTTAAAAGAACTTTAAAAAAGTTATACATACTTAACTATTTTTCTAAATGGCAAGAATCCTTGAGAGAAATGTGTGTCAGTGTGATTTGCACAATATTAACAATGGAGGGTGAGGTGGGGGTGGGGTAAGCAAAGGTCAAAGCAGCAGTTCTTTCAAAATGGTTGCCTTAGCCAGGAAGTGGCAGCCCACACCTTTAATCCCAGCATGTGGGAGGCAGAAGCAGCTGTATCTCTGTGAGTTCAAGGCTAGCCTAGTCTACAGAGTGAGTTGCAGGACAGCCAGGGGCTACACAGTGAAACCCTGTATCAAAAACACCAAAAAAAAAAAAAGTTGTTTAAGACTAGATATAAAATGAAAATGTCACTTCTTTAAAATTACCATAAAAATGTTAATCATACATAATAGTAGGCTTCATTATGGAATTCTATGTACATGCATAATGTAATTTTTATCACATTAACTCCATATTACTTTCTCACATCTCCCCTCTCCCACCCACCCCCTCCTCTTCTTAACTAGTTCTTAACTCTTCTACATTTCTGCTTTTATTTTCTTTCCCCTCACACACTTCACTAACTGAACTATCTTGCTCACTTACTGTACTGTCTGACCATATCCCCAATGCCCGAAATTTAAGCTCCATAACAGCAGACCCTCCAATTCACTACAACACTTGGAGTCACACTGATCATATCCAATCAATATGGTATTGCATTCATTCTTGGATATTATCATGTCCAATCAATTGGCTCCACTGATTAACTGCTATAGTCCTGGAGTTCAAAGCTTTCTCCCCAATCGAGATGCCTCGTTCATAGAGGAACAATGGGACATGGAACCTAGTTTCTCAGGGTAACTCAACAAAATCTAGTCAGGAGCTTACGCAACTGCTCAATGGGTAGTGGACTGAATTTCAGACCCTCGGAGTCCACATGAAGACTGCTGCCTGTGATCTCTAAGCTCAGTCTCCTGAAGATAGGAGAATCCCAGAGCAAGCTGGCTAGCTACACTTCTTGAATTGGGGTCAATGGAGTCTTTGGGGGCATACCAATCTCTGTCAACAGCAAACATAGCAAGCAGTCTCCTCCAAAACGCTGCCTTGAAACATTTCTCTCTGTCTCTGGTCTCTCCAAACTGCCATACCTTCTCTGTCTGGGCCCTTGTACTCAGAGTCCAAGTCCACGCCCCTCTCCGTGCTGCACGAGGCAGGACATTACCAGCTGGAAAAGACCACGCCCTGCAGGAGGCAATTATCAGCTGTGGACAAACTAAAGCCCAAGCTAAAAGCCCACATTTGGGATTAAAATAAATCATATTTATATAGCATAACTGAGTTTTTAAGAAACCAAAACTTCCATTACAAAGTGAAGACTGCGGAAGATATTTTTACTTCAACTTTGGTCTTCCCCGTGCATGTGTACCCAAGCGAGCGCAAGCGCAGACACCTCTGACGTGAAGCATGAAGAATTCAGCTCAAACTACCTTAAACAACAACAACAACCACAAAATGGAAATTTATGTAAGAAATTTTATATGTAAGAGACCCAGCCTGCCCAGACTGGGTCTCAGAAAGCTCTGATGGAAATGCAAACACCTTTCTCTCCATCTTCAGTATCCACAGCTGCTTCACAGTGGTCTCCTCCCTTCCCCTTGCTATGACATCATCACCCCTCCAAGTCTGTGGTGAGAGCTGTGGGCATTCACAGAATCCACACTTTCACAGTACTGCTGAGACATTCAGAAGTGCCTTGGTCGCCGCCTGGCCTCTAGTCGTAGCGTGGATCTGGCTTAGGTACTACAAGGACCGGTTTCTCCTGAAGGCTTTGTGCTCAGAGTCGAGCTACTGGGACGCAGTGGAATCCTTCGGAGATGGAATGTAATGAGAGGCTTTTAAGTCTTTGGGAGTTGAGGTAGTTCTTGTAAGAACCTGGGCTCCTGTTAGAAAAGGTCATGTTTGGCTCCTCCTGTTTTTTCTGCTGGGGACTCAGGATGTCTCTCACCTTCACACCCTCCCACGATTGTCATTCGCCATCTCAAGGCGCTTTAGCAGAGTCCCTTGACACTGTGTTGTTTAAAGATCTGAAATTCCGAAGCAGTGGTCTAAATAAACCTCTCCTCCATGAAGCGATCTGTGCCCAGTGCTGCGTTATCGCAGTGCAAGGCTGACCAACGCATCTGTGGAGTCTCTGTCGAGGGGCAGTTCCTACTGTCTCTGCTTAGCGGGTCCTTATCCTCGGATCTTGCACTAGTCAGGGTGCACTAGCAAGCACCTCGTGGACGAGGGGATGCAAGAAGTGATGCCTAGAAGAAAAGGTGCTAAGAGATGACTCCAAACGCACCCCTTATGGTTTCCCATAAACCTCTGCACTCCCCATTCATTCAACCTGTTACCTGTTGGCAGAACTTCCAGTGAGAGTTTGCCTTTGGGGCCAGTGAGGTGGCTCAGGGGGTAAAGGTGCTGGCTGCCAAGATGGATGGTCTGGGTAAAATCCCCACTACCCACATATCGGAAGGAGAGGGTTAACTCCTGCAAGTTGTCCTCTGACCTCCACGTACCTGAATATGTGGCCTGAAATGAGCATATGTGCATGCACATGGAATGGATAAATGTAATAAAGTCTGACTTTAATGTTAAGCCCCGTGCTTAAGAAAGACAGTGTGTTTCTACCAACCTTCACCCTGTCTCTACATTGGGCAAAGTTTAAATTCCTGATCCACCCGGCTCCACTTCCCAAGTTCTGGGACTACAGGTGTGTGCCACCATGGCTACCTTTTTTTGGGGGGTGGGGAGGTTGAATTTAGGCCTTCCTTCACAGGAAACAAGCACTGTACCAACTGAGCTACATATATTTCTATTAACCAATGAAATGATTTTTAAAATGAAATTCTAATCGATAAAATCAATGCGAAACTCATCAAGTCCTTTTTAGGCAGACTAAAAGCAGGTGAAAACCCTACCAAGCCATGCAATAACGCCTCCTCCTTTATAGTCACCGGAGCACATCAACTGGGCACCCAGCATTACAGACCACAAGACCTATAATACCGACCCAGACTACCTTGTCCAAATGATGTCTGTGCACATGCTATGATCCCTACAGGAAGCAGCGCTGTGGGCCTCAGGTTAACAGTAAGAGATTCCATCAAGAGAACTGATAGGGCTCAGAAAGAAATTCTGCAAAGTGAACCGTCCAGTAACAAAAGGTGAGGGACGAGGGAGCATTGTGTTTACGGCTTCACAAAGAGCCGAGGAGGGCAGCGGCCCAGCAACACAAGCGCCTTTCACTTCTCAGCGGCCCAGTTTTGCCTCGAGTGAACTTTCACTCCAGGTGAAGGTGTGACCCTCTCACAAGGTGCGTGCGTGCGTCATGTCCACCAGACACATACACATTCTAAAGCCTGTGCTTCATGGAGAGTCTGCACATCACCCCCGCCCTTCTCACACCTAAACTAATCCTTCCGATCCATTACTCAAACTACAATACTGAGTAAACATTAAAATAACTTTCCAGAGTCTGGTCGGGGAGGTATGTCTGCATATTTAAAATCAAATGTAAACTATTGTTACAGTTGTACATCCCTTAAAAAAACAGTATATGGTTCTATTATTACTATTATTCTCGTTTTAAAATCAGTTCAGTTGTCATTTTTCCTTATTGCTATGACCAACTATCAGGCACAAAGTTACTTAAGGGATGACCTTATTTAACCTCATGCTTTAAGGATACACAGCCCACTGTGGCTGGCAAGGCAAGGAGGCTATGGGCTTGATCACGCCTGAGTGAATGTGGAGCCAGAAAGGGCGAATGCCAGCACTCCTTCAAACAGCCCACAGAATGGTGGCGTGCCTCCTCGGCTTTAAATAAGCCAAGCTGACAGCAGAGATTCACCATCAGTATGGCAACAACAGAGCCACAGAACAAAAAGGAGGCGTGAAGTCGAAATGGCGAGCATGCTGGTACAGGCCAGTGACTGATGGCCGAAGCATGAGTCCAAGGCCAGCCTGAGCTACACAGTGACACTCTACCTCAAGGAACCAAAGGGTGTGGATAGCTCAGTGGCTGAGTGCTTACCCAGCACACAATTCAGCCCTGGGTTCAGTTCCCAGCACCGCACAGGCCAAGGCAAAATCACATAAGAGAAACTACATTACAGGTAAATCAATTGTATTTAAAATTAACCCTCAGCCAGCAAACCCTCAGCTGCAGAGTTTTTTACATTTCTTCCGGGAACAAACATCAGAGTTCCACATCTAAGCATGTAAATGTACTTAGCTCCAACTCTCCTCTTAATTCTCTCCCCTCCTTTTTTATGACATAGATCGGGAGAGTCAACCACGTAAGGCCACATCCAGCCAAAAACTTGCTTTTCCAGTGACAGGAGCTGGCGATGTTCTCCACAGGTTTTAAAAGGGTTACAAGAAACAAAACCCAAGTAGTCAACAGTGTGGCCTGGGAAGCCTAAATCGCTTACTATCCTCCCGGCTGTCATCTGCCAAAGGATGTCTGGGAGACTGAGGGCCCTTCTGCGGCCACGGGGCTGAGCTAAAACTCCACCTCTGGCCTCCAGGCTGAGTCCAGGATGCCTGTCACCACAATATGGTAGCATCCTGACACAGCCAGGCCAGGCGGGGATGGAAATAACTTCCATTTGATCACAGCCTTCAGGAGTTCTGCCAGACCAGGTGAATCAACTTTAAAGTACAGACTCCATTAGTATTCCCTAGGTAAGTAAGGAAAGTAGGAAGGAAGTATTCATTGGGGCACAGCTCACCCCTGACAGCCTGTCCCTTCTCACTCTCCCGGGGAGCCTCCAACTACCTCCTGAAATCTACTCCAGTCTGTCTCCTGGAAGCAGGATTTGTTCATGGCCAAGCATCATTTGTGTCTCTACCCATCTGTGCTTACACATGTAAAACTGTGGAGCCATGCAGCAACCCACAGCCACCACAGTAACGCCTGACGGCGAAGACAACAGCCCGAAGGTAATTCCATGTGGTTTAGATGTTAGCCCATAAATTCTTTTTAGAATCTAACCAGGTTCCGTATGCAATCCGCTCACCTTGTGGATTCAGTAATAACCAAACACACCTTGAAGCTACCAAGACAAATTCAAGTAGGAGTTGCGCCCCTCCCCCACCACATAAAAAGTTCCAGACAGACAAGGCTGGTTTCCACGTGAGCTCTCTGTGATGGATGCTCACTCATTCATAAATCCTCTTGTGACAGGCAGCTGGTAGCATTCACCAGGAATGGGTAGTGATAATGTATCTGTCTGTATGAATCACAGCACAGCCCATATCATCTATCTGGACATTTCTCAGTGCCCGTGGCTGGAGCTGACCCCCAATGTAACAATATCATAAACGACATGACCGAAGCCTTAACTCTCAAAAGGCTAGAACGGGAAAACACATACAAGTTTCATATTGTTAGACTGCTAAAATAGATTTTTAGAAATCTACCCCAGTTTTTCCAGAGAGATACTGGGATGGCATCTTAAATGATAGTCTTCAGTGTTCTTTCCATATTATAGCAGTCAGGGTTCTCTAGTGCAACAGAACAATAGAATGAATATATATATATAAGATATGTATTGCATCCGCTTGCACATTACGGGCTAGGTAACCCAGCAATGGCTGGCTGCACACTGCAGAGGCTGAGGCCTCGATAGGAACCCAGTCTAGGAGGCTGGAGTGACTCCCAGTCACAGTCTGACACTAAAGGCCTGGAGGGTTCTGGCCTTTATTCTACATAGGGAGGTAAAGTGGCTGGGTTCTGATGTCATTGAAGGACGGTAGCAGTAGCTGCCCCAACAAAACAGATGCATAAATCAGCAAGGAGTGAAGGCAGGCAGGCAAAAGCCATGTCACTTTTATTTCTGGGATGTAAAAGGTAAGGTTCACTCTAGAAGTGGGTCTTCCCCCCTCAGTTAACCCTTACATACCCTCACAAACCCACACAATAGCTTCTTCCTTAGTTGATCCTGGGTCCAATCTGAGATTAACCACCCCACATGTCCTGCTGAAGGATTCCAGGCCAGCGAGACCTCTCAGCGGGGAAAGGCAACTGCTGCCAACCTGATGACCTCAGTCCAACCTGTGGCACCTTCAGGGTGGAAGGAAAGAACCAACCCCTGAAAGCTGACTTCTGAATCCCACACGTGTCACGTGCACACACATGCACACACATCCACAAATAAATAAATGAATAACGAAAATGTCATTTTTTTTAAAAAAAAGGTTCATATTAGAATAGTTTAGTGAAACTTGCATAAGAGAGGAAAGAAGGCTGGGAGAGGGGGAAGATGGGAAGGGCAAAGCTAAAAATCCTCAGCAAGGCATAGTTTCCGACTTTGACGCTCACTCTATTTCCATAGTTTTGACACCCTAATTGTTCTGTTGGTTTGTGAGAGTGGAGTGCCTGGCCTTTGCTGGTGATGCAGAGCAAAGAGCCCAATGATGCTTCCTCTTGTGGTACACTTGGCAGGCTTACATCTCTAATGTAAAATCTTAGTTCTTAGACCTTGCTGTCTAATCAACTCATTTTGCAAGACCTTATACATTTCAAATACCATTTTGAACCAACAAACCATTGTTATGAACATTAACAGTGGGTCTTGGATGCCCGCAAATCCCATTTGCAATCGTCCAACTTAAAAAGGTGTTTTTCTGTTCTAAATGCACTGTGCTTATTTAGGGAGGCTTAGGACACACGTGAATGTGTTTATGCAAGCCATTACACAGCCCAACTTAACCTGTTCATTCAAATAGTTTATCTATCTATCTATCTATCTATCTATCTATCTATCTATCTATCTATCTATCTATCTATCTCTATCATCTATTTATCATTATCTATCATCTATTTATCCATCTATCTATCTATGTCATCTTATAGAAAGAAAGACCTCCCTTTGGGACCCTCTTACAGGTGAAACTATGCACCCACCACTAACAACACACTTTTCAGGCTGTCCCTCAGTCTGCAGCTTAGTAATAACATGGCATAAATGCCATTTCATCCTGGCAATGCTCTAAGGTGCAAGAGAGCAGCATTAATTTCAAAGTGCTATTGATACAAAGATGCTGATAAAAAGAGAGTCAGTCATACAAGCGTGTAATTTGATCTAAGGCTACAAGGTAATTCTGGTAAGAGAGGAAATAAGTAGGCAGGTCTGGTGTGTCATGGGAAATCCACACTTTAGGAACACAGTTTGGGGGGACGTTACTATTCCATGTCACACTGTAAACACACCAGCCACTGTTGTTTATAAGGGTCTGGTGTCCTGGTTACTAAACACTCACTGTCTTTAGAAGCAATAAATATTTTAGACCTTGTCACTTGGACTCGCCACTGAAGCCATCTGTTGATGAGAGAGGGGCACTAATTTTGTAACTGTATCTTCTGGAAAGCTGACCTCCTAAGGAGTTGGCATAGTACCAACACTTACCATAGCAGTGTGGTGCTAGGGTTCAAAGCAAGTGCCATGGGAATGGAAACCACTGTTAAAGTCAATAACCAGATTATACAGCAAAGAAAACAGGAATACATAACCTCCCATGCAATAACGTGCACACATGCACAGGTGTGAGAGCACTCTTTACAGCACTGTGAAGTTACTTTAAATCATGCAGGTCTTTGGGGTCAGAGATGACGTCTGACCTTTGGATTTATACCCTAAAGCACCATCAGACACATAAAAATCTGGTACAAATGAATATTTGCCCAAGTGCATTTAGATACAGATAGGACAGGGAGATGAACAGATGTCCCACTTAGGACTGTGTGCATCATCGAGGAAAAATAGCACTTTATGGTAAGAATGCAGAAGCCGGCCAATGAGATAATTTTGGGATAATTATCAAGTTTTTATGCCATCGTTTCATTTAGTGTGGTTCTGAAAGCAACATAATAAACAAGTCATTTGGCTAATGCAATAAATTGTAAGTTAATGGTAATGGCATTTCTAGATCTCAATCTTCCTTATTCTGTCTTGTCCCCCTCCCATGAGTCTTCCAGAGCTCAGACTCTGATTATTTAAAGTGTTAAGCTGGTCAAATGGGGAAACATATACAGCTTATTAAAGGATGAACCTGGTATTATAGCTTCCATTGAGGTTTTTTACATTTTGAAAGAAGAGAAAGATGAAACGAAAGAAGCCAGATATGCTGGCACATATTTATAATTCCAATACTTGGGAGGCTGTGGTAGGAGGATTGCCACGTGTCTGAGACCAGTATGGACTATCCCAGGACAAGACCATCCAGGGATACATAACAAGACATTTTCAAAATTAAAAGGATCAGTAGGGGGCTGTCAGATCTAAGCTTAGATTTGACTCAGATAAATAATTTTAGTCAAAAAAGACAGACAAAAATATCCTGATCAGGGGGAGGATGTGAGGTGATTGTTTAAGCATGACACATTAAAAAAAATACTTTTAATTTTCCACAAACAAACTCAAAAGGTGATATCTTTCCATAGATGCCTTTAGAGTCAGCCACGGCAAACAGAAAAGCCCATTCAGTCCCCTGCTATAAAGTGGTTTTAGGAAAAGCTCCAGAGCCTGGTGTGTGGGCCAGCACAGTGCCTGGCCTTGGCAAAACATACTAGACTCCACAGGAAAAGAACCTTCCAGCCCTAGCCAAGAATCCGGAGACTTAATTTCCTGAGAATCCTAACGTCACCTGCTCCGTGTCTCTTGTCCTATCCCCTGGACCAGAGCGTTCCGTCAGCGGCTCTGCCTGTACCAATAAGCCAAGTGTGCCTCCATCCCACAACACATTTTATGCTGCTCCTTTGCCTGAGGAGACCCGGACAACTGCGCCCACGGTTAACCCTGTTAAAACAAGCTACCAGGCACCTCTCCTCCAGGCGGCTCAAGGGACAGGAACACTTGCAATCTACTGAGAGACAGACAGACAGAGACTGACTAAAGATTAGGAAGGCAAGGGGGCAGGTCAGTCCTCAGGGCCTTTGTTTTTTTTAAAAGAAAAAAAAAAAGCCAGGTATGTTAGCACATTCTTGCAATCCCAGTCTTGGGGGCTAAAGACAGGAGAATCCCCGGGGCCTTGATGGCCAGCCATGCTAGCCTAATAGTGAGCTCCAGACCAAAAGACAGTGCTCCTGAGGATGAGACCTGAGGCTGTCTTCTTCACACACACATGCGCATTATGCACTTTAAATGGCTGAGTTTCATGGTGTGTGAATTATATCCCAATAAAATGCTGCTAAAGAAAGTAAGTTGAAAATACAGATGGAACCAAAGTTAATCCTCTTTGCTAGGAAGCAACAATGGCACAGTAGAAATTAAGTCCCTGCTTCTAGGAACTGTCTCTAACACCAACAACTTCAAGTGAATCCCTTCTTGTGGACTGAGAGGAAGCAACTGCGGTTCGTGAACACTGCCACGGCACACAGATAGCCATGCATGAGTTATGAGGTTACAGGAACAAACAGAAGCACAGTTCTTATGTTATGAACCCCAGTCACTGCTTAGACTTTTTAGCTGGGCCTAATATTCCAACCTTGAAACTTCTCTAAGTCTAGAAGGAAAAACACAAGTCAGGCACGCTGGTGCACACCTAAAATCGCAGCCCTTGAAAGGGAAAGACTGAGAGGTACCCACCTGGGCCACAAGAGAAGACCGGGTCAAAAGAGAGGAAGAGAGAGAGGAGGCGAGGGAAGGCAGAGGAGAGAACCCTTAATTACTAAGGAGAATTAGCAACATTCCCTTCTCTCAACGGAAACAATCTAAATCTTCCCTTGGCAAGGTAAACACGATTTAGGAAGGAAAAAGCAAAGACTGGAGACAAACATTCATTCCAGTCACCTTAGGAAGCCAATGATTTTCTGCCCTTGGAGCTCGCACAGTATCTTCCTGCAGGGATACTGGATGCCGCGGGCGCCGTTTCCCCATCATCAGCGCCTTTCTGGCAATGGTTCAATTTTCTCTTTTCCTGGGTTATCACAAGCTTACCTTAATACAAAAACCTTAGGAGAATACGTTTCTTACTCCCAAAGAAGCCAGGTCTTTGATTCTTGGAAGTCCTCAGTGCAAACAGGGTGCTGTGTGAGCTATTTTAGTTCAGGGAGCATTAAGAGAAGGGTCCAACTTGAAAGGCCCCACAAGGTCTGACAAGGTAGTAATGAAGACAAACATGAAAATGGGCCTCGCCAGACAGGAGACACAGACTGTGAGCGGCCGACAGGTAAGGGCAGTGATTCTCTGCCTCCGGTCCCATACCCCTACCCCTCCAAATCACCTGCCTGAGAATCCCTGGGCGACAGCATCATCCAGAATTAACCAGCAGACTCTGCTCCACCAGAAAAGAGGGAAAAGCATTCAAGAGAAGGAGAGGAGCCCCAATTTTCCTCCTCATGGCTGCCACCTGGCATCAGCCACAGTTCCAGTATGTCCTGGAAAGCAAGCCAGGGGACCGTAAAGGGGAGGGGACGGAAACTGTGCAGCCACCCGGGCTTTGAAAAAATATTTTACAGCTTTCAAAAGGGAACAGGACTGATCAGCACAGGAAGCCGAAGGCTGTGGGCCCAGCACAGGAGGGAACAAGGGTGCACACAGGGAAGTGGACTGGCCTAGCGCCCTGCACACAGGTCTTACAAGAGCTTTGTGTGGAGAGACTACTGGAGCAGGAAGACAGAGGGGCTGGGGCCCCAAAGTCAGGGCTTGGTGTCCATTTTTCCCTTCTCCTTTTGTACCTAAGGAAATTGTTCTTTGGTCCTAAACATCTGACTCTTAGTTTCCCTATGTGCAGAAAGAAAAAATGTAGCTAAATCTGTGTGGGCATTATCTAGTAGCTCATCAATTAACCCTTTCTAGTTCCAACCTGCTATGACTGACAGCCCGTTTCTCCTTGCCTGCTCGGCTTCTCCCCTCCCAGCCTCCCCCATCGCTAATTCTAATTCCTCTGATCTATAACTGATCTGATCTAGCTTCTCTTGGGGAACAGGGAGAAACATTGGAGACATCTTTATTGTTTCTCCTCCTTTCTACTGCCCATCCCCAACAAGAAGAAGAGGCTTCCTTGTGTCTTCCTCCCCTAGTACGAAATGATCCCGGGTCAAGTCATCTGAGGTTAGCATTGAGAAGTTTGGCCTAAATCTATTTTGTATTCTGCTGATAAAATTTGACCCAAGGCAGTCTCCATACATAAAGAACCGTACTCATATGTATGTGTGTGTTTATCTTCACACTCCCCCCACACACAATTTATAACCCAAACTAAGACTATATGTCTTTGTAACCAAGCAACTGAGACTAAGCCAATCACAGCAATGGAACCTCCAGCCAATAAGAGGCTAAGAGTGCCAAATCATGACCAAATAAGGTAAATGCCCACCACAGCCCGTGAGGTTGCTTTTTTGTGTATGTTGCTCCATTTTCTCTGGCTATAAATACTATGTGCACTTTTCTGGAGAGGGGCATTAGGAACCTACTCCAGTGTGAGATGCTGCCCGGTTCTAGAACCTTGATTCTTATTCAAGTGAGTTCTGAACTAAACACTGAGTATCTTAAAAGAAGGTGCTTAGCTCGGTACATACACACACACCCTTACTCTGAGAATAGCACAGTGCTTTCTCCCAGACTGCTGCCAGACTAAGCTCACCTAAGACCCGCCTCACTCTCTCAGCACCAGCCCACGGGACAGCGCTTTCTCTAGACACTCTCTATGAATGTATCCACTCTTCCTTGTTTTAAACATCATCTCTGCTAATGACTTCAAGTCTGTTTCTTTAGGCCTGATCAATTCACCCAAATCCAAACTCATTACTTTACCATCTACGTGTCAGGGCCTGCTGGGCACCTGCTAGGTCTACTAAGCTACAGCAACAAAGGCCCACAGTCACGTGGCTCAGAAGAGCGTAAGTTCATTCCTCGCACTTCTGAGGTGAGGTGTGTAACAGGGCCACATCTCCTCCAGAGCTCTCAAGAGAGCCCATCCATGCCTCCTTCAGCTTCTCCCCGGCACCTGGCTGCTTTGGGCTTGGAGCAGCAAAACCTCCCATCCCTGTGTATCTTCACAGAGTCCTCTGTGTGCGCCTCTCTGGTCCTCTGAAGGGGAAAGGGTTTATTTTGGTTCACAGGTCAAGGTGTAGCCCATCATGGCAGGGAAGACATGGCATCAGGAGCTTGATTCAGCTGGTCACGTCAGAGTCACAATCAGGAAACAGAGGGGACGAGCACTTCCTCAGCGACCTTCCCTGAGTGTACACAGTCCGCGATGCCCGCTGTGACGGGAGGGGTGCCTCCCACAGCACACACTTCAGCTAAAGCCATCAAGCCAGTTCCCCACACGCAGGCCCAGAGATCCTGCCAACTTAACTAACACTGGTCCTCACAACTCCACCCCTTGCGAACGCCATGACCAAGCGCATCACTTTTAAACCACAGTATTCCACCCTTTGTCCCCATGGCCTTCGACAGTTCCAACGCTTTAAAAAGTTCAACGTCAACTGTGAGCTCCTATAAAGTACAAAACATGTTACATACTTCTTCCGCACAAAAGCACAAAATAAACCATTCCCTTCAATAAGAGGAACGTAGAGGCCTAGCAAGGAAAGATAGGAAGAAGACAAGACCAAAACTAGACAGGGAATTAAAACCCAGCATCCAGGCTTAAGATATACTTAAGTGGACTCCGAAGGGCATGAGCAGCCCCATGTATCCAGATTTCCTACCCATGGCACTCATTACCTCCCTCTTGGGCTGGCTCCACTCCTTGCCCACAGTTCTCTCCATTGCATGGTTCTTGGCATCTCCAATGTTCTGGAGTCTCCTTTGCTACTGTAGTTTCATGTAACAACTCGAGAAAAGTCTCTCTGTAGGGACTCAAATCCTGCCACACTGCCTCAGCTAAGCTGTTCTCTAGGGCCCACACCACCCCTAACCTTCACTTTTCATGCTCAAAACCAGTAGCCTGTGGACAATGCTGCCAAGTTCTACCGCTGGCTCAGGGTGGGAACCTAGCTTCCCTGATTCACAACTGTGTGCTGACCCTCTTAGGTAGTTTCTTGCAAAGAGAAGGGGACTCATCACCTTAGGCTTTCCTCCTCTAAACGAATTTGAATCTTCATAAGATAGAACCTATG
The DNA here is from genome assembly GCA_028658305.1 of Pachyuromys duprasi. Lineage (NCBI taxonomy): Eukaryota > Metazoa > Chordata > Mammalia > Rodentia > Muridae > Pachyuromys > Pachyuromys duprasi. Next base: position 31,739,326 of record CM053743.1, read on the forward strand.
ATGGATGGAGGTTTGCCCTGAGAACACATCTCCTATCATCCTTGATGCAGTACAGGGGGGTTCCCTTCAGTGTTGCCAATTTCTTTAACAATTATAGCTTTTAGCACACCAGCTGGAATGTTCTCTTGTCCAGAAATTTCCTCTGCCAAAATTTGTTCATTAAGTTCAACCTTGCTCAAGGAAAAAGGCAGAATGATGCCACATTCTTAACCAAATATTACCCATCTCATTGCTGGTCCCTAGCCCATCCTTTTGTTTCGGTTCATTTTACGACACAGGGTTTCTTTATGTAGCCTTTGCTGACCTGGACTCGCTTTGTATGCTAGGCTGTCCTCGAACTCACAGAGATCCGCCTGCCTCTGCCTCCCTGAATGCCGGGATGTGCCACCACAGCCTGCCCACCACACCTGGCTGTCCTGGGGGAGACCTTAACCCCCTCTGCAACTTCATGAACTGGGCCCTCCACCGCCCATGTTTCTCTCAGCATTCTTGTCTTCCAGGCTCCCATCAGAATGACCCAGAAAGTTTTGCTTCCAGAATACTATCTATGACTTTTCTAACCCAAAGTTCCAAATTCTTCCACATTCCAGCCACAAAACAGTTCCAAAGGCTCAAGGACCACATGGTCAGGTTTGTCACAGAAAAAAGTCCTACTTCTCAGTGCTGGTTTCTGAGTTTCTTTTCCTGCTGCCGAGATAAAATATACAGACAAAAGCAACTTAAAGGAAAAAAAGGTTCTATTCTGGTTTACAATCCGTCACAACAGGGAAGTTGGTCACACAGCACAGAGGGGGACAGACTCAACATTGGTGTTCCCTTTGCTATTTTATACAGTCCAGTATTCCCAACAGGGAATGGTGCCGCCCACAGCGGGCGGATCTTCCCACCTCAAGGAACTCAGTCCAGATCATCCTCACAGGCATGCCCAGAATCACTTCCTCAGGTGACCCCAGTTCCTGTGAAGATGACACTAACCACATCAAAAAACTCTAGGTGCAAATAGAGCCATAGTCTAAAGTCCCAGGAGGGCGTGATTGTTTGACGGCCACCATCCAACACTCTGTTGTATCTTAGATCACTCTCAGCCAAACTCTTGATTATTCCTTCAAAAACAAAACCCACCATTCTCCTCCCATCCTCCTCCCCACATCTGAGGAACAAAGTTGCTCTTAGCTTGCCTTTAGATCTTAAAGCGTAATGGAAAATTCCTCATCTATAATCTAAGAGCCTTGACGTGTCCTTGACAATGCTCAGGAAAATACTTCAAGGGTAGAAGCAACACCATAACTCCCGTATTTCTTCTCTCTAGCTTGGGTAATCAATCAGTTGTCAAAACCAAACAACGGCCCGATGCAGCTGTGGACACACACACAACTAAGGCCAGTATTCATGAGGCTGGAAAAGGGGATTGTGACATTCAACCTAGCCTAGGCTTCATGGTGAGACTCTGACTCCAAACAAGCACCACTAACCCCCCTTCACAACCGAAACCAGCCAACTGTTAAGAAGTGCTAAAGACCTACAGCTCTTTCTTGGCACGTTACACGGCACCCTTCAAAACCGTCCATTAAGTGCTACCCAAATTAATCAAAAAGCAGAAACAGCCCAGGGGGCTATTATTTGTCCTCAAAAGAAGAGCAATGCTTTCAAACATGCTACAGCATGGATGAAGAGTGACACCTTTAAGCCACAGGAAGTGAGTCAGGGACAAATGGACACATACTGTATAGACCCACTTCTATAGGGTTTGGAACAGTAGAAGAGAGAAGAGCGGTTGCTGGAACTGGGATGTGGTAGTACTGGGAAGTCTCCTTGTTCAGTGAATGAGTTGCAAGCTAGCATGGGCTGGGAAGTTGGAAAGGTCCTGGCGATGGAGAGAAGTGATTATCCAGGACTGTCTAACACTACTGTACTTTGAATTCAAAAATGGGTAAAATGGTAAATTTTAAGTCATTGTGTAAGCTTGTCACAACTATAATAATAATGACAACGACAACAACAACAACAACAAAACAAGTAATCCTACCTGGCCAGGAGCCCAGCAATCAAATCAGACAGCATCCACTCAGTCTGATGATACAATGGCGTAAGCCATACCTCACTGAGGTTGTAGGAAGTACTGAGGAGCCAGGACTCACTCACTAGTAGAAGCATGAAGAAGATACCAAGGCACCTCCAGTGACCTCAACCAATTAGCACGTAACTACAGAAGAAAGATGAGGAAGCATGGAAAGTTATCATCCTCTGTGTAATCACAAAGGGCCATCCATGTAAGCAGGTTCCAGAAGCCTGTATCTTTCCCAAGGACTCAGAGTTCTTATCCTCTTGCACTTGGATTATTTCCTTCATCTGTTGCTCAGCAACCACCCAGTCATCCTGAGTTTGGGTACCAACCTCAGATGATTTCAGTCATCACATACAACTGTGACCAGCCTATACCCAGACACAAGACTGCAAAAAAAATTACTGTGTTCTGGGTGAGAGGGGTTGTGGTTGACATTTTTGTTGGGTCTGTATGAGGTAGTGTCAGTTAAAGATGGAGAACAGAAGGCCAGATGGGCAACTAGTGGAAAACGTAAAGGTTAAGAGAGAATCTTGAGGCAGCAGTTAAAAATGTGTGAGTGAATGAGGGGAATAAAAAAAGATGGAATGGTATCTCAAAGAGGAAGTAAAAGATATTTGTATTAAGAAAGCAAAGAACTGGTGAGGAGTGAGTAGAGTCTAAGAACAAAGTTCTTTATGATACACTAAGTGATAGAGCACTTGCCTTAGGTCCATCCCAGTTTTTAAAAAGTGAGCCTATACCGCACTCAGAGAGCTGAGGCAGGAGGATTCCTGTGAGTTCAAAAGCAGCCACCAACAAAGCCCAACAAACAAAATCCAGAGCTGCTGACGCAGAAGGAGGTAAGGAGGTCAAGAGAACAGGCAGTGTGCTGAGCTGTGGGAGAAGGCAGCCTCCTGAAAAAGTGAGGAGCAGGTCTGAGCCCCTAAGTGAGATTATCGTGGAAGCCACCGGGAAGGTACGCTACTCAGTCCCGGAGGCAACAAAGAACCACAGAAAACCTAAGACAGTGGGGTTATTAAGGGAAATGTTTGCATGTTAAGAAAGAGAAACAAGTTCCTGTTGGATTTCCCGAAAAGCCAGAGGCCAAGTCACTCAGAATGAAGGCAGTGTGGAAGTAGATGAAAAAAGGCTTTGAAAACTCAGGCAGTTAAAATCACACGTCACCGTAACTGAAAAACTCCATCCCACTGATCTATGTGTCTGCTTTTTTGTTTTTGTTTTTAATAGCATAACGGGTTTTTAAATTTACTTTCAATTGACAACTGTAGATATTTATGGGATATAGCACAATTTTTAGTTAGCATACCATTGAAACCCCTTTGTCCTGACAAACAGCAATGACCAGTTGAGGACCCAGAACTCAACCGGTAAATCTGCAGTGAAAAGAGATAGAGCCTGAGAAGCACCCCAGGGCAGTGTTCCAGGAAAGCTATTGCTGTGCTGCTGGGCTTGCTCATCAGGCCTACCACAAGGACAGGGTGGGTGAAACAGGAGAATTTGCAGGTGTGCTCTAGCTATGGCCCACCCATTAACCTCTTGTGGTTTGAAAAAGAATGGCCCCCATAGGCTCACATATTTGAATAGTTGGTCCCCGATTGATGGAACTGTTTGGGAAGGATTCGGAGGTGAGGCCTTCTCCGAGAAGCCCACACCAATCCAGTTAGCTGTCTCTGCCTCTTGCTTGTGGATTGGGATGTGAGCTCTCAGCTAAGGCTCTAGCAACATGCCTGCCTGCCTGCCTGTCTGCTGTGCTGTTCCCCCCTGCCATGATGGTCATGGACTCTCACTCTCTGAAGCTGTAAGTCCCAAATAAACTCTTCGCCCTATAAGCTGGCTTGGTCGTGACGTCTTCTCACAGTAATAAAGTAACTAAGTACTGCCAGTGTGCCCAGTAAACTTTTCTTGACTCAGTGGCGGAGCACAGGAGACCCTGCTTCTAGTCCCAGCACAAAGGGGAAAGAGGTTCCTAATGAAGCCATAAAGGTTTATGGCTCAGAAAGTAGTGGGGTTGGAGACACAAAGACTGTGAGAGACGGAAGCTGCGGTTTGCAGAGTTGGATGCAAGAAGCTCATGGTAGACTGTAGACTGTAGACTGACTGTGGGGTATTGAGGCTGTGCTTTTTTTTTCTTTTTCTTTTTTTCTTTTTTGTCAACAAAGCTAGAGTCAGTTGGGGAAAAGGATGGTCTATTCGTCTATTGAGGAATTGCCTCCATCAGATTGGCCTGGGAGCATGTCTCTGGGGCATTTTGTTGTGCTTTTTTGTTTGTTTTGTTTTTTTCAAGACAGGTTTTCTCTGTGAAGCCCTGCCTGTCCTGGAACTCACTCTGTAGAGCAGGCTGGCCTCAAAAGTCACAGAGATGCGCCAGCCTTGGCCTTCCACATGCTGGGATTAGACATGTGTGCCATCACTGCCCGGCCTCTGGGGTATTTCCTGTTAATGACTGATGCAGAAGGGCCCAGCCCACTATGGGTGGTGCCACCCCTGGGAAGGTTGTCCTGGGTCCTGTGAGAAAGCAGGCTGAGCAAACCATAGGGAATAAGTGCACTTCCTTCGTGGTCTCTGGTGGACTGGACTGGGACACGGAAGCCAAGTAAACCCGCTCTTCCCCCGGTGGCTTTGGGTCATGGTGTCTATCGCAGCAATGGAAGAAACCTTAAGTAGAGGTCAGGAATCTTGTAAGTTCGTACTTCAATCCCGAATCCTGGTTGTACAAACGCCGTTTCTCCTCTTTAAACAATGCAAAAATACTCCTAGGTGTTCCAGGAAATAAGACCTCCTACAATCAGGGTTGGGAAGGTTCAGTTTAGCAAAACAAAACAAAACAAATCCATAAAGTTTTTATTTCTTTCTTCTCTTATTTCAGTGCTGGAGAGAGAGCTATGAGATTTACACTGAAGTGCTCTTAGTTTTGCGACCAATGCTAACTCTCACAGAAGGTCAGAAAACACTGCATGTTTCTGACCTGAGGCAAGCACAAAAACCAAAACCAAAACCAAAACCAAAAAAAAAAAAACAAAAACAAAAACAAAAAACCCGCTTCCTTCAGGCTGAAATAGTATTTGGTACAGCAAAACTGAGAAACCTGAGGAGGAAGCACACACCTCCCTGCTGCCTTTACAGGTCCCCGTGCTTTCTAACCAACCAAATACAAACACTGTACTTTCTGTAAAACTACCAGTAAATGAGGCTGCATAAAAACACAGGCAGCCAGGCTCCAGAAATGGAGCTCTGGGCTTCAGTGTGTCCCTGCCAAGGCTCTAGATTCAACCTCCAGCACTCAGAAACAAGCTGCACACACTCACACACACACACACACACTCACACACACACACTCACACACTCACACACACACACTCACACACACACATACTCACACACTCACTCACACACTCTCACATACACATTTCAAAATTCCAGTAACCAGGAAATTATTACAACAAAGCGGTTTTATGATTTCATTCCACTCAAATGGAAGTTTAGCTGTGTCTTGTTCACTTAGAAGAAAACAAAAGCAGGGGCTGGAGAGATGGCTCAGCAACTAAGAACACTGGTTGTTCTTCCAGAGGACCTGGGTTCGATTTCCAGCACCCACATGGTGGCTCACAACTGTCTGTGACTCTAGTTCCAAAGAACCTGGATGCCCTCTTCTGGTCTCTACAGGCATCAGGCACACATGTGGAATACACGTACACGCAGGCAAAACAACCACACACATGAACAAAAGAAGAAAAAAGAAAGAGAGAAAGAGGAAAGAAAGAAGCAAGCAAGCAAACAAAAAATATTCAAATGAACACCTATTCTGCTTGAATCTATCCAGGCAACATCTGGGTCATGCTCTCTGAGAGCTGAGATTCCAACCAATACTATGCTGTGGCTGCAGAGCTGTGGAGAATAGATACCACCTATTTAACCCAGTCTATAACCCATTAAGAGTTACCACGTACTAAAAGAACAACTATTTCTATACAACCCTCAATCACATGAAGACCAGGCAGCCTTCTATCTTCCATCTTTATGTGCCTGCAAGGACATGTCAGGAAGCAATGCTATCCCTAAAATTGTCAATGACCCTCATTCACTTAAAAACAAAATAAAAGTGTTGTAACCTGCTCAAACTCAATAGCCCCTCTGTTGAGACCTACTTTAGTTCTTAGCATAACTACGGAGTTAACCACTGTTAACACCTGCTGTAGCCTTTAGCATATCAGAAGCCATTTTGCCTCCAGGTCTCCATTTTGATTACAAGGTGAAATTAAGTTCAAGTTCTCAGGCCTACGTGCCTGAGACCAGGATACACTTCAATAGTTCAATACTGGCTGCTTAGAATAAAACAATAGATGATAAATGAATGTTCTGCTAGAGTTAATGATCACTGCATCCTGCAAGTTCCTTTTTCCCAGAAAGCTGGAAAGACCCCAAAAGCTCCCCTACCCTAAATCCCAGCCAATCAGCTTAAAGTGCTTTGTCCAGCTACCTATATACCACGCAATACACTTGGAACAAAATCGATTATGTTTAACTAATCAAAATGATGTAATGTTGCCCCACCCCCCCACCCCCCCACCCCCACCCCCCCACCCCCGC
>CM053743.1:31746077-31782204 GCA_028658305.1 Pachyuromys duprasi
AATATCACAGTCTGAGTCCAGATTATGGTCCGGAACGGTCAGTTTTTGTTCAGCATTCAGTAAACTTCCATCAGGCTGAGTCTGGTGCCCGAGCAGTCAGTGTGAGGCTGTTCTTGAGCCCACATCTCCCCCTTATCTTAACGATAAGGTCCTAAAAAATCCATATGGAGATCTTGGCTTAATTCAAAGTTACACAGAGTACAGAAAATAGTCTTTGCCAGATGGAGAGTGTCAGCAAAGCATACATGGCATTTTCTTCCTGTTGCCCTACCTGTGGGCTTTCAGATGTTAGTAAAGACCTTTTCTTTCTTTTTTTTCCCCGCACATTTAAACAGTGAAAACTAAACTTTTTCAAGTCAAAAGGGACGCTTTTAGAAAAGCTTGGATATGACAGTTCTAAACAGAACTTTTGGTTGAAAGCCACAGGGTAAGAGGGAACTGTGGTCCTTAATCCTGACTCCTGAAGAAACAGTCAAAGTGAACCAGGGCCGGTTGCCCACTGAGATGGGCCCGCTAGCCCAGAGACTGCCACACGGTTGCAGTAAAAACAGGAGAAGCCTGCCTTAAACAAAGCAGAAGGGTGCTGACTCCTGAGAACTGCCTTCTGACCTCCAACACACACCACCCATGCCCCACAGTACCAGACACAGAGCATGGTAATAGGTGTTTCCTATTTCTAATATTCTGAAGGTACTAAATGCCAGTGAGCCACATTCAAAGAGGCTTGCATGGTTTTCTGATAAAACATTTCACCTCAATGTGACTTTTATTTTTTGAGCATATGAATTTAAAACAAAACAAAACAAAAACAACAGAATACTGGACTTTCAAAGTGTGATAAGCAAGCCAACTCCCAAGATTAGCTGTTCGTGCACTGTCCAAGCAGAACTGCTTTTCTCATGTATCTCTTCTTCCTTCCCTTTCCTCTTTATTTTTCACTTTTACACAAAATAACTAAGCATTCTGGGGAAGACGGAGGCAAGCAAAAAGAAAATCATGATGAGAATCTGACTTTAAAAATATAATCCACACTCTAACAAAGATTGGGAAAATGAGGTAAAGTAAAGGGGGGACTAGAAACGGCAGGCCGAGCCAAAGACCCAGAAGGATCCTGTCTTCACCGGAACAGCAGCAGTGCATTTGCAAGGCTGAATGTGTAAGCCACTCAGTTGCCTTGCAACAGTCTTTAAGGATGAGTAATGTTAAATAATTCACACAGGGCTGGTTTCACTGGCCGTGAAGCACTATCCAAAGCAACAAAAAGCAGCACAGCCTGGGTTCCATGCCAGCCAAGGTCAGGGATCATGCCCCGGACTATCTCTGCTGAGAATCTACCACACTAGCTTCCCAAGACTGCAGGCATGGGAAATCAACCTAAAACCAGAACGTCTGTTTTTTTTTTGTTGTTGTTTGTTTGTTTTTCAGACTGTCTGTTAAAGGAAAATGTAGCTCACCCACCCTAATGACTCCCACTACAAACTGGCCATGGCTTCTGTGGTTCTGTTTTGTTGGCTAATTTGGGTGCAGAGGCTCAAACCCAGGACCCCATAGGTGCTAAGTGCACACTCTACCACAGGGCTACAGTCCCAGCACCTAAGCAGGCTGCCCATGAGCACACCCCTCTACTTCTGTTCAGCTCTTTCACATCGCCAACAGCAATGATGCCGAAGGCCAACGTTTGTACCCTTCAGCCTTTTCTCTCGATTTGAGAAGAATCATCTATCAATTAAAGGAAAAGACCTCAGGCTAGACCCAGCTTATAAATGATTCTTTTTTAAATAAATAAATAATGGCAGTGTAATGGTTTTAACAGTCAGTCTCCAAAGATATGTTCCAGCTGTAATTAAAATGGGGTTGTCCTCAGGCTCCCATTTCGTTTTAATTTATATCAAGATAACTCAGATGAGCTCGCTGGCATATGGAACAATCACCTTAAGTCCAGTGGTGAGATACTTAGTGTCTTCTCCTTCGAAAGAGCCACAGGGCTGGAGATGAAAGACATCCCGGGGATCCTAACGACCAACCCTACTGCGTTGTTTTTCCACGGCACTAAACCAGGGGATCTGCATGCAGTGACGCTACGCTCAGAAGACTGCCCCTCGGTGTCCACGTTGGCGGATCTAATCAAAACCATAAGTGCTTTTACTTAACAAATGAATTGCAATCCGCATTGAGGAGACTGAACTCCCATGGCTTCTCACTTAGGACTTTAGATTGGGAAGCGACTCCAAATGATGTCGTGGCTGCCTCTGTTTCATTCACACCTCTCTGGGCTGCTCTAGCCAGAAAGAGCAGTTTCAGGCCCTCACCCGGCCTCACTTCCTTTAGGGCAGGTGCCGCTCGCTACCTAGCAGCGCACTGTAGACTTGGAGGATAAACGCGTCACCTATTGCTGTTGATTTATGGTCCCTCTCTTGTAGCAGCATAGCATCTCCACAGTGCAGGTGCAGTGTCCAAGCGTGCGCAACAGGGCTGGGCATAGAGGCGGCAGCCTCAGCCACAAACCGTACACGTGAATCTGCCAAACGGCTAACTCTCAACCGCCCTTTCCCCTTCCACGTGAGATATTTGAGGCCTGTGGGCATAAAGTGACACGTCGCAGGTCATGAGGCCAGTCAGAGGCAACACTGGGCCTCAGGAGCTGACCCATCCTTTCTCACCCCATCCCTAGAAGGCAGACGTGTTCATTTCACTCTGTGCCCTGGCGTCCCCTGCTGCAGCGGCTGCTCAGAAGTTCATAACTGAGTGACTTACAGTAACAGAAATATTTCCACATTAGCCCTGGACGCTGGAAAGGCTAGGGTCAAGTTGCCTGTAGGCTTGGTGTCTGGTAAGGGTTGGCTTCCTGGTTTATAGAGGTGCCTTCTCTTCCTCCTGCGCTTTCCTCATTCTTCCCTCCTTCCCCACAAACATCACTCCTTCCTCCAAGGTCTCACACCACTGTGACCCTCTAAGCTCTGCCCTGTCAGGTCTTCTCCAGTCAAGTGTGAACTCTTTACTTTTATATCAGCTAACAACTCCACGGTGTCCAGCATGAACAGCTGCAAGTGGCACAGGAGGAGAGGACCCACAAGGGATGTCCTACCTTTCCACATTCAGCATGATTCCTGTTGCCCAGCCAGATGCCACCACTGCGGCTGCCCATTGAAATAGCCCAAAGGGGATGATCTCTCACGGCTAGAAAGAGGATGTCATTAACCCTGACTGCACGTGAAATCAGCTAGCAAATCACCAAATGTCTACCAGAGTGCATTGTTCAACAACAACAGAGGATTTTTTTCTGTTTTGTTTTTAATTTAGAAACTATGATAAGGGGCTGGAGAGATGGCTCAGCAGTTAAGAGCACTGACTGCTCTTCTAGAGGATGCAGATTCAATTCCCAGCACCCACATGGCAGCTCACAACTGTCTGTAACTCCAGTTCCAGGGGACTGGACACCCTCACACAGACATACATGCTGGCCAGACACCAGCGCACATAAAATAAGAATAAATAATTTTAAAAATGATGACAAGCATTATAGGTAGAGGTTTGCTACGTCATATCCGTGTAATCTACCCCCAACCTGTCATCCTATTCACGCTATGCTGGGATGCCCCACACGTTTACAGTAGAGAGATTTGGGCTAGAGGATGGAAATGGGACTTTTCACGAAGGTTCATAACACGGGACACAGGCACTCACTTTCTGTACCCCAGGGTAACTCTGTGGAAAGTGACATCCTGTTTTGTTTCTCTGTACCTAGAACCAACCAGAGCTATCTGTAGCCAGCAGGAAGCATAGAAAATCGTAAGCTAAAATCGTGTCCACACACTACCATTCGCACAGTAATCATTTATCTTCTTTCCGTTGCCCCTGTAGAAGGAGAGATTTGAAAATATTAAAGCGGCAGGATTATGACTTTAAGTGAAGCTTCAGAGTTCCCTAAAATAATTGTTGCTCCCTGGTTATTGATAAGAAACTGATAATCACTAGGAGCTGAGCATGTACCAGAAAGAAATACTAGACTCGACGCTACCTAACATAGACACCTTTAAGATATTAACCATGCCACACTGGAGCCGCTTACAACCCAGCCTACAGCTTCTCTGTCTATAGTTCACCTGTGACTACCCATAAGAAATACATGTCAAAGTGCTCGATTGACACCCTCTCTCTCTTCCCCACAGTTACAACCGGCAACATCTTTTTGTTGTTGTTGTGGATATGTGTTCATGTGTGTTGTAAGGAGGCTAGGAGTCAATACTGAGCACCTTCTTCGTCACTTCACCTTACTGTCTCAGACAGGGTCTCTCACTGAACTTACAGCTCACCAGTTTGGCTGGGAAGTCCCAGGAGTCCTCCTGACCTCACATCCCCAGCCCTGGGATTAAAGGCATGCACCCCCATGCCTAGCCTTTTGAATGGATGTTGGAGAATACACTAAACACTTGACCAAATGAGCCATCTCTCCAGCCCCTAAAGTCTAATCTTTTAATGTGCTTTTCTCAGAATTAAATAAAGCTACGGCACCCGTATCCCATTTCAGAAGGTGTAACTGCCTAAATAACATTATGAGCATAATGAAGTCACCCCGTCCTTGGGTGAATGTGTAACTAGCATCATCCAACATGCAATGACACCAGCACAGGCGTCCTGACACAGGACAAGTGAGTGCATTAAACAGCCCCGCTGGTGGTCCAGAGTTCCTGCTTTCCTGAGTGCCCAGCCTACTAACAGGGAATGCTCTGGGAAATGGAGAGCTCAGCCCCATGACTCAGCCTCTAATCAGAGGGGCTGGTGTAGATCAGTGATGCCTAACAGAAATACAGTGCAAGCTATGTATACAATTATAAATTTTCTAATGGACACGCTGAAAACCATAAAGATAGCCAAAATCAAGAATAGTCAATATTTTATCTAATCTATCATAGCCAAAAATACTATTTCAACGTGTAATAAACATTTAAAACTTACTAATGACATTTTTTACAACCTTTCTCATCCTAATAAACCAGCACATATTTTAGGCTGTCAGCACATCTCTTGGGAGCAGCGAGGCCATATGCCACTGCACGGGTCTAATTAGCTGCTACGCTTCTCTCAGCACCACAAGATATTCTAATAAAGAAGACAACAGATTTACAGATCAGGGTACCCTTAGAAATGCTATGAAGTGGCTCTCCAGAAACTCTAAGCAAATTAAAACAAACAAACAAACAATGTTAAGAACATTCCAGACAATGTACAAGTAACTGCAGAATCATTGAGGCATCTTAAGAAAGAAAGAAAGGAAGAAAGAAAGAAAGAAAGAAAGAAAGAAAGAAAGAAAGAAAGAAAGAAGGTAAAATGAGAGGTCAATAAGAATGACCAAGAAAAATTTTCTGATGACCATGTTATCATCCACATATTAAGAGGATGCTGTGAAATCAAAATCTCCCCAATTACTCAGCATCTACAGAGAGATCCCTGAGGCTCCCCCACTGCCATACACAATGTATTGTTTATTGGTCCCTTTGTGACCAGAGATCTGCCTCCACCAGATGGCTAGTCTGGGATAAGAGTACAATAAGCAATTGCAGAACAAAGCAAAGCTAGCTAGCCTTCCCAGGCACTGAACCTAGGACCTGCCCTCATTAACTCTAAAAAAAACAGTTAACCCATCACAAACATGGACTGGCAGGTGCATCATAAAGAAAGCCAGGAAACATCACAGCGTCTGTCACTGGGGCACCCAAAGAGGAAAAAGTCACTCAAGGTGTATTGTTAAGAGTTCTTTGGAGCAAAATAAGGTGTTTCCCTGGATTTATATGTCACTCGAGGTGTACATGTGTGGAAACATCACACACGATACCCCAATGTTATGTGCAATTTGTATGTTTTAGGTATGTTTAAATTTTAAATGAAAATTTGAAATTTTATTTTTTTCAAGAACTTCTCAAAAAAAAAAAAAGAAGAAGAAGAAGGAAAAACTGAAGCAGTGGTTCAGGGGAGCCTGGATCACACCGGGGTCTAAACAGCCCTGTGGTTCTGTCACAGCACCCCCAAGAACACGAGTTGGGAGCCATCCTCACTGGTGACCACTCATGGCTGTGGCTTTGGCTGTGTTTTGTCATCTGTTAATGGCGATCTTGGGATCGTGGTGTTTCTTTCCTTTTACCTTCTCCCAGACAAGGGAAACACAGGCTAACAATGACATACGTGAGCATTCACTGATAATTTACCGACTCCAGCTGTTCTTAGACTTAAGTAACTACCACGCGTTCAAGCAGCCCAGCTTCACCGGGAGCCTGTGCCCGGATCTCCCTGGGTGCCAGCCAAACCTTTGTCGGTGAGTGGGCCTCGCCTATGGGTCTGCTTGTTTCTCCCGGAGACCAGGCAGGACCTTCTGAACAAGCTGGTCCTCTTTTCTGCTCTTTGGAATAACTCCCCTTCACAGCTACTATCCCCTTTCCCTTCCTGCGCTTACCACCTGTCTCTGAAAGCCATAGACTTCTGACTTCCTCCAGTGTTTGGGAGATGCATTTTCAGTGTGCCTTCTGCAGTCACTTGAACACAGCACCAATCTGAGAGGCAAGCGTACTGATGCCTCCTCTTAGCACGGGGCACAGCCCACAAATTCTCCAGACATGCGGAAAGGCTGCTGAGGGTTCCAGCACTACCCTTTGCATTCCTAATGTTTTAAGGAACACGCACAAAGAAACTTTCTAGAATATAAAAGCTTATCCGTGTGCTATTCTATTTGGCTTCTTCAATATATGTAGAAATGTCACTTTACCACTGACTGGCTAGCATCTCTGAGGCACCATCTGTCTTTGTACTTACAGTCTTTATAATCAGGTTCCTCTTAGGGATGAGGGGTCTGCAACCTTTGACTTCTCACGCATGTGGAAATCACACAACTAAACTGCAAAGAGCCACACTCATGCTTCAAAGCCATCAGTACCGGAAAATATGCAAAATGACTTAGTGTCTGTCTTTAAGAATCCCACACCAAGAATAAAAGGGATAAAAATATAATGAGAACCAAATTTATTAACTCCCTAAACATAAATTACAGCAACTATGACCATCCAACAGCTAAGTTTCTCTTTGTGTCTTGTTTCTAGAGACAGGCTTTTTCTGTGTAGCCCTGTCTATTCTTGAACTTCCTCTGTAGACCAGGCTGGTCTCCAACCCAGACATCCACTTGCCTCTCCCTTCCAAGCGCTGGACTGAAGGTGTGCACCATCATGTCGGGAAGCTAAGTTTCTTGATTCTCACAAAAATTATGACAGTTCATTAGGGGGTAAGTATTAGAAAATAAAAAGAATAAATTAATAAAGATAAACCCTCATTGCCAGGCCACTGGGCCTGGACCACTACAGTAATAGACAGTTTCATTAGATGCAAAAAGAAAAAAGAAAGAAGCCATTTTTATATGGCTTGGGAGGGTTTGCTTCTGTTTTGCTGGTTTGAGACACGCCTTCCTGTGTAAAAAGGCTGCCCTTAAACTCCTTCTGCCTTGTTCTCCTGAACAGCGGGGTTACCGGCCAGTCCAGTTTGCAAAATGATTTTTTTTCATAAGCAACCTAAGGACAAAACTGAGTGTTTAACAATAAGCACAACTATATCTACATTCAGTTATAACTAATCTCAGAAGAACATAAAGACTGACAAGCAAAAATACACAAATTTCCAAAACACACATGACATGAAGCTGCTTCTTCAAAGTACCATGATCTATGCAAACCCTGATTTTTAAAATTGCCAGTTTCTGGGCCGGAGAGATGGCTCCAGTCAGCATCGTGTTGCTGTGCAGTGCTGCTCCTGCAGAGGACCCAAATGGAGTGGCCAGTGCCCAGGCTGGATGGCTCACAACCACCCATGACCCCAGGTCTAGAGGAACCAGCCATTAGCCTCTGCACGCACCTGCACCATGTGCATATGCCCCACATGTATGTATGTACATAAACACGCATGTAATTTAAAAACTAAAACAGAGCACTAGAGAGAAAACTCAGAGATTAAGAATGATTGGTGCTCCTCCAGAAGAGCCAAGTTCAGTTCACAACCATCTGTAACTCCAGCTCCTAAGGATACAATCCTTCTTCTGGCCTCTGGGGGCATCTGCTCACTCTCTCTCTCTCTCTCTCTCTCTCTCTCTCTCTCTCTCTCTCTCTCTCTCTCTCTCTCTCTCTCTCTCTCTCTCTCTCTCTCTCTCTTTGTCTGTCTCTCTGTCACACACAGGCACACATTCATCTGAAACATTAAAAAGAAGCCTTGAAAAACGATAAGTTTTGATCAATTTAATTTAACAAAGTGGTTAAGGGAAGGTTAGGACAAGGGCGGGACAGCACATGTTCACGCGGAGTGCTGGCCTCTGAGAGGTGGAAGCAGGACGATCAGGGTTTCAAGGCCAGTCTCCGTTACATAAAGTTCTGGAGGCTAACCTGGGCTACATGAGAATCTATCTCGAAAAAGGGCAACACTTTAAGAAATTGCCTCTCCCTCTTAGAGTCTTTGAGCTAGCGTCCTTCACTGCATCTGGAGATCGCCATTCATGCTAGCCTGGCAAGCCCTTGGGAGCCCCCATTTCCACCCCTAGTATTGGGGTTAAAAATACATACCACCATGTCCTACATTTTATGTGGGTGATAGGAATTCAAACTCAGGTCCCCAAGTCTGCACAGCAAAAACTTTATCCCCTGAGCCATTTTCGCAGCTTCCTAACAACATTTTTAAGAGTGGGAGAGAGTCCCAGAAACAATATATATATATATATATGTATATATATTAAAATTAAGTAATTACTAAAACAAATGTTGATTTAAAAATTGAAATATATATTCAACACACATGTATAATAGTTGATGGTGGATTTTTACATGTACTTTGTGATTTTGAGACTGATCAATATACTATAAAGTACCCTCTGTGGCTTTTATGTCTTCATTTGTGCCGACACTCATTTGTAATGAAGTCTTTTTATAGTTACACAGCTATACTGTGTCTCTTCTGAAGATATATTAAACCTTTGAGCGCACAATAAAAATGACCAATTAAATGACTCTATCACAAAAACCTGAGAAGCTATTCCAAAATATTTACTTTAAAGACCAGCCAAGTCAAAATGAATTACTGGTTTCCTGTGTAAGCTCTCATACATATAAACTAAGTTAGAAATGGACTTCAAATGAGTGCTTTCAAAGGAAGCTATAAAGCATGTGCTATATTAGGGAATATTTAAATGTTGCCACCGAAATTTATGGTTTTACTTAAGGCATGAAATCTCTGCAGCAGTCACTGGGAACGGACTCCAGAAGAGAAGGGGGGTCAAGAGTAGAGACATACTTTGGGGTCCAGCAGGACTCAATTTGAACCCCCTTATTGTCCCTCACTAACTTTGGGACCTTTTACAAGTTCATAAAAAGCTCACTGAGTCCTAATTTCAATTATCAAATGGAAACACAAGGTGTCCTGCCGGGACAGTTGTGAGGGCTAAGTTGGATAACACATAAATAGACTGCTTAGCGTGGGACCTTGACCATGAGAAATACTCAATAAAAGTCAATTACCAAAGAAAGACATGTTTAAGAAACACATGTTTTCAGACAGGGGTGGGGGAAGGGAGGCTGGACTCCCTCAGACGTCCTAGGCAAGCGCTTCACCATTTGATCCTCTAAGAACGTATTTTCATTTGTTACTTAAGATTCAAATTTCACCCGATGTAAAGATTTTGAAGGCAAAGTGTAGAGACACAACAACAGATTTTTCCCGGGTGTGCTTCGCCCGGCAATCCTTTCCATTGGTGCTTTCGTAAGCACCGGACTCTTTAGTGGATCTAAAGCAACATCTTAAAAATAATATGGAAAACACATGTAGGAAAATCTAAACCCTACTTCAAGGGTTTAAACATGTATCATTGGTGATGGGCATGGTGGTGAGTGTGTCAACAATTCCCTCGGATGAAAGACCGGGGCGGAAGGCTAGACTACAGAGCAACTCTGTCCCAAAAAGCTGGGGACATGGACAGATTGGCTAGCATTGACTGGCTCCTATACCCAGTCCTAAAATAAATAAATAAATAAATAAATAAATAAATAAATAAATAATCACACGCGCGCATGCACACACCCTGTGTCTGTATATATAACAGGAAACAATACACCCCTGAATTTAAAGCCACTCTTTTCACCTTTTAATAGTGAGAATAAAAATAAGCTATCCTTAAGTGTTTAGCTTGTGTTGATATTGTGCAAAAGATGTGGACATGCCATTTCATTTGACCCGCACAAAATTCCTTCAGGAAGAAGGAACCTTACAGAGGAGGAGACCGAAATTTTGAACTACTTGCCAAAACAAAAGGCTCGTTACAAGGACAGCCATTTTCAAATGCAGCCCCTCAACTCAAGACTTTGGCTTACTTACTCACTCTTCCTTGTATAACATTTATCCTGGCTGTAGACTTTTCACATGGCTTTAGCTAGAGTGTCATTTTCAGGGGTTGCCGAATGGCTCAGAGGAGGTTGAGATTCAGGGGCCAAAGCAGCAAGCAGGCTTGCGTTCCAGCCTCTGCCCCTGGCACTGTTGCTTTAGTGGCAAGAGTTGGCAAGTCATTTAATCCCACTGTATCTAGATTTCCTTACCTACAAATCGTAATGATATCATCTGCCCTGCGTCCGCACAAGGAGGCTGTGAAAAATAAGCACACTTAACAAGTGAAATGTCCCACCGTCCTCTCCAGCTAAAGGAGAGCTTCACTGGGACCACCACGCTTCATGAATATGCAAACCAACTATGACCAAAAAAGGCAGGCACCAAGCTTTCAAGAACCCATGTGGAAATTCTAGGAACATAGCAGGTTTTCAGCAAATGTTCATTAAAACCAGCTAGCCACACCTGCACGCATATTTTATTCATTTTGTATTTTTATCACTAGCCTATTCTTTCCACTCTAACTGCTGAATACCAACCACTCTGTGGGTACCATATTAGAATACGAACTTCAGCTCTGCATGGAGGCACACACCCGCAATCCCAGCTTTCTGGAGGTGGAAGCAGAAGGATCAGGACTTCACTGCCATTCTAGGCTACATAATGAGGTCAAAGCCAGGCAGGACTAAATGAGACTGTCCCAAAGAAAAGAAAGAAAGAAAGAAAAGAAAGAAATACAGATTGCAGAGGACCTGAGTTTGGACCCTCAGCACACATATAAAAGGCAGATATGTCGAGAAGCTGTTGAGGGGAGCGGCCAGTCCGGCCAAGTTGGTGAGCTTCAGGACCAATTCAATGAGAGACCCTGGCTCAAAATACAAGATGGAGAATGATGGAGAACATCAAACCACTAGCCTCCACAGGCTGCACACACACACACACACACACACACACCACCACCACCACCACCACCACTCGATCACTCGATCACTCATGCATACACACGCACTAGTGAGTAGTACACACACACAAACATACATAAAAAAAGACGAAAGATAATTGTTACAAAATTGTATAAGGAAAAAACGTAAATTGCAGCTTTTTCACCCAGCAATAGTGGCTTGTGCTATTACTGTGCTTTGTAATCTATGAAGAACTGTATACTTTTGTTTCTTATTCCAATTACCTAAGTCTAATGGCAGCATCATTACCTTCCTGGCTCCAAATTCAGTGCTCTGATTATACTGCAAAGTCTTGAAAGTTTCTCAGTTGTTACAGGTGACTCTAAACAAAAACTCTGGAGTAAAATTTAACTAAGCAATAGTAATATATATATATATATATATATGCATACATACATATATAATTGCAGACACCCACCCACACATTTGTGAGTTAACATAATCCATAATGCAACCACATAACCTATACAAGATATATTTTCAAATGTTTCTTTTAAAAACTGTCCTTGAATTTCTTTTTTCGCGTAGGCAGTTTTCTCTTGGGGGTTTGGGTGGGAAGGCCAGGCGTCTCCCAAGTAATAAAGGCGGTGGCCGTGAAGGTGCCCTCCCTTTGTTGACTCTAAAAATTATTCAAAATTGTCCAGATGCCCGAGTCACAAACAATGCCAAATGACCGTTAGCCGTTTTATTATATAATTCAACAACTACTGTAGAGCTTTTTTTTTTTTTTTTTACGGGGGAACATCGATTTAACTGACAGCTTAATGAATTGCTCATTTGCCACGGGATATCTGCTAAAACCTTTTACTAAAATTGCCTTATCCTTTGTATTCTAACCGCTCCCCTTCCACCACTGCCACCTCCCTAACACACACACACACACACACACACACACACACACACACACTCACACACACACACACCCTCACCTCCACCCAATGCCAGATCGGCTTCCCGGCCTTTATCCGTAAAACCATATTAAAATTTCACAGCACATGGTCACAGTTACTAGGTCCTCTCCACCCTCCCCCTACACCGAATCAACGTCTTAAAAAAAAAAAAATCGACACTCTTCCCTCGAAACCCACAATCCAGAAAAGCATTGCGATGTCTCGAGTGTGAAAGCATCTAACGCAAAAGCCAAACGTCTGTTCTTGGCTGATGCTCGGTGCTTTTAAAAAGCCATACCCCACCCACCGCATTCAAGGGGTTAGAGGGGCAACCTCGCCCCCCACTGAGCTCTCTCCGAGAAAGGGCGGTTGGAGCTGCGGGGAGACCGCCGCGGCGGGAGAGGACGCGGCGAGCCCGCTTCGCGCCCCGGCGGCGCGCGGTGCCCGGCGGCTCCAGCCCTGGGAGGGAAACCTTTGTTCGCCTCTGCCATCAAACCGGTGGCTCTTCAGAACCGGGGCAGCAAGAGTTTGCGCGCACCGGCCCGGCGGCGGAGCTCAAACAAAGCCGCGCAGCCCCGGGGACAGGGCTGAGCCGCTCCGCGTCCCAGCTCCGGGCTGGCGAGGTCCGGCTGCGCGCGGTGGGGGGGACCCGCGACCCCCGGGCCGGCGCGGCTCCCACGCTCCCCGCAAGTTCCCGGGCTGCAGCGGGCCCGCAGGTTCCTCCCGGGGACCCAGGGGCGCGCACGCCCCGCCGAGGTCCGGAAGAGAGGGGTCGTGGCGCGCACCGGGGGGTCGCCGCCCCCCAAGACCTCCGCGCCCCGGGACGAGGTCGGGCCCGCCCGGAGGGAGAAGCCGCCCCGCCGCCCATTGTCTGTCCCCGCGAGCCGGGGGCGCTCACCTGCGGTCTGGACGGAGCGACGGCGTGCGGCGCGCGCGTCCCGGGAGCGTCCGGGCCCGCGGAGGCTCCGCAGCAGCAGCAGCGGCAGCAGCAGCCCCAGCCCGCGCGGCCGGCTCTCAGGAGCCCGCGGCCTCCATTGCTCTCGCCGCCGCCGCCACCGCGCGGCACTGCGCGCCCGGCCCCGCGCGCCGCGGTCACATGCTCCGCCCGCTCGCCCGCCCGCGCCTCGGCCGCTCGGACCCGCGCTCGCCCCTCCCGGGGACCGCAGCGCTTGCCCGTCGAGAGATCCGACGGCGCGCCCGCCCCCCGACGGCTCCGCACCCCGGATGACCCGAAACCAGCAGGTAGCCCTGGGCTCCCGGTGAGACTTACAGTGCCCTCTCCACCCACTGCGGGAATGAACCCACCCAGAGCCGAATGCAACGGTCGAGGCGCACCTTGCAAGGGGCAAGAGGCCAGGACCATCAGTCACTACCCTCTCGAGATGCCAAGTCAAGTCCCGGGTACTTGCATGAACCGGTCACTCACTCAAGCGACCTGGACCGTAGAGACCTTTGGCCCTGCACAGCAGCAGAATGGATCTGGAACTCCTGAGTCTCACAAGTGGAAGGATGACCCTCCCGAGACAGAAAAACTACTCAGTGCATTTGAACACACTGACCTTGGTTATTATTGGCCCCACTCAGAATGAAATTAAATATTGACTTTGATATTTTAGGGAGAAAGATTATCTCTTCCTCTTGTGGGTTAACTAGAAGCAGTAAGACCTGACTCCATACTTTGCTGCTACGAATACAGAGATACCAAAATTAATTTAGTCGTCTTACTGAATAAAGCAAACCAAACAAAGCAAAGTTTTTCAGTCACAAAAGATGCATAAAGCCAATCCTAATATTAACTCCATAATGAATGAAAGGTCCCAGTGCCCAAAACAGGACTAATAATTTCAGTGCTGGCTTCGCGCATGACTCAGAAGAAACTGATATTGGAAATTCTTTTGGGTGACGGGTTAGTCAATTTTTTTCTGGATAAATTTTGTTGTTGTTTTGGGTTTTTTTTGTTGTTTTGTTTTTCGAGACAGGGTTTCTCTGTGTAACAGCCCTGGCTGCCCTGAAACTCCCTCTGTAGGCTAGGCTGGCCTGGAACTCACAGAGATCCGCCTGCCTCTGCCTCCCAAGTGCTGGAATTACAGGCAGACATCACCATGCCTGGCCTGGATAAATATTTTAATTAAACGGCAGCATAAGATTTGGTTGTGAATTTTTAAGATCGTAAGTGTTGTTTTATTGATCATTGCTTACACATGTCCTAAGCCATGTCTGCTTTACTCCAAATAAGGATGAGTTTTAGAAAGTGTTGAGCAGGTTCCTTTTGGCTTAGTAGCACTAGAAGTTCAAAATAAAATCTGGGCAGAACCTACAACTGGGGGCTTTTTCTGGATACATTATACTCTTGATGCTCATGCCAACTGCACAAGAACCACTCTATAAAAATGCAAATTTATGCAAGTGTAGGTCTACTGTCTTTTCATTTTGTAAGACAAATATGACAGCTTACATGCTGTTCAATATTCTAGGGAGCTGAGGCCCACATAAGAATGTTCTAGTGACTTTATGTATCAGACCTTAAATCTTTTGACTATTACACCATATCAATAACAACAGTCCGTGGAATAGTTAGCAAGGAGCTGTTAAGTTTATGCTACAATAACAGAAAATTTCGACCAAATCTGGCACTTTCAGGTAGGATGGCTGCAGACTAACGGGAACCTTCAAAGTGTCTCTATATTAAATCTTCCTGCTTGGAAGGTGGCGCATTTGACAGAATGTCTTTCTTCTGACTGCCTGAGCATACTGGTTCACAGTTCATACCAACAAAAGAAAACATATAAGGACAACTGGATATCTATATGCAATATATATATATATATATATATATATATATATGAGAATCAACTTAAAATACATGCTAAGCATGGAAGTAAAAGCTAAACCTATCAAACTCTTAGCAAAAAAAAAAAAAAACAACACCTCACAGTGATGGTTTGGAGAGGGCAAGCCAAATTCCAACTAAAAATAGACATTATTTTGCAGCAAAAGGAACGAAATCCTAATTGACACATACATGAGCCTTCTGCATATCAGGGCTGAGCCTTGAGAACATTGCAAGTGAAAGACCACATATGGCATGGACACTAAGGTTGGTTATCTGGACAGGCAACTCTCCTGAAATAACCACAGCTCATGTGAGGAAGGTGAGTTGGAGGAAAATAGAAAGTGGACATTTGGAAAGATGAGCATGTTCTAAAATTGTGAAACGGGCTCTGGAACTGTGGGTATCCTTAGGTATCATTGACTCGTATAGTGCAGTGGTGAATAGCAATAAAGCTGTCAATGTCAAAGCTATTTTAAATCTTTTTGTTTGCATGTGTATGTATTCATGAGTGCACATATATGTTCAGGTTCACATGCACGTATGTGCCTATATATGGAGGTTAGAGGTAGACATTGGGTGTCTTCCTCAGTCATTCTTCATCGTATTATTTGAGACAACTTCTCAGTGAACCTGGGGTTTTCAGTTCACAGCTAGACAGTGTGGCCACAAGCCCCATGAGCCTCCTATGTTCACCTCATGAGGGCTGGGATTACAGGCATGTGCTGCCATGCTCAGCACTCTTACGTGAGATTCCATGCATCCAAACTTAAGTCCTCATGCTTGCCCGATAAGACGTCTCCTGACTGAGCTGTCCCTGCAGACCCTATATAAAGCTCTTTTTGAAGAAGAAAGGATACGATGCATTTTTGACATGCGATGATAGAGAGTTCAGGGTAAAATGTACCAAGTGATAAAAATTGCAAGCAAAAATACATAGCAATATTGAAAGTCTATGTACCTGACAACAGAAAATTTGATTTAAGGGAAAATCCAAAAGAAAAGGAAAGTATGCAAATCCAGTTTTATTGCAGGATGCGTTTTACATTTTCTTTGAAAGTGACCCATCAAGTTTAGAACTACATAGAAATTAACAAACTTGATCTAAAAGCCACCGAGCGTGTATCCAACAAAGAGAAAACATATATTCTGTACTAAAACAATGTTCACCAAAAAACTCAAGTTTCAGACAAAAATATAACAAAACTCAGCAAGTGTCAAAGGTCAAATCATACATGCTATATTCTTTGGCCAAAAGTCAATGGGTTAGAAATTTATACCAAAACCCTACCTACATGGTTTATTTTTTATTTTGCTTTGTTTGTTTATTCTCTTTTTCAGTGCTGAGAATTGAAGCAGGACCTCACACGTTAGGCACACGGTTCATGACTTAACTCCATCCCCAGCCTCTGAAACTTCCTTTTCAACCCCTTCTCTCATATAGGACATCCAAACCACAGCCTCCTCTCCCTCCACCCCTCTCAGTCCCTGACACACACACACATACACACACACACACATACACACACACACACACACATACACACACACACACACATACACACACACACACGCCCTCTTCCCCAGACCTATTCCTCCATTTCCCTTCAGGAAAGAGCAGGCCTCCCAGTAACATCAACTGAACTTGGCATAGCAAGATGCAACAAGACTAGGTATGCAATATACCCTATATCAAGGCTAGGATAAGGTGACCCAGTAGGAGAAAATGGTCCCATGGGCAGGCAGAAGAGTCAGAGACACCTCCACTCCGATTGTTAGGAGTCCAACAAACAAACAAACAAACAAACAAACAAAAACAAGGCAAAGAACCACAGCGTGTATGTGGAGGGCTGGAGACAGGCGCCCGCAGGCTCTGTGATTGCTGCTTCAGTCTCTGTGAGCCCTTAGGAGCCCTACATGGTTGAAACCTCCTTTTAAATAACTTTGCATCAAAGATGGGGAGAGTACGCTTTACAGTAAGTTCACCCACGTCAGTCTTGACTTTTATTTGTTTTGTGTGTGCTCATGTGAACTCGAGCGTGCATGGCATTTATGTGTGTGTACTGTGTGTGTGAGAGAGAGAGTGAGAGAGAGATTTGCAGAATTCATTAACAGAATGAAAGGTGGTTCTCGGGAAACATGCATCTAAATATTGATTACACAGGCTAGTTAATCTCTGGCCTGTCAGTCAAGAAAGTCACAAAACTTAGGCCTTTCACAAAGAAACGAGAAGTAGCTAAGATTTGTGAAGGTGGGTTAAATGGAAGATTTCCAGGGAAAAATAATCATGAAACCTAAGAAGGAGAAGGAAATTCGATTATAGAAGAAATTGAAAAGGGCGCCAGGTGTTTGCTTCTAACAAAGACACTGCCCTGCGGACCTGTGTGTCAGTTCCCAGCGACTCCAAAGGAACTAGCGATTTTCTTGCACGCAAAAAACATTCCAGAGTGTGGGAAAGAACACAACTCATCCTAGGAGGCTGGAGAACTCTGAGTTAAAAGCAAGACAATGTTTCTCATACATGAAGGGAAACCTCGGGCCCATCCCACCAGTGAGCATAAAACTTAAAAAAAAAAAGAAAAGAAAACCCTAAATCCTCTAAAAACAAACCCAGCGGCAGTTGAAGAATCAAACAGTTCAGGAAATAGGAAGTGGCCATTGTTGTGTAACATTATGAAAGTGCTTGATGCCATTGAATTGTTAAAAGAAAAAAAATGGCTATTGGCGAATTCTTTGTATGGCTCATGTTTAGGCAGTCGTGTTGGCCAGACTTCATGGGTGTGGCTTCTGCCATTTCTAAAAAACACAGTCTTACAGAGAACTCCCCGCTTCTCTGTTTTTGTTTTGTTTTGTTTTTTTACAGTCTTTCTGGCCTCTCTTCCAAAATGTTCTCTGAGCCTTAGGTGCAGGAGTGTTTTGTAGACTTATCAGTTGGGCTGGCTCTGCAGCTCTGCATTGTGATTGGTTGTGGCTTTCTGTAATGGTCTCCCCCCCCCCCCCACACACACACACTATTGGAAAGGGGAAACTTCCTTGATGAGGAGGTTAGGACTCCCCCCTCTGTGCATATAAAGGCAATTGTTTAGACACAGTCAGGAATTCCTGGTTTAGTAGAGTAGTGGCCGCAGGTTCTCCTCATGACCTGAACTTCATGTATATTACAATAAAAATAGCACTCTAAGTGTTGGCAGTTCACTGTTGCCTTGTCTTGTCTCAGTTTCCTAAGTCCCACTGAGGATTACCCCAGTCACAGCCTAAAGCGAGGGCTAGGTCAATGGGACAAACTCCACTCTATTTGTCACCAGTGGGGGAGCCAAGATCTGGCAGGACGGCCTCTGTCCTCTGCTTTAGACAGTGTCCCATGGGCTGGCAAGCAGACACGTTAGCCTCGATGCCCTGCTGAGGTGTGTTCACTGCACCATGAGCAGAAGCAGCTGGCAACTCGGAATGTGCAGACATACGTAAGGAAACAGGCCACCAAGATGGAGGCTTTTTCTGTCGGACCTTTTCGGTACTGAGACAGAATGGACCGCACTTGAGCATTCTGTTTGATCTCAAATCAGCAGCCTTGGAGGGGGCCCAACTCAATAGCAGTGAATGCTCTTTTCGTTTCCAGATCCAGCGTTGCAGTTCCATAGCTCATTCCATGGCAGGCCGGAATCCGGAAGCTGCAATGGCTTGACACCCTACCTGCCGCCTCCATCCAACCTCTTGCTGTCCTGGCCCTGAAGACAAACTCACGTGGGCACGACTGTTCTTTAACCATTTTGCCCCCCGTAAATGCTACAAGGGGAAGGCTTCCAGACGTGGATTCTGCCATGTGCACATCCAAACCCAGACTAAGCATAACCCTTTTCTAACCGGCTAAAAATTCATTGGCTTCTGGCTGCAGAGCAGCCTCCGGTGTATTAGTTACTGTTCTTGTTTCTGTGACGAGAGGCCAGACAAAAGCCACGTAAGGACTTAAGGCTTCGGCTCAGAGCTTGACAGAGAAGGCACAGTCATGGCAGATAGCTGAAGCAGCTGGTCATGTGACAGTCAGCAAGCAGAGAATGAAAAATGCTGGCGGGGGTCCAGAGCCCCAAGCCCAGGTAACAACGCTACCCACTTTTAGGGTGAATGGTCCCACGTTATTGAAGTCAATGTAGAAATTCCTTCACAGACACACCCAAAGGCCTTGTTACCATGGGGATTCTAAATCCCATCAAGTTGACATTCAAGATTAACCTCCACAGGTGAGCTGTATCATATGTTTAGCCTGACAAGGCTCAATTTGGCCAGTGACAGACACCGCCCACGTTTCTTACCTACACAAAGTAGGGATGATCTAGAGCCATTAGACAACACAGTCCAAAGTGAAGGGACTTTAGGCTACATTCTAGCTATGTGAAGGATGGTTCCCAAGACCTCTCCCCATGATAGCTGGTTGTTTCTGGGCTCTTGGGAGGTCTGAGAGAGGTCAATTCTGCCTGATTCTGGGAATCGTGTTAAGGTAAGCCTTTAATATTGAACAGGTTTGCTCCCAGTCTCTGGTGGCCATAGAAGGCAAGGTGATCAATGAAGTGTGTGTGCTTGAATGCATGCACACACACACACACAGCACAGGAAATTACAAGTTTATCTTCCAAATGTAGGGCCAAAGAGTAGTTTGTCCTCCAGGAAGACAGTTTTCTGTGTACTTTGCGCATCCCTGCACTTCCTTGTGGATGATTCAGGAATGCAAGGGCCTATCCTGCAGCTGATTCTCAGCACTGTGATGGGGGTAAGCCCCCTTGAGGGCTGAAGCATTGTCTAGGAAGAGCAAGCTTACTTGCACCTGCCACAGAAGAGATGGATTTGCAAGGCTAAGTGTTGCTGAGCTGTGATGTGACCCATGTCTGTCTTTTCAGTGTTAGGAGGGTCATTGAGAACATGTAGTTTTGGTTGGGTGTGGAGTTTTACATATGTATATGTCCATGTTTTCTTGCTCTGCTGTTACTTTTTCCAGTATAAACATTTTACGTTAAAATATAGTACCATTATGGCATTTTCATATATATCATTATGCTTTGATACGGTTTATTCCTCCCCTCTCCCTGCTTTGTTCTCTCTTCCCCTTTCTGGCTGGTTCCTTTCTTAAATCCTGATAGTTTCTCTCTCTGCTTTTGTGTCACGTGTAGTTTATTCTTTCCTCCTTTTCCAATTCCTAGAACATCCATTCTTCTGTGACCTACACACATATACCCCCCAAATATTTATATGGAAATATATATGTATCTAATGTAAAATGTAATTCTACACATGAAAAAAAAAAGCCTGTAGTAATTGAGTCTCCCTTACTTTGTGTAATATGATTTTTAGGTCGACCCATTTTCTTGCAACTATGCCATCATTTTTCTTTACAGTCATTGTTTGTGCACCACATTTTCATTATCCACTCCTCTACTGATGGACATGTAAGCTGGTTCCACTTCCTGTCCTGTAAACAGTGCCGCCATTTTAAGCATGGATGTACATTTTGTGGAAAATTGATCAAGAGTCCTTCAGGTGTATGCCCAGGAGTCCAGCTGGGTCAAATGTCCTCTCATTTTAGTTCCTGAGGAAGCTCCCTGCTGATGTCCACGGGAGCTGTGCACGCTAGCATGCACCAGCCGTGTGTAAGGAGTCGTCTCCTCCCCCTCCTACAGCACTGTCAGGTGTTCTTGAGGTCAAGCGTGCTCAATGGAACGGGGCAGGACTCGCCAGGCACTTTTAACTTCACACGTCTCTGACGGCTAAGGATGTTTACTTTTTCAAGTACGCATTGTATTTACACTTCAGCTTTTGTGAACTGTCTAGTCAATTCACTAGCTTATTTATTGGTGGACGATTTTGGTTTGGGGTGTTGAAGATTTTCAGTTCATTTATTTGACATATTCTGCCTTCAGATACCTTGGCCTCTCTGGTATTCATGGGTCCCACTGACCTCATCTCTCTTCAAAGCAGGGTAAAAATATCCTCAAATAATAAAAGCAGCACCCAAAGCCACTGATTTTGTGTTATTTTGTACCTGGATGCTTTGCTGAAAGTCTTCATCAGGACTAAGTTCTCCGGGGGAGTTTTCAGGGTTTTTAAAGACAGGATCATGCTGTTTGCAAATAGGGATAATTTTGACTTCTTTCCTATTTGTATCCTATTTCTTTGTATTATTGCTCCAGCTAAGGCTTCAAGCAGAACATGATACTACTTATTCCCTCTGCTTTGCTCTGTTTTCATGTTTACAGATACTTCTCTTCTAGTCTCACGGGTTCTTAGGTCTGTCTTTTCACTGTATCCCGGAGTTCTGGACATCATGATCATGTTTGCTTATTTTTCACTTGCTAAGTTCTTTTCCGTTGCCTTTTCCTCTATATTGCTGAAGTTCTCCCCCACTGCTCCATCTTTTGACCTTATAATGATGACTTTCCGCTCCAGCTCCTGGACTGAATTAATCTGCTGCTCTGTATCTTCCTTCAGCACACTGAACATTTTTACCAGAAAAGAAAAGAGTTGCAGACACTCAGCTGGGGATGAGAGGAAGGAAGCAGAAGTTGCTTCCAAACGCAGGTTCTGCCCCACCCCAGCACATCACTGACTGGCAGAGAAAACTGAGGCTCCAGGAGGCTGATCACACCACAGAGCTTTGTCTAAAATAGATCACATATTAGGCCACAAAGCATGTCTTAATACAGGAAGTTAAAATAAGTCCGTAAATTATAGCTGATCACAATAGACTAACAGTGCAAATGAACAGCAAGAGAAATTATGGGCAAAGTCAACAAGGAAGGAAAAAAACTCCTAGAACTGTTTGAACTTGAGAAAACACATCAGAATCTATGGGCTACAGAAAGGTCTTGCTCAACCAGGCATGAGGTGCCCACAGACACAACAGTAGCATGGCTGTTACTGGGGCATAAGCAAGCACTCTCTGACCATGAGAAGTGTGTGACAAATTGCAACGAGATGGGAGGGCAGCACAGGGTAATAGCAACTGTCAAGTACAGGCATTGACAGTGACAAGAGTGCGCAACCACACACGGTAATCCATTATATTCAAAGTCCTAACAGGAACTTTGATTTAAATTCTTTGTTTGAGACAGGGTTTCTCTGTGTAGCCTTGGCTGTCCTGGACTCACCCTGTAGCCCAGGCTGGCCTTGAACTCACAGAGCTCCGCCTGCCTCTGCCTCCTTGAATGTTGGGATTACAGGCGTGCGCCACCATTCCCCAGCGGAATGAAACTCTCTTATTTTGAACTAACTGAAAATAAATGAGTTATCTAAAAAGATGGCTGGCACTGAAACGGAAGGATTTTCCCAAGCTGCATCATGATAAAATTTGATTTGTGTAAATTTTACTTAATTTTAGAATTAAGAATTTTACTAATATAAAATTATAAAGCATATTGGAAAGAAAGAGAAATGAAATTGGCTGGTACATTTATTGGCAAATTCATAGTCAAACTCCATGATTTAAAATTCTTTAAAACAAAAGTAAAAACATCCATTAAAAAGACATTGTTTTTTAAATTAAAATATTTTTAAAAAAACTTTAGTATGATTATAAAATAAAAAAGTATGAAAGTGACACATTCATAATTACAGAAAACATTAAAAATGAACATTTAACAAAGAGTGTCTTGCGATGCTTTGGGGAAAAAGTGGGGAACAAGTATTTTATTAATGTGTATTTATTAAAAGAGTTTCCAAATTACACTGCAAATGGTCCTTTTTTTTTTTTTATAGAACATAAAGTTACTCAAAAGAGATAGAATGAATAAGATTACAAAGACGGTGGGAAAGCAAGTCATCACATACTCAAATATGCAGCAAATTATTGCAAAGGGCATGACCTGAACACAGAAGGCACATTAGTTACACAAGGAGGACTACTACCTTCAGGGACATGCACACGCGCACTCGCGCGCACACACACACACACACACACACACACAGTTTATTAAGCCAAGAGGAAACAATGTGTTCATAGCTGATCTTTTACTTATTTGTGCTGAGTTTTAAGTTATTTCTCAGTCATAATGAAATCTAGCTTTAAAAGAGGATATTCTTCAAATGTGAATGGTTGAGACATGATCAATATTTGTGTCAGCCATTTTATGTTGTACTTCTGCTCTCTTTAATTTTTGCATACACCTAAATTCTTTAAAGTTACAACTGAAAGTGACTTTGTACGAAGCTGTTCTCACTTCATATGTCACAGGGATGGGTTTACATACTATTCTGAAAGACTGGGTAAGCTACGCAGGTTCAGAGGCCACAGAGAGTACTGTCAGATACGTATTGGACCTTTAACAAAAATACTTTTCTACATTTACCTTATATACGTTTATATTCTGAAAATTTAGACTAGTACACTGAAGAATTTAATTAGTAAAAAAATGCCTCAAATTTCCATTTCATTGTTTTACAAACTCTGAATATATTTTAGCTTAATTCTGAAAAAATAAATGGCATCATGTGAAGAGCCCACAGGACAGCCAAAATAAGGCACATCAAAGAAACATGCACCTGTCCCCCTGCAGGTCTTCCAGCTTGCAAGAACTAATTACACACGGCAATAACCACTTTATCTGGAGTTCTGCCAACGAGGTCACTAGGCACATTAAGAAGGAATTCTCTCTTTAGAAGGATCAAGGAAAGAAATATCCTATTGGCTAGGGCTCCACTTCCAGGGAAACACTTTTCAAAGTTGATGGTAATAGAAAAAGCTTTCAAACAGGTAGTTGAGCTTATTGATGTCCAGTAGGTCTGAACCTTCACAAATAACAAAAACACCTCAGGAAATCACCTCAGGTATCAGTTCTATTTTTGGTTTTACAAATTGTGGTTTGAATGAGAAATGTTCCCCACAGGCTCAGATACTTGAACACTTGGTCCCTAGTTTTGGGGGAGGGGGAGGAAAGTACTGTCTGGGGAGGTTTAAGAGGTACAGATTTACTGTGCGGTATGCCCCTGGGGGAGGGCTTCCAGAGTACACAGCACCTCCCTACTTCCTGGTCACTCTCTGCTTTGTGCTTGTGGTAGAGATGTGATCACTCCATTTCCTGCTCCTACTGCTATGCTTGCCGCTTGCTGCCATGCTTCCCTGATGGACTCCTATCACTCTGGAACCATAAGCTCAAATAAACTTTTATTAAAAAAAAAGATTTAAACATATTCTCCTGTATGACAGACAGAGTATTGATGCTACACTTAGGAGAAAAGCGTTAAGTGGATCATTCTCTTAATTCATCATGCTATGTATGGGCTATAAACACAGGTATGAAAACCAAACACACCTAAATAATGAACTAATATTTACATGCATATATTATGGCTCATTAAGAAACCGATTATTAAAGCATAATGTGAGCATACTAAGTTAATTCACAGTATAAACACATCTTAAAGAGTAATTTTAGTTGGGAATAATAAAATTCACATATCACATCAGTTAAGCTATTAATACATATTTTGTTTTTTCACATAAATGAAAATATAGATATAAGGCTCTTTGAAAACTAAACATTTTTACATAAATACCCACTAATTTAAATAAAGGTTGACAGAGGTAGAATTTGTGTCAATGTTCATGATTCGCAGGAACAAGTACTTCAAATATTTCATTACTCTTGTGGTCTTTAAGACTCCATGTAGGAACTCACTGAAAGCCATAATCTGAAAGGTGAGTAAAGACAAATTATATAGTTACTCAATACATTAATAAAAAGCTTAAATTCAATAGTGCTTTAAATTACAGTCTCCAATAAAACCTTGTTTCCCAAGCTTCCTCATATTTAAGAGGCATCCTTCTACCTCCTGAAGCACTGCTGGACGGACATGTGAGGGAAAAGCAGTTGGACATGATCTTGGTTTGCTCAGTCACAGGTTCCTTCACTGAGCATGTGTGATGCTATGAGAATTGGTCTGCCGCTTGTGCCTGGTACAAGGCTCCCAAGAAGTACTGGAGCAGTGAGAGTGACTGTAGGGGTACAGATGAGATTGCTGGCTGGGGGCTCTAGGGAGAGGCCGCTCACCCGGACGGTGGCATTGGGGAGAGGAGGAAGGCTAAGGGCCCAGTTACCAATGCTGACAATGTATCGGCTTCTTTGCCATGTACTGTAGTTTCTCTAAAGGCCCAAGCGGGCCAGGGCTGAGACCTTCCAGGGAGCTGAACACTTGGAAGTTGTGCTTGGAGAGGGAATGGAGGCTGCGCACATCTCCCTTGTGCTTGTCTGGCCGGTCATTGGTATCTTTCGTAGCATGAGCTCCTGGTAAATTCAATCAAACCTGGGGTGGGGGGAAACCTTGTGGGATCCCAGGTTTAATAGCAGGTAGGTCAGATGCACAGGCCACTATCTCAGACTGAAATTGGCCCCTGATGAGGGGAGGAGTCTTGTCAACTGCCCCCTTTACCAACAGGATCTGACACTGTCATTAGGTAGAGCAGTCTAAGGAATAGCGTTAAAGTACAGGACTCCTAGTTGGTGTGTGGTGAAGTAACTCTGAGAAAGGTTGGGATTTCCTATCTCCTGTGGTGTTAATATAAAGAAAATAAAAGCAAAAATTAAGTTATCTATGTTCACTATTAGAGAGACACTAATCTGAGAAACTATTTCATATGTATGAAATTTGTTTCTCAGTGCTCATTGGTGAAATCCTTTGAAATTAGATTTAGTAACATTACCTAAAAAACATCGACAAAAGGGGATTACTGGTTAATAAGTATGTTGCAATACCGTTATTACAAAATTAGGCAGTGAATTTTTTAGCAGCTATAAAGGTTTCTACTGCACATAGACTAGGAGGTTCTAACTCTGAAGATGGAAAGTAAGAACTGATGAGGATGTGGAGAAAGTAAGAGCTGTAGGGCCCAGAGCAGTGCTGATAGGTGTGACAGGCAGCTCTGTGGAACACGGTCTGTGGAGGCAGGCTAGTGGGTAAAGCACTTGTTATGAAAGCTTAAGGGCCTAGTTCAGATCTCTTGCACCTGTCCAAGAGCCGGCCCATAAGTAACCCCAGAGCTGGGGTAATGCAAAGAAAGATGGACTTCAGGGGCTTGCTGGCCAACCAATCTAACTGAAATGCTGTGCTCCGGGTTAAGCGAGAGACCCTGTCTGAAAAACTAAGGTGGAGAGCAATAGAGGAAGCCATCCAGCATTGAGTTCTGGTCTTTACCAGCGACTCTTAATAAGTCCAAGAATCTCTGAGTCCCCATGAATTTTTTTAAGGGAATCTACAAAATAAAGCCTTTTTTCCTTCTGACTACAACCAATGAATTACTTGCCCTTTCTTTTTTTCTTTCTCCTGGCTTGCCACTGAGCTTTTAGAGGCTACCTGAAGTGAGAAGCCAGCACAGAGATCTTTTAGATGTGCAGGCCACGGATGTGTCATAACCACACAGCATTGCTGGTGTAGATAAGCAGCTGTTCTGGACAATGTGTTAAGTTGGATAGTACTCCAATACATTGTAATTTTATGTAGAGAGGCAGAGGCTATTAGCCCCATGTCCTACTTGGCCAACTGTAGAGCTGAACAGCCTGAGAGTCAAGTATGCAAATGCATTTGGCACCTTGTTCTGAGGCTTCACAACAAAAGGCAGACTGTCACCTAAGAACCTTCAAAATAACCTTACTGTATGTAAGGGCGCAATGACTCAAGGTGAAAGGGGAAAATCAATGTTTTAAGAATGTAAACACTCAGGCAGAAAGCAGCCATCAGTCATCATTGGAGCGGAGACCCCGACACTGGCCACAGGATGTGAAAGCACAGAGCGCGCACTGTCTGTAGTGGGGACTGTGAGTCTCTGAGGAAATGCTATCTTCTACATACAGCACTTCTATTAAAAGAGGCAAACAAATGCATCGCGTTAAAGAAGCTGACTCAACCATTCCTGGCAGTGAGTCTGCGCTCTTCAGTTACTATCTGTCAAAGCCAGTGTCTGACTCAGGCTTCTTTCCTATCTCCAAGGAATTAGTACACCCCTTTATCTCCAACCCAGCCAAAGGCAGCACACATTGACTACTTGGGAACTGATCCTCACGTCTGTGGAAGCCTGGCCACAAGTGACCTCAGCAATTTCAATTCTAAGTCTAGAGTCAGGGCACTCTTCTAGCAGCCACCATGCCTATCAACACAGAGGGTAAACGGATGCTTTAAGTTCACATCAGGCTATACCACTATGCAGCAAAAATAACCATCCGTAAAAACACACATCCGTGGCTGGATCCCAGAAATGCACCGCCGAGAAAGAGGCCAGAAATGCACAAGTTCACTGAGAAAATCCAAAAGCAAACGAGAAAGAGTCTGTGCTTTAACGGTGAAGACAGCTGCTTTGAGAGCAGAGCCAGTGCCTAGAAGCAAGGGAGGCAGTATGTTTTGTCCTGGTGCACATCAACTAGCTGTGTCTACTGTAATCCCAGTGAGCTGTGTGCCTGTGTTCCCATAGGCTTCATTCCTGCCAACTGAGTCCACTGCACCTTGTGCTCTGTCTCTAAGCCTTCCCCATTTCATCACCTCGTATTTGGACACTGAACTTGGTACTTGGTTAGTATCATCCTGTGGCAGCTTACATTTCTTAGCAGTTTGCTATAGGTGGTGATGCCGACACCCCAATTCCTCTGCAGTGCTAAGAATGAACCCAGGGTTCTTGCACACAAGGCAAGTTCTCCACAGACCCACATTCCCGGCCCTCTCCTTTTTACTTAGGTAAAATTGATACACAGTGAAACTCATGGATCACATGTTCAGTTGATGAATGCTGACAACTGTACCTTCCGTGTAACTGCTGCCATGCCACCAACACAGAACATTCCCATTGCTCCAGGAAGCTCCCCTTGACAGGAACAATAATACCAAAATGTTTATAACTACAGATTAGCTTTACCTGTCTTTGGGACCTGATACATACCTTCCTGGCAACTATGTATTTACATCATCAGAAGACTGTACAGGAGACCTCAGAGCAGAACTAAGAGGTGATGTAGGAATTCCATGCCGGCGCATCTCTTGGATTGCTCGCTCTCTGTTGGTGAAGATCACAGGAGAGATAATATATAAGCACCATGAAAACTTAAAAAGTGCCCACTGGGGTTATTAGTCATCTATATAATACCTACTAATGGTCAGTATTTCTACCACCTTTATTTTAGTCTAGTTTGCTTTGTCTCTGAAATGGGGCCTTACTATTTTATGAGGCTATCCTGCACTCGGAGGCCCAAGCAATTCTCCAGCTCCAAGCAGCTGGAACTACAAGTGGATAGGATGCCCGGCCTAGCCTTATCTACTTTTACCAAGTCTGCAGGATTAAAACAAAATTTATTAACTTAATTTTATCAGGGTGGGTACCTTGCCTGCATGCATGTCTATGCACAACACATGTGCCTGGTGCCTGTGAAGGGCAGAAGAGGGCTAGTTACAGGTGTGTAGGTACCTGGTCCTCTGGAAAAGCAGCCAGTGCTCTGAACCTCTGGACCATCTCTCTAGCCACTATTTGTAGTTTTTTCAGCAGTAGGTAAAATATTTCAATTACAAGAATATGTACCATCATGCTTCTCACATGCTATGTTTGTGTGTGTGTGTGCATGCATACACACACCCATGCGTGTATAAACTCAAAGATAGTAATTTACACAGCTATGTATGGAGCAGTTGTGATCATTTGTATTGCGCTAACTTGTCACCACAGTGCCAGGTCCTGAGAACAATACACCCATGTTGCATACTTCCCTCCTTTGCCCCTTCCTTTCTCATCTCTTTGCACTAAACCAAGCCTTCTCTGTGCCTCTAACCTCCCAAGCATCAGAGACAAAGGAGCTTCCTTCCAGTGTCAGGAATCTGCCAGCATGGAGCTGTCCCCTCTGTGGCTCCCGAGTCTCCGGCCTTTCCTAGAGTTACTCAGTACCCAGCTTTTCTTCCTAGTATATGCTCTTCTTTTTTCAGTATCACCTTGTCAAAGGACCTTCTAAAAGGCTTTTTCTCTCTGGATTCCTCCCTCACACCAAGACATCTGAATGAACACAAGACACTGTAGCTTCCAGGGCCATCAAGCCCTGGAGTGACTAGACTATGCTGCTGTCTCCTCCCACCCACAGGAACCAGGTTTTTTCTCGAGAGTGGGGTGATGGCGCCATGAGAATGAGTCACTTAGGCTGATGGTAAAGAGCAGGGAAGAGGTGTTCATAACGCCTGGGAGTAAAGAAAGGGTATGGATCTTTAACTCTG
Source organism: Pachyuromys duprasi (assembly GCA_028658305.1). Classification (NCBI taxonomy): domain Eukaryota; kingdom Metazoa; phylum Chordata; class Mammalia; order Rodentia; family Muridae; genus Pachyuromys; species Pachyuromys duprasi. The sequence goes on from CM053743.1 coordinate 31,775,372, forward strand.
GGCCATAGAGAGTGAACATGAAGGTCTTGAGATTACCGAAAAGTTATCATTAAGAATAAAGAGAAATATTATATATAGCTTAGCACTCCATGTTCCAATTTTCAAAATAAAAATCACCACAGCTTTCATACTACTGCTGCAGTAAAACTCTTTTTTTTTTTTCCCAGAGCTGAGGACCGAACCCAGGGCCCTGCACTTGCTAGGCAAGTGCTCTACCACTGAGCTAAATCCTCATCCCCAGTAGAACTCTTTTCTATTTGAAGTCACAATGACTGACTTCACAGCAAATCTCCTCTGCACTTCAGGCAACACATCATATGACTCAAGTTTTCATGTAAATAGGGAAGAATAAAAATTTTCAAATGACCTAATAGGCAAGTTTAGCCTACTCAAGAACTTATGTCTAAATAAAGAGCAACAACAAAAAGAGTGAGTTGGCTGTTGATTTGAAAGTTAGACTTTGATTTTCAATTCATTTCTTTTTGGACACTGGTCTCCCAGGATGGCCTTCAGCTTATGAGCCCTCTGCCTAAGCCTCCTGAATGGTGGGATGCCGATGGATGCCAGCATATCTGGCTTGATTTTAACTGTTAAGCAATTGTCTCATCTCTGTAATATTTATGGACTCAATGCTTTAATATAAAGCAATGGAACTGAACTATAAGTGTGAAAATGATTAAGGAGCAGGGAATATATTACAAGTGCATGAGCTTTGGGCCAAATAGTCATGTTTGTGCCTTTACATACTACTGATATTTACAAGAGACCTCAGTTTCCCATCAGGTAGGCACAAAAGACTTGGATGGTCGGACATGCTGAGTACCCAGGTCAGTACGCAGCAGCTCTGATGATATGCTCATCATCACCTGATGATGATATGCACTCAGAGCCTCCAATTGCACTATTTCTGGGGTCTCTTGCAGGGACCTTTGCTGTTTCCCCATTCACTGCTCCCTGCAGAAAGCTCCATGAAGCACTTCTACAGCTGCGCTGGTCTCCTTACTCCAGAGAGTCTGTTGCTTGCAGAATCTCTCTCTGGGAGATTTGCTCAAGAAATTTATTTCACATATTAATACTAAAGCAGCTCATTATTTGTAAGTCATATTAAACACTCTTTGAATAGGACAGAAAATATGTAGAAATACAGTTTCATGTGAAAAAGAAGTGTCTTACCGTTCATATCTCTCATTGGAAAACTGCCTTTTCAGATTATCATAATCTGTCTGCAACTGTGTCAGTTTAGCTTGAAACATGGAGGTTTCTCGGCTTTGGCTAGTTCTTAAAAAACAAATTGAAAGATATCAGAAATTTAAAAAAATGAATTAGCACTTTTGTAGAAGCAAGTGCATATAAAAATGGATGTGACACTCAAGAGCAGACAAAGATCACAGCTTTGCATCAGTAGCCCTCTCCAATGCAGAACTTCTTTCAGATTCTTTTGATTTACTGCCAGCACATGCAGCAGAACCCATGAACCAGAAACACAGGATGTAAAACATCTTCCTTCCTTCTTGCCTCACAAACATCAGTTTTCGACTCCCTACGGCCCTATAAAAGCCCATTCCTATGCATGCTCGCAAGTCCAGGCTCTGCTCTTTTGGGACGATGTTATCGCCATTCTCCTCGATGGTGATCAAATCTCACCTTCTCTACGCCTTTTCCCATGTACAACACATCTCACCCTGAAAGGCTTTCCACCAGTGATGCCTTTGCTATCTCCTCAAATTTATGTTCTTTCTCGAAGCTCATTCCTCCCCAGAAGCTCGCTCCTCCCCGGAAGCTCAATCCTCACCACCTTGCGGGGAAGATGTACACTCCTCAGCTTCAAACACCACATCTCCTGAGCTATCCCTCTGGATGTCTAGAGCATCAAGCAACAAAGTCAGGTACCCTGATTCTGTATCACACTCCTCCCACACTGCCCTTGCTACCCCAAAAGCTGCAAACCACTTGGTCAAGAACATTTTCACACACAGGTTGCTCCACGACACGTACAGTTTGCTTTCTGAGATGTTTAACCTTTCCTTCAGTAGCTGGATTTCTGTATCCTTTTCATGGGAGGTCATATGTGAATGAAATTCTTTATCTCTGTTTGTAGCTAACAAGGACTCAAGGTTTTTAATTGTCTGTCTCTCACTTGTCAGTTGTTTTCTTAACAGTTCCGATTCTGATTTCACATTCTCTAATTCTGCTACCGCCTACAGAAAAAAACAAAAATTTAGTGAAAATTTAGGCTTAGTCTGAAAAATCATTTATCTTACAATATAATAATAATTAACTTATCAACTGTTTTATTTTGAGTACTGGCTGAAGACTTCAAAACCTGTCTTTAGTCATAAGATGCATGACTGAAGCATCACAATTGAGTCATTTGCTGCTTGGCTTTACGGCGTCCTCCACCTCATCAAGGGAAGGTAACATACGATGATCCTAAAATGCAACCCCAACGCCATCAGCCTTGGGGTTCTGTGTTGTACATAGCACACATATCCTTTGACCACACAATCAAGCCAGTGTTGTAACTTCTCAGCCCATGACCTGACCAGTGCAGCCTAAAGACAGACGCACTGAAAGGCCATGCCAGCTTGTTCAAAGAGCTGTCTCAGCTTGGGAACGGGAAAGTCCAGTAAAGGAGATGCAGTTAAGTAATAATTGAAAGGCCTTGAGATTTTTTTTTTATCAAGAAAAATCTGACTTAGAAAAAAAAAATGAACTGTTTAATCTTTCAATCAAATTTTACTTTTAAGTAGAAAAAGATCTGCAGCTGGAAATGCCTAATTGCTTATGTATCATCTCTTCCCAACTCAAATGAATCCTCTTTTTATTTTCTTGCAGTACTAAGACCAAACCCAGAATGTCTCACAGGAAAGCAAAGACTGTGGCACATAACTACACCCCATCCATTTGCATGGCCCACAGACAAATCTTGGCAGAGAATCTGTAGTCAAATCTAGTTATCAAAATCTCGCAGTTAAAGGAAACTAAGTGGGAACACACGGAAGAAGATGTAAAGTAGAACCCTGACTACATGTGCCCAGCAGGCTCTCAGCACCTACCCGATCCAGCTCGAGGCTTTTGGTCGTCAGCTGCTGGGTCATGAGGTCTTTGCCCGAGTCGAGCTTAATGCAAAGTTCTTGGAGAGACGACAGATCACCTAACACTGTTACTTTCTCGTTTTCATGCTGTCGCAGCTCTTCTTCTAACTGAGACATGGCTTTTGCCATTGACGAGATCTGAGACTCATAAGCATGATGTGCGTTTATGTGCTGAGAAAAGAGAGCAAAACGCAAAATATAACATGACCCAAGTCACTTAAAGTACCAGCCTTCAAAGATGGCTTAAGGAATTTCTGAAGCCACAAACTTACTTCAGAAAACCAACTGCCAATTTGTGCACATGCTTAAACATTCTCAGGAAGTAATGTGCCATTTAAAGATGGCCTAGTTAATGCATAGAAGGAATAACATAATTATTAATCATCATAACTAAATATCTCATCTATACATTATGAAGACACAAAGATGAAGATTATACTAAAATGTTGTGAATGAGTAATCTTTAAAGTTTTTCATTATAAATGTCCCTTGTTATAATAGTTTTTCTCATCAATAGTAACATATAATATACAATATTTATATATATATTTTCAAATCATTCTTTTAAATTCTAAATTTCAAAACCAAACACGTGAATTTATATTTAAATTTAGTCTAGTTTCATTGAATAACTTTATAAGATTTTAGTAACTTTAAAATTATGAGCAAAATTTAAAATTCTGATAAAAGACTTTCCTAATAGCCCATATTTTATACTTCTTATTTAAATTTTATGTGAGAATTATGTATTTATATAATGTATACTTTGGGGTTTTAGGAAGAGAGCCACTCTTAAAATGCAGAATGACTTTAACAGAGTTCACAGATTAATCAATTAATAAATCAATTAATAAAACCCCAATATTGTGCAAAGATTAGATATCACAGCTACAAAAAAAAATAAACACTTGAATTTTCCATTATTAATACCTTCAGCAAACAGCAGTTCCCCCAAACAAATTAACTATAAATGCATAAAGCTAGGCTAGCAGTGAAGCTCACGTAGGACATATCCCCAGCATGCATGAGGTCCAGCACACAACCACTACAAAACCAACAAAATAAACAAAATCTCATTTTATATATCATATAAGAATACTGCCAATAATAAAGAATTTTAAAAAAGGGAATCACTGTACAGGAATTTTAATTCAGAACATGGCTGCTCTGGCAAGAAATTACATCCAAAGACCTATATGATCTGGCTAGAATATACACACCTTTAATCCCAGGAGACAGAGGCAAGCATATCTGAGTTCAAGGCCAACCAAAGATCAGAAGAAACTAGAAAGGATGTGCATATTCAACAGTAAGTCTCAGAGGCTGAGAATATTCTAGGCCTAGGTTAGATTGTGTAGAGGCTAGAAGCTTCCAGGACTAGGCCTAGGTTAGCAGACAGAGGCAGTTAGCCTTGGAGATGACAATTAAATCAGGCGAATAAAATTTACCTTTACAAACTGCCTCTAAGAAACTGTTAAGAGCAGAGAAGCATGTCTTTAATAGAGAATCTGCAGAGTTGTTCTGTTGGTTTGGAGGCCTGCTGTTACAGATTGCTGCAAACTGTGTGGTGGCCTGACTGAGCAACGTCCTCCTAGGCTCATGTAGCTCAACTTGGTCCCCAGTTGGTGGCACTCTATTTGTGACTGAAGGTGTGATCTCAGCTTCCTGTTCTGGTCTCTTGCTACTATGCCTCCCTCAACCCTTATTATGGATTCACCCTCTGGATCCAGAAACCAAAGTAAACTCTTTCTTTCCTAAGTCTTTTTTGGTCCATAGTGCTTTATCACAACCACAAAACCCACTAATAATACCAAGTGTCATCATTTCCCCTTCAGAACTGGAAGCTGCAGGCCACTATTTCTTTTTTTAAGATTTTCTTTTTAACTTTATGTGTTATGGGTATTTTGCAAGTCTCTACACAATGTGCATCAGTTCCCACAGAGGCCAGAAGATCCCCTTGAAACTGGAGTTACAACACCATGTAAATGCTGGGAATCAAACCCAAGTCCTTTGTAAGGGCGGCCAGAGCCCCTTACTGAGCCATTTCTCCAGCCCTGCAAACCCAGGGGTTAAGGACCCGTTCCTTCTGGAGACTCTGAAGCAGACAGAACTCTGTGAATCTTTCCTAAAATCTCTGCTGTTTGTGGCAATCACCTTGCCTTGTAGACATCTCTTCCTCCAATTTCAGTGCTCTCCTATACTCCACCAAATCTCCCACATCTGAGAGAGACATGGGCTGTTCACTGGATCATGGTCTGCCTTACCCAACATGATCTAATCTTAACCATGTCTGCAGAGACACTGCTTTCAGAAGGTCACATTCATGAGGAGTTAGGCATTTGAGGAAATTTTTCAGCAGGCATAGTTCTACCTACTCTGAAGCCCTGCAAAGTTTAGGTCTTTCTCAAGCATGAAATACCTCCACTGTAGCCACATTCTTTTATTTAAGAGGTTTAATTTTTTGAATATGTGTTTGCTGGTTTAGAGCATTTGTGTGAAGAACAAAGAACAACTTGCTGCTGTTAGTTTTGTCTTCCTAACAAGTGGGATCTAGGACTAAAACTCAAATCTCTGGCTTCACAAGTAAGTACCTTTACCTACCACACCAACTCAATGGCCTCCCATCTACAGCAAGAGCATCAATTCTCATCTCACTTAGGCATCATCTAAATTATGTATAAATAGAATAGTTCCTGAGTGATACAAGATGGCTGCCACGAGAGGACACTGTGTCTGAGGAGTAGGACAGCAGAAACAACGCAGCGACCAGGAGACTGAACTCTGGGACCTAAAACGCCAGCATTTGTGATTGCCAGGTGAGCGGAACTCCTACGGTGAGAAAATCAAGTGGGAAAACCCTAGGGACACCCAGTTATTACCCGGAAAAATCTCCGGGTGACCAGTGGCGCACAGCTCTGATCTGAACGAGCAGCCGCGCTGGGCTTGCAGACTGGATCGCACAGTCTCGCAGGCAGTCTGAGGAGGAACCAGGTACCGTTCTCACTGACCTGCACACTGCGAGCGCACACTGCACCCGGGTTCTGCTTCAACCCACGGGTGTAAGGCAGGCACACACCGATCTCCGGATCCACCCCAGGCTGAGAGGGTCGGGGGACCATTTTGACCAGTCTGCACACTGCTGGCGCATACCGCACGCTTCTGCCAGCAAAACCTCAGTCCGTGTGCCAGTCCACGGGCAAGTCTGGGGAGGACCTGAGTTCTGCTTCAACCCACAGGTGTACGGCAGGCGCACACCGATGGCCGGAAACACCCCAGACTGAGAAGGTCCCAGACTGAGAAGGTCCGGGGACAGTCTTGACCAGACTACACACTGAGGGCGAACACTGCACACATCCGCCAGCAAAAACCTCAGTCCAGGTGTGTGTCCACGGGCCAGACAGAGAGGCCTCGGGCACCATTTCAGACAGGCCTGCATACAGCGGATGCACACAAACTCAAACCCACCGTGTGTGCCCCAAATATCATCTCAGACCGTGGTGTACAGCCCCTGGCCCAGAAGGGGGCGCCAAATCTCCGTTCCAGGGGAGAGCCCTTAGCAGCAAGCCCAGGGCAGAGCGCACAACCCCCAGCTGACATCTCAAACCGGGACACTCAGACTCTAGCACAGAGTGAGGAGTAAAGTCTCCAGACCAGAGGGGTGACCAGCCTGCAGTGCTCACAGCTTCTAGCACAGAGCACGAAGCCGGGCACACAGAGCCCACAATAGAGTTCAACTGA
>CM053743.1:31782704-31828062 GCA_028658305.1 Pachyuromys duprasi
TGATAGAGCTGGGGGAGGTTGGTGAGACTTGGGGAGAACAAGAGCTCCACAAAGACCAAAGTGAGCAGGGCATAGGGGTCTTGTATGAGACGGTTTCTACAACCAAGGACCACGTGTGGATGTGGCTTGGAACCCCTGCTCAGATGGGGCCCATGATAGCTCGGTGTAGGTCTCAAGACCCTAGTGAGCGAAACAGGGACTGTTTCAGTCATGAACTTGATGGCTGACTCTTTGACCCTCCCCCATAAAAGCCGGGGAGTGACAGACTGGCTAGATCCCAGGGGAGGACATTGCAGCCAGCCCTGAGGAGACAGGATGAGCTGGGGTAGGATGGAAGGGGAGGAGGTCCTCCCCCGTTGGTGGACTTGGAGGGGTCGGGGAGGAGGGAGATGAGGGAGGGAGTGGGAGGGTGGGAGGAAATGAGGGAGGGGGCTACTCCTGGGATGCAAAGTACCTAACCTGTGATTGATATAAAAATAAATAAAGTAAAAAATTATGTATAAATATGACCCTGGTATATATGGGGGTAACATTTTTCTCTATCTACCAACCTCTAATACTAGAAAACAAGTTATCTGCTACAATGCAATAGTTTGTTAGACACAGCACACAGCTTCATTCCCAACAGGAGAGGAAGAGGGGTGGAGCTAACAGTTGTGGAGAATCATCTTGAAGGAAAAATTATTTTGGCTCGCAGTTCTAGAGATTTCAGCCCATGGTCACTTGGCCCCATTGCTTTTGAGTTGTGGTGAGGCAGTAAATACATCATGACATAATTGTGTGGCCAATCATGCCCAGGGGAGTACACTCATCTCATTGCAGCCAGGGAGCACAAGTGGGCAAAGGAAGGACCAGAGTCCCAATACTCCCTCGAGATGTAGCCAGTGAGCTAACTTCCTCCATGAGGTTCCGCTTGTTAAAGACTCCAGCCCAGCACAGTAATACCACAGGCTGCTGAACAAGTCTTCAGGAGACATGAAACCCAAACCATAACCCTAGCCTAAAGCAAATCTGGAACCAAGCAAGACAACCTCTATTCAATCTCAAGTCTGTTTTTCCTTTATGTTTTTATTATTTATTATAATTTATTCACTTTGTATCCTAGCTGTAACCCATCCCTCCTCCCCTCTCAATCCCGCCCTCCCTCCCTCTTCTCCCCCTTCGCCCCTCCCCTAGTTCACTGATAGGGGAGGTCCTCCTCTCCTTCCATCTGGTCCTAGCCTATCAGGTCTCATCAGGACTAGCAGAATAGTCTTCCTCTGTGGCCCGGTAAAGCTGTCTCCCACTCCCTCAGGGGAGGTGATCAAAGAGCTAGCCACTGAGTTCATACCACAGACAGCCGCTGCTCCCATTACTAGGGAACCCACTTGGAGACTGAGTATATGGGCTACACCTGAGCCTGGGTTTTAGGTCCTCTCCATGCATGGTCCTTAGTTGGGGTATCAGTCTCTGAAGGGGCCCCTGGACCCAGATATTTTTGGCTCTGTTGGTCTCCTTTTGGAGCTCCTGTCCCCTCCAGGTCTTTCTATCTCCCTCTTCTTTCATAAGTTTCTCTTGTATTCTGCCCAAAGTTTGGCTATGAATCTCAGCATCTGCTTTGATACCTTGATCATGAAATTTGCAGGCAAAGGATGGAACTAGAAAAGATCATTCTGAGTGAGGTAATCCAGAAGCAGAAAGACACACATGGTATACACTCACTTATAAGTGGATATTAGACATATAATATAGCATAAACATACTAAAATCTATAGTTCTGAAGAAGCTAAACAACTAGGAGGACCCTAAGGAAGAGGCTGAAACCTCACTCAGAAGGGCAAACAGGATGGACATCAGAAGTAGGAGAAGACAGGGAACAGGACAGGAGCCCTGCACAGGGGCCCTCTGACAGACAGTTTCAAGTGTTAGGAGCGCTCTGTCTGCAGCATGGCCGCAGTGTCCCTGGCATACCAGGGTGCTCACTTCCTGAGTCCCTGGGGACAGTAGCCCTGCCTCCGTCCCCAAGCCCAGGGCCATGGCCTCGGGCTTCTCATGGGAGTGAAAGAACCAGCAGCCTCGGAACTGCCCTTTGGAGTGCCACTGTGGCTTCTGGACCACTGTTAGAGTCACTTTCCTTTCCTTAAAGGTGACAGGTGGCCACAGCGGACCATCTTCCTCCAGTAAGACCCCAGAACCCCAAAAGTCTTCCTTGCACTTCATGTCTCTTCCAGTGTCAGCTGGAGTTTCTGCTGAGCTGGCTGACAGGAGCCATGGCTGCCATCTAAGGTTATCTAGTCACACTACAGGCCCTGCCTAAAGAGAGTACTACATCGACATGCGGGAATGCTTTTCAAGGCCATGAAGCTTTAGTTCTTTTGCTTGACAGTTCCTTCTGTACCCTCCCTCATAAACAAGGCTTTCCTTCTGCACTCTGAATGAGCATCTCAGTTAAATGTTTAAATCCATCTCTTACATGGTCTGTTGTCTTCCTAACACTATATGCAATTTTGCCATATTCTTTATAACAGGGTCACCCTTTCTCCAGTGTCCAGTAATATATTCTTTAATCTATTTAAGACCTTGTTAGAAGAAACATTACATTAATAATAATACATGTATTCTATATTTTAAAAAATTTATCTCTTTTTAAAGTTCACTTACCTAGAAACAGTGTCTCCTATAGCTCAAGATGGCCTAGAATTCTCTAAGTAAATCAGGATGATCTTACACTCTTCCAGGTGCTGGGAGTGTAGGCATGTGCCAGCACACCTGGTTGTGTGGTTCTGGGGCTCAAAGTCAGGGCTTCACGCATGCTAGACAGGCATTTCACCAACTGAGCTATAACTCAGGTCAGCTTTCTCCTGTTTATGAAGCCCACAACACTGACACATCTATAACTATCTCTTTAAGACAATCCAGGCTTTTCCGACCACACACCTCAAAACTTTTCTAGTTCCTGTGCATTACCAATTCTAAGTCTAGATTTTCCAGTGTTTGTTACTGCAGTGACCCTCTTCTTGATGCCCACATCTGAATTAGTGTTCTGGGGCTGCAGCAGCAAATGGCCACAACTTTAGTGGCTAAAAACAGAAAATTTCTCCTCACAGTTCCAGGGGCTAGAAATGCAAATGTCAAGTGACAGCAGAGTTGGTTCCCTCTGGAGATTTTGAAGCAGAATTCATGTCATGTCTGCATCCTAGGTCCGGAAGTCACTAGCAAGCGACTATCAACAATGACTGCCTCCATCTTTGCATGGTGGTCTTCGCTCTGTCTTTGCTGCTCTAAATTGCCCTCTTTTTATAAGGGTATAAGTCTCAGGCATGGCCTCTTCTTACCTGATTATATCTGCAGACACTACTGTAAAATAAGAGTATAAAGTTTAGGACACACACACACATATATATTTGGAGACTCTAACTCTATGCAGTACAGAGTCATTACTTTCTTCTGAAAGATGAAAATTTTATCAAGAAAACAAACAAACAATCTGTTTATATCAAACTGACAGTCTTTACTAATTTAACTGAACTGAAAAGTCTATTAATAAAATTTTTATTTAACTATCATTATGATGAAAGATTATTCCTCTAGCTCTTTGCTGGTTATTTTATTGCAGTAACCATGAAAGTAACTAGCACATCACGTTAACAGAAACATGACTGTCAGTGTGCAAAATGTGGAAATAAACTTTCCCAGAAGGTGAATGGCTGAAGCACATTTTAATGCACTACTAGGAAGCCTTGGAAAAGGACAAAGCATGGTCTGAGAGAGATGCATTTTGAGATTAAGTGAGCCTGGGGAAGACGGAAGAGCTCCACAAGGTGGAGACTGCTGCTGTGTTAAGTAAGAATGACTTGACGCCACAGGAACACACATTTATGAGTGGCTACATGGCAAACCTTACATCTCCCATCTCTTACTATTATGAAAAAATAACAGGGCACCTGAGTGAGTTATGAGCGTTAGCTCTGAGCTGGGGGTCGGCAGTGGCCACGGCCGCACCGCAGACGGCGCCCCTGAGCATGTTGTCCCCTCAGTGGAGCCCTGGCTGGAGGAAGCCTTACCTCCTGGATCTCCTTCTCCAGGAGCTCCACTCGCTCGCGCAGGTGTCTGCGCTCTGTGTCGATGGACAGCAGCTCCAGGCGCACTGAGCTGTTCTGCCCTTCTGCCTGCTGCGCTTTGATCTCCCAGTCCTCAGCTCGGTCATGAAGCATCTGGAATCTGTCCAGTAAGTCTTGGTTTTCTTTTTCCTGGTTTATGAGCAATTACATTATTTCTAAGTCAGTACTGTCAAGGGAACATCTGTATCACACACACATATGCACACGCACAGACTGACTACGTTTTGATTTCCTTGTATACAAGAGGTGTCAACTTTTCAGCTGACTTCTACAGATCTTGTCTGCCAGACTTGGGAATCTAAGGGCCTGAAAGAATGGGGTGGACTACAGTCTAATGCTGTAGAAAATCTTACTGCAGTTTAAGTGTTGCTTTATTCCCAAATAGAACAAAGAAAGCAATGATCTAAGAATAATTGTTTGAGTTCAGAAAAACATGTACATAAGCAGCAGTTAAGTATATAGTAAATGTTAAGAATTGTGTGAATTTAGGAAACATCAGGGAAATATATCGCTGTTAGGAAGGACTCTACTCTCAAATGTTTAGTATCTACCACTGGGGCAGAATTAAAGACACAAGAGCGGTCTTGGACAGCAGTCTTAAATGCTGCCAGACCCCGCAGTTCACCTTAGAAGCCATTAGGGCCTCCCATCTCGACACCTCAGTGATGTACTTGTGAACTCTGCTCTTCATCTCATCTTTCTCTTGCACCGCGGCTTCTAATTCAATTGAGATTTCCTGTGGGTCGGCAAAGAGGAGAGATCCAGCATCAGGCTCTAGTTATGTACAAACAGCTCCTTTGTAATTCAAGAAGAAAAATGGGAAAACCTCTATTGGGTTATTTTTCTATGACTGACTTTGGTGTGTGTATGTGTTTCTGTTTGCACATGTACATGTGCAGTGTGTGTGTACAGCATGTGTGCATGCATGAGTTTGATAGTGCAGTATGCGCAATGTGTGTGTGCGTGCGTGTGTGTGTGTGCAGTGTGTATAGTATGTATGTGTGCATGTGCAGTGTGTGTATGTCTGTGCATGTACAGTGTGTGTGTGTGTGAATGAGTGTGTGTGTGTAGTGTATGCACATGTGTGTAGGTGTACAAGCTGATGTGCACACACAGAGCAGAGAAGGAGGCCAGTGCCCCTGTTCTCTTGAGACAGGTCTCTCACTGAGAGTGAAGCTCCCCATTTCATTAAGGCTAGCTGGAATCTGACAGTCTATGACCCCAGCTCTGGGGTCACAGGCAGCTGTGCCAGGCTTTCATGTGGGTGCTGGGGATTTGAACTCAGAACACCTTACTTTCATATCACAGCAAGCCCTCTTACTTCCTGAGCCTTCTCCCCAGCCCTGACCTTGACATTTTAGCAAACTTTGCCATAAAACTCCCGAGACTTGTGTGACCTTGTATTTGACTTTATGTCGGGGTCAGTTATGTCAGTAGTTGACATAAAAAAGTTGATATAATTGCAATATTATTCAGTATATGTTACTGAATAATACTGAAAGTAATCTCTTAAGCATAAAAGAAATCATCAGTTTTCATAGCATCATCCTGAAATAAACCAGTACAAATAAAACTGTACAATAGCTACCATTTAAAATGTCCTTTTATTTATTCACAGACATGTATCTAAGACAATGGAAGCAAGCACAAATCACTAAACCTTCTCACGGGTCCTTATAAACAAAGAAGAGGTGCCCTAACAGTGATGCTGCTGTCCTCACCCAGTCCTATGGCCATGACTTCTACCACAACAAAGCCATGTTCCCTACCAACTAAAATCAAATGGGATCAGGCTGGTGACATATACCTGCCATTCCCATGTGGGATGCCAAAGAAGGGGGCCAGGATCAGCCTGGGCTACACAGGGAGTTCAAGGCCAGCCGGGGCTACCTGTGACCCTGTGTCAAAACAAACAAAACCCGAGGAAGAAGGTTCAACTCCAGCTGGAAAGAAGACCGTAGCCGTGCTGCTCAGACCTACGAGGGCTGTGTTCTGAGAACTGGCCTTGCCAGCGCCCTGGCAGATACCACCCGCCTCAAGGAGTTAGACTGCTGACATTCAACACCGTTGCATGACAGAAGAAAACATTTAGAAGTTTAATACGTAGAAGACAAATGACAAATCTCTGCCTGCTTCATACCTGGTTTTCCCTTGCCATCGTGGCCAGGTCATCTTGTAACCTTCTATTCTCCTTAAAACACATCTCTCTAGATTTTCCAACTTCTTCAAGCTCCTTGTGAGCTACATCAAGCTGTCGTCGGAGGCTGCTAATCTCTCGGTCCCGATTGGCCAAGGTTTCTTTTAGCTGGCTGTAAAAGAGTGGTGAGGTAGTAATAAAGCATTATTCACTTAAAATAAGACTACAGCAGTCTCACTAAGTGTATGAGTACAAGAGAGTATACGGCTGCCTTTGGACACCAACTAAAAACACTCAGGTACTTTAGATTTCTCTCAACCATTATATACAAATAAAGTCATATAATAAATATCACTCCACAACTTAAGCAAACATAACATTTTCAAGTGTTCAAAATAAAATACAATATAGAACTACATTAAATATTCACTGCTTATATTTCCATTATTATATAAAATGTAAAGGCAAGTAAAATAAATATAATTAGTGAGTCCTTTTTTAAGATAGCTTAAAATCCTTACGGAGACCAGACACAAACTGAAAAATTGTAAGAGTGCTCAAGACAGGCTTAAGTGAAGAACCAATGCAAAGCTAACTACTATAGCTATCTAAGTTGAGATGACCCAGACTTAAAGAGATGAGTACATAAGCATGAAGAACAAGCAGATGAAAGCAAAGGCCACAGGATACAACAGTGGCAGGAGCAAGTTCGAGCAAGGACTGAGAAAGCCAGACTGCTACCAGCAAAGCTGTGAGCATCACAGGACAAACCCCCCTCTCTCCAGACTCTGCTAAGTAGGGAAGGCCTTATTTGCTGGAAATTTCTCAAACTCAGACTACCATTTCATTGATTACTTACTTCAAAGACATTTCATACTCTGTGACTGTGACCTTCACTTGGGCAATAACTTTGTCCTGGAGAAATTACAGCAACATAAAAGATTCCAGTCATTCATACAGAATCCTCTTTAGCTAAATTTGCATAAACTACTAAATTTAGGAAAGTAATTAAATATACAGTTTAATTACATAAATTATACATAAAAGCAAGCTCTAAATAGACATAGTTCTATACCCATCTCTATGTCACATCTTGGCATGTTTTTTCCCACATAAGAACTGAAGTGGTTTCTTCAAAGTGTGCTTCAGTGAGACAAAATCACATTCTAGAAATAGATGAAATCCCATCATAATGAATCCAACTACTAGGATGGAAGGAAGTCTAGCTATGCCTCAGACAGAGCTGTGGGTCTCAGGAATTCCTCATGGCCGTAAGACGGCGTATTTCGAGTGAAGAATACCCAGACTCCCTGTTGAGACGCCAGAGACTGCGGGATAGATACACACTTTACTGATGAGGCTCTCTTGCAGGCTGGCAATCTTTTCTGTCTTCTCATCCACAGTCTCCTGGAGAAAGTCCTTCTCCTTGTCAATCACTCCAATGGTCTTCTTCATTGCCTGTGCTTCTTCGCTCTGTGACATCATCTCATGCCTTATTTTCTCTACAGAGGAGAATGTCTGTTAGGTGGAGACAATTCAGGTTCACAGAAGCAAAATTTCAAAAGGCTCACCTAGATTTTCCTCCAGAGTTCTAATTTGTTCTTGGGCTGATTCAAGTTCACCTCTTTTTAAGACAAGTCGGTTCTGAGTGTCATCAAGTGACCGCTGTAGCTGCTCATTCACTATCCTAAATCAGTGGACAAAACAAATGGCATTCTTTATCTCTCACAGAAATAGCTTTGTTAAGTGAGCAGTCTTAAAATATTTTGATTTCTTATTTACATTTCTTTTATTTCTTATTATAAAGCTCTTCCAGTATTATCAATGACATTCTACTATACAATATTATTCTTACTGTTCACCATTCTTCTCTAAAATGGTTCCATCTTCCTAAAAATAATATGGTATAAAAGTGAAATTAACTGTATATTCTCTTCTAGAAGTTTCTTAGTACTTTTAAAGTTTTTCTCAGTTTCTTAACATTCAACCCCTTTTCCCTCAAAATCTATTTCTGATAATAGAGGCAAAGAGAAAACCCTGTTTTTATAACATGGCTGGGCACTCCAGACTCTTTTTAAGTCCTCACAATCCTGACCATGTGAGCTTATAAGTTTGCTTCTTTGAGTGGCAGACATTGGTCACAGTGCTGAAAAGGCAGGCATTTCTTAGAGTGTGATGGGATGACACTAAGGGCTGGTTTCTTAAGCACAGAGATTTGAGCTCATGTCTGGGCAACAGTAAAAACCCACAAAAAAGTTAAAGTGACCTGAAAACGTGACAGCTTTCAGTTGCACCACTGTTTGGAGCTGCATTGCCAGCAGTACAAAGATTAAGGATGTCTGCCATGGAGTGACTAAGAAAAGCGAGTTGTCTAAGTGGGCTGGAAAACAGTTTATCCTTGAGCAAGGGTTAACGAACCATGGCCTATTGTTTAGTTCTTTCTAGCTACGAAGAATTTTTATGCTTAAGTGAGCGGAAAAAAAAATTCCACAGTAAAACATTCTGTGACATAAAAACTACAGTGAATCCAAATTTCAGTCCATAAATAATCTGCAGTTGACCAGAACTATGGCCATTCACTTACACACTGCTACAACAACATTTGCATTTCAGAAGCTGGTTTTTCAAGGTGTAACAGAAACTGCACAGCTCACAAGGTCTACAATACTGAGTACGAATAGTAAGTTTGCTGACCCCAGTTCTAGAAGACTGGCTAGCAAGCAGTGATGTCAAGAGCTATCATCCCTGAGCACAGACATTTCCTTACTATATCTTGAAGGCCTGAGTTAGGGTATAAACTGCTAGACCTCGTTAAATGATGCAGTTCATGAGACGAGAGTTATTAACATTTTCAAAATGGCTGTTTTCATACCGTCTTGATGCTACATCAGGAAACCAGACCAAAGAGCTTTTATTTCTACAATTGGAGGCTGTGCCTGATCCAGAGGCCTGCTTGTAGCATGAAAATTTAGTGTGGGAAAACAGAACAAAACAACAACAAAACAAACAAACAAACAACAAAAAAAACCCTGCCTAACACAGGAAGAGAGATGGCCCATGAGGTAGAAAGAAGTATCTACCTCACATACCCGAGAATCTCTTCTGGTATGGAACATAATGTGATCAGAGTAACAAGAGCACTATGAACCACAATAAAAATAGCACAAGGTCCGGACAATGTCCTTCCACTTCTGCAAAGGTTTGTGTTGTGGTTTGTAATGAGCTTAGTGTTGAATTTAGACCTGAGAGTTCAAACTCAAGTTTTTACCAATGTTTACCAACATTGAATGTTGGAGACAATGTTGAAGGCAAACTGGCCTTAGAGATAAGTCCCCCCCATCTCTCTCTCCCTTCTCTCTCTCTCTCTCTCTCCCTCCCTCTCTCTCTCTCTCTCTCTCTCTCTCTCTCTCTCTCTCTCACACACACACACACACACACACACACACACAGATTTGGTTAGTGCAAAGCACTAAGATCATGCACTATGAAAGTTAGAGAGAGCAATTCCCATAATCCTCTCCTACTGCACAGTGACTGAACGGCACATAGGTGAAGGCAGAAGCAGGCTGAACTCACAAAAGGAAATGGTATTAGTATCAGAAGAAAACTGCAAAGGAGCTATAGATCAGTCTACAGAATCCCAAAGAGGACAGCAGCTGTCTCCAGAGTCTTCGGTGAGAAAGAAAAGCGGTGGTATGGTTTCTATCTGGAGGAAAAGAAAAATGCCAGCTCTGCTCAGCTGGGTACAAAAGCAGAAAGGTAGACGGGCAATTCTGCAGAGAAAATACAGCACGCTTTCTGCAGGTACTTTGAAACTGAAGACACAACAGAAGAGGGCAGACTCACTCTGCTCTCCTCCACAGAACACGCGCAGACGTAAAATGGGAGCAGGGTAAGCCTGCTTCCTTTAGCTTTTCCTGAAGCCCTCCTGATGGAGATGGCAGTCAGGCATCTGGGGCAGTGAAGACCTAGTTTGGGTCTTAGTTCTTTAAGTCACTTGATAACCTGAGAGCCCCTGTGAATCTTTTCTTAGGCCTCCCTCTTCCTAATCACCTTCACACCACACTTCTGCTTTCTCGTCAACTGCACTGTTGTGGCTCCTGGTTTCTGTATATGGGGTCTGAGTCTTCCAGTCTCATCTCTTTTTGTCCTTCTGAACTGCAGGTGCAATTCTTGCTCTTTATTTTACCAAATCAGTTTTCTACAGTAGCCAATCTACTATTCAATAATCTTTCAGCTGTCATGTACCAATCTTTAAAAAAAATCATCACTACCATCCCTTCTCATCACGTTACTGCTTCATGACTGAGGTGCACATAAACTTTGTTGACATCTGAAGATTTCCCTAATTTTTATGGTAAATAAAACTTAGAGAAAGAGATCCCCTTCGACTCTTCAGAGTAGAGTATTTCTGTCAACCTTCCATGATCTTTTTTGTGCATGACAGCTCTGCAGGGCAGATAACACTATTCCTTTCCTTAAGTTGTATGTACTTGAAACAGACAAATGGCTAACCAATATCCCAATTTGTTCATTATGGATTACTGTATCGCTGTTTTATTCCCATGTGTGTCACCTTTTGATTTTATGAAAGAAACATTTCTTAAATTTGTTTTTTGCCCTTAGGGTTCATAGTTCCTGTCTGGGTCCTGGCCCACAATCTCCTTTGCCTATCATTCGGCTCTCAGAGTTCAAATCCATGCTCTATGTTCTGTCACAGTTAGATTCCCTACCCCTTGGTTAAATTTTCTATTTTCATTTCAGAAACGGTTAAACATATGACATAAAACATTTGGACTTCATATTACTTTAAAAGAAATGATATAACATTAATATATAATAAATAAAATAAGGTGAGAAAAGAAAAGGAAATGCCCCACATGGTAGAAGTGCTAAAATCCCTGCTGTCCTTCCCTACAGAGCACAGTGTCTTGATGATCTACTAAGGTGGACTTTGAATGCAGATAGGTAGAGAACTTCCTGATGATCATGTCAACCTGTGAAATGTTTCAAAACTATGGATACCCAGATTTCTCCAGATTCAGTCAGCAAATCAGAGTGCTAAAAGACCTCCCTCACCATTCCTAAAAGCTTCCAGGAGACTATACCATGAGGCCAACTTGGGAAACCACAGTTCAAAGGCACAGACCAAAACACCATGGTTATGAGTCTTGTATAAACAGAAGCAGCATGTCCCAGAGGTGAGACAATGAAGCTCTAACAGACTTACCTAAGAGAGTTCACCTCTGTTTTCGGATGCGATGAGTCACCAGTCACATGGCTAAGCTTTTTAGCTTGGAGTTTTGATTTGTTCTCTAATGACTCTATTGTCTCTTTCATTATTACCATTTTAGATTGCAACTCATATTTTTCATTTTCAAGCTATAATTTAAATTAAAAAATTAATAAGCATATATGGTAACGTCTTATTTTTCATATCTACTCTTTAATAATATTTTCTGGAAGACAATTATAGAAATACATTAGCTTTTTAAAACAGTGAATGTCGTCTGTACTTTTAGGACCGACATGTCAGGTGGGTGCATCCACTTGCCTTTCCTCACTATCACTACAATGAGAGAAAACATGTAAACATAGATAAAAGGAATATATCCATAACAGCAATTAAACAGGAAGAAAAACTAGAAGCAGGACGAAAAATCAGAGGAACTTCTTAAAACTCAAACAAAACCCACAAAAACCCCTGTTCCATCATTCATTTCCAGGTTTGGAACTGACAGGCCCTGCCTTCCCCTACCCGCCAAAAACCCCTTGAAACCTGCAGTAAATAGAGAGGAATTATATAAAAATGAGAGTTGAAAAGAATGTAACCACAAAATGGTCAAGATTTTTGTGAGAAACAAAGTTTTCCTTGAATGTTAAAATAAGACCTGACTTTATTTAGATTGACATGCTTCTCTGGGTAGAAACAAGATTTTCAATGTGATAAAATTTCACTAAACTGTTTGATGCAGTTGACTCCTTTAATCCCAGCACTCTCAAGAGGCAGAGGCAGGCAAATCCCTGTGAGTTCGAAGTCAGCCTGGTGTACAAAGCAAGTCCAGGATAGCCAGGACAGGAAACCCTGTCTCAAACAACAAAAACAAGCAAAAAAAAAAATCACCAAATTATAAATTCAGTAAAATGCCAATAAAAGCAAATCTTAAGGAAATTGCTTTTAAAAGGATGGAATCTTACACTTTATGCTTAAATTCGTTTAGAAGAGGAAAAAAAAACAAATCATGGGATAAAGTATGCAAATAAACTTACCATAAGAGATACAAAATAAACAATAAAGCTACTGCAATTAAAACTGGACTTCATGCAGAAATGGACAAGCAAATACACCTATCTTTCCCATACAAGAATATATACAATATGAAGAAATCCTAAACCAAAAAAAATATCTCTTATGTGGCTTAAAAAGTTATTATCTGACCCTTCACGGGCAGTCCTTAAGTCATATTCATTTTCTGCCACACAAACTCAAAATCATTTCTTTTCTGTTTTGTTTTTTAGATGGGATCTTGCTGTGTTCCTTGGGCTATCCTTGAACTCTTATGCTCAAATGATGCCCCTGCCTCACCCTCCCATATGGCTGAATCTTCAGGTATGTGCCATGGCACTAAGCATCTTGCTTTACTTCAATGCATCACAGTCACATTACTTCTTAAGCCATGCACTGTTTAGTTTCACTTGTTTTTGAACTTTACATGAGTAGAATCACAGTACATGATTTCTTTAGGAACTTACTATTTGGGTACAGCCTGCGTTTGTTGACTGCATTAACAGTCATACATGTTGATGTTAGTAACTTTCATCATATTTCTGCTCAATGGTACTCCACTATATGATTGATAATCACAAATTGGTTCAAATAAATAGTTTAGGCTCTGTGGGACCTATCGTCTGTCACCATCACCCCAGTGAAACAGCAGATACAGACAATACAGAAACACAAACAAATGAACCAGTCAACATCTTCACTAAACCCTAACCTACAGAGCACTGAGAAAACAAACACTACTCCTACATCATAAATGAAAAAGCTGAAAGACAGAGGTGCCAAGAAACTGGTCTAGACAGGAAGCCAGATTCGAACCAAGTAACAAGCCTCAGAGCACACCCCCCTCTTCTTCATATATTTTAAAAACCTCCAGTGTACTAAAAGCATGACTGGCACAGTCATTCGCCTAACACAACATGCCCCAAATCCTTTGATAAATTACCTGGTGATTAATATACGTCAAATTTTCAATAGTTTTCTCTAATTCTGATTTTCCAAAAGCGTTCAATTCTTGGATATTCTGAAAAAGAATTTATAGAAAATGTTCATTTGTATCAAATAATCATGAAAGTAAGTGATTCAAGTTTGCAGAGCTATGTTTCCTATTTCATAGAATCATTGGCTGTTTTAGAAAGGCCAGGCATTCTATAAAAGCATTCTTTCAATTGGAAAAAGTTGCATGTCCTACTTTCATGTGTCATGCAGAAGAGAAAACAGAGTGAAGTCATTTATAAAGACTTACACAGCCTGACCTCGTTACCATGGGCGTCATACAGAGAACAGCACACTCAGTCACAAGCTCACACATGTGTCCCCACAAGAGGAGATATAAGGATCCCTACACACATCCCATTTATTTTTTTTACAGTGCTGCTGATTGAACTGGAAGCCTCACACTAGGTTAGTGCTTTATTGCTGAGCTCTCACTCAGATGCAAGAAAAACAGTATACAAAGAAGAAAACACATGATCAGATATAGGCAAGAGAACACTATGAGACCAGGATATAAATGAAGACTACTTTTCCGGTTATATTACCTCATCAAGTCTCAACTGCTGCCACATTAAGGATACATATGTAATAGTCACTGAGTTTTTCTGGTAAAGACACATACTCATATTCATGCTATTCATTTAAAAAACTGTATGCAATATTTGGATTATACATCTTGTTAAAGGGATCACTGCAATGTCAATTAAATCACTTAAACAGTGCTCATATGTGCTCTATAACAATCACCAAGCAAGGTGTTAGGGCACAGCCATAAGTAAAGTCTCTGATGTCACAGTTTATATACAGCCTCGGAAAAAAAAAAAAGACAGACCTAAAACAAGAAACTCAAATAAAACCATGAAGGCAGGTCAGGAATTTAAGGTGATCCTCTGTTATAAAGCAAGTTTTAGTCAGCCTGAGCAATTTGAGACCTTGTCTCAGAAATAAGTACTTAGTGCTACAAAGTACAGGTTAATGAAGGAAGGACATCAAGACTTGTACCCAGCTGCATGAATGCTGAATGTAGCATGCTACAACATTTACTAGGTAAGATGCGCCTTGGTATAACTGCGGTATAACTGTTACAGGGAAATTACCTTCTGATTAGATTTGAGGTCTGCTCCACAGAAGGGAATTGCTTGTCTAATACTGTAAACCTGATCAAAGGCCCAAGGCTACTGAGGTCTCAGTCTGTAGGGTAGAATCTGTTATTGGTCTACATGTTTGTATGAACACTTCTGTTTGTACCCATAGACCCGGGCTGCTCTCTGGACCTTGGTCAGAGAAGCTTCTTCATTGCAGTCAATGGAGAGATGCATAACTGAGAACAAGAGCCTTATACTGGGCATTTATATCAACTCTCCCTCCCCAAACTAGGATAAGGGAACGTCACAGAAGCGGAGGCAGAAAGAATGTGAGAGCTGGAGTATGGGGAAAGGTGCTGTGAAATGCTGTCTTCTGGACATGGAGTGGCCATCACACTCAAAAACTCACAGCTGTTGGGATTACACGCACAGAACCTATACAAGAACAAGCCAGCCAAAATTCTTGCATAGATGGGATAGATGATCTCCCTTCACTCAAGAGAAATTGGCAGTTGATAGCTTGAGGGGCGAGTCTCATTCCCTTTTAAGAATATGGTCACTGTTAGGATTCCTGTGCCCTCGTGGATGGTGCCCTCATCAAAAAAGAACCTGGAACATGATGGGAGCTGGGAGGTATTAAGAGGAATATATATGATCATATTTCATTGTATACATGTCTGAAACTCTCAAGCATAAAGAAAATTAAATATAAATTAATTCAAATACTACGTGAATATTTTTCTAGGCAAGGAGCTTTATTTCCATATGTCAAAGGGAATATTACCGGCTGGTGTTCCTGAAATGTCTGATGTTTAGCCTGGAGTTAAAGGATAAAGATAAAGGAAGACATTCAAAGAAGTGGAGAACTTTTACAGTAGTCTGTGCAGGAGACTGGTGGCAAGAAAACACAGAGCCTTGAGAAAAAGGGTGTAGGGAGACGATGACAGACCTTGAAATAGGCAAGGACTGGTAGCCAGTGATCTTATAAACAGGTAATAAACTTTACTAGAAGGAACATGGCCAGATTTATATCTCTGAAAAATGAGTCTAAAATCAATGTTAACAACGTATCAGAGCACAAGGTTCCCACTATAACGATGCATGTGAGAGAATAATAACCACAACAGGATGGGGGCATACAACGTAGCAAACAATTGGAAAGAAAGGAACTCATACTGTAAATCACAGCCCGGTGAGGATAGGCAAGTTATTTAAACTCATTATAATACAGGACTCTCATCTGTGAGCAGAAACTATCAGAAAAGGCTTTTCTGAAGATCTACTGTGATGGCTCACGATTAAAAAGCACTTGAACAGAGCTCTCATGGGGGTGGGGTGCTACTGTTGTTCAGGAGGCAGCTAGCACAGGCCTTGGCTGACAGCTGTGACTAGGAGCTTTCAAGGAGAGCTTAGTCATAATGGCTGCTCAAAAGAGGGTGGCCAAGGAACCAACAGGAAACACTCCAGAAGGCTGGAGGAATCACATGAGTAGTTCTGTTTTTTAAAGAAAAGGTCTCTTGTAAGTTCACAAAAGCCCATCTCCTACAACCCAGAAGGGTTCCTGTAATCTGAATGCAGCCTTTCTGAGTTGTTAATACAGTACTAACACAGTTTTAAAATTCTGTTTTCACACTGCTGGTCACTACAACAGATATGGAAAAAAAAGTATGTGAGAAGCTTGTGCTAAGGCTGCCATATTGCACAGAAGCTTTCTCTCTGGTAATTTTAACTGATTTTTTTTTTTTTAATTTCTAGGAGGCAACATTCCAAAAGATGCCAATTAAAAACATTCTTACACTGCCTTTGGGTGTAAAACTTTAACTGAAGCTATTATAATGCATACAAGGCTCCTTACTGTAGAGCCTTACTGTAGAGAGGAGTTTTTCTAAGATAAATTAGGGTGAAGATTATAAAAGATAGGGGAGAAAATGAGCAAAAGCCACTGTACTGTCCCTTCATTAAATGAGTACATTGTATGCTAATATCCATAAATAATCAAATGAAGAAGAAAAGGACTCCACTCCTGAGCTAAAAACAATCCTGAGTTCAGGGTGTGGCAGGCTAGTTCTGTAAGGGATAATAAGGAAAGCCTAGGGCTTTGGGGCTTTAGGCCAAACGTGTCTACTGGACTTCTCAGCTCAGCCACCATGGTATGGAAACAGCTATGGACAATACTTTATCAGTGGTGGAATATCTTAGTGACCACTACACACAAACAAGGTGGTTCAGTTTGGACTGGCGTGCTATGCTAACTCTACTTCACTAGAGAGTAACCTCGCAGGAAAGCGCAGTCATGTAACGGGAGGCAGTAGAGGGGTGGGCATAATAAACACATCCTACTTTCACTTTTTTCCCCAAATACTTAATAAACTGCATTTTGAAAGGCTGGAAACTGTATTACTTACTTTCAACTTTTCTTTCAGAGCTTCCTTTTCTGCCGTAATTTTTCTTAAGTCAGAGAGCGCACGCTCTTTCTCCTTTTCTATGCAACTAACAAGACTGTTGGGAACTGTCACAGTACTGGACTCTTGTTTTAGTGCAGATAGCTCTTCCTTTGCCTTAGAGAATTAAAAGATATAAAAATGCTTAGGAAATAATCCATTTTTAAAGGGGGGTGGTATAGGGATATATCGAATATATGCTACTTCCCTTTTCTTTCCAAATCCCAATAAAATAAAATGACTAAAATTAAATATTAAAGTCCAAAGACAGGAAGATTGAGAGAGGCTGCGGCCACAAAGCACTGGGAACCAGAAACAGACTGAGAAGGACTAACTGAGCAGACTCAGAAAGCTGAGAGCCAAGTCCACTGTGGGGAGACTCCAGAAATGGATCCACTTAATCAATGCACCACCAAGTCCTAGAGAAGCTCACGGAAGTAAAAATGTCTCTTTTAACTTACATGTCTTCCCCTCTTGTCAAAACAGTAAGGAGCTTCACGGGAGGCGGGTGTGGAGCAAAGCAGCCGCAGACTCCGGGACCCTCTGCTAAGTCAGACTGTGTAACAGGGCCAGTATGCTGGCCTCCCCAGAGCAGACTTCCACCAGGAGTTAACCCTTACCAGTGTGCGTGCAGCACTGTCTCCCATTGACTGGCTAGAGTACGTGAACAGGAAGCTCTGAAGAGCCACCTGTCTTGACCCCTTGAGTGCTACAGTCACAGATGAGCACCACCACGTCCAGCTCAGGTAGAATCTTCATGCTGGTGTGGCAGGCACTTGAATTCAGAGGATAGCAGCCAAGATTTCAAACAGTGGGTGCATACCCAGTTTATCCCTGGGGTCCAGACATGTGTCTAAATCCAAGGAAAATTTTGGCTCAGAGCAAGCTAAGATCTGGTCAGTTAGTTTTAGAACAAAGAGACTACATCTAATTGACCTGACACTGATAAGCTAGAAAAGAGAGAGAAGAAACATTAAAGAGGGAAATATCTGTTCTCATAACAAGACAGTCACTACTACTAATCATTTCAATTAGGAAGAAAAACCGTGAGTCCTTGGTATTGTGAAACTTGCAGAACACAGTGGTTCTGCCGTAGGTAACTGATTCCAAGTGGCCTGTGGATTAATTAGAAGCAGTTCCTTACTGTGTTATACAAGATGGTTAGTTTATCCCTTTCTGCAGTTAACAGTTTCACGTTGGACTGTATATCCTCCATGTATTTTTCGAATCTTTGTAGCATGCGCTGGAGCTCATCCCTTTCTCTTGTGACCGAGTGAAGGTCTGGATTGTAGTCACCCTGAAACGATTACCGAGATGCACGTTATCACTTGTTACAATTACCAGTGTGTGGCTGTCACAGCATGCTGGTTGTGAGGCTGGAGAACCAGGCCAACAGACAGGAGAACAGACGTTCTCTTAACGTAATTAAAGAACTCATGAGAGCAGATGAAAGCATTGGCAGGAATGATGCAAATTCCTGGCTTTTAGATTTTCAGGCTGCCAATAACACCACCTGTGCAGACCTCATTAGATGCTTCCACAGTTACTGTCCTTAGGGGTTCCTACTGTACATAAGTGGCACTAAACTATAACCTCTAGACTAGATTAGCAGTACCTAGAAACTCATTATGTACACAAGGTTGAGGGTCCATGCTAGAATATTTGGAAGTAGGGTAGAAGACATTTGTCAAGCCTTCCATGTCATTTTAGTGCACAGTAAGTTTTCAGAGTCACTACTTCATAACTCACTGCCAAGGAAGAATCAAGGAAGGATGTGTGCACCTGTTTTCTATGACCGACCATTCAGATTGGCTTCTCAGATACAACAGTCCCAAACGTCCCAGCTTCATATCCAAACGAGGGCTAGCAGTGCAATGTTTCAAGTACAAATATTTCTACCAGACAGTATATATTAGGAGGGTCACTGACTAAACAACTACTTCTAACACTTTAAAGAAAATATATACCATCACAATACAATTAAAAATGATCCAGTCTTCACTGCCATCATGAAAATGAGGATGGTAAATTTACAGCTTGTTAATGTCAAGGAACTAAAGATAGAAATTCTGATAAACTGCTATATTATTGTGGTGGTTTGAATAAGAATGGTCCCTATAGGCTCATATGTTTGAATATTTGGTCCCATGGTAGTGAAACTGTTTGGGAATAATTGGGAGGTGTGGCCTTGTTAGAGGAGGTGTACCACTGGGGCCAGGCTTTGAAATTTCTAGATTCTCTTTCCTGTGTGCTCTCTGTCTCCCACTTATGGATCCAAAGGTGGGCTCTCAGCTGTTCCTGCTGCCACACCTTGCTCTGTCACCATGGACTCTACCCTCTGAAACCATAAACCTAATTAAACACTTTTTTGTAGTAAGTTGCCTTGGGTATGGTGTATTGTCCCAGCGAGAGAAAAGCACTACAACTGGAAGGAGACTTGGCTTATATTATTTGATATGCACTGAGCATATACAATACCAGTGAAAACTCAGTAAATGCTAGAAATGTGTGAGGTAGCTTCCACTTAGGAAAAAGCGATCCTTTTTGTTACACAAGTAAAATTAAAGTATGATGGGCAAGAATGGCTATCATGGACACATTAAAGGGGAGGATACTCTACACAACAAGAACAGATCAGGATTTCAAGATAATCCAGGATTAAAACCATATGGGAAAACCTGTGACCTAACTATCATTAAAACATCTTACAGAATGTAGTCTGCATAGATCCTAGAAAAGAAATGTAATGAATAAAGATTCAAGTCTGTTTTCATTGCTGTCTATGCTTCAGCTCATATGTCACGTTGTACAAGGAACCCTTCCAGATTCTTCATGTACTTCAGATGTATGCAAAACTCTAAGTGTTCTGAATTGTTCCTGTACAGTCTTCATTATCACTTAATATAAATGAGATCTTAAAAGTTATTTAGCAGTCATGGCTATGGGTCAATAATAGATATACCCCCCAAATTTACATAATGCTTTCAGTGTGCTCAATAAACTGAACCCCTGAGAGATGTATGCCAATTAGACATATGCTAATTTCCATTCCATTATTCTCCATTAACAAGCTACATGCACAGTGCTGAAGGTACAACATCACACCACGACCTCCTTTTCTTCTTACTTTGAGGCAGGGTCTCACTGTGTAGCCCTGGCTGCTCTGGAACTTGACTTGCAGCCAGGCTGGCCTCAAATTTGTGGCAATCCTCTTGTCTCTCCCACAGTCCTGGGATTACATATGTAAACCACAATGGGCTAGGAGCTATTGCCATAATCTCTACAGTACATGCCTCATTTGCAGCAGACTAGATATCTGTGGGGCTGAGTCTTCTCACAGATTAGAGATGCTTTAAAGCAGCAAGAATAAAGAAACAAACCGTTTCCTAGGGGGAAGTAGACATTTGGGTAGAAGACCCTTATGTCAATGATCTCATCTAACCATTACAAGAAGGAGCAGTTATTTTTCTGGATCTGTACAGGAGGAGTTAGCGCTGCATGAAGTGAGCTACTCTGAGGTCTATCAGATGCTGGTGTAAGAAGCTGGGACTTATGTCAGGCTTCCATTCCAAAGCCTTGGGCCATCCTCAAACTCAGGTTGGGAAACATGGTGAATATAAAGTTAAAGGGAAACGCTCCCACCAATGACAAGAGAAACTCATTGAGGTTGTGATAGTGAAGATCACTAAGATGAAAAGTGCCCCTTTTTATGATTTATTGTGATTCCAAGAAACTGTGCCTAACAGCTTCCCATTAAGCAGGAAGCTGACAGCCACAGCATGCAGCAAATCCAGCTTGAGAGGTCTTTGTGTCTGCCAACTAAGCGCTTAAAATACCTACTTTCATGTGGGAAATGCACTCCCCCAGTCTCCGTGCTTACAACTGTCTCACACATTCATCTTCCTCATGTGCTTACCCACAGTTGCCCACCGTGCCTGCAGCTTATTATTGGTGCTGTAAAACACTCTGAACCTCCTAAAGTTTTGAACGACACAAAATGGAGTCTTTGTCTGTGCCAGGTAACATAAAACTTGAAGAATGCAGACAGAGCAGGCCTGGTGTCTCCTAACTGTACCACCACCTCAGCGTATCCCACTTGTCTTCCCACTGTGAACCAAGCAACTGAATCAATACTTAGCGACTTAACATCCAGTGCCACTTAATACATGCTATGATTCTTTTTTGTTTGTTTTTTGTTGTTTGAAATAGGGTTTATCTGTATAGCCGTGGCCATCCTGGACTTGCTTTGTAGACCAGGCTGGCCTTGAACTCACAGAGATCCACCTGCTTCTGCCTACCCAAATTCTGGGATTATAGGCATGCGCCACCATGCCTGACCGTGTTATGGTTCTTTTATACAATAAAATGAACAATCCAGTGACTTATTTTTCTTGATAAATAAGAACATAATGAAACACAAATGAATTTGCACTGTCTTTTCCACCAATTCATTCTGTTTATAACACATAGCACAGTGCTGATACTAACCAGCAGATTATAGCCACTAGCCAATGCAGTTAAAAGGCAGAAGCAAAAGGCACAAAACTATTCGACAATGGATACAAGCTCTTCATAGAAAAGGTAACAGAATAAGGAAAGTTGAGCCTAGTCTGAAATCAGATATTTTGAGCTCTAATGCCTGTCTCTGCTTCATTCCATTTTATCTGTTCTGTAGATAATGCTATTATCATAGAAACCATTAGAATTTCTATAGCTCCAAAGCATTAAGGTAAAAAAAGAAAGGACAATCTAAATACAGCTGATAATAGCAAGACACTCAAAACAATTAGGACTTAAATTGGAGCATGTGGCTTTAATCTCTCGGGAATCATGCCCAACTTTTAATAACACACACAGTGGCAGATGCCATTAGGAAATGCCATGCAGATGTAGAGACAGAATTCAGCATCAGAACATGCACTGGACCCTGGTTTCAATTCCCTAATCAAAAAACAGACAACAAACAAAACCAAACTCAAACCTATTTACAAGAACAAATCAGGAAAAGCAAGTGGTACCTACAGTTAACTTCCATGAGACTGGCTCACTATGCAGCCCAGGCTGGCTCAGAACTTTTGGCCTTTGTCCCCAGCCACCCATGTGCTTGATTACCATCTTGTCCAATTTTCTGAATGAACAAACTCAACCCACTTGTTACTGCAGGCTAACAGAACTGTCCTCTCAGCTTGCTCTGGGGATGTGTACCCGACCCCAGCAAAGAAGCTCTAGAAAAGACCTGGTCAGTTAAAGTGATCTGCTCCTGACTCGATCAACAAAGCTGGGAATGACACAAAGGCTTGCTGTGTGCCATGAGTACAGAGCTAATCTTTTAGCAGAGGGAAAGTGCAACTGTCATACAACATAAATCCTGGGAAAAGCAGAAATGGACAGTACTGTGAGTCTCTGGGACCCAGTTTCTGAAAGACAAAACATGCTTTCAAATGACTCAGCTATTCAACCTAAATTTATAGGAATCAAAATGTTATCCTTTATTGTTGGGTAGTTTTCCTGAAAATGCGGGATTCCCACATTACAGTTACAGACTAAAACAGAAGTCAATATTAGGACTTTTAAAGCATGTATGAATGATGTTACATTGAATACAGCAATAAAGCAGAAAGGTTTCCAGTGTGAGCACACACACACACCCGGTTGATTATTCTCAGGGAGGGTGTTACCTTTTCTGCGCCTTTGAGTATGGACGGTTTTTCGCGTCCACAGTGATTTACAGAACAGGACCTCCGCTGGATGATATGCTGCAATCTCTCCAGCTCTCTCCTGTAATAATCGCGCTCTTCCTCTATACTTTTCAGGAATGTGTCTAACCGAGAGGGCGACTTGTCCCGACGTTTTATCCCGTGCTCTAGCCTTATCCTTTCCACCTCCAAAGTCAGTTCTCTTTCTGCAAATGACAGTCGTTAGCCTTAAAGTGATATGCATATATAGGGTGGACTTCTCAAGTAAATACATAATTTACAAAATGCAAAGTACCAGCAATCATGAGCTGCTCTGTGTGTCAACCACAAGGACCAGCCATACTGGGTGAGTATTGACAAAGAATGATGAAAAAAAAAACCACAAGCAAAACATTAACATTAAAAACCATCCAACACGTGAAGGTCACCCCCTGTTGGTGTTATCACAGCTGGATACTATTTTGTACTATGAACGAAAACAAGGAATCTCAGGGTGGGGCTTTAAGAGACCTTAAAAGAGCAGGGAAAGGAAAGCACCTGTAAGCAAGCAGGCAGGTGTATACCTCACTGACCTTGAACTTAACACATGCACAAAGAAACCAAGCAACTCACAGCTTTCTTCCAATAAGCACAGTTATCAGTTTTCTGCTATTACTTTCGAGTTATAGTGTAAAGATTGACTCGAAGTCCTGGGGTCCAAGGGCCTTGTGACTCTCAAGTGCCTGGGACTGCAAGAGAACCCCACTGTATCCAGTTTGGCTCGCTCGCAACAGATTTTCCCAGAAAAGTTACTTTTTCATCATCAGAAACAGAGCAAATACTAGCAATTTCACAGAGTTCAGCCCGGTGGAACAGACACTCATGACACTGACTTAAGAGTCATTTGCATGTTTCTGCAGCTGGCTAATCTGGGACATTAGAAAATTTGTACCCAAGAAGAAAATTTCATCCCAAGAAGACATGACCAGGGAGGTCAGAAGAAAATAGGAAAGTGAGAAGGAATGAGTGACTGTGGTCAGTGTCAAAGTAACAAGTTAAGAGCAGAGCACTGCCCACAGTCAGCCTCCCGAGGCTGGAAGGGCAGTTCTGCGGGTGAGGAGGGGACAGAAGCCGCCTGGAATGCAGTGAGGAGCTCCAGAATAGTAGGTCATCAAATGGCGACGCGATGGGCAGATTTTAAGGCAATATAATGGCACTCCTTAAAAAGACTCTGTACTTCAATTTTCTGCCATATCAAAATGGTCTTCTCTATCTGTGCCAAAGAAGCATAAACTTCTGGGCTGGAGAGATGACTCAGTGGTTGAGAACACTGGGCACTCTTCCAGAGGACCTGGGTTCGATTCCCAGCACACACATGATAGCTCACAACTGCCTGTCACTCCAGTTCCAGGTGATCCAACCCCCTCCCACAGAAACACATACAGTCAAAACACC
This sequence comes from Pachyuromys duprasi, assembly GCA_028658305.1. Lineage (NCBI taxonomy): Eukaryota > Metazoa > Chordata > Mammalia > Rodentia > Muridae > Pachyuromys > Pachyuromys duprasi. The sequence continues at coordinate 31,806,877 of CM053743.1, forward strand.
AATGTTCATAAAATAAAAATAAATAAATTATTTTTTTAAAGAAAGCATACACTTCCACTGCAAAACATTCAAGTAGCTTCTCCTGTACCAATCAGTCAAATTTCAGGGGAGGGGTTCCTGTTCTGTCCATACTGTCTGACATCATTTCTGGTTCACAGCAAGAGCTCAACAAAGTTATTAAACAAACACACAAAAGATCATCTACTAATAATATCAAGAGCATATTAAGAGCAAAATCACTTCTTCACCTTACATTTGTCATCTTACCTGTGACTGCAAAACTTTCCAACTTTTTGCTGAGTCTGTGCTTCTCTTCTTCAAGCTGCTGAACAACAATCTCCAGGTCTGACTTCAGAAGGAGCTCATCATTCAGCCTTTCCTGTTCCTTATGGCTTAAGTCCAACTCCTGCAAAATGTTAATTCTACAGCAAAGGATTCTAGTAACTGTATTAAACATTATAGCACTCAGAGATAAAAAGGACACTTTCATAACCATGTGGGTGCTTAGACATATACAAGAGCGATTCATATACGTGTGTGCACATGGGTGCGTATAATTTTAATCGCTTCAGTTGTGACAAATGTACCAATTGAAGTGTACCAATAAAAGAACAGCTCTCTACCAAGGATTCACAGCTGCCACACTGAGCAGGGGCTCAGATCACTGCCACACTTAGCCCTCATCAGACAGTTTCCTCTCATAGTAGATGGCAAGTAGTACTGAGACCCATCATTGGACAATCTGAGAGCAGAGAGTGAGACTTGCACGCTCAGTTCTAAACGGAAGACCTATATTAAACCTGCCCCTTCAAAGTCTATGAGATAGAGCATCTGGGAAGATTATAAGATCCAGAGATAGTAGCTGACTCCAGGGAAACAGAGTCCTCAAGACACAACAGGACCGATGCACAAATGAACTCACACTGTTGGCCGCATGGACAGGGCCAGCACAGGTTCAAGACAGACAGGCCACCAGCAGAGAAGGGGAAATGGACAGTCTCCCACCCCTTGCCAAGAAGCTCTCTGCATTTGCCATTTGCTGGGAAGGGGGAAAAAATCAGTTTTCTACAATGGAGTGCCACTCAGTATTAGCCACATTCCAGGGCAGCCCCAAGCCTAGAAGTTGTCTAACACTAAATGGCCTCCATGTTTTTAGTATGCACTTTTTGTTTTGTTTTGTTATTTTTTGTCTTATTGGGTTATTTGTTTATTTTGACCTTTGCTTTCATTTTGTTCTGTTGAGGAGGGGACATGAAAGTTAGATGGGTAGGGAAGATCTGAGAGAAGTTGGGGGAGAAAAAATATGACCAACATATATTGTATGTTAAAAAAAAATAAAAGAAAGTAAAACAAACAAAACCCAAACACACCATGAAACCCAAATGCTAAAAATGTTCTTTTGTGAAAATTGGAACCCTTACATTTTATTTGCTGCTCATTTGCTTCGCATTTATTCTATTTCTCTCTAAATGAACATGCATAACCTAATTTGTTAGTACCTATGTTTAAAGAGGCTGCAGAGCAGACCCAGGAACACAGTCACCGCTGCTGTGGCAAGTACACATTAGCTATCGGTTTCGTTATTATCTCAGAAATACATAAAATACAAAATACTAACAGGACATATAAGAAACTCCTGAAAGTGAGTGTCAGCCAACATTACTGAAAATCAGTCCTGGATCTAAGACAAGCACTGTCAATCATCGAAACACTCACAGAGTGCACAGAATAGTGAACAGCAACAAACCCTTTTGCACACACAGAGGTCATGTTCCAAAGAAAACCTCATAATGACCCTGAGGGAGATTTATGAGTCTCAAGAGTGAGCTCCTTCAGCATGCGCAGCTAACAGTTATTCAATGCCAGATTCAGGACTTGCTAAACTCAACTTAAACAGAAGCCACTATCATGTGCTGTTCCTACTATCTGTACAAAAATCTGCAACAAGGGAATACATGCCACCACACTGTGGAAATGGCATGTAACCTGAGTCCACCAGCATAGAGTACACATAACGGAGAGATGAAAGTTACTTTTGACCTTTGTTTCTATTCTTACAGGAAACCCTTCCAATGCAGCAGGATAGTATACAGAAGAGAGCCCTCCTCCTCTACATGAACACCAGTTTTAACTTAAAGGCATTCTGCTAATTATACACAGGGTCCCCGTACTGAGGGGTCTCTTGGAATGAAGCCTGTCTTTCTCACTAAAAGGCCATAGGGACAAGCACTATGACTAGGAAAATTGCTTGAATTACACCAAGTAAAGAATTAGAAGAAGAATGAGTACTTTTAATAACAATCAACAAATAACTAACAGTTTTGATACTACTGCTATTAGTAAACAGCCAAGCCATAAACTAGTTAGAGGAATATAGAATTCCCAACAGGTCTCAGTTTTTCAATGTTACTGACAAACTTGCATTATGAAAGGCTTAGAGAATAATAAAACTATGAAATTGCATAATCATATTGTGGAATGTTTATCACTCAGCTGTAGAAAGGAATGGAGCTCCCATTCATGCTACAACCTCACAAACCGTGAAAACACCTAAATGAAAGAATCCTGCTGCAAAAGGCCACACAATTCATGATCACTTTATATGAACTAGCCAGAAGGAAAGCTTTAGAACCTGAAGGTAGGTGAGTGACTGTCAGAGGCTAAGCAGAAGGCTGCTTATGGGTATAATATTTCTTTCCAGAGTGATAAACGTTGATGGTTGTACAAGCCTGTGACTGTGGCAAAACCACTCAGTCCACTAAAAAGTGTAAAGATTATCCCTATACATTATATCCCAATAGACCTATAAAACCAGGTACCAATTCCGTGCTGAAACACTGGCAATGGTACAATATCAACTTACCAGTTGAAGTGTTGACATTTTTTCTTCAAGGTTCCGCATTTCACAGAGTTTTCTTTTAATCTCTTTCTAGGAATAAAAAGCCTATTAAGTAAGTATCTAAGACCCTATGACTATACGTCACTATGGCATACCAAGTAAGATGAGGTGGCTTGCATTCTCTCTATCCATAAGGTCTGGGACTTGGATCTAATACTCAGCTCCAATGGAGAGAGAGTAAGGTTGAGATGAAACATCTGTTTAAATACTGTGGTGTCCTGAACGCTTGTGAGAGCTCACTTGTGACATAAGAACCACTTCAATTCTCCCTTCTTGGGCCCCAGCTTTGGGAAATGATGGTAGTCATTTCCTAACCATCCTCTTCACTGCTCTCGACCTGCTTTTACCTACCTGGATTGCTCACACTACAACTTGGAGCACAGAATACCATGGAAATACTGTGATCCAAAAGCAATCTTTTGTTGCATCAAGTTGACATCTGTAGGCCTTGTCAACAGGCCATAAGCTGCCACGTTCAATGCATAGTATGCAAAAGCACAGAAGATACAAAAGAGTAGAGAAAGAGAAAAAAGAGACAGAGGAGTATTGTTATACACTAAAACTAAAAAAGCAGAATCAAAACTATATGAATTACGTACCCACCCCTGTTCTGAAGATCAAACCCAGGGCCTCACACATGTGAGGATTACATCCTAATCCATGTCTTTCTTCCATGACTCTTTGGCTGTGCAGGGTTTCTTGGGAGTCTATATACACTTCAGGACTATTTTCTACTTCTGCAAAAGTTAGCACTGCATTCTCATAGGACTTGAGCTGAATTCACAGACTATGTGGTTTCACAACATGAGTCTCCTAATCCACACACATAAGATGCCTTTTCATGTAAACCATTTAAACATCCTCTACTTCTCACCCATGTTATCTTTCCATGAGTTTTGCTTTCTTCATCAGTGTTCTGTTATAGCTAAAGTTTTAAGCACAGTGGTTAAGTTCATTCTTTTTGAGGTAGTTGCAAATTGGATTAATTTCTGTTTGATTTTTTTATCCTTAGTATAATGAATTGCATCTGATTTGTGTGTGTTTTAACGTGCAATTATGTTAACTTCTTTATTCTATTTCATTGTGTGAAAATCTTTAGATTTTCCACAATTTAGATCACGTCACATATGAACTTTCTTTGAAAAGCGTATGCCCTTTACTTTATTCTGTTTTATTTTCGTCTAATTGCTAGGACACTTTAGTACTACATTTTAGTTTAGTTTAGTTTAATTTTATGATGATATGGTTTTCCAGTGTATCCCAGGTTACCTAGAACACACAGTCTTCCTGCTTCAGCCTCCATACAAATATTTAGATTTCCAGGCATGTACCATCACTTCTGGATCAGTATTATATGCTAGGCAGATATAATAAAGTATCCTAGACTTGTTCCTGATTCTATACTGAGTACATTTGCTGTGGGCTTTTTATTAATATTTGTATTATGTTAATACAGTTTCCTCCTGTTTCACTAACTACAAAGTTAACACTGCCTAACACAAATGCAGAAAATGGTCTTCACACTGGGTTCCATCTACTCTTGGCAGGAAGGGCTCCCAAGTGTGATGGCTAGCTAGGGTATAGGCAGCTTTGCTTTGCTCTGTGGTGCTGGAGATGGAGCCCAGGTGTATGGACACACTAAGCACGTGTTCTGTCTATGAGCATCCCCTTCTCTGCACACAGCTTTTAAAGGGTGGCAGCCAGTGACTCAGTTGACACACAGCGCTCCTTAAAGATCATCTTTAAGGTCATCTTAAAGATGCTCTAGGCATGTGTGAGTTCTCTACTCTTACTCTCCCTTTCACAGCTGCCTTACTCTGCTTCAAAGAAATCTCATTCACATTTTAAAAGCACACAATTTCAGGATTTAATGAAAGAAAACTTTTGAAGCATCAGATACAAAGATCATCTATGGCTAGGCTGGGGCTGGCTGAAGGCTTCTTTTTCTCCCACTGCATTTCATTGAGATGTATTTCAAATACAAATTTACTTATCAGCATTGTGAGATATCTGTCAATTTGACCTAGTGCTTACTAACAATGGTAATGATAACACCATGTGGAGGAATAGTATAACACTTTGAACCCTACAGTACAAGACTTAACAAAAGAAATTCAATTCTTTCATGTTTTTATTCCAGGTAAGTATGATAGGTTGATCATAAAAAGGCATCAAGTATAAAATGCCAAAATGTGGTACAATTTTGTGAGACTCTCAATGAGAAAAGGCCTTTTGGACTCACTGACTGCATTTTAAATGACAGTAAGACTTGCTTTAAGAGATTAATATTGAAAACAGAAAGTTTCACTCTATGAATTTTTTTTAGCAGAAAGATGAAGAATGGTAGCTACCAACTACAAAAGCTTCAAGGAAAACATTTAAAAAATATGTTTAGGAGCTGCACAGGCTTACTGACCAGACTTCGGATCCTGAGAACCCCTACAAAAGGTGGGCAGGCATAGCAACCACCCCAGCAGTAGAGTCAGAGATGCAGGTCCTAGGGCAAGCTCGTGAGCTAGACAAGCTGCAACAGTGAGCTCTGAGTTCAGGAACAGAACCAGTCCCAGAAAAGTGAACAGTGATTATGGTGAACACCCAATGTCAGCTTCAGGCCTTCACAGATATGCTCAGATGGGCACGACCACCAATGCGTATATGCATGCCTACACATGTGAACATACACATGCCCATGCATGCACATGATATAAACACATACACACATGCAAAATAATCTTTCAGGGATTCTTGCACTAAACCCAACAAGAGGAAAAACTTCAGAGATAAAAGGACAGGGATGGAAAAGACAGAGAACATCAGGACAGAGTTTAGACAGTTACTCTATCAACAGGTGTGCTCAGGAAAACTAGACCAGTTAGAACAAAGGCAATCTCTTAGAAGGTGGAAACAACGCTTAAGAAAACCCTGGATTGTTAAGGGCAGAAACGTGCTCCCACTGAGCAAACTGCAAAGCTGGGCCTGGCTTTCCAGAGCCCAGCCCACTGGGCTCAGGCCTAGTGAGGTCCCACAGCACAGACCCCGCGTCACCTTTGCCTCGCCAAGCTCCTTGTCTGCCGTCTCCAGCACGTGCTCTTTATGCCTCTCAAGCTGCTGGGCTAACTGGTCGATTTCGGTTAACTCCTGGCAGAGCTTTTCGTTTTTGTTACTTAGGCTCACAACTTCAGTTGCCACTGTTTCCTTGGTTTCCATGAGCTCTTGAATACGCTTCTCCAGTTCTTTATTAGCTTGCTGAAGGAAGTTAACCTAAATCCAATATACAGTCATGGTGATGAAGTGTATAAACTGGAAAATAATCCAAAATTCTCAACTTTCAAACTAAAAGTTCTAAACACTGTATTTTAAAAGGTGTTGAAGTTAATTAAATCCAGCTATTTTTGCTTGTCAATCCTAAATGCTATTTTTCTGGGGGTTGGGAAGGCAAAACGGACAGTGTGTCTAATAAAAATACATGCTTACTGGCATTGGTTTTCACGCACAGAAGTAAAGGAAGAGAAACTTGTGTGAGCTCGTTCCCACCAGGACTCTAAAACTATGACAACACTGCCACAGTGACAATAGGTCGTGTTGCCCAGTAGAGTAGCTGCAAGCATCTAGATGTAGCTGCAGAGCATGTAGACTATGGCGAGTCTAAACCGAGATGCACTATAAATGTAAAACATGTAAGGTTTCAAACTCCTGGGCTTCTGTTTGGTTTTTGTTTTTTAGGAAAGTAAAAATCTTATATGTTGAAATGAAGTTTTGGATATACTGAGATAAACACATTATTTATTATTAATTCCATTGGTCAAGATTTACATTTCCTTTGGACAGAAGTATTTGAATGCTTCCTCTACTATCTTTGAACTAACTCTACCTGGCTATGTACAGACATATGTGTAAATGGTAGTTGCTTATGTACTACATACTAGCATATCTAAACTTCTAAGTTCATGTGTCACAACTTTTAGAGCTCTTCTGCTTTTTCAATTCTCAGATCAAAGCATGGTGCAAGCAGACACAAGGCACATGCTTTACTTATGCTACTATTTTTTGGCAGTGACAAAGAATGGACTTGGGATTTTCATGTTACACAGCCTTTTCCTCTCTACCACAGTAATATACTACATATTAAGACCTGCTATGTAATATGTATGTAAAGTATAAATGGATAATATTGTGAATCATATAGTATACATTATAAACAGTACATACAATCTATAGCATATACAATAAATAAGCATATAAACCTTAAAACCATCTATTACACTAAAAAGTCATTACATTTTTTTTAAAGATTCCTTTATTATGTATACAATGTTCTGTGTGGATGTATACCTGCACACCAGAAGAGGGCACCAGATCTCATTATAGATGGTTGTGAGCCACCACGTGGTTGCTGGGAATTGAACTCATGACCTCTGAAAGAAGAGCCAATGCTCTTAACCTCTGAGCCATCTCTCCAGCCCCCCAAGTCATTACATTTTTAAAAATACAAAGCCATCAATAATTCCCCAATACACAAAAATAAACTTTGTTGGCATATTTTAAAATACTTATGTGACTTCTCTCAATAGATAGATAGATAGATAGATAGATAGATAGATAGATAGATAGATAGATAGATAGATAGATAGATTTATAGATTTTGCTATTGTTTTGTTCTTCTGTAATAGGGTCTCATGTAACCCATGGTGGTCTAGAGTTTGCTGTGGGGCTGAGTTCTCCTTCCTAAGTGTACAATTCCGTGGTGTGTCACCTCGCTTTACTCATTCATGGTTTTAAGAGCAAGCTGAAGGCCCTGCCTAGAGTACATGGTCTTCCTTTAAGTCTGTAACATTAGAACTATATTACCTGGTGCCTCATTAAGCATCGGATTTCTCAAAAGCTACCCCTTATTTCTACATATTCTGGCTCTAACAGAAACTCCCCAGAGCCAGGTATGGTAGCACACACATTTACCCAAGCACTAGAGAGGCAGAGGCAGTGGGATCTCTGTGAGTTCAAGGACAAACTGTTCTTCAGAGAGGGTTTCAGGCTATATAGTGAGACCCTATCTCAAAAACAAAACAAAACAAATCCCTTATGAATAATACTTCAGTGAGCAAGTCTGCCACTTCCACAAGCCCCCAGACAGTATAAAAACCTCAGATTTTTATATGTTTAATGAAACAACCCTATGGGCCATTACCTGAATATTTAGGTGAGCAACAAGCTTTTCATTGGTTTTATTTCTAGACTCCAGAGACAGGACATCAGGGGAACGACCACCATCCAAAGCAAGTGACAGTCGTTCTATTTCTCGTTCTCTTAGCTCAATCTGAGGACATAAAGTTGTGCTTCCAGTTGATAAAATTTGGTTGTGAAGCAAATTCTTAACTCAGCACATTCAGTTAGATACCCTCTTTCCTTATGTCCCAACAATGCACACAGCAGCTACCGTTCATGAGCAAAACAGAGCACACGGAGCTTAACAGTACCAACATAGTGCTTATCAGTATTTTTATGGAATTGATTCTAATTCAATTTTTTAGTTTGTTTCTCTCTTCTAAACATTAGGCAATTGTTTATATGAGAAGAAATGTCTTGGCGTATTATACGCATGTTCGAGTACTGGAATAATGCTGACACATTTCAATGCTTGGCAGAATGAACCAGTGAGCAAATGAATGGAAAAAACTAAAAACTGACTTAGTGTCTAACTCAGTGTTCAAAAGGATACAAAAATAGGATAAATTTAGTTAGTTATTATTTACATATAGTTAAAAGAGCAGTATTAACCATATATTGACACCAATTCACATGCAAGAATTGGAAAAATATATGCACACACATACATACACACTTTTTATTTTCTTTTCCCCAAAAACAGAAAAAGAAAAAAACAAAACAAAAACAAAGATTCAATTCAATAAATACTGAACACACACTGTTCTGAGTAAGGATAAATAAAACAATGGACTATGACTTCCAGGAACTGAGAACCTAACAGGAAAAACTAGCACACATCCCAATAGTTACTAGCGAACAGAGGCTTCCATAGAAGAGTAAAGGAAATGGTATATGGCGGCCCCAGTAGTTAAAGGGATGATGTCACCCACTCTGCATACTATGTCTGGGCCTATAAATTCACCAAAGGTCTTGCTAAAAACATAATGTTCATAAAAGACCACAGCAATCCTGGACCAGGAAAAAAGAGTGCTCCAGGAAGTGACTATCAGGGGAAATATCCAAGATAGCAGAACTGGCTTGGCATGACTAGACTGTAATGTACAAGGAAGTGAGTGTGAAGAATTGCGCATTGAGCCAGAACAATCCCCTGTCCATTAAGTCTTAGGAGACTCTGCATACAAATATTACTATATAAAGGTAAGAACAGAAAGCTGAAACAAAGAGATACCCCAAGAAAGTGGTGACAGAGTGTCAGGAGAAAAGGTTGGGAATAGCAAACTATGGAGTACTGTTCTTGCTTTCAGTTTGGGCTTTGGGCATGCTAGGTAAGTGCCTATCACTGAGGTGACCCTTAACTCACAAGCTGGAATAACTTCTGAGAAAAACAAACTCAAGCAAAAAAAAAAAATCAATGGCAGAGAGGATCAACTAAGATGGATGGGCACTTAATCAGAATGGGTAAGAACGCCCTTCAAAGACTTCAACCATCTCAGAGAGATAGTAAAGTTTCAGCAGTTTATGTTTATAAAGTACTTGGGAGAAATGTGGTTATAAACTGAAAAATAACAGTGACATTTAATTTGTGCAATTTTTCTTCATCTTTTTCTGCTGTGCTAAGAACTAAACCCAGCACGTTAGATAGGCAAGCTCCTTCTCAGCTCCATCTTGCTGTATTTGCAGTGCAGTGATCTGCAACCTTACTTTAACACAGTTCCTCACATTGTGGGGACCCCAACCATAAAATGATTTTGTTGCTACTTCACAACTGTAATTTTGCTACTGTTATGAATTGCAAATATCTGAGATGTAACTCCAAAGGGTCATAACCTACCCCTCTGCTTTTAGTATCTTCATAAAGATGTTTTTGGTTTCTTTGGTTTGACAATATTGAAATTTTTAATCCAAATATTTTTCAAAGTACTTTATAAAAGCTATTCTAACATATAAGGTACATATAGAGTTATATGTACAGACCATGCAAAAAGATACAGCCATGAATATGAAAAACATGTTACCCAGTTTAACCTTCAGCGAGCACAGTAGGAAACAAAGTGTGCTGTTCAGCCAAGATGGCACACAAAGAGCAGGAACACAAGGCCTGCTACGCTCATGATCTAAGTCTGCATCTGCTGAACCCGCTTCTTAGACAACTGTATCATGCTGTACCAATGCTTCCAGAGGAACCACACTGAAGACAGCAACCCAGAAGAGGAACTTCCGAAAGTGTATATCAAAGGAAAAAAAGAAATGAATAAAGTAATAATGCAATTATTTTCATTTTTGTTTTTAAAAATATTTATTTATAAATATTATGTGTGTGCCTCATAAATGTTGTCAGAGGACAACTTTTGGGTTGGTTTTCTCTCTCCGCCATGTAGGTCCTGGAGACTGAACTAAGGTTGTCAGGCCTGGTCTCAAGCATCTCTACTCGCTGAGCCATCTTGTTGGTCCTCCTAACACATATCATTATAAAAGTATGTTGTCATACTTCAATAAAATTATTCTTGAGATGAACATAATAACTCACTTATAATTTTAATTTGGGGCAATTTGATTTGGGGAGATTGATGCTTCAAATAAAAGAGACACTAAAACTAAGATTACTGCTCACCTCAATGAATAAGGGAATAAGGGAGGTACTCTAGAGCTCCTCGACCTCTTAACTTGACTAACAAGCTTTTTGGAGAAGAAAAAGGCTGCATACACTTAAAATGAGGAATCTGTAACATCACGTGTAAGACAGTTCTATGCTCGATCAGAGCATACACAGCTCGCACAGACACACAACTGAAAAAACCCTACCTGCTTGCTGTAATCTCTCACCCCGTTCTCCATCATGACTAACTTCTCTTGAAGCTGGTGGACTTCCTCCTGAAGTTCCTGAATCCTGAAACATGCAGAGCTAGTGTCAGCGTGTGACACAGAGGCTTTGGTTAAGAGACACAAAACAACACAATGGAGCGTGAAAGTAACTGTTGTTGTGTACATTCCACTTCTGGCTCCTGGGGAGGACCGCAGTGATGTGCTGAAGAGTCCTAGGGCCTCGGCATAAATGCAGCACATAACCTCAGAAAGCTAACTTTATAGGAGCAAACATCAAAACTGAGAGGCAAGTCACTTGAAACTCACATACATCACACAATAAAACAATCCCCTGTGGATGGCTTTTGGCAGGAAAGCCATTTTTACTATGTTAATCCTATCGATCCATGAGCACAGGAAATCTTTCCATCTTCTAAAATCTTCTTCAATTTCTTTCTTCAACGACTTACAGTTCTTGTCATGCACTTCTATTACTTGCTCGGTTAGAGTTACACCAAGATATTTTATATTATTTGTTGCTATTTCTCATCCCTTTTGTTCCTTGTACAAAAAGGGGCTACTGGCTTTTTGGAGTTGATTTTGTATCCAGACACTTTGTCAGCCCTATCTGGCAGAATCTTGTGGAGGGGGGGGGAGAGGGGAAGAGCGGTGACTTATGTGTGCTATCATACCATCTGCGAATAGCAACACTTCTTCTCTTCCAATTTGTACCCCCTTGATCTCCTAATGGCCATTCTGCCAAAAGCCATGTATAGATTCAATACAATTCCCATCAAAATTCCAACATAATTTTTTACAGACCTGGAAAGAGCAACCATTAACTTCATATGGAAAAATAAAAGACCCAGGATAGCCAAAACAATTCTGTACAATAAAAGAACTTCTGGAGGTATAAATACCCCTGATTTCAAGCTATACTACAGAGCAATAGTAATAAAAACTTGATAAGTAGAACTGAATTGAAGACCCAGAAATAAACCCACACTCCTACGGGCACTTTATTTTCAACAAAGAAGCCAAAACCCGTACAATGGAAAAAAGAAAGCATCTTTAACAAATGGTGCTGGTCTACCTGGATGTCTAGATGTAGAAAAATGAAAAGACTTGTTTTTCTTACCCTGCACAAAATTCACATACAAGTGGATCAAAGATCTTGACATAAAACCAGAGACTCTAAATCTATTAGAAAACAAAGTGAAGGAAGTCTGGAACTCATTGGCACGGGAGATAACTTCCCGAACAGAACACCAACAACATAGGCTCTGAGATCAATAATTAATAAACGGGATCTCATGAAACTGAGAAGCTTCTGTAAGTCAAAGGACACTGTCAATAGAACAAAATGGCAGCCTACAGATTGGGAAAAGCTCTTCACCAACTGTACATCAGACAGAAGGTTAATATCCAAAATATACAAAGAACTTAAGATATTAAATATCAACAAACCAAATAATCCAACTAAAAAAATGGGTTACAGAGCTAAACCAAGACTTCACAACAGAGGAATCTCAAATGGCTGAGAAGCACTTAAAGAAATGTTCAATGTCCTTAGCCATCAAAGAAATGCAAATCAAAACTGCTCTAAGATTCCATCTTACACCACTTAGAATAGCTAAGATCAAAAACTCAAGTGACAACACATGCTGGGAAGGATGTGGAGAAAGGGGAACCCTCCTCCATTGCTGGTAGGAGTGCAAACTTGTACAACATCTCTGGAAATCAATCTGGTGCTTTCTCAGAAAATCAGGAACAGTTCTACTTCAAGACCCTGCTATACCACTCCTGGGCATCTACCCAAAAGATGCTCCACCATACAACAAGGCCATTTTATTGACTATGCTCATAGTGGCTTTATTTGTAACAGCCAGAATCAGGAAACAACTTAGATGTCCCTCACCCGATGAATGGATACAGAAATTTGTACAATGGAATACTACTCATCTATTTAAAAAATCATGAAATTTGCACGCAAATGGTGGGAACTAGAGAAGATCATCCTGAGTGAGGAAATCCAGACCCAGAAAGATACACATGGTATGTACTCACTTATAAGTGGATATTAGAACTATAGTACAGGATAACCATTCTACAATCCACACACCCAAAAAAAGCTAAGTAACAAAGGAGAGCCCAAGTAAGGGTGTTGGAATGTCACTCAGAAGGGGAAACAGAATAGACAGCAAAAGTGAATGGAGAGAGGGAACTGGGCAGGAGATGGAATGGGGAGGGAAATAAGAGTGGGGACCAGATGTGGGAAGAATGGGGGTGGGAAGTGAGAAGACGGGGACACGAAGGGAACCTGAGGGGGGCATCTCTTGGTCAACCTGGAGGCCTGCAACAGGGTAGGCTCCTGGAAGGATATGGGTGTGACTCTAAGTTGAGACTCCTAATGAGGGGAACATGAAAACTGAAGTGACCACCTCCTGGCCAGGCAGGACTAGTGGAAGGAGGAGAACAACAATCCACCAACGAAACCTTTGATCCAAAATTTACCCTGCCTATAAGAAGTACAGGGATAAGGAGGGAACAAAGATTGAGGGAATATCCAACCAATAATTGGCCCAGCCTGAGACCTGCCCCACAATAGAGAGCCAGCCCCTGACACTGTTAATGATGTTCTGCTATGCTTGCAGACAGGAGCATAACTTGACTCATCTGGGAGGCTCTAGCCAGCAGCTGATTGAGACAGATGCTGGGACTTGCAGCCAAGCATGAGGCAGAGCTGTGGAAGTGTTGGGGGAAAGATAGAAGGACCTGGAAAGGACAGGAACCTTACAGGAAGTCCAACAGAGACAACTGATGCAGTCCAATGGGGGCTCACAGAGACTGAGACATCAACTGAGGAGCATGCATGGTCTGGACCTAGGCCCCTGAACATATGTGGCCGATGGGCAGCTTGGTCTTCATACGGGGCAACTGTCAAGTGGAAGGGGGTTGTTTCTACCATGGACTCTGTTGTCTGCTTTTGGATCACTTCCCCCTGGCAGCGCTGCCTTGTCTGGCCTCAGGAGATGAGGATATGCTCAGGCCTGATGTGACTTGATGTGCTGGGGAGGGTTGATATGGGGAGAGGGGGCTCCCCTTTTATGGGGGCAAAGGGTGAAGGGAATGAAGAAGGAGGGGAAAGGGAACTGAGAGGAGAGGAAGGGAGGGGCACCTTGGGATGTAAAGTAAATAAACTGAAATAATAAAAGAGAGATTTAAAACAAACAATCACATCCCTGTTCTGTTTGGTTCTTAAAACAACTCTGAGGTCCAGCTACCAATTTTTAGGTTCAGGAAACCGAAGATCTAATTCATAGTTCACATCACTACGTGAAATAAGGGTGTCTTCTCACCCTAACCAACCCTGTGATGCCTAATAAACTGCTTTACTCTACTGGAGAGAAGAAAACTGAGCCAACTGCAATTTTCGAAGTGACCCCAGCAATACCTGCTTTTCCTAGAATCTATAAGTTCTAACAGAATCAAGACTTTATCCAAGTCATCAGAACTCTACATGGATTCTATCGTCTTGGTATGGCATAACCCAATTTTGACTGGAAAAGCCTGAAGCAGGTCTGCTTTGAAGAGACATTTTCCATGACATGCAATAAGTAGGTTGCAAAGCACTCATCCCAACCAATTCTTACTGAAGCCATAAGTGTCTACTAATCTAGGCTAAGAATAAGAGCATGTGTTCAGACACTCTAAGATTAATGCAGAAGAGCCGGTATGCAAAATGTGGGTACGCACCAAAGCAAACAGACAAAAAAGACCAATGGCGTAAACAAGTGTTTAAATAATACCACCAGGGACCTGATCATAACTTTAACAGATGAGCAAACCACAAAAGGTCAAGGTAGCCATATAAATACAGGCACATAATATTAGGAGAGAATTGAAGTGATCTTAGGCAGATCTCAACCAACACTCCTTTAGATATTATGACTAGCTGACAATCTCCTCTGTATTCTACATGAACACAAAGTCCTTACCTGCATGGTCTCCCCAAGCGCCCACAGTTTTGCTGCCTCGCCCAGTATCACTATAGTGTCACTGGAGCTATCTCTCTTCCCTTAGTGACATGTGGACTGCAAGCATCTCCAAGCAGGAGCATCCCCTTACTCTGATAGTCTCAGAGCACTTGCTCAGAGCCTTGCCCTGGAAGCGTAATGAACGCTTAATTGAATGGAATCTATAACTGACTCTGCTTTATATTTAAGGAAATATAAATACAGGGCTAAAGAATTCATGAGATAAGAATGTCAGATCAAGTTAGGAATCTATTCATGTCCAGCTGGCATTTTGCTATATCAGAAGCAGTAGAGATTCCAGTAAAAGGTAACCTACTTAAAGATGAAACTAAATGTCAAAGTGACTCTATTAAAATAGGTTCTTAACAGCACTAAGTTATTTTACAGCAAGTATGGGCAGAAACCTCAGATATATAACTTACTTGAAATCAAAGTTTTTAGACAGGTAAAAAAAAAATCTGCATCATTCTGAAAATACCTATTGAGTGTCAGTGCAAAGTTCTGTGCTAGACATGGGGACACAACAATTAACATGCCCAAACCGTCCCACTAAACATCTCAGAATGCACATCAATAAAGCCAACAAAGACAATGATGACAATTTAGGTGTTGGGGATTGAACTCACGTCCTCGGGCATGCCCAGCATCCCTCTAGCACACCCAGCCTCAGCAAAGGAAGTATTTAACACACCTGTTGTCAGCGACCTGCAGGAGGTCTGCAATGTACGGGTCTTCTGGCTGTGGAACTGGGTACGAACTGACCTCAGAAGGTGGCACTGGTTCATCGATCTGCATCCGCTGGCGCCTAAATGCAATGTGTCTTTTCTTGCCACCTAAGAAAGGAAGGAGAAACAGAACACCTTCCTAAGTACTAAACAGCACAGGCTAATCTTCCATTATAAAGTGGGCTCATCTGTAAATATCCATCCTGACTTGTGAATCAATAATGCATCTCTGAAACATTTAATAAGACAAGGCTATAAAAAAAAGTTTTGTATGCTTGTAGGCTTGACATAGACACACAGGTTTAAACTGTCCCTCAGCTAGATTAGATTTCGGCAGGATTAAAATCTGAGTGTGCCTTGCAGTGGCAATGTTATGAGCTGAAATATCACTGTTAGACAACTGTCAGATGAGGAGCACTGACAGTAAGCACTAAAGCACACGGGCTTATCAAGCAATGTCAGAAGAACAGATCGCTGGGCTGGAGATTGCTCAAATGGTAATGTGCTTGCCATTCAAGCATGAGGACCTGTATTCAGTCCTCAGCAACCGCGCACTGGTGCTGTGCCTGTAATCCCAGCACTGGAGGAGGAGAGAGAAAGATCCCGGGGGCTTGCTGGTCAGAATACCTAGCCTGATAGGCAAGCTCAAGATTCAGAGAGAAACCTTGCCTCAAAACAGTCTGGTGGAAAGTAATAGAGGGGGAAGTCAGAAATTGACTTCTGGCCTCCATATGCACACACACACACACACACACACACACACATTCCTGCACAAACATACAAAGAGCAGATATACACACAAAGAGCAAATAATTGAAACTCTAAGGAGTACAACTAGAATTTAGGATGCCACCTGTAATCCATTCATACTATAATCTGAACTAGTAGTGATCACCTCCATAATTATCTTTGTAGGTAACAGGAACATTTTCAATGGATAGATTGGTCTTGGAGTGGTATAAAACTCATAGCTTGTTTACTTTCTCAGCCACTGGCGAGATCAGAGCTGCACTTTCTAAATTAATAGTCTGACAAAAAAAAGTATAGCCCACATTAGTGTATTCACATTAGTGTACAGCCCCATATTAGTGTAGTCACGACCACTCTAGCCACTTGGCTTGAGAAGGAAACTGAAGAGTTACCAGGAGTCTGTACTACAGCATGCAAATTCTTTTCTTGAAGCTGTTGGATTTTTTCATTCTTTGCTTTGCTCTCTTTCTCCAGGAGTCTGAGCTTATGAACATACTGGTTATTCAGAAATTTCAGATCAGCTGTCTCACGTGAACATTTCTTCAACTCAGTTTTCAACTCTTAAGTGAGAAAGATGAAAACACAATTCTAAGCATCAAGACATCCACAGCAATTTAAGAGGCACCACCTGAGCTTTACACATGGTCTGTACGAAGCCAAATACACTTCTTACCACTAACAAATCTGAATAGAAATCATAAGCACAAAAAGGAACTTTATTTTTAATTATTGTATATGCCCAATGGGTACCATTGCTTTAATCCAGTAAGTCAGGTATAAGCTAAAGAATTACTGAATGTAAGATTTATAGTAAGATAACCAAATAATTATCTTTGAAATCTATTTCCTGGCTCACACACTACTTAATAAGTGATGCATAGCTTTCACTTAGTCATTACTTTTCAGTAAGAGAAACAATAGTTGGGGGCTGGAGAGATGGCTCAGAGGTTAAAGCGCTGCTTGTTCTTCCAGAGTTCCTGAGTTCAATTCCCAGCAACCACATGGTGACTCATAACCATCTATAATGAAATCTGGTGCCCCTTCTGGCATTCAAGTGTACATGTAGGCATAAAGCTGTATACATAATAAATAAATCTTTAAAAAAAAGAAACAATAGTTGTTTCAAGAAAACACCTTTGTTCTGCTATTTAGTATGTTCTATACTAATTTCAAACCAAAAAGCATAATCTATGATAGTAAAGACTATCTTAACTATGGAATGTACCCTTTCCCTCTCAAGCATTCTTCAATATACCTTACTATATTTAGAAAGCTGTTAGTAGGACTATCATTTTTCTTATCAAGGATTTTAA
Organism: Pachyuromys duprasi; assembly: GCA_028658305.1. NCBI lineage: Eukaryota > Metazoa > Chordata > Mammalia > Rodentia > Muridae > Pachyuromys > Pachyuromys duprasi. Next base: position 31,824,569 of record CM053743.1, read on the forward strand.
AAAGGGACTTTAGCCTTTTCCACTTATAAAGCAAAGAGGGCAAGGATCCCACACTTAACAAAATCATCAAAGGCTCATCTACCTTTCATGTGCTGGTCTGAGAATTCTCTCAGCTTCATTAACTCCAGATACAATTCATTATTCTCCTTACACAGTCTTGCATTTTCAAGTTTATAAGGTTCCAAAGCAAAATCAAAATTGGCACTTTCCTTTTCCGCCTTTCCCGAGGACAGCCTGGACTGCCGCAGGCTTTCTGTTGTATGAACTAAGTCGCTAAAGTAAAAGACAAGACAGAAACGCAAGACAACATTCCATTAGTCTTTAGTAACTTAAAATACAATTCTAAAAAGGCTTAAGTACAATGTTAGTATTAAATAATATCAAATTTGTAAGAAAATGAAGAATAGAGTTCTTTGAAGGTGTCAAAAGGTTCTGAAAAGTTTTTCAAAACAAGCCTAACTATAAATTATAAAATACAAACATATCAAATTGTTTGGTTGGTTTTTTTCCCCGCAGTTCTGAAAGTACTTTCATTGATAATTTTATCTTCAGTTTAAAAATCCCATTGGCCTGCTGATTAGCCTGCTCTTAGATCACCTCACCCTGATGGGGGAGCAGCCTTACCAGGCCACAGAGGAAGACAATGCAATCACACCTGATGAGACCTGATAGACTAGGATCAGAAGGAAGGAAAGGAAAAGGTCCCTTATCAGTGGACTTGGGGAAGGGCATGTGTGGAGAAGGGGGAGGGAAGGTGGAATTGGGAGGAGAGAAGGAGGGGCTTATGGGGGGATACAAAGTGAATAAAATGTAATTAATAAAAATTAAAATAAAAAAATAAAAATCCCACTGTTCGGAAACATCTAATTAGGGCACTCAACAAAATGGGTTACCATGTGAATCCCTATTTAATCTCTTCTCTTGGTCATCGTATAGGTCTGTGGAGCCTGTGAAACTGGCTTTTCATTGAGTAAATACGTATTGATTGTCTGCTATCTGCTACCTCCAGAAAGACAGCAAGCCAGAATCACTCTCTCAGGCCTCTAAACACAGATCAACACAACTAAACTAAAACACAACTCACTCACTAAATGTTTAGTGAGGAGAAAACATACACACTTATTTTTGAAGAACTTGAATATACAAACAATCATTAAAAAGACATTGTAGTACATGATAAACTAAACATGTCTGTGTTTATTAAAAGAGCAACTGACAGCAGCTAAAAGTGTCTTATGAAGTTTTCAGTGAAAGGAGGCCAGAACCAGAATGACAATGATGATGCACAATGATTGTAAAATGCAACAATGTGACTGTCCTACTGAGCACAGAAGTGAGAAGGTAAGGCCCAGGGGCAAGAACAGAGACAGGGCTCCACAGAGGGGGCAGTGCGCAAGACAGCGAGGGTGAGAGCGCACGCAACTGCAGGGAGTCCTGTGATTCAGCACCTGCAAGATGGAGCCTCAGGAAACAAAGACAAGAAGTCTTGAGAGGGTTAGGGGCTCATATCATAGACCACAAGTCATCTTGATCCATTCTCTGCTCTCTACCAGCATCACTTGTAGTCCTACTAATCTAAATGCCCTACTCCAATCTCAAACCTCCTCACTATAGGTCTACCGGAGAAGGAGGGGAAATCACAAGGAGCCTTTCAGTTAAGGTGACATGTGACTGTAACAGAAAAAATTAAAGAGCCTTTCCAGACTACCAGAAATTAAAGACCGGCTTGGCAGACATAGAACGTAAGGAGAAAATTGTGTGGGAGTATAGCTCAATGGCAGAGTGCCTGCCCAGGATCCTCAGGGCTATGTTTCAGCCTCACCACAAATGACAAGCCGGAAAAGAAAGGGGAAAGCACCTCTGACATCTATCAGAAACCTCAGAGTGTAATACCATTCCGGGAGCTCTCAGAAATGGTGACTGGGAAGGGCCCAGTGGTATGGCCATCTCTAGAATCCTGCAGCTGAAAGGCCCTGTGCTGAGGACCAGGCTTAGGACTGAGCAGGCAAGCTTCAGCTGACTTCAAGTACTTCTCCCAAGTCCACTCGCTGCTTTCGGGAAGCAGGAAAGTCAGCCACAAACTCGGTAAGTACATTAACGATTGAGGATTATGGATTACACACATATATAATGATATTTTTATGTTTACCTGAAAAGTTTTTCTACCAAAGGCAGACTGTCCACTGTCAGAGTCTGGCGGTACCCTAGCTGGTCTAGCCTTTTCCTAATGTTACTATACTTTCTTTCTGAAGCTGTCGTCATCTTGTATTCCAAAACCAGTTTTATTCACTCTCCAAAATTAAAGCCCTGAAAGAGAAGATTGAAACATAGCTGTTAAAAGTTTCACAGTAAGAAAAATTCCTTTACTATGAAAGAATTATTCTGCTTCTTTTCAGGTAGTCATTATTCTGTAATATTAACATTGATTTAAATCCAACACAGACGATCTCTATATTGTTACATTAAAATGTGTATTTCTTCATAAACCTGAATGTGAAAGTTAAAACAACGCAGATGCTAGAAGAAAAGAGACTTTGCAGAAGCAGGCAGGGGATCCTTGAAGAAAGCTCCATTCTCCTACAGAACTGGATAGCACTGAGACATCTTATTCTGGCTAGGCAAGCGCCCTCCACTGGGAATCCCTTAGTAGCAGTAAACATAATATAGGCAGGGCCTCATGAAAGTGGAAAACATCAACTCATCAAAACACTCCATTGCGGAAAATGAAAGGCATAACTGGGATGTGGTTTAATGGTAGTTCTTGCCTAGAATTGCGAAGCCATGAATCTGATCTCTGCTAACACCAAAAAAGAGGAAGGGGGGAGGGGATGAAAGCCAAATAGTGCCTCAAAAAATTCACAAGATCTCAGAAAATATTTACATACAGAGCAGAAAACCAACTCTTGGAACTTAATAATAAGACAATTCGGGGCTGGGGAGATGGCTCAGAGGTTAAGAGCACTGTCTGCCCTTCCAAAGGTCCTGAGTTCCATTCCCAGCAACCACATGGTGGCTCACAACCATCTATAATGAGATCTAGTGCCCTCTTCTGGTGTGTAGGCATACATGCAGAAAGATTGCCGTATAAATAAATAAATCTTCAAAAAATAAAAATTAAAAAATCCAATAAGGAAATTGAGGCTAGCCCTGGTATGGAAGTACATGCCCTAAAATCCAGCATTTAGGAGACAGACACACAGATACTGCCCTCAACCTGAAACCAGCCTGGTGTATATAGTAAGTTCAGTTACGGATACATAGCAAGACCTGGTCTCAAATTATCCCTCCATATTGTGTTAAAACCAAATTTTAGTTGTACAAAAGCCTGAAAAGGCACCTTGCAAAAGATATCTCAAGAGTAATACATGAAAAGGTGCTTAACATTAGTCACCAGGAAAAATACAACTTATAATCACAATGCAGGGCAGCTCTGCCCACACAGAATAACTAAAAGAAATTGCTAATACCCAGTGTCAGCAAAGGCTCCCAGCAAA
>CM053743.1:31828162-31885670 GCA_028658305.1 Pachyuromys duprasi
ATGACTCTCAAAATATTATTCAGGCAAAAGAAGCCGACACATACACTATGTGACCACACTCATGAAAAGCTCAGAAATAGGTAAAAATTAAACTGTGGGGCTAGAAACAGTTTCACGGGGAGCTGGAGAGTGACTGGAAAGGATAAAAGCTTTCTTTCCAGAGTGAACAAAGTCTGGGTTAAGTTACCAGGCACAGATATTTATGGAAAATTTTCAAATGAGCACTCAAGGTCTGTGCATTTCACAACATAAATTCCACTCCCATTTTTGTTCTTTTTATTATTTTGAGACAAAGTCTCCCTACAAAGTCCTGACTCATTTTGTAGACCAGGTGGCCTCAATTTTTTTCTCTGCCTCTACCTTTGGAGTGCTAGGACTACAGACGTGTACCACCATGCCCATCCTAACTCCATTTTTTTAAAGTAGCACACAAATGTAAGCACTTCTGTATACACTTTTAACTTGTCTATTTTGTTGTTTACAGTGTTGGGGATCAAATGCAGAGCTGGTGCTAGGCAACCACTCTGCTTTGGGCCACACCTCCAGCTACTATGCTTGTCTTTTTAAACATCTAAGACCATTTTCCCTATCAGTCTGCCCTAAAATTGAGTCATGCAAAGGCCATCTCTTCAGAAATGTGCTCCTTTCTAACCTTTGCCAAATAAATGTAGACACAGAACTCATATTCTAAATCAAATAAAAAATTATGTTCTTCTCCACTAGGAAAATATAAGTGCACATGAGTAAGTGCGAATAAATTATGAAAAACTGGATGCTCCAAACACTAGGTATGGGATAAGGACCAATATGACACCGTCCCTATTTAAGCATGAAGGGAAGGAAGGCTGAACCAAGAAAAGAACTCCCCAAACCACGCGGCTACTTTTAAGCTAGTGCCTCTTCCTGATGATTCCCATTTAGAAACCTAGCCTCTTGTCTTGAAGAGGCTTCGCCTAGGACTTTCTAGTTCCTTCCACAAAGGGGACTTGGCTGAGGGCAGGGTGTAGTCAGTCACAAGAAAAACACCCGGCAAGGTAGACTAGTGGGGCAAACTTAAAAGAAACAAGTCCCCTCTCTGACAGCTGCCAACTCCGGGTACCCCGAAAGCACCTCCCTCCATCCTTCATGATGAACGTAGAATGAGACTACGAATCAAAACATCACGAGCAGTAAAAGTCCTCCCAGGAAGAGACAAAAGTCTGTACTTATTAGGTTTGCCCTATATCCCGGATGGCAACTCTTAAACCGAAACAGCATACACGGGTCGGTCCGGCGGCGTTTAGAACTAGCTGTCTGCTGAACCCCGGGGGCGCCGCCGTCTCAAAGCCGGCACCTCTCACTTTTACAGAAACACCCAGAGCGTGGATGCAGACGCGTTTAAAGATAAACAAACCCCGGGGTGCGGGCGGGGTGCGGGCGGACCGGCCTGGGAAGGTGGAGCCACAGTCCCCCGCGACGCGGACATTTTAACAGTGTCGCACGGATGACGGTGGGCCGGTCCCCGCGCCGCCCTCCTCACTTCCTCCCGGCAGCGCCCGGGCCTGCCCCGGAGGCCGCCGCGGCCTCCCCCGGCGCGCCTCACCGTCGCTCCCGCCGCCGCTCCCTGGCCGGGGCGCATCGCCCTCGGGGCCGGCCGTCCTCGCTGGCTCCTCCCGCTACGGCCAATGGCTCCGGCGCTGGCTCAGTTTGAAAATGGCGCGGAGAGAGGCTCGCGGCCCGCAGGGAGGAGGAAGCGCCGCGGTTGCCCCGGTAACCGGAGCGGCCCACAGCGGCCGCGCGCGCCGGCCGGTGATGGCGGCTCTCGGCCTCGGTGCCCGGAAACGTAACGGACCGGCCGGTGCGTGGCCTCGGCGCCCCCTGGCGGAAAGCCCGAGCCTTTGCGGGGCTCAGCGACCTGTCCGCCGCCGGTGGTAACCCTCTGCTGCGTCCCCGTCTCCGTCCCAGCCCAGAGAACGACCTTTCACCGGTGGATTCCCCCTGGACATCACTGCCCTTGCACCTTCTCCATGCTATATTCTCAAGCATCTACCGCCGTATTTGTAAATGTTCGGTTGAAGGAAATTGCTTACCAATAGCCTGCTCACAGATGGAGCCTGGTCTATCGCGCCCCTAAAACCTTTCTAGATGGTTAAGAACCGGGGTTTTGTTGTTGTTTTTCTTCGTAACCCTCCCTTCCTCCTCCCTCCCCCCGTCCCCGTCACCGCTTACGTTCCTTACCAAGCCAGCTTTCCTCTGGAAAGGTACTTTTTTGTAACATAGCGTGTAAAGGTGTGGTGGGATGTGGATTACTTTGTACTTTCGAGTCTCCGCTTAGTGTGGTTCGTCAGTTTTTTTAAATGGAATTTTAAGAAGTGAATGAATTTAATTCTATAGACATTTTATACCATCTTGCACATATATGAGCATATTTTTTATTTTTGTAAAGAAAGACATTTTTTTCTGATAAGAAGTAGCCTTAAATGCCACAGAAATTGGCTGTATATGAGTCATTGGCCTCCCTTACCCCAAACACATACTAATTACAAAACAGAGCAACAAAACTCAATGAACAAACTCAAAAGGGTAAATAGGATTGAAAGCAATTAGGCTCTGTTCCTGATAACCCAGGGTCAGGTTCACTGCTGACCTCCAAGGTCTGATGTCAGGGATTCTGGCACACAAAAGATAAAGGACAGATGGTAAAATGCTGCTGCATTCCACCGAGGAGTCCTGGATCTTTAAGCACACAAGTTGGCTGTGGGGGCAGGGAGAAAAAGAAATATCTTCATGACAGAAAATAAGCCTGCTCTCTAGGCTTTGTAGATTTCTAATATCACCACAAATAGGAGTCCCGAAGTACTTTAGTGAGATTTATTTACTTAGGGTGAGGGGTTCCTGAATGCAGGGAGGAAGAAAGCCAGCTGTAGAGGTAAAGGAATTACTTTCACTGAGGACTGGTGCTGTCTTTAGGATCTGCTATTGAAAGCGGTGGTGATTTAAATGAGAATGGCTTCTACGGGCGCATGTGTTTGACTAAGATGGTCCTAAGCGGGATTGCCTTGTGGGAAGAGGCGTGTCACTGGGGCGGGCTTTGAGGTCTTAGATGTTCAAGCCTAGTGCCACTTCTCTTCCTGCTGCCTGTGGATTCACATGTAGAGCGATCAGCTGCCTCTCCAGTACCATGTCTGTCTTCAAGCCACTATGCTTCCTGCCATGATGATAATGGCTGAACCTGTAAGCCAACCCCAGTTAAAAGTTTTTCTTTATAAGAGTTGCGGTGGTCATGATGCCTCTTCACAGCAATAAAAGACTAAGACATTGTGCTAAAATGTGAGTACTGCCTGCTACTTCAAATCCTTTTATTTAAGCAGCAGAGACTCAATTGTCCTGTTGCCAAAGCTGTATACTTTGGCTGGCAACGTGATTATTACTGTCAGACAAGGAACGTGGTCATGGTAGTTCCAGTCCATCAAGGGCCTAGTAACAGGATTTGTAGTCACTTGGCAACAGAAAGATATCTACACTGTGTAAATGAATAGGTGTTATAAGAAGCTACTCTCTAGCAGGAGACGCTGGGAAATTGTCAGGAAAAGAATACCTTTAAAGAACACAGGGCCTGAGCATCTCCATGACATAGTGATTTCATTTTATGTCTACGAAGTCATGGGTCATTTTCATTTCAGTTGCTGGTGCGAAGAATCAGTCTTTTATCACCTTTTGGATGCAGAAGGAATAGAGGTGAGTGTGGAGCTTCTGGTGGAATGAAAAACTCAATAAGCATCACTGAATTAAAAAACAACAACAACAACCAAACAGCAAGCCTCGTACATGTCAAACATTTCATGCCAAATGACAGAACAAGCTGGAAAAATATTTACAACTAATACCATAGACCTAAATATACTTTGTTTCTGCAAATTGTTAATAAATGGACGGACAGAATATATTAGAAACATAATTTTAATATAGGCAAAAGTATGAAAATACAATTTGCTAAGTGTCTATTATATCAAGAGACAACTCTTGAAAATGATTGACATGCACATCTGTCACTTTTCATCACAGTGACAGATAGTGGTGAGAAACAACCTCAAGGAGGAAAGATTGATTTTTGACTTGAAATTTCAGAAGTCTCAGACTGTGCTGGCAGGGGACACGTGTGGCAGAAGAAGGTGCTCACTTACGGCAGCCAGAAAGCAATCAGAAACAAAAGGAGCAAAACAGCTCTGTCTTGGAAGGTTTCCATCTCATCTCAGTGATAGCACCACATCCATCCATCCATCCAGAGATACTCTTCTAGGTCAGCACCCTCAGGGGCTGATGACTTCTTAAAAGCCTGTCACCTGGAAACTAAACCTTTAAGAACCAAGCCTTTGAAGGGATACTTCATATCTAAATCAGATCAGCACACAAATGAAAACGTAGGTGTTTTCATTTCATTACCACGTGGGCAGTCACATCGTAAAGATAAGTGAGGGAGACAGCATACTAAGTAACCGCTGCTGTAGTGTGTCAGTGCTCGGGAGGGTGTGTTTAAGCGCTGGCTTACATAGCTGCACATTTAACAAGTGCTGTTCCCATCACACAGCAGCCTTACAATGGTACTAATACCAGCATCCACATTTTACACAAGGGCTTCATGACTTACCAGAAGTCATAAAACAAATGCTAGCACCTTGACTTGAACTCTGAGGATTAAACCAACTATGAACTGGGCAGACCATCACAAAAGTAAGCTCCGGAGTACAAGGGCACACAGACACTATTCAGAGAAAGAGCAACTCAACTTTGTGAGGACAGCATTTCCAGGGTCCTCCAAGATCAATTGGATCAACCTTCTAAATAGGGTACAGATTTTCTCATCCCCCCCCAAATGCCCATGGTAGTTGCCATAGAAAATATATCCATGACAACAGAACTCCACTTTTCAAATCAGCTCGTTGCATTCCTGATCATCTTTGGTCAAATGAGTTTCCTTTGTGCAAGTGAAGTTGGCTTCCCCATAAGTGTGTGTAATTTGTTCTGAGCACTCATGAGAAAGCAAAGCATTTCCCTGGTGCAGATGATGACCCTTCAGAATAATATTCTAATCTTCAGCTTTTTATCCACAGGCTCTAAAGCTACTATTTATCTGGCTATACCCTCTGGAGTACAGACACTCCAGTTTCTTAGTCTTCTTATTAAAATGTGTCCCTGAAAATGATCTGAGCTGGAAGCCCGGATTTGTTTATTTCCTTTGATATATCTGCACAGAGTTTTTCATGCATACCAAACAGACGAGTATTAGCCTGGCCTTTTTAACAGCCATGTTACCATCTTCAGTGAAGAACTATGCACGGTCCTCTTTCTGCAGCTCACAGGCTTTTAATATCTACAATTGTTTCTGTCACCCTTGATGATGGAGTTTTGAGTGTCACAGAACTTTTCATGGCCCAGTTGTGCATGACCCAAAGGCCTAGGGTACTGAACAATCATGTTACCAAACATCAGCCTAAGATAGTGACTCAGGGTTTGCTATCACACACCTAGGAAAATTAGAGATACGGACTTTCAAGGGCATATATGAAGCAGAAACAAGCTTTATTAAGATTACGAGAAAGAGAAAAATCGAAATAAAGAAAGCCAAAACTCCTAAGACTGGAAGGGATAGAACTTCTTTATGGGATTTTGGCAGATATTGGAAAAAGGCTGATGTAATTGCAATGTGATTGGTTGGCTCTCTGGGCTATCATGGGCCAACCCAATAAGGGCTCTCCTCTCTCTTTCTCATACTTTCTAAGGACTCTATGTAAATATTGTTTAAAATGTGTTTGTCTGCATCTCATGAAGACACATTTGTTAGAAGGCCTAGTCATTGGTTAAGTAACAAAAGCATTTTGTGGCTACACACACACACACACAGCAAAATACCTGGAAGCAGCAAGCCTTAATTTGAGTCATTTAGTGGCAACACCAAGGATGCTTGCCGTCCTTTTTCCTCAATGAGTGGATTTTATCTTTGGACCCTTTTTCTCATAGTCACAAATTGGTTATCACTGTCCTTAAAAAGCAGGTTTGCATGCAAGTGTACCCAAAATGAGGAGAGGAAGAGACAGAGATCACCCAACAAAAATAAAAGAACACATTACAGATTATATGTAGAAGAATTTTAATTCAGAACATGGCTGTTCTGGCAAGAGATCACATCCAAAGATGACCTAGGCCTGTGTGATCGGGCTGGAATACAAGCACACCTTTAAAATCCAGGAGACAGAGGCAAATAGATTTCAGATCAAGGCCAGCCTGGTATAGAGCAAGTTTCAGGTAAAGAAAAGCTTAGGGCCAGGCATGGTGGTACATGCCTTTAATCCCAAACAATGAAGGTAAAGATAGTTTGTAGAAGAAAGCACCCATGTTTGAAAGTGATGTACAGTTTTTTTTTTCTATTACCCATTATAGCTCCCAAATGACAGAGTAACCTATTTATTTTTTTATTTTTCTTTTTTAATTAATTACACTTTATTCACTTTGTATCCCCCCATAAACCCTTCCCTTCTCCCCTCCCCCTTCTCCACACATGCCCTTCCCCAAGTCCACTGATAGGGAGGTCTTCTTTTCCTTCCTTCTGATCCTAGTCTATCAGCTCTCATCAGGAGTGGTTGCACTGTCTTCCTCTGTGGCCTGGTAAGGCTGCTCCCCCATCAGGGTGAGATGATCAAAGAGCAGGCCAATCAGTTCATGTCAGAGGCAGCCCCTGTTCCCATTATTATGGAACGCACGTGGATACTGAACTGTCATGGGCCACATCTGTGCAGGGGTTCTAGGTTTTCTCCTTACATGATACTTGGTTAGAATATCAGTCTCAGGAAAGACCCCTGTGCTCAGATTTTTTGGTTCTGTTGCTCTCCTTGTGGAGCTCCTGTCCTCTCCCTATCTTACTATTTCCTACATCTTTCGTGAGATTCCATGCGCTCTGCCCAACAGTTGGCCATAAGTCTCAGCATCTGCTTTGATAGTCTGCAGGGCAAAGCCTTTCAGAGGCCTTCTGTGACAGGCTCCTAGCTTGTTTCCTGTTTTCTTCTTCTTCTGATGTCTATCTGCTTTGCCTTTCTGGCTGGGGATTGAGCATTTTAGCCAGAGTTCCCCTCTAGATTAGTTTCTTTAGGTGTGCAGATTTTAGTAGGCAAGACAGGGTTTTCCTGTGCAGCCTTGGCTGTGCTGGACTCACTTTGTAGACCAGGCTGGCCTCAAATTCAGAGATCGTCCTGTCTCTGCCTACCTGAGCATTGGGATTAAAGTGCTGGGATAGGTAGCCACCACACCTGGCTACCTATTATATTTATTAATAAGCTTTAAAGCACTACAGCTGGACAGATATTGATCTACTCTAAGCTGTCTGTACTAGCTTGCCTACTTCCCAGCTACATGCCCCATGTTACTTGCCATCTTAGTCTCAACATGGCTGTTTCTGCTCCATCTTTTTGTCCTCAGGGCAAACTCCTCCTCTCTCTTCAACTTTCCCTTCAACCTACTTTGGTTCCTACCTGAGACCCCCCTGACTGGGACCTGAAGCCCTGTGTTCCATCCTTTCTGGCCAGCAATAGGCTGATCAGCTTCCTTATTAACCAATCAGAGATGGTGGGAAACAACTTTTACACAACATTGAGACAGAAGATTCTTCATAGACATGACAATGCCCACATCTGGACACAACCAGACTCTGGGCATATAACTCAGTGTCTGAATACACAGTACACAAGACCATCCCCCAATATTATCTATTATTTATTGACTCACTGTTTGGTTTTTGTGCATATGTGTGTTTTGTGTCTGCATCATCTAGAATCTCTGGGTCAGGAGGTTCAGAAACTAACTTCAACTAACTGGAGTGTTCCCAATTATCTCCTACCTCAAACAGGGAGACTTTCTAGTAATGCACAGATTAAAAAGGAAATTATATGCCTGACTTTGGGAGGCAAGGAAATTCATGGCCACTCTGGGGCTTCTCATTTCTTTTTTGGTCTGACTACTGGAATGACTTAACAGCACACACACACACACACACACACACACACACCACACGCTGGGGTGGGTATTCTCACAAGAAGCTGGTAAGCACCTACTGTGGTATACCACCAAGAGCAGCTCAGTTCTATCTAGAATGATTCAAGTTTTAGACTCCCACTGAAGAGCAATATAACTTTTCACACAACAGAAGAAATTGGGTACAGAACCAAATATGAGGCTAAGAGGTAAGAAATCATTTAAAAGGCACAAGAACCCAAGAGGCAGCGGAGAAATCATAGTTCTTAAGATGATGCTGTTGGGAGAAGCATGCCATTTCAATTTCACCAGTACCTAGTCTCTTGGGCTCACTGACTTTCTCTCCTCTTTTCTTTTTAGAACCATGTTCATTATGATGCCATGCTGAGTCTGATTAACCTCAGCAGATTTATGCCCTGTGAATAAAAATATAGTTATGCATTTTATAAGCACAGACTAGAAATATATTTATAGCTATAGATAATATAAAGTAAACCCCATTTATAAACTCCGAGGAAGATTATCATAAATACATTTTAGCACCACTTCATGGTTACCTTTATTCATATTAAATCTCAGAGCCTATCATGTGAACTTTCTCACAAAAACATGGAACGTTAGGGATGGGATGCAGTTTTGTTTCAATACTTGAAAATCCTTCTGGAATGCTCTCTTTCCCTGAGTGCTGCAATATTGACAATGACATCAAAGTAGTGTCAGGGTAATGAATACTGGCTGAGTTTCTGCTTGCCAGGGCCTAGACTAAGAGTTGCTGGCCCTGGGAAAACCTTTAGAACAAAGCAAACATCCTAAATCAAAGCCAAATAAAATTTCTTGCCCAAACTCCTCAAATCCATCTACATGTATTATTAAATTATCTATCAATGAGGAACAAAAGGACTGATCATGCTTTGAAGGACCCCAAAATGGATCTTTGTACCTTTTCTTTGTCTCCTATCCCATGTATCTTCAGGTTGTAATTTCATTATCTTTTTTTTGTTGTTGTTTGTTTTTTGAGACAGGGTTTCTCTGTGTAACCTTGACTGCCTGGACTCACTTTGTAGATCAGGGTATCCTCCAACTCACAGAGATCTGCCTGCTTCTGCCTCCCAGAGTGTTAGAATTATAGCTGTGCACCACCACACCTGACTATTTCATTATCTTTTGTAAGATAGTTTGGGAGAGAACTTTAAAAAGGGATATTAGGTCTTCATTTAAAAAAAAGTGAATAAATACATTTAATAAAAAATAAACTGGGAAAAATTGCAGGCAAATGGTGGGAACTAGAAAAGATCATCCCGAGTGAGGTATCCCAGAAGCAGAAAGACACACATGGTATATACTCACAAATAAGTGGATATTATACATATAATATAGGATAAACATACTAAAATCTTTACACCTAAAGAAGCTAAGCAAGAAGGAGGACCCTGGGTAAGATGATCAATCCTCACTCAGAAAGGCAAATGGGATAGACATCAGATGGGGGAGAAAACAGAGAATAGGATAGGAGTCTATCACAGAGGGTCTCTGAAAGACTCTACCCAGCAGTGTATCAAAGCAGATGCTGAGACTCATAAGCAAACTTTGGGCACAGTGCAGGGAATCATATGAAAGAAGGGGGAGAGAGAAAGACGGACGTGGAAGGGACAAGGAGCTCCACAAGGAGAGCAACAGAACCAAAAAAATCTGGGTCCAGGGGTCTTTTCTGAGACTGATACTACAGCCAAAGACCATGCATAGAGATAACCCAGAACCCCTACACAGATGTAGCCCATGGTAGCTCAGTGTCCACATGGGTTCCCTAGCAAGGGGAACAGGGACTGTCTCTGACATGAACTCAGTGGCTGCTCTTTGATCACCTCCTCCTGAAGGGGAACAGCCTTACCAGGCTACAGAGGAAGACAATGCAGCCAGTCCTGATGAGACCTGACAGGCTAGGGTCAGATGGAAGGGGAGGAGGACCCCCCCCCATCAGTGGACTGGGGGAGGGGCATGGGAGGAGAAAAGCAAGGGAGGAGGGATTGGGAGGGCACAATGGTGGGGGCTACAGCTGGGATACAAAGTGAATAAATTATAATAAAAAATAAAATAAAAAAGAGAAAAAAGCAAACTGGAAGAATAGCAAACAAAAACCCAAAGAAGCCAAATCACTCACCTGATTACCCAGCAAAGTAGTGTGAAAGTTTAGGCAAGACAGACAAATGAATTGATGAATGGAAGAATAACAATTCCATTATAAATAGAAAAAGAATCTATATGCACATTATAGAAAAACTGATGACCTTGGGGGTAAACAGTAAAGACTACAGATCATCTCACACAATGAAAAGGCTAGGCTGGACAGTCTGTTCTGCTGAGCAGGCTCTTCATAATCAGAGCTGCCAGTCAAGGCTGCCCAGCAAGGAGAAAATGATCCAAAGCAGGCAACACAGTCCATGTAAGAGACAGCTCCTGCTCCCCATGATTGATCTAGGTCTGGTCCGTGCATGTTCTTTGGTTGGTGGTTCAGTCTCTGTGAGGCCCCATGGCGTAGGTTAGTTGATTCTGTAGGTCTTCCTGTGAAGTTCTTGTCCCCTCAGAGTCCTTCTCTCCTTTCTCCAACTCTTCCACAAGACTCTGAGACCCAGCTAATGTTTGGATCCACTGCTGGGTGGGACCTCAGCGAGTACACTAGGCTCCTGTCTGCAAGCATAGCAGAGTATCATTAGCAGTGTCAGGAGCTGGCTCTATTCCACGGGGCGAGTCTCAGGTTGGGCCAGTCCCGGATTGGACGTTCCCTCAAACTATGCTCCGTCCTTAGCTCAGCACATATTGTAGGCAGGGTAAAGTTTGGGTTGAAGGTTTTGTGGGTGGGTTGGTGTCTCCCTCCATCCACTGGAAGTCCTGCTGGCTAGGAGGTGGCCACTTTAGTCTCTATGTCCCCCGCCAAGAGTCTCAGCTAGTCACCCCCACATCCTCCCAGGAGCCTACCCTGTCACAGGCCTCCAGCTTGTCCCAGAGATGCCACCCCTGTTTCCCTTCTCTCCCAGCCCTCGGGCCTCCTAACTCTCCCCACATCTGATCACCACCCTCATTTCTCTCCACACCCTTTCCCACGTAGTTTCCTCTCTTCATCCACTTCTGCTGTCTATTCTATTTCCGCTTCAGAGTGAGATTCAAGCATCCTCCCTTGGGCCTCCTTGTTACTTAGCTTCTTTGGGTCTGTGGACTGTGGTAAGGTTGTCCTGTACTATATGGCTAATATCCACTTATAAGTGAATACATTCCATGTGTGTCTTTCTGGGTCTGGGCTACCTCATTTAGTACAGTTTATAGTTCCACCAATTTGCCTGCAAATTTCATGATTTCCTTGTTTTTAATAGCTGAGGAGTATTCCATTGTGCAAATGTACTACATTTTCTGTATTCATTCACACCTATGGAGACTTGATTTTTGACAAAGAAGCCAAAACCATACAATGGGAAAAAGAAAGCATCTTCAACAAATGGTGCTGATCTAACTGGATGTCTACATGTAGAAAATTCAAATAGATTCATATTTATTGCCCTGCACAAAACTCAAGTCTAAGTGGATCAAAGACCTCAATATAAAACCAGATATACTAAATCTAATAGAAGAGAAAGTGGGGAAGAGCCTCGATCGAACTCACTGGCACAGGAGACAACTTCTTGAACAGACAACTAACAGCTCAGGCTCTAACATCAACAATTCATAAATGGGACCTCTTGAAACTGAAAAGCTTCTGTAAAGCAAATGACACTGTCAATAGAACAAATGGCAGCCTACATATGGGAAACCCTACATCCAACAGAGGGCTAATATCCAAAATATATAAAGAATTAAAGAAATACCAACAAACCCAAAGAATACAATTAAACATGGGGTACAGAGAGAAGTGTGGACTCCTTCCGGTTCCAGCCTCGCAAGCTTCAGTGTGGCAACATGAAACTGCTCACCCACAATATCCTGAGCTCATATGTGCAGAGCGCGGACACGCATGGCTTCCTGCTGCACCTGCAGGCCACCATGGTCCACATCAACCCCAACTCCGTAGTGCAGATGATTCCCAAAGTGGAGTGGGCAGCGCTTGTGCAGGTGCGGACACCTTAAACCTGGCTGAGGTACCCAAAGAACCAACTGAAGGTTATGAGTACGATGAGACATTTTGGAGGAAGATGTACCCCGTGTTGCTTGAGGTTAACGGACTGGAGAACACTCTGGAATGCCCAGAATCTGGGTGTCTTTTCCTCATCAGCTGCGGGATCCCCAGTATGCTGTTGAATGATGGGGAGACGTAACCTTGCTGGCCACCACTTTGGCATTTTGTGACCATGTGTATCTGTTGTATAGTCTGTTAACTAGCTCTCTCATGTGTGACCTCAATCTCCCTGGCCCCCAGGGACTAACTGACCACCATGTGCTTGAGCTCCATACTATATATTTTTCTCATTAAAGGTTCAAAACCAAAGGGGGGAAAAACAAGAAAAAAATGCGGTACAGAGCTAGACCAAGAATTCTCAACAGAGAAATCTCTAATAGCTGAGAAACACTTAAAGAAATGCTCAAAGTCCTTAGTCATCAGGGAAATGCAAATCAAATGATTCTGAGATTCCATCTTGCACCTGTCAGAATGGCTAAGATCAAAAAGTCAAGTGACAGCACATGCTGGCTAGGCTGTGGAGAAAGGCGAACAGCCCTCCATTGCTGGTGGGAGTGCAAACTTGTACAACAACTTTGGAAATCAATCTGATACTTCTCAGAAAATTGGGAATAATTCCACCTCAAGACCCAACTATACAACTCTGGGCATCTACCCAAAATGCTCCGCCACACAACCACGATGCATGTAACACAGGGCTCAGAATGCACTTCACTAAGCGCTGGGTTTTTGGCAGGGCAGGCTGACCCTCCAGCCAACTAGAAGCTCAGTGGACACTGTGGCTGTGGCCAACGCTGCAGGTGCTACTAAGGACATTCGAGTTACATTTTCCTCCTTCCCTGAACTAGTTATCTGTTTACTTTTCACCTTAATAAGCAGTTAAGTACTACAGCCAAAATCCACAGGGCAGCCTTGACCCTTGCTGCCAAGCTGATCAGCAGAAATGACAAGTAAACTAAGCAAAAGTCCCAAGTCAGCATGTCTCAAAATGACAAGAGTCATGAGGGATGAGAACAGGCTTTAATGAGAAGGTGGCAGGGCAATGTAAATGAAAGGGGGCCAAGAAAAGCTATGGGAAATTAAATGGAGACTAATACAAAATGCAGACTAGAGCACAGCCCATCAATTTCCCAATTTCTTACTAATTACTTTCTCCCCTAGGCAATTAGGAATGAGACCTATCGTTTAGACTCCACATTGCAAGAGGTCCAGATGGGCAGGGTTGCTGCTGCGATGGTCTCCAGCTGCCTTCTCAGACATTTCTACTGCTCACAGATTGGCACTGCTTTATCTATTACTTGTTAGTCTGTTGCCTCTAGTACCTGTTTCCATGTATCCCTCTGCCCTGCTCCACCTACCCGACCATCTTCTGACTCCTCTCTTAAAAACAAGGATTGCTCCAAACACATGTAGAAGTATATGCGCTCGGGAATTTAGAAAATAGGCACTATTATCACAGTTTATCGAAAATAACCGGGGGAATCTTGCTTAAAATGCAGGTACAAAAGACAGCTGTCTCTCAAGGGAGAAAGGGCAAGCAATCCTGACCTGTTCGACTGTCACTGCACTGTGAAGCTGTGCACTCAGAGTGTAGGCAACACAACAGCACCACTGAAATGGCTTAGGAGACCGTTAGCACTCAGACCCGGGACGCACAAAGCCTGCTGCCTGCGGATGCCCAGTCCGTCATGATCCCCACATGCTGCGGCACTGGCACCCAGGATCTAAAGCAAGGGACAGATAGTCTCATTTCATTTACATCACTCTTATATTATGTATTAATTAAAATAAACAATTAATCCCTCAGCTATTTTGACTCACTTCTTCAGCCACCTACAAGTATTCTGTCATGATTCTGAGGTGTGTGCTTAAAGTTCTATTTTCCTTTCTCCATATCCCTTCTAGTAAATAGGATCCCTTCTAGTAAATAGTGTTCTTAAAGGCCTTTACTTAAAAGTATACACCTGTTAAAATTAGCCTTTGTCCATTAATATGGTTTCCAGATACCGTCTGTCTGGTACATATAATATATGTACATTATATATTCCTGGTACCAGTAGAGAAAACATATCCAGCGCTCAGAGTTTGATGTTTGGAACTTCACCTCTACTAAGGCCAAATCACAAAGTCTCTTTTGGCTGTACACCTTTAATCCTTCAGTGTCCAAGTTTTGTATTAATAAGTATGTGCGTACTTATACATAAATGAATACGTTTAAAAAAGAATCCCAGTACACACAGATGTTCCTGGTGATGTCTTTTTCATCTGACGGTACTATCCTAGCATTTATCTACATTTTCATTCTGATATCACTGTTCCATGGAATGAGTCCATGGAATGTAGCCGTCCAGTCTACTGCTGAGACAGATGTTTAGTCCAGAGTACGTGTTTTAGTAGAGTTAGTCCTAAACGTTAAGTATCTTTGCTATTACAAATGGCTTTTTCTTATTATTCTATTAACTTTTTTACTGTTAAAATTCTACGTGTTCTGTGGTATGAGGACTCACAATTAATTTTGAAAAAGATTCTGTAAAAGTTTGCTTTTACATGCAAGATATATAAAAACCTAAGTATTACCAAATATCAGCTTTTAAAAATGTTCTTTATTTAATATACAGAGCCACATAATTCTCAAAATCCAAGCTGGTAGCTCATTACCATATCAGCTCCCTAACCCATATGTACAACTTGTTAGACAAGGAGACAAAACAATACTGTGCAAAGTTTTCATAGTTCCATGATTTGTGAGCAACTGGCACCGAGTGAGTGTTGATAAACAACCTGTTCCACTCACGACAGCCACTCGCAAACAGAAGAAGCCGACAGCAAAGGCAAATGTCCTGCCCTGTCACTGAAAAGCGCTGAGAGCACTTCATGATGGGATAAATGCTGCTTAGTAAGGACATCACCTGGACATCAATCCGACTGATCCACAGGCTGTGGCTGCACCTCAGCATCTGCAGCGGGGTTCTACAGTTATCTGACAGTCACACACAAATGTTTGAGCCTGCTTCTCAAAGCACTTGCTTCATTTTTAGGTCGTGTTTGGTGTACAGAGAATGCTTGCTCACTTCTTTTCCTCTTTCATGACGCTTAGTGGGACTGTGCAATGCTGGAGCAATAGTCCAGAATGTCCTGAATAGTGAATTCCATTGTCACCCCAGATCCAGGGTAACAGCGAGCTATCAGGCCCTCAAAGTGCTTGTACTGCCGTATAAATTCATCTTGCATGGAGTGCCACACCACCTATTGCAAAACAGAGAGTAAAGACAAACTGAGGGGAAATGATTACATAATCACAATGGACAACAGGATTACAAGACAGAATTAAGAATTTGGTATAACATGGTCATTAAGGACATGCATTCTGAGCCACTCGGTCCTTTACTTAAAAGATCTGTGACCTCAAGTATATGCCGTCTGTCCTGTGGGCACGAGGTCCTACCTGTAAACAAGGTATGGAGGGTTACACTCTTCCCTCCTTACTTAAACAAGGGAAGAAAGCAAAGTGCTTAGGATAGGTCTGGTATGAGCAAGTGGCCATTATGTGTTAGCTGTTATTACAAAAACTCTAATATCCATAATAGATGCAGCTTTGCACAAGTATGTGTGGAACCAAGACCATCATTCAGGAAATGCAATATTTAACATTTAAGTCCATTTCAGACAATTTTTTTAAAATCTAAAAGTGATGGCATCAAACACTGTTTGATGCTGTGGAGGGAGCCAGGTTTATTACCTACAGCTCTGTGACTAATATCCTAGCCATGGGAGCAGACATGCAGATAATCTCAAGACAGAACTCTGCACACACAATGATGCCAGATCTACTCTGTATCAGCACAGTGCGAGCCTCCTGAGGCCCTGGTGAGAGTGAGGACTATGACCATATCTGTGCATGTCAGCAGAGGAAATGTACTCTTTTAGGGTTTTCTTGTGGACCTCCTAAGTTCCCTCACTCCTGTCCATTTCAGACCAGTCACTAACCCCACAGCATTACACCTTTTGCTTTTCATAATTTAGCTCATGCTATTTCTCCAGTGAGCATCACACCTACACTCATTAGCAGGAGCTTTCCTTTGGGAAGTAAACACAAACACAGCATCACAGGTGAGTGCTCCTACAATACTGAAATTAGAATTCTCCTCCTCCTCTGGGCCGTTCAGCACAGTTTATAAAGAACACAGCTTCATCCCGCCAAATCTGGCCCCGCTGCACACGCACTAGGCTTGCTGCCATGTTAGTCTGCCTGCCTCTCTAAGTGCTCACTTCATGAAACAAAGTAGCGCCCATCAACTGTCAAAGAAGGACATTTGAAGCCTGGCCCAATTGCACAGCTTAATGTGGATCCAAATTATAGACCCACTCCTAGCTCCAATGACCACTGAGTGACACACTACACAACCCTGCACTTACAGTCAGCCTAAACACAAAGACAATGAGACAAAAACCCAGTCAACCACAGAAACAATGGCTCACCTTAGGAAAATACAAAAATTGAAGCAGAAATGCTTACATAATGATTCCTTCCATCCTTACAACTCATCACCCTGGTCCATGCTTTATAGAATTTTCATTTGTCTTTATTTTTGTTTTGCCTTGTTTAGGCAGGGTCTTATGTAACCCAGGCTGGCCTTAAGCTCACTATGTAGTCTAGAATGGCCTTGATCTCTTGATCTTTGTGCCTCAGCCTCCCAAGTGCTGCGGTTGCAGGTGTGTGCTCACTCAGCTACAGAGCTTTTCTCAGGCACCAGAACCAGAGCATGTGTAGGCTCAATGGAGAGAAGCAGGAGCCTCAGGGCCACGCAGGCGAGAGACTACGCCTACCTGCAGTAGGTTCTCCTCTTCACACAGATGCTTGTCGACCTTCTTGTAGAGGTTATCCAGGCCCTTCTTCACCTCCTTGCCAGGATACTCTTTAATAACTTTGCGAAGCTCTTGTTTATTGAATGCTAGCTGGTAACTTACTTCCTCCTCCCGAATGCCTTGGGCCACTCGAGCTTCAACGCCTTCAAAGAAATGCTTCAAGGAGATGAAAATGAACAATGGCTAAGAACTAATTTTATTATCAGTAGAATTTTTAAAAAACCAGATACAAAAGTATGTAGGCGAATGGAAGTTAAAATATCATCTATTACCATGCTACTCAGTGGTAACTGATGTTAACATTTTGGACTTCCTTCTATTTCTTTAATGTGGGTATGTGAAACTATAATCTCATATGCTGCCATGTTTTCTGCATTTTCCGTTTCATATGCTTACAGACACAGGGTTTCTCTCTGTCTCTTTCAGCCTCCTGAATGTTAGGATTATAAACACAAACCATTATATCCAGCAAAGCCATCATTTCTTAGTTTTTTATTTACCATTTATGCAGGTAGATGACTCAAATCAGCAAAGAAAGGCAATGTACAAAATAATTTTGTGTGTGTGTATGCATGTATGTGATGTGGGTGGGTGGGTGAGTGTGGGGGCCAGAGGTTGACATCAGTTTGCCTTCTTCAGTTGTTTCTCTACCTAATTTTTTGAAGCAAGATCTCTCACTGAGCCTGGAAGTTGCTGTTAGGGCTGCATTTGTCGGCCAGTGAGCACTTGGGATCTGCCTGCCTGCATGTCTCTGAACTGGGGTTAGGGCATGCTTTTATGAGGGTATGAGAAGCCCCTGAATCATTTCTCCTGTCCTTTCATTTTATAAATACAATTTATGCATTATTTATTTACTTTGAGACAGAGTTCTGCTAAGTTGCCCAAGCAGGCACTGAACACAATTATGACCCTTTTGTTTCTGCCTTCCAGGCAGTGAGGATTCTAGGAGTGTCTCCCACACCTGGGTATGTCACTGTTTGCACGAATTAAAAGAAACTACGTATGCAGAACGTCTATGAATGTCTGGCATGTTGGCAGTTTCAACAACCAAGTCCTTCATTTCCTTGTGTCCCTACACAGAAAATTTGTGATAAGCATCTTATGTTATTCTTATGTAAACTGGTACATATGGGTTCAAGACCAGGAAAACACTGGATGAAAACATATTTACGTTTAGTTTTTCAAGAGGCTGTCCTAAAGAGTAGATGACATAAGACTGAAGATGATCAGTGTACTTCTGCTTGGCTTCTTTTTTCTCAGCTTCTAGACATGAGATTTTCAAACGAGAAAGAGTTGCAAAAATATGATGAAAGTTTTCCATCATAACCACATCTCTTGGGGTCTTCTGGCTTTCATTTGCTACTTTCTCCACTAAAATCAAAGCAGAAAAAAGAAAAACTTTGATATGAGTCTAATGGTTTGAGACTAAATACAGTATTCTGCATCTCAGGAACCTCCCGAAACAGTAAGTCATCTTCACAGAATACCACACACATGTGGAAATTCAGTATGGAGTAAAGGTGACTTTTCAGATGAGTGGAGA
Source organism: Pachyuromys duprasi (assembly GCA_028658305.1). Classification (NCBI taxonomy): domain Eukaryota; kingdom Metazoa; phylum Chordata; class Mammalia; order Rodentia; family Muridae; genus Pachyuromys; species Pachyuromys duprasi. The sequence goes on from CM053743.1 coordinate 31,846,735, forward strand.
AATTATGAATTATAACTTATATGTTAGGACAACCAGATGATGGCTAGATCTAACATCATGGCTAGATTCTAAAATGTTCAAGCACTTAAATATAAAAAGCAACAACATGCATAAGTACCAAGAAAAATGTATCTAGTTAAAAATCAAGTTTCGTGATAGCATGACCTTCTAAAGAACAACTAACATAGGAGCTGAAAGAAACAGTGACACAAAATTTGAAAACTCCTACAAGGAGACCAGGAGCAAAGTCACGATGTGTGGTGAATCCAGTGAGATCATCCAAACCTACTGGTCTGGTAAAAGAGAAGACTGACAATACGTAGTAATATCTAGCACGGCAAATATAGAGAGCAATGAAATTTTCCAAAACTTTCCACTCAACTGGCATAAGATCTATGCACCAGGAATTGGCAATACCTCGACATATACAGAAACCTTCGAACCACCAATTGCATTTATAGCTGGAAACAAGCTATGGCATATTCAGTAAGCAAACAGTGATCTATGGAAGACCATGTGGTCATTAAAATGATTATAGCTACTGAAATGGTTAGCACTGTCCGCTTCACAGAATCTAAAGTAATGTGAGAGATGGGCCTTGGAACATGGCTAGAGGTGATTACCTTGATTACATTAACTGAGGTGGTCAGAACTGCCTGCTGTGGGTGGTACCATTCCCTAGGCTGGGAACCTTGGACTGTATAAGCATAGAGAAAAAAAAAAGTGAACACTAACATGCATGCATTCACTGCTACCTTGTTCTGACTATGGATGTAACGTGACCAGCTGCTTCCGGCTTCATTACCTAACTTCCCTGGCATGATGCACTGTACCTTGAACCGTGAGTGAAAATTAAGTATTTTTCTCTTTCGCTGCTTTTAAATCAGGATATTTTATCAAAGCAAGGGGGGGGGGGGAACTAAGACAGAAGTCTGTATCAACTAACAAGGAAAGACAACAGGATTATGGAGTTAAGCAGTTCCAGTGTATGGAAACTTACACCCAAAATTTGTATTACAAAATCATATAAAATGTGTGAGACAGAGAAGGGCGTGGAAAAGTATGTAAGTAGAAAGATTTAAAAATTGAATAGGAGGGTGAATTGTGTTATTGCATGTAACAACTTTTGCGAAAGCAATTTTAAAAAGTCTATTTTCTAGTTTTGTGAATGCATATTAGCATTTATTATTTTAAGCATCAGATAAAACAAACAAAATTATTTTTATTAGGTGTATGTATGTGTACATGTTTCTGTCTGTTACTATTATGTATGGTTTTCTACAGATGCCTGTGTAGGCCAAAAGATGGCGTCAGTTCCTGAGTTAGAATTACAGTTGTAAGCAACCTAATATGGCTCCTGGAAACTGAACTTGCAAAGGCAGCATACTCTCTGAACTGTTAAGCTATCTTGCCAGCCCCCAACTATACTATTTAAAACTTAAATACCAAGCACAGATCATGAAATTTATCTATCCTTTCTCTAGGCTTGCTTTCACAAAAAATGTTACATGCAACATATTACACAATTCAACCTCCCATTCAATTTTTACTTTTAATAACATGTCTCAAAATGTTTCTAACTAAGTGGGCTCTCACACAGGCCTGCCCAGCACCTTTGGAAGACCCCTGTTAAAATGCAAATGTACCCCTCAAGGTCATTTCTACATTTTTAAAATGGCTTTCAATTGTGCACAGTAATAAGGCCCTAGGAGGGTCAAGAGTGGCTCTTGATGGGCATTAGTCAGCTTGGGAGCTGCTCAGTTTTCACATTTAAGAGATGCTCAATTTTGGATGCATAACAAGACCACAGACTACTGGAAACAGGGAGCATGTTTGCCCCCAGCGTCAGTTACCCCGAAACGATGAAAAGAGCCCTAACATTCTCTAGAGCAAACCAAAAAACTCACCATTAACAAACACTCCTCTGATTAGTTTGGTGTATGCTTTATCCAGATCGCCACGGCGTTCAGCATTTTTGAAGATTGATTCTGCCAGTCCAGCAAATTCTTCAAATTCAGTAACAAATGGAAGAATTCCTACTTTACTTTTCTTTGAGATCTTTACTTCTTCCATTTGTCTTATTTGATTACTCTGAAGTTACATAGAAAGCAAGGGAAGAAAAAATTACATGACCTAGAAATCACTCACATCTAAATACGATCGGTATCTAGTGCTTGTTCACAACTGCAGCCAATGGGGATACTGAAGAATACCAAGCCTCTAGATGGGCACTCTATATTGTATTTTATTTAGAAAACAAAAGGAGAAGAATTAAACTTATTTAAAAGATGTTTCAATCAATTCTGTGTTCCAACTAGAAGCAGCATATATTTCTATCTTTCAGGAAAGGCAGGGACAAGGCAGGGACCCATTAGGGCGAGAGGAGAGCCGAGGCCGAGGTGCATAGGCCTATTTCTGTTTGGGGCCATGGGCTAAGCTGAAAAGGGTAACCACTTTCAATTCCTACTCATCTAAAACTTTTATTTAGACAAATAAATTCTGGGGGGTTAACAATACCAGAGAAGGAAGACACAAATTTCTATTATGGAGTTGCATGTCATCATTCTGAGAATCCAGCCATGAGGGCCCAGAAATATCTGTAGATTCAAGTACGATTCTATGTTCTTTTCAGGGGGTCTAGATCCACTCACATGAAAATTACAGTCATTTTAATTTCTACCTAAAATTTCAGTCTTGAGGTTGGGGGAGTAGAAGCTGAAAAACTACATGGCATACCGATCAGAGGATTAGACAGTAAATTCTAGACTGCAGATATGTGAGTAAAAAGCTCTTGAGCTCTGTCAATGACGTGGTCTTGTCCTTCCGAATGATCCACCTCATCAGCATTAACAAGCTTGCAGAAGGGCAGACGCAGAAGGCAGTAGAGGACTGCAGTACGGCACCAGGCCTCCAGGGCCTGCATGGCAACATGGCCACTTTTTAACTGCTGATTCAGGGTAGTAACTCTGCCTCTTAAACACACACATCACCTCCCCAAGGTAGCGGTAATGTAGGATCAGATAGACTGGGAAACCTGCTCAGGCCTATGCCAGACTGCTGTGAATTACACAGGCCCGGGGCACTTATTCTCTGCCAGGTAGAATGAACAATGCCTCAATGACTTTCAACTATGTCGCTCACCCTGTTATCCCAGCCTCTTAGCTCTTCCTTTCCCTTCAAGTATCCTGCTAGAGTAAGAAGCTCTTAGTTTGTGTTGTTGTGTGATGCTGGGAAAGAGCCCAGAGCCTTACATGTGGCAGGCAAGCCCAGATCCACTGAAATATGCTCCCAATCCAGAGAGTGCTAATTTCTTAGGTATAAAAAAAATGTCATGGGTTTTAATTGCCCTTAATATTTTCACCTGTCATTATTCTATGGATATTTAAGAATTAGCTATAACTTATAGGCTATATAAGAGAAACATCCAAATGATAAAAATCCAAAAGCACATTAACAAAATGAAAGTGTTGTGAAAACCAGGCTTTGCACAATCTACAAACCACCAAAGCCTAACAGGACACAACAGAGCTACTCACACTGCTGCTTATGAGGGCAGGACATGATGACTGCCAGCAGCTGTCAGGAACGGGTCTCTCTGTGCAGCCCTAGCTGTCCTGGAACCCTACAGGTAGACTAGGCTGACCTTGAACTCAGAGATCTGCCTGCCTCTGCCTTCAAGCGCTGGGACTAAAGCCATGTGCAGCATGTCCAGCAGCAACTGATCCTTAAGAGAAAGAAGTATGATCAACTAGACTTTGTATACTATTAACTAAAATGAATTATAATAATGTAAACTATCAAAGTTAACTTTACTAGAGAATATGAAAATAACACTAAATCCAAATACTGTTCTATTGATTCATTAAACCAGAAGCCACAGACCCCAGTAGGTCCTCCGCAGCAGCTGTCCCTTTGCTGTAGCTGCAGAATTTGCATGTCTCAACAAGCCCTCCAACCTAGTCTGTTCAAATGGGCGACTGCCAACTCCCTACCTCACAGTTTTGGGGGGCATGAACTCTAGACCTTGGATTAAATAAATTAGCCATTTTGCCTAACAACTTGTTCTTGACTTAATTTTTACAACTTACAATGCATTTGTCAAAGTTCCTCTTCACAGTCACCAAAACATTTCCCAGTGTGGTACTTAGAAAAGAAGCAGGGTCCACATTTTGTGCAGTCCACACGTGATGACTCATTTTGACTAGCATGTAAAGAGAGTTAAAACTATCAATTTTGTCTCCTAATGCAATTAAGTTGTTTAGTTCTGGTTCAATGCAACGAAATATTTTGATCATCATTTGGCGAATCATATCTTTCCTGTTCATAAAAAAAGAAAAAAAAATACAGTTAGTATAGACTTCAGGTGAATTCACCTTTAACTGTAATTTACTCTGTAAAAATACAGCTAAAACTAGTATTGCAACTAAAAGTGTCAAACTATGATGAACAGTTCTATAGCAGTTTTGAATATAAAAATAGCTCACTGAAAGTAAGTTTTATCATTCCAATTTGCTTTGCTTTATTTGTAAAGCTGGGTGCTGAACTGTGCTTTTCTATCTCTTAGAAATCACTGCAGTATGAAGACTACTTTCTAGTGTCAGACACTGGCACTGATTGATACCCCTGTGATTACCAGACAGAAGAGTTCCCAAGCCCTCGGACAGGGCCAGTAACATTTGATTATCTGTGATTAATGTTAATTGTCAACCTGACAGGTGTCTCCTGGAGTCACCCAGGAGACAAGACTCCAAGAGCTGTGAAAGATTATCTATGCTGGGTCGCTTCTGGACACGCCTGTGGCCGGTTATCTTGATTAGGTCAGCTGCGTGGGAAGGCCTGCCTGCTCTGGGTGGCACCATTCCCTGGGCTGGATTGTGACCACAGGAAAAGGAGGACATGAGCTGCACAGGCATTCATTGCTCGCCTCTTCCTCACAACTGATGGACTAGGACCACACGCTTCAAGTTCCTGCTGCCTTGATTTCCCTACCTGAACTGGGGGCCAAAACAGACCCTTTGCTTTTATCAGGGATTTTCATCACCATAGCAACAGAAGTGTAGGTAGGATAAGCATACAGGTCTGTATGGGTACCTGAAGGCTGCTGAGAATCATGTGGACATGTCAATGAGAAACACTTCCTTATGCCTCAACGTTTACTTTTTCCAGAAAAAGCAACAGAAAATAATAAATACATACTCGGATGAAATAGGCAGCAGTGTGCCAGAACTATGCTGCCGTGACAATGAGCCTCCATCCAGGTCTTCTGCTTCAGTCTAAAAAAAATTCTCATACTTTAGATAATGAAAGACCAACATACTGATAAGTTTATACATCAAAAGGCTGCTACTTTTAGAAATGCCTACAAGAAAATACATCATGGAAAATAGTAACTTTTTTTTACTATTAAATCAATATAATATTCTATGCTCTTTAAGAAAGTTTCATGAAATGCATTGTTCTTCAGTTTAAAAAACTGATTTGTTAAGTGTGTGCACATGTAAGTGCCATAGGGCACATGTGGAGAGGACTGTTCTTTCAGTTTTCACTGTCATATGGGTTCCAGGAACTGAACTCAGGCCATCAGGTTTGCTCAGCAAGCACCTTTACCCACTGACCCATCTTACCAGCCTGTTTTTAGATGCCTCACAACCCCCAAGAATCACTGTAAGGTAAAAAGTTATATTTGTCCATGTGTATATGTGGTGTGGTTGTAAAGAGGAAGAGAGAGTGCATGAAGCCAGATGTAAAGAGAGTTTAGCACGCGTGCGCGCACACACAGGGAAACATCCAACAACTCTAGAATGAAAACTTTAGCATTGAAAAAAAATGCTGTCAGGTTTGAAGATGGCTCAGCAGCTAAGAGCACTGGTTCTTCCGAAGGACCCAGGTTAGATTCCCAGCATCCCCATGGCAGCTCACAACCACTTGTAACTCCAGTTCCTGGCCATCCAACAACCCTCTTCTGGCTTCCCTAGGCAATGCACATATGTGGGGCACAGATAGACATGGAGACAAAACATGAATACAAACAAACTAATAATAAAACATAAATACGTAAATGCTGTTATAAATTCCTCTGGAGCTGAGCAAGCAAACTCACCGCCACTCTTCCTACCAGGAAAGGCAGACTCTGAACAATAATGAATTTCTCATTCATCTTATGGCAGCTTTCAAAGTTGGTTGCCCAAGGCATTATGTTTTGAGACTCTCATTTGAATTGTAGTTTTTAGTTCTTCATTTCATTCTATTACACCTAAGCCCTGAAGGCATGCTAAAGAATGGCTACATTCACATTGTGCAAGTAGGGACTGGGGATCAGGGTGACCACTGCAGTGTCTAACTGCTTATCTCCAAGTTCCCAAGACAAAATCCGACTCAACGCTGATGCCACATTCCCCTCTGTTTATCATTGTCTCTTAGGTTGGATTTTCTTTGAAAACACTAAAATATTAAAATTGGTAAGATTTCTGTTTTTTGTTTTTGTTTTTGTTTTTCTTAGATCTGATATTATGTATCCCAGGCTAGCCTGGAACTTATGCAATCTTTCCACCTAAGTTTCCCAAGTGACTACAGACTTGAGCTAGCACATCCTGCTTAAAGTTGTGTTTTGAATGATGTTCTCTACATAACAAACACATACATTTCCTTTCTTAATAATTTAGAGGTTGTCAGATTAAGACATTCTGAAATATTAGAAATCCAAAACCAGCTACTTTCCTGTTCTCAGTATTTTGTGAATGAGAAAAATATTTAAAGATTGATTTATTACAAATCCTTCCCGTTTCGTTTGGACACTGAAACTGTGAACTCATACTATCATAGTAACTAGGTTAATTTTATGTTACAGACTGTAAATACTGTCCAAATAAAGGTAAGCCATACCATCGATGCAGACATGTTTTGATGTTGCTGTAGTTTGAAAAATTTACTTATGAAGTCCTGTTCTGCCAGACACAGAGGCTCCAGCTCACTCAGTACCTGTTCAAAGATCTGAAGAAAGCAAAGGACCCAAGGATTAAAGAACCACATGGAACACTTAAACAACATTCCACGTTGAATTCACTTTTTGGCAAGGACACAGATCATAGTATGAATAATCTATTAAGCCTAGACTCTCCCAATATTGCCAAAGACAAACTTTCCCGAGACTGACAGAGTAATATAATACCAAAGTGAAACAGGTCTAAACCCCCACAGTTTCTCACTTCAGATCTGGAAAGAGGAAGACAAACTTTGGAGCATGCAGCATCGCAGCTGCAATGAAGCTGCTGCTCTCCAGTCTGTCATTCCTCCACTTACTTGTGATTTTTATTTGCACATCATATGTCTAATGTTAATGAATATTTTGCTACTTAATTGAGAAGTCATACTTCAGTTGACTCTTGGACTGAGGTTTTTTTCTCAGATTGAAGTCAGAATTAGAAGGACATGGTCATGACTTTAGAAGATGTTCCAAGAGCCCAAGTCTCTGGAAACACTGAAGCAAGCACGAGGTTAATGCTAAGAATCACCTGTTATTGTACCTTATCAAATTTGGCTCTGTCAGCGACATCGAGGTCAGAGGCAGACATGTTCCCCATGTCCAGCAGGGAGGAGGACTGGGACCTGCGATTGCCAGAGCTCTGGACGCTCAGTTTATTCAGACTAGAAGTCGACCCGGTGAGTTTCCCAGAGCTTCCATGGAGACCTAAGAAACAAGAGAGCTTTGAAAGCCGTGTCTCAGGAATAAAATTCCTACAGTCTACCCTGGGGCTGCCTTGTAGAGTCTTGGTCTTCCAGGACTTGTATTCTACTACGAAGCTTGCAGAGTCCTTCCAGTTTATTAACTCTAGGGTCCTACTGCAGAGAATATTGTATGGAAGGAAGGCTATACATATTGCTGGACTAGGATGAAAAGGACCTTACTGACTGAACAGTCAGTCTATGCCCTGCCCCATCGCATCCTAAAGGTAAAGCTATCCAGTGCTCTCATTGAATACTTTGCTATCACTACAGGTGACACAACTCTGTGATATTCCTAAAGAAAACCTGCAGCAGAGTATTAATCATCTCTAAACACCAATCTTTTAAGTTGAACCACATGAACGATCATTTGACAAATTTTCCCATAAAGCTCAATCATTTATGATTAAATTTAGTATGTTCCTGAGTCTAGCAACTCTTGTTTTTCTGAGTAGGTGAGTTGGTTAACAATAGGGGCAGATGAGAGCATCTGATACCTTTAAAAATGTAACAGCAATGTAGCATATCACTAGCCATATGAGTAAGAGACATTTGTGCTTAGGTAAGATTTAGGAATTCCTCACAGCTATAGGGAAAATGAGAACATACAGCTGAGCAACAGCCCCTATACACTAAGGAATTAATACTTCATTCTTTTTCCCCCCCTCATTTGTTTATTTTATTCACTTTACATCCTTGTAGCCCCTTCCTTTCTCCCCTGCCAGTACCACCTTCTCCCCCTTCCCCCTCTTTCCGGGCCTTGCCTGGCAAGACAGCCCCACTAGGGGAAGGTGATCTAAATGCTAGCAAATGAGTCCCTGTCTGATGCAGTCTCCACTTCCCTTACTAGAGGACCCACATGAAGCCTAAGCTGTCCATCTGCTACATCTTTGTAGGGGATGTAGGTCCAGTTCATATATGGACCTTGGTTGATGCTTCAGTTTCAGCAAACCCCTCTGGGCCCTGGTTACTTGGATCTGCTGTTTTTCTTGTGGAGCTCCTGTCACTTCCTGGTCCTTTTCTCTTTCCTCCCAATATCCCCCAAGACTCCCTGTGCATCGACCAATGTCTCAGCACCTGTTTTGAGGTGCTGCTGGGTAGAGCCTCTCAGAGGACAACTCTGACAGCCTCCTGTCTGCAAGCTTAGCAGAGTATTGTGCACAGTGTCAGCGGCTGGCACTCTTTGATAGGGTGGGTCTTTGGTTGGGTCAGGCATTGGTTGGGCATTCCCTCAATCTCTGCTCTATCTGATCTATCTTTATTCCTGCACATCTCATAGACAGGGTAAATTTTGGGTCAAAGTTTTTGTGGGTGGGTTAGTGTTCCCTGCCCTTTCCTAGAAGACTAGTCTAAGTAGAGGCTGTCCTCTTCAGTCTCTATGGCCTCTTCTACTAGGAGTCTCTGCTTGAGTCCCCTCATATCCTCCTAGAAGCCTATCCTGACTTAGGTCTCCAGCTTGTCACAGATGTCTCCACCCTCAGTTTCTCTTTTCTCTACAGGCTTTCCCTTCTCTCACCCTTGCTCTCCTCAGATCTGATTTCCCCCTCTTAACTCTCTGTTCCCCCTCTCTTACCTTTTTCCCTCTCTTCAGCCACTACCTCTGCCTATTCTATCTCCCCTTCTGAGTGAGATTTATGCAGCCTCCCATGTTAGAAGAACATATGTTTAAATTCAGACTATAAACAATAAAACACTTAAAAAACCACACTTCTTGAACACTGCACAGTTAATTAGCACTAATTACTAATGGACAGAAAGGAAAAATAAAGTTATAATAGGGACAATTCAAGTTTGGGCCTCATTATATACAAACCATTGTTGGACCTCTAAGACTTTTTTCAACAATTTGTTTTCATTATTATTTTAAGTATTGTGTGAGTGTGTGCGTGTGGGTGTGTGCATGTGAGTGTGGGCGTCAGCAGAGGCTGCAGGTATCAAATCCCACTGGAGCTGGGGTGACAGATGGCTGTGAGCAACCTCGGGCTGGTGCTGGCAGCTGCCCCCAGGTCCTCTCAGAGCAGTAGAGACCCTTAACTGCTGAGCCATCCCTCCAATGCCCTAGGGTAACAGCTATAGCTCCTCTAAACACAGCCTGTGACACAAGGGTGATAGTAAGGTTTTCATGCATTTCTGACAAGAAAGCTTTTGCTCCTCGCTGTGTAACTGTAACCACGTCACTTATTTCTTGGATGTACATACAACCACCATGCTGGGTTTCTTTTTCCAATACCTGGCGATTCGGTGCAATCAACACATCTGCTATTAATGTTTTCAAGACAAGTAACTAACATCTAGACATCAACAAACGTGCACTGAGGGCGCCTGCTAGCATGGTAAGCATACTCACTCTCGGTTTCCTGTTTGACAGCGCTTTCTTTTCGAGGCAGTGTAGCTGTGATGGATTAGGTTGCAAGCATCAAAGACAAAGACAAGTTAATAAACTGCAATTTGCACAAACCATGCACAAGAGGCAGTTAAAGCTCTAGTTTAAAAGACACATGCAAAGAACTATGAGCACTGACTAACAAGAGGTGCAAACACACGTGTAATCGTTCAGTGACTATTAAGAAGGTATAAGAGAAGTTTCATAGTCCTTTAGTGTAGGGACTTATATTTTCAGGAAAAATATCAGTGTTTAAACCTTCCCCCCGAAAGCACACACCTTTTTAAATGTATGGGATTGTTGTTGTTTTAGTTTAGGAAGTTGGTACACTTACATTTAAAAGAATAAATTTACAAAGCTTTGTTTCCTGAAAAAATGAAGCTCAAGTAAGTGAAGAATGAGGGGGTTGCTTTAGATACTAGCAATCTTATATCTCCTGAAAACCCCTGAAGGGAACCTCCACCACACTAAACTTTTACTTGTCTGTTAAATATTATGTACCTGGGGCTTTAAAGATAAAATTTAAAATCAAATATCACACTGAATTACTTGTAACTAGCCTATAAATACAAGATTGTGGGAAAACAGCAATCAGAAGTTGTGTGGAAGAGTAGTACTGCGGCACAGATTAGGTAGGGAAATTTGAACTCTACCATGGTCATTTCACAGTTCTTTCACTCTTAAACTCTACATAATACCTACAGATTAATTTTAGAACTTATGCCATGAAACATTCTGAACTCAAACTCAGAAGGTGAAAGGCAAGAAGATTATATACTGAAACTAAAGAATAAACTATAACCTAAAAGCATCTTACAGAGATGGTCAGATACCAGGCCACACTTGAGGCAAAAGTCCATAACAGAGCTCTGAATTGGTCATTCCAGTGCTATACATCTTCCCAGCTTGGCCCCTGAAGCTCAAGGGACACAAAATGAGAAGCTAGATACGAACATGGCAAATGCCTCAGTGCAGTTAACGGCTGGGACCCAGGGCTCTACGGTGTCATTCTGCATGCCTACCTGCCCAGAGCAAAGTCTATTTCATAGTGTTTTTGGTTTTTTTTTGGTTTTTTTTCAGCAGACAATCATGCCTCGCCACCAGAACTGCCTATTAAATATAGTTTGGAACTCAAAACCTTCTAGATTCTTTCTCAGCAGCAGATTATCCTGGAAAGTGCTAAGTACCTTTAAGTAATCTGCAGGAGATGACAAACAGAATACAGTAGTGGATAGGGCCTCTGTCCCTGCTGTACTTCCAATGCTTAAGTGTGCTTATGTGTGCCATGAGAATTTATAAACATTCCCTGGGTTACGCTTCCACCAGGCCTTGCATCTAGCCTTGTATTCAACTACTTTTCAAATCAAAAGCTTACTTTGTTTAATTGCTTAGTTAATTGTTTAATTGCTTAGTTTAATTGATAATTAGATAATTTCAGGAACCATTTTAAAGGTTTTACAATATTAAACAGGATCACTATGATAATGTAACTACATATATGAAGGAACTAAAGCCTCATATGTGTTTTTACAAATAACTCAATTGTCTTTCTATAGTTAGTTGTGTATATAATATATACACATATGTATGTATCATATATTATATAATAAACCCAAGCTAAAGTCTAACTGTAAGCACTATCGTGTCACCCCAGTGACACATCTTAAGGTACTCATCTTAAGTGAGGAAGGAACAACCCATAAAGGCAATAATTGTAAAAATAATCACTCAGTTTCCTTTGCTTCCATCACATTAAATACATTTGGAGAAGAGAGATGGAAGGCTCCATCAAAGTACCAACCCCAGGAAGAAAACCCTATGCCCCTGAGGAAATGAAGGTGAAACTATTCAGCAGAAGAGGGGATAATTTATGCAGAGGCCGTACACAAAGAACTGCTCTCCTCTTAGCATCTCTAGCCCACTTTGACATTCTTGAAATAAGTGATGTTCAAGAAGGAGGCACCCCATTCTGATGATGCCTGTTACATCGTGTTCTTCCTTTTGTAAGATCTGTGATGCAGGATTTTCAGAGCCAGTTCAAATCAGAAGCCTATATTTAAAACTATCAACTCTTGAGTCACTAAAAAGCTAACTTTCCAAATTTGAGGGTTTCAGTTTTAATTACAATCACTATTAAAATTCATTTAATATAATCTGGATCATTAAAAAAAATCTATTGGAAAAATTTTTCTATTCTACTTGATTCAGAATTTCTGAAGTCATGTGTTTAATTTTAATTTCACTTTTTAAATGCTAACAAGTCAAATCTTGAGAGAGGAACAAATTGCTGTTATTCTCTAGTTTTTCTTCTCTTGTAGTTGATAACCAAAGAACTGATACTGTAATTTTCTGTGATTATCACAAATTACTCTTATCCATCAATATTTAATAGATAAATATAGAAAATTTATCATTTTGTTATGACATTGTTTTAAAATTATAAAATGCATTCTAAATCTATATTATATAAATTAACATATTTTAACAAGATAATTTAAGGATTTATGGTAGAAAAGGAAAAGGCTTAAGCTTAGGATAATATGCTAATATAAGGATACTACTGTATTTTATTTAAGTTGTATTTTTATTTCATTTATCTTAATGTGTATCCAACTTTTTTTTCACATACCAAAACAGATTTCTCAGCATTAAATGGTACACTAACAAGTGATGACGAATATACTTAATGAAAACATTAAACATATAACTGCATTAATATTGTGTTCTTTGCCCCAAAAAGGCATAACGTATCCACAGTGAAACGTCAACAAGGATATAAACACACTGCTGTTTAAGAACAATTAGCCTTTAGGATGAGTTAGCATTTCTGTTTTCAAAGCCTACTGTCCCAAGACAGTGTTTTACAAAGTGTAGCATATTAACAGACAAATGCAAACCACTTCAAATTCATTAATTTGACATCTAAGGACAGTCTTCTCTGCCCTAAAGTCAAGAATGACAACAGGAGCCAGCAATCTTCAATGCTGCTGTCTGCTTCCTTTAGTTTCTGAGGGCAAAGGCTCCTTTCAACAGTCAATGCTAAACTCAGTGTTCTAAAGGGACTCCGCAGACACACTGAGGAGTGCACAACGTAGCCCTTAAAGGCCAGGTTTGGACTTGAGTAGGCACAGAACTCCATCCAAAGAGAACTCCAGAGATGGGTACATGCAAGAGCAGAACGTGGCCTCAGTACATCCTTTCTCAGCTTGATACTTTCACTGGCTCCTCTTTCAAATAATGTTTTTGTCCCTTTAAATATTAGGAAATAAAAAGCAAGATGGCCCAAATGTATTGTTTTAGAAAAATAAGGTCCAATCATATGGAGGATTCTGCTGACATTTTCATATGCCATTGGCAAGAGAAAAAAAGAAACACCTTTCTCCTAAAGTTCAAAGCAGCCAGTGAGAAGTAAGAAGCCAGGAAAGCCTTCTAGTTCTTTCTCTGTAGAGAGCAATGACTTGCTCCCACCTGCAAACAGTCTTCTGGGATCAGAAGCCAGACTCTCACAGTCTCCAGTGTAGACCTTTTCTAGCCGGCTGCACTGCCCTCTCTCGCCTACGCTTTCCCTATCAACAGAGATGAGGAACCACAGCATGAGTGTCTCACTGCTGCACAGATACACTACATCATCTTGGCTTGGGAAAAGCATACGGACAGATACATATTTCTTTTCAAGCATATTGTCTTCGAAACACCTATAAATCAAATATATTAGCTAGCCCTCCTCTTTGACTCTACTGTGTTTTCTCCCATCTTGTTTAAAAGCCTCTGGGTTACTGCTCCGTACTCTCCATGAGATGCTGAGCCCAGGGTAGGCTTACCAAACTTCTTGCTTTCTTTAGTGGTGCCAGTCATCTTGATTTTTGCAACTTCAAAGAAATCTTTGATTTCTCTTTCATATAGGCGGGATAAATAATCCATGTAATTCTTAAAATAAATGGAACATGCAATGATTAGCAAACTAACTGAACAATTTTCTCTTTATTCTTCCACTTAAATTCTTCATGCTTGTAAACCCTTAGCATATTTCAGAGAATATAAAAAGTGAGACTATTTTCTTTCTTGAAAAAGAAACAAAGCAAAACAAATAGTAACATGACATTAAAATGTATAGCAATGTCAAGTTAATCACACATATATTTCCTTTCACTTTTGTGTGTTTCCTTGGTTTATTTTAACTATGGCCACAGATACACGGGCTGGGCTATGCTGTGCTTCCCTGCCTCACTGTCAAGGAAGCAGAGTGTTGTAGTGTGTGGGCGTGCCATGGTCCAGCAACTGAATCCTTCCAGGGCTCTGCTTTGACACTGTCACAGTGAGTTCTGCATCCTCCGGGCAGATTACAGGGTCAAAGAGTATGGGAATCTTTATGAGGCAGACACTGCTGCACCCGGAAGGCCCCTGGGAACCTTTACCCCTCTCCTTCACACTACCATGTTATCCAACAGTGACAATGGCAATGCGCAATGCGTGTTCCAATAGGGATCTTCAGATTTCACTGAACCTTTGTCAGTGAACTTAACTAATATACATACAACACAATTTTCCTATTCATTCCAGCAAGTATGAGCAGTGTATACCCAACCAAGTCCTTAGACAAACATGGGTCTGCTTATTTATTTGAGTTCTTTTTGGTATTGTTCTTATGCCATTTTTTCCTTTCATTTTAAACAAAATTTGTGATTTTTCACAAAATTTCAGCAACTAAATTGGCTATATAAGTTGTGTGTGTATTTACACCAAAAGCTCAAAACAAAGGATCAAGAAACATTCCTGGGAAATGTCAATTTTATTTAAAAAGCTCACTTGTGTCATTCAAAATTACCCTCTTGTAGGAAAAAAATACTCTCTGAGCAGAGAATGATCTGGAAGTCACCATGAGGTTGGTGCTCATCTTATTCTTCGCTTTAAATTACATTCATGAATAGTGCATAATATATAAAGACAGGATAATTATACTTTGAGAATACAATTAGGCAAAAAGCTTATTGATTACTTATTTGAATAGTCACTAGGGGCCAAAACACTTGTTGGCATGAAACTCCTAAGAAGACATATTTAATTATTTAAAATATTAATGTCCTAAAACTTCAAAAAGAATTTGAGTACTATAAATATTTTTACTTAACTATAAATATTTTTACTTAACATATTTCTAAATCAGAACTCTGTTGAATGAAACAAAACAGCAGAGAAACACAACAGAAGAATTGCAGAACACTCAACAGACTCATTCTGAGGAGCAAACATAATCTTACCTACACCAGCAAGCAAGATCAGATGCACATAGACACTTCAGGGGATAAAAATTTGTTTTGAAGAAGATTTAAAAAATTGTGTGCACTCATACTGTGTGTGTGTTCTTATGGGGGGAGAGTGGGCAAGAAGTTTTGAGAGTGAGAAAGCAGGTGGATGTCAGAAGACAACTTGTGAGAATTGCTTTCTCTTTCTACCACACATGGTCCTGGAGATTGAACTCAGGCTGTTGGGATTGACAGCAGTCACCCTTTACTAGCTGAACCTTCTCAGCAGCCTTGGGAAGGTATTTTAAATTATGGTTTGAAGGTACATTTTACTGGATTTATCTTGCCATTTTTAAAATCTCAATTTATGATGATAAGGCCCAATTGCTGAAGCCAACACTTCCATATCTCATTGAACATGGATAAGTCAAGCTACTGTCTAATTAAAGCCTTCACATCTACTGACTAGTATTCATGTACTAGAAGATACTATGCACACTCCCAGAGGAGAAAGGTAAACTGACCCAGCTACAATCCCTGAAGTCTACAATGGTGACCTGGCTGCAAGATATGCCATTGTAACAGTGGCACACGTGTTGAAGGAGTGACCAACAACTCTCTACTTGGATTTAAGACCCACTCCACAAGGTGGAGCCCATGCCTGACATTGCTCGGGTGTCCAAGAATCTGAGATTACAGGCCATGGGCTGTTGTTCTGCCAAAGGAAGAGGACATTCTGCCTTGCTTAGCCTTTATCAGTGAAGCATCCTCTTACAGTAGAGCAGAACTAACTAGAGACCCAAACTGAACAATGTACATAGAATGAGACACTTTGGAACACTCAGTCCTAAATGGGAAGTCTTTATCAAACCAGAGAAGATGGATGACTCCAAGGAAACAAAGCCCCTAAACACATCAGGACTGCCACACAGATGAACTCAAGAGACTGTGGTCGCATGTGCAGGGCCTGCACATGTCCAAGCCAGACAGGTCCTAGGACTGAGATGAGCTCCCAGCACACACAATAGGTGGCTCACAACTGCTTGCAACTCCAACTCCACGAGGATCCAACATTTCTAACCTCCATAGGCACTGGCACTCATGCACACATACTCACACACATACACAGAACTAAAAAGCAAGCAAACAAACAAAGCTGGGTGTGGCCACATAACCCAGTGGTAGGGGCAAGCAGAGACAGAAGGAACTTTGGGACCTGTTGGCCACCCAGCCTGGATAAAAATGAGTCCCAGGTTCAGTGAGAGCCTCCATCTAAACAGTACAAAGCAGACAGCAATGGAGGAAGACACCCAATGTCCTCATCTGGCCTCTGCACAACTGCATACATAGACACACACAGACACACACACAAACAGACGTACAAACACATACAAAAGAAAAAGCATTGCTCATGTCAGTGTTTGACTAAATAGACAAATATTTCAAGTTACAGTATGGCTATTTTATACTGAAGTCAAAATTTAGCTCTTTTTATCCAAGTAAATAAATGAGCACTCAGAAATTCAATTATCTTTTGCTTTGTCAAAAGTATACTACAGTATTTCAAACTTAAGGACTCTACTGTAGACCCAGTAAGTAGCTGAAATCAAATTCATACCTTTGTTAGTCCCTCATATTTTCCATAATCTGTACTCTTTAGCCACTCCATCAGCTTGGCATATCGGAGTAAGTCTCTATGAAATGGGTGATGATTGGGTAGAGTAAGTTCAACAGAGTGCTGAGCAAGAGTTGAACTCTGATCATGACCCTAGAGTGAGTAAATAGGTAAATAAATATGATAGAACATTTAAGGGAATACTGTTATTAACAGAAAATGCTAGACAACGACCAAATATGGTCAAGTGATACTAGGCGAATTCAGAAAATAAAAACTGAGTACTTACTGGTCTATTTGTATCACCCTGTGTATCCATGGAATACTACCACCATTATTATTCACAAACATGCAGAGGAGGCACTGTGATAAAACGTCACTCACTTCATCTTTCAAAAGAGTTGAGAAGGTTGTATAAAGCGTGTCTCTTTACATCACTTTACCACTTACTAAGCAAATGAACTTGACACAGACTGTGTTAAGAAACATATCAAAGGGAAGTCACTCCAAACAAACTGTCCAATTTAATGAGATTCCCATTAGAAGCTATATTTTATTCAACAGATAAAAATATGCAAGTAAGATATAAAATTTAAAGTTAATTTAAAGTTAATAAGGACTATAGACGGCTGCATCTTGGGCTTTCAACAAAAATTCTGAAATAACAATGTAATTCCAATTTTTCCATTAAAGTGATGTGCTAGCCAGACTACTACATACGACTGTTTTAAACCTGACAACTTTATGTAAATAATAATAATAGTCTTAGTTAAATCATGTTTTGACTTTTGCTTTTGAAAAATACAGAGTGCTGAATTATTGGCTTATTAACCCTATTTTCTAGAAGAACCCAAGGCTTATTAGTATGTTAAGTGACTTGCTCAGGTCACATAGAAGGAAAGTCATAATTGGAATCTTGTTCAACAAATACTAACTTCTGTCTTCCTTTAAAAACATCCAAACAAAAGCAATTAACCAGAATCAAAAACTGCAGCTTCCAATGAGCTCTTAAAGTGTGGAGTGTGTGTGCACGCACATCTCTCTGTAAATGTAACATGTCAGGTTTCTGTTGAACTAGGCATCTCTTTCTGACTCTTTAGTCAACACCTGTGATGAAGCTTAAAGTCAGTGCCTAGGAGACAAGGAGCTGCCAGATCAGATTCCATCTGAAAGTTTCCAACCAGCAAGCAAAGGCCAGCACAAGCCACAGTTACCTCATGTCATTTTCACTCATTAGAGTTGCCTAGTCATGGCTATTTCAGTATTTTGTGGAAACTATTAAATTTAAAGGCTGCTGAATTGGGAAGAGGAGATGGATAATTAATTTCTTGATAAAGTCACCTAAACATATATAGTACTATTTGAAATACAATAGTTTGATGAGCATCTTGAGTTTAAAGAATTATTTTAATTTGAAAAGATTTATCACTTCTAATTTATATGCTTTATTATGTGTACCTCTGTTCTCTCTCTACCTTGAACTTTTCAAGGTTCATATAACATCACATTACAGAAGGCTTCTACATAATTGCATGTGTATGACAAGGTGTTCATAAATGCTACTCTTTCAGGTATCTCTTACCTAGCTGTGCTGACAGAGAGGAAGAAGATCTCCTGCTTCACAAATGTTCCAAATACTGTGCTAAAGAGCAAGGTCACACATGCTTTCATCACCCAAAATAGTCTTCTCCATTAACTTTTCTCAGTGACTCAAGACACAAAATCATGTTTTATACAACTATTTACTCCGTCTATTTTATGTTAACTTACATTATTCCAAGCTGAGAAGGTTTTTAAGTCATTAAAAATCTCTCCGGGGAAGTGGAAGAATGAATCACTGACAATTGTGTTGAGGCCCTTTCAGGCTATGAAGCTCTTTGCATATGCTACTATGCTAAATACCTCAGCATTTCCACGTCACAAACACCTGAGAGAGTAGTCTTCACATATTATCATTACCTTTAACTATTACTATTACCTTTAACTATTACTTTAACTGTCAAGATAGCCTGAAATGTTACTGAAAGATTTAATTTTAGATAAAATGGTTCAAGAATGAGGATGAGAAATTATAAAATTGTTTAAGTTGCTTAATTCAATCAATATTATAAAAATCATCACATGCAAAACGCTAAGTATGAAGAATCTGGTTCTTCATATGCTTAAAAATGTTAAACATTTTAGAAGTGTCTATTATACATAATAGATTACTGACAACAATTACAGAATTACTGACTGCCCACTGCCTTGGTACTTTTAATATACAAATTTGAATCTTTACCATAACAACTCTCTGATTATTATAGTTCACAGGGTATTCAAACTAAGAAACATATAAAAGCTTGGTGAGCCACAAGATTTTACCAGCACATATATATTATATACTATAATTTTTCTTTTAGTTTTTGAAAAGGGTCTCACTATGCAGCCTTAGCTAGCCTGGAACTTTCTTTGTAGAGCAGGCTGGCCTCAAATTCAAAGAGATCTGCCTGCCTCTGCTTCCCAAGTGCCAGGAATAAAGGCACACCCCCCCCACATCCAGTTAAGATACTAGAATTTTTAATGAAAATTAGCACGGAGGAGCGTATTATAGGCAAACACTAGCCCACACGAACTGGGTGCTTTTCTTACCTCCATTATTAAACAAGGCAGCTAAGGTGGGAACTGACAGAGGCCACCATCATATGCTGCTTAGAACCTCTCAGCTGTCTTTCCCCTCGTCTGGAATGGATTTTTTTTCTTAAATCTCGTTTCCTAGTGACCTCATGACTAAGTTCAACAGACACAATCTCTTTCTTGCACTGGAGACAGCCTTTTCCATCTTTGGTAATACATCCCAGGCTGCTGCAATGTTCTGGCTTTTAACATGCATCACTCAAATGTAAACGGTACATATTAGATTTTCAGAAATAGGAAGCATTCATCTTAAACAAAGCCATTAGTTTAAAAGGCAAAGAAGCAAACAGAATGAATAACTGCACATTATAAATAAGTTAAAGATGCAAAAAGGCCACTGTTGACCGGCATTTTTGATGGCATCTAAACATGTGGATAGCATCACTGCCAACAACATTAAAAATAAGAAGCTGCCAGGCGTAGTAGTGTACTCCTTAAATCCCAGCGCACAGGGAGGCAGGAGGCAGGCGGACTGCTGTGAGTTCAAGGCCAGCCTGGTCTACAAAGCTGGACAGGACAGCCAAGATTCCATGACAGCCAAGGCTACACAGAGAAACCCTGTCTTAAACAAAACAAAACAAAAAAACACAAAACGCTAAGAAAAATGGGAGTTTCCTATGTGATTTTTTCAGTTGATCTCTTATGAAGCATTCCAGGTCCAGTGAAATGTTGAGGGAGTTTGCTCTGATCTCTCCCATGCTTCGTGAAGTGGTCTTCTTTTATGCTTACACAGCACCACCATCACAGCAGCATCCCAAGGGTGTCTGTCTGTCTCCCTTCCCTAGACTCTGAGCTTCTTCAGGGCAGGATCAGCACCATTTATTCCAAAGCAATGTCTACTATGCATCTCAACCATCGACAAGTAAAAACTCAAGGATATGAGAAACAGGGAGGAAGGCAAGCAGAATGAGGTTAAATGCCTTTTTGGCCAAATGGGACATTTAAAAACTATTACAAATATAGTTAATGGGTAGCTTAAATCAGTAAGTTAAGCTGTAAGCATAGATATTCTGCTGCTAACTTTAGCAAATTTATAAACATGTAAAAAAAATCAGAGAAGCTTGAGCCAATTTGATGTACTCACAGGAACCGAAAGAAAGTAGGACCTGTTATAGAGCTGAAGGAGGGCCTGAGTAAACTAGGTGGAAATAAAATATGATACAGACAATCGTTTTAGAATACTGCAAAGAGGAGCCAATGTTTTTAGAGAGCATTTATTACTAAGATTCTCCTTATTTTTTGTTTAATATGCATAACAAAATTAAAAGACAAAACCCCCACAAGAACCTAATTATGATAACTACTATAATATCTTGTTCAAATCCTGTAAGGTGCCCTTGGCATTATTAAATATTGCTGCCATATTAATTATAACATCTTTTCCCATAGAAAAGGCAAGTTTGTAACCCATGGACCCAATCAGCTAAAATTCACAGTTGAGCTGGTTGTTTCCTTACATGTACACAATGCATTGGATTACACAGAACCTATGAAACACTGAAAATAATGAGGTCTGAGTCTCACCTCAAAACACTGACAAACACAAGAGGCTCATCAGTTATACACTGCCAATCGTGTATGTAATCAATGAACTGATTCCTAAAATCAGTTTCAGCTAAAATGAACTTGATGTGTGTGTTAAAGGTTACCTGAAATCCAAAGTAATCCTATAGGAACTATGCACAGATTTCAAAGTCTTAAATCATAAGAAATGTGTGAAGAAATATAGCCCCAAATGAACAAATTAAATTTTGTATGGGAATTTAAGTTTAGGGCAAAAAGACATATAAATGACCCATGGAAACATGTCAGTTTTGACAGTAAACTGAAATTACCTGTTGAACAAAAACATTGTTGAGATGACTGGCCAGTCTTCGGGCAAAATGCTCCCTCAGGTCACCGAAGCGCTGCTGCTGCTGCTTGACTGCCAGGAGCATGTCATGGCCTGCACCAGAGCAACAGTTCCTCAGTGACTCAGCAAGGGCACAGATTCCTTCCCCGGCTCAACAGAACTGCCAGGGCACACAGCATGCATGTGGAGGTCAGAGGTCACCCTAACATGGGTTCCAGGGCCCAACTCAGGTCTCCATGCAGAACAGCAAACTCCTCTTCTTGACGACCGCCGTGCTGCCTTCCCTCTGTGCTTAATAAACTCACCCACCCTGAGTCCCCGAGGGACCCAGGGCCTTGTTAGACTACTTGTTTCCCACTGAGCTGCAGCTCAGATCTATGCTGTCCTAATCATGTCCATACTTTTGAAGAACCCAAAGCTGTAATGGCTCCTTTATCTGCTTAATAAAATTTGAGAAGGAAAAATAATAAAACACACTGGTTCTTCTTCAGTATCACCTGGCAACCACTAGAAATGTGAATTTTAGGACCTTAGTTCAGGCCTACCCAATGTGGGGACACACCTGGTAATCTGGTTTAATGAGGCTGCTAGGAGACCTGAATGCACAATCAAGTTTTGGAACCATGGCTGGGAAAAACTGTATCTTCTCTGATCTATGGTAACATTTACTTGTGCTTGCTTCTGCAAAAGAAGCATTGAAAAATTGCGGTAGGGCAGCAAGGTGACTCTGCAGGTAAAGGTGTTTGCCACACAAACCTTGTGATCTGAGGTCAACCCCCCAAGCCCACACAAAAGTGGAGGAAGAAAACTGAACCTACAAAGATGTCCTCTGACCTCAACATGTGCATTGTCCTATACAGTGTGCACATGCACACAATTACAGATCAAATTACACTTTTGAACACGAGTTACTGTTAAACGCGAGAGTACTGCCTGGTGCCTGCCTGTACTCTTAACACTTGGGAAGCAGAGGGTTGCAGGTTTGAGGCCAGCGGAGGCTACGTAGTGAGATGCTAACCCCCAAACCAAGCAAAACAGAAACTAGACAGATCGTAATAATAAATACATGAAGGTAAAGATGTTAGAGTGAAGGAACTAAAACAAAAAAGTTCTTAGAGTTAATAGAAACTTGCTGGGGAACCTGTGAAACTCATCTGTATAGCTAACAAAGTAACCCTAAATCATTTGGCCCAAGGTATTTCTTGTCAGAATTTCCAGTGTCAGGCTCAGTTCTTGGTCAGATTTTATCAGAGCTACTGGACACACCTGGTCGAAGAGCGACATTCATGCACTGCAGAAGCGCATCAGCAGCGTTGGTGCAGGCCTCGATGCCTTTGGAAGAAGCAAGATCTCCTTCCTGAAGAGCCTTTATATGACCTTTGGCCAAGTCCATGTGGTTCTGGAACACATTCAAACACACCACTTGCACATGTAATTGGGGGGGAGGGGAAATACAGGCAGGACCTATTCAATCCTATCACTCAGTCCTGTAATTACTTTAAATCTTAATCTCACAAGGAAGTGGATGAGTTTTACGTAATACTGCTCGTCTTCCTGCCTTTGCTCTGCTGGTGATCTATGAGACGCTCACCACGAGGAACTCTATCTCCGACAGGAGTTTCACATTGTTCGTGTTGCTGAGCTGAATCAGGTGGTTGCTCTCAGAGATCTGATCCATCTGCTCTTTTACACTTTGGAGCATCTCCTCGTAGCTGCTCAGCTTCAATTCAATCTGATCCACCTCCTTCAGGGCCTCATCCAGCAACTGCATCAGGATGCTCACTTGTTTTTCAGAGGCCATGATTGATTGGATGTTGGCCTACAATGGGAGAGAAGACTGTAACAGCTCGTGCTGTCTAAATGTGTAAGGGAAGCACAAAGGCTAACTGCTGCCAGATCTCCTTGCATCTAGCCAATCAGTTTCTGGTTCACTTTTACACTGTGTTCTTGGAAGGCTTACTTGCCTCTTTCTTAAGGTTTGAGACCATGCCTCAGAAACAGTGCAGAGAAATCAGAGGGCTCTGTTCTAAAAGCTGGTTTGCAGCAAGCCCTAGGTCCTTTCCCCTTCTTACCACACTTACTCTGCTCCCCTTTGGTAAATGATTTGCTCATTTCAGCTGCTTTTCTATTATTTTATTTTGTATTTACTGTGTGTGTGTGGTTTGCTTTTGTTTTTTTACAAAAAATAATAACGCTTATTCTTTGGTAATAAACTACTCAGAGCCTAGGAGAATTAAACCCCTGAGATGGTACCTGGTTGTTTACATTTTTCTTCCACCACTGCATATTAAGAACATTCCAAAATCTAAAACCTTAGCCAAGTGTCTTCACTGGAAATGCTTGTACATGTGTGTGTGTGCGCACACGCATGTGATATGCAAATACACATTTGCAGGTGTGTATGTGAGCATGGATACCAAATGTAGTGTGTCTTTCTTAATTGCTCCCCCCCTCATTGAGACAGGGTATCTCACCTGAGCCCACCGCTCCCTGATTTGCCTAGTCAGCTTGCTCCCGGGACCTGCTATCTCTTATTTACAAGCATTGGGACTATAGAAAAGCTGATACGCCCACTCAGTGTTCAGCCACTTGGCTGTCCATCTCCTTAGCACCTGGCCCTATCTTCTGAACAGCTAATAACAAGCTTGCAAAGACAGCAGTAATCCCACTGTAAAAGCTGAAGTGCCGAGGCAGAACACAAGAGCACAAGCCTTCACAATCTGCCGCGCCACTCATTCACAGCTCACCAGGAATTCTTACCCCATCTAGCACCTGCAGCTCTCGTGACAACTTCTCTGCAAAGGCTTCAGCATTGGAGATGGCACACTCACAGCCTTCCATCATGATTTCAATATCCTGCTCTTCTCTTGCATTTAGCTCTTGGTACTCATCTACTGCTTCTTCATCTCCTCCTGCTACACTCTGATTTTCTCCGCTTGGGACAGATTCTTAAGGAAGGTAGAAATGTAAGGAAAGAAAGTTGTCAAAAAATGGGAAGAGCTGTAACAAGGAACTTAAAGTGATAGCTAGTTAAGACCAGTTATAAGCACAGGACATGTTTAGTGGCTGAAGGATAGAAAAGAATGCTTCAGAAAATATGAAAAAAAATCTCCAACTTTATTTTCATACAAAACCACAATGTTACTGAAGTGGGGTCCTAAGAGCAACACGAAGCATGCAGTCTAGTGAGCGCGCTGTCTTACAAGTGTCAAAATGGGCTCTAGTCACGATCTCTCAAAGCACATCTCCACTAACACAGAAAGCAAGAAGTGAGCCTACTTCTCTCCTCCCCACTGGAGGTGGCTGTTGCTCTAGCAAAACAGCAATGAATTGTGAACATGGAAAACAGTTATTTCAATTCTTTCCAGGCAGCATTTACCCTTGTTGTTTTTGCTATCCTCCTCTCCTTTTCTCTCTCACACACGCCCTTCGCTTTTAACTGAAGTGAGAAGTGTTGGCATTACAAGAAATTGTAAATACTGAAAATACTGACTTTCTATTTCTGGTTGTTGTTAAAGTTTTTCACCTGCATAGATAAAACAGCTAAGGAATTGCCTCAGTAACTCTAATGAGAGAGCACCAACAATGCAGTGACTTGGAACTATAAAACTGCATAGTTCCCAGGCTTCCTAACAACTGTAAGAGGTCAAGCCTGAAGGGCTTTCTAGATCAACTTCTTGATCCACTTTGGAGAAAGGAACACATATGGTATGTAAGCACTTATAGCATAAAATTTGAGTTTGGTAGAGATGAAATGAAAATCACTGTTAGCCCTAACTATGGTTCTAAAAAAGCTACTGATTTTCTAGAATGACTGTGACAGAAATTAAATCACAAATTCTGGATGCTCTTAGTGTTTGTTATTTTACACCAAAATGAATATTTTCACTCAGCATGACTTGAAACATATTTATTTGTTTCAGAACAAAAATCTGCTAATTCCAGGGGAAACGGTATTTGCCTTGAAGAAGATAATAAGTTAGGCAGATTTTGTTACATCCCAGGGGGAAAAGAAGATGAAAATTTATGGTACAGGCAATTTACAGACTACACTCTAGAAATGTTTCTAGAAAGGCATTGTCGTGTTCCTTGTTTTTTCAATGAGGCCATTTTGCTGTGAAAATGTCACCATCAGACTTGACTCTGTATTAACCACTAGAGGGCAGTGACTGCCTAACTAACCCACCACTGCCTTGCATTTCAAACAAGTGTTTTAAGTCATCAAAACTATATTAGTGTATTTCTTTCCCTGAAGCAGTCCTTTGGAAGCTAATAATGAATAGTACTGTTAGTTTTATTACTATATGGATTTTGTTATAAACTTATCCTTGTACACAACTCCATAAAATATGCAACCAACCAATGGTATATGACAGAGGCAAGTAATACATACACGTGGAATAGAGTAAGAAGAAAAGGTGTTACGCACCTTCTGTAACTTTAGGCAGCTCTGGAGTAAAAGGTACGGAAAAGCAGAGGAAAGTAAGCACAGAGTATTAGCTGGGTAGAAAAGTGTACAGATTTAAACTTTTAACTAATACCCGTACCTCATTTGAGCTTCATGATAAACTCGGGTTCTCAGGGCAACATTAAAAAACTACACAGTTGGAAGACCCCTCAAAAGCTAAACTCCCATGCTTGTTTTTCTTATTCATTGTCTAAAAGTGCACCCACCCTATTTTCTCTCAGTCTTTCAGAAACAGTATCAAGTAGTCCTTGAAGAAGAAGGCTGGGAAGTGAAAACATTTCCTGGGGATTATTTTTAGGTCAGTTGTGACTCATGCATTTAATGTAGTTATTTTCACTCAAGGCCCAAAGCTTTGCCAGGACACTCCCTCACAAAGGATTAGTCACAAAACACTGTTTCAAACATTAAGACAGAGGCAAGAAACAAACACAGGAAAGAACAGAGCAAGCAGGCATTCAAGGATTCAAGGGGAAGACTGTTTAAACTCTGGCTGAAAGTCAACTGATGAAAAAGAAAAGGTGGAAAAAAAAAAAACCTTCCCTCTCCACTTCTAAAACTCCAACATCCCACAGTCATTTATAAAAACTAGGAAAGCTGCTGCCGCTGCTCCTGCTGCTGCTGCTTGAACACTTCCAACAGTATCAGCTTACTTGGGTGATTATTTAGCTCTTCAAAAGAAGTGGTAATGAGGGTTTTTTCCCCCCTAACATTCAAAGACTAAAGGCTTTGCTTCTTTAAAATGCAAACGAATGGCTATGATTTTATGGCTCCTTAAAACTAATTTTTATACATTTATAAAGCTTTTCCCTGAGTAGTAAACCAAAACAATGGTTGCTGATCAACAGAAAATGCTTTCCAAAATGCTATCGTGAAGGATTTTAGCATCCTTAAAACAAATCTCAATTGGAGTTAATCTTTATAAATATTAAAACACCTATATATATTTATTGTATGTCCTGAAAAAATAAGTGCTTTAAAAGAAGTCCGAAGTTATTCTTAAAATCAGCACTAGTCTTTGCATTCTTTTGGTAATGTTTTTTAGTGAAAGACAGAATATGCACTTTTCAATATAGTTGTCCTAATGAAATACCTTAACTTAAAGTAAGTATCAGGGATAAATAACATTTGGAAACACAGAATATCTGAAAACAGAATAGCAAGCTTTTCAATGAATGATTCACTAATTAGAATATTCTTGCCTCAATTGGTAAAACAAACAAATCAGTAATCCCCAAATTCATTCAAAGCAAATGTGTAGTTGAAGGTTAGAAAAATGACCACACATTTCTAAGGAGTCATTTCCTCAACACAGCTCCCAGTCAAGACCCTGGTGAGGTGGCAGCCCGATGCTCCTAACCTAGCACAGTGTCTCAGTGGGGAGGGGCTTGGGGGCCGCTCAGGATCTTGACCGATTGGAGTATTTGCCAGTTTTCTGCCAGCTCTAAGCACCAAGGCTAGAGACAGCAGACCTTCTGGGAAAGAAGACTCTATTTGAAAGGAGAAAAGTACACAATCAAATAAAAATAGGATCAAATAAAATAAGAGGCAAGTGTCTAGCTGGTTTCTTCTGTGAGATAAAGAGTGCTATACAAATGGCATCCATCGGGCGTTCAGAACCATTCCCATATGATGCTTATTCCCTCAGGAAAGACGCCTGCAAAGAAGGAAATCTCACTGAACACTTTAATACTTCAAAGTAGAGGTTGACTTGCCACACAAAATAGTCCACAGTAACATTTGCAAAGGCAGATGAATCACAGATGTCCCCATCAATCTCCTACCCAAGGGTTCTGCTGCAAGAAGAGAATTTGTTGAGCATTTACTATAAACCTGACACCCTTCTCATCATATTTATGTATGATGAAACGGGATGCTTACAATAACTATAGGGAGATATTATCTTCCTCTCTATTTTGGAAATAAAGGAAACTGAGGCTGCCATTAACTATATAAAAGGCAGGCAACAGCTGGCAAAGCCAGAATTTAAAAACAGGCAGTGTAACATCAGAGCTGTGTTAGTCCTCTATGTCTACTGCTGGGCATGAAAGTACTGCTGTGGGGTCAGTTACCCCACAGCTGGTTCAGAGAAGAAAGGACAGAAACTTGATGAATAAAGAAATAATGGTATAGCCAGACAATGGAATACTATGGTGCTAATAAAAATTTAAAGTAAGTATTTAGTAACATACAAAAAATGTTTGTGCTGAATTTATTATATGAAAAAAGAATGTTAGGAAATAAAAGTATAAATTTCTCTATTTAAAGAAAATTATTTAAGCATCCATAGAAAAAAGCCTTGAAGAATATATGTCAAAATGCTAACAGTAATTATCTCCTAGGAGTATATTTATAAGTGAATACGCTTTAAGTACTGAGATTGAACCCACTGTCCCTGCAAATGCTTGGCAAGTGCTCCACCAATGAGGTGTCTCTTTAGCCTGTCACTATTTATTTTTAGACAGGGCCTCACTAAGTTGCCCAAGAGACTCCTCTGGAGCTGAGGCAGTCTTGAACTTGTGATCCCTCTGCCTTAGCCTCCCAAGAACTTGGAACTGTTGACCTGTGCCATCAAGCCCGGGATAATGAGTGATTCTACTTTTTAAATTTAATATACCAGTACCCTTATAATGTCACTTACAATGTCTTCAAAAAAAATTACTTAGACATTTTTTTGACATATTGTAAGGCAGACTCAGTATCCTAATTACTTTAAATAATGCCAAATCATATAGTCGTTTAAGGACGCATGCGATGATGCACATACATTTTCATTTACTTTACCTTCCAAGAGCTGTGAGCTAACATTAACAAAATCGATTTTCTTGCGGAGATAGCGCTGATTCAGTTTCCAAATGCAGGAAATGAATGCATTCTTTTCAGCAGTGCTGCTGGCAACCCACTTATAGATTTTTTCAAAATGTAAATCAAATTCGGGATTTTCCTAGAACAAAAAATGTAGACAATAGGTTGTGATCCTATCACTTTTCATTGTTAATTAAACTCTACTTAAAAATCAAGAGTGGAAGCTGGTCTTGGGAGGCAAAAAAAAAAAAAAAAAAAGAACATTAGAAATATCATGTAAATGGCTAGGGATATACTCGCCTCACATGTTCAAGGGCCTGGCTTCAAATACTGCATACATACATGAACTGAATGACTTAAAGTGCTTAGAGAATACAATTTATAGAAAAAACTGGACAAGCAACAAAGCCCTCCAGTGAACATATTCTCTCTGGGCCTTAAAGTCTAAGAGGGAAAGGACATGTTACACACTTGATAGCTTTGTGTTCAGCTTCCCTGAGTAGCATGACAATGGTGTCTAGCTTGAACATGGCTCTCATTTTCTCTTTTTCATTGCTTATGACGTTATGGTTACATAATTTCTTTGACTATGTGTGATTTGAAAGTAATTCCCTATTAAAGAAAATGCCTAATTAAAACATGAGGGGGAAAACCCCTTATATGCTTTCTAAGACCAAACAAGGTGAGAAACAAGAGGTGTACTTTTTTGTTGTTGTTTCGACACAGGGTTTCTCTGTATAGGCGTGGCTGTCCTGGACTCGCTTTGTAGACCAGGCTGACCTCCACAGAGATTCCCCTGCCTCTGCCTTCCAGACTGCTGGGTTTACAGGCATGCACCCTCACACCCAGCTTTTTTAATTTTTATTTTTTGGCACTTATTGTTTTATGTTTTGAAAATGTAGAACTAACAGGCATCTCAAAAGGCAAAAATGTCAGTGAACTTTAAAGTTGTTTAAGAAACTGAGGCGATCTGAATCACACTATCTTCTATAAGTCTTCGGGTCAGTGCTTAGTTGTCTTCTCTGTTGCTCTGATAAACACTGACCAAACTGACTTGGAGAAGAATGGGTTATTTCATCTTACACTACTGGGTAACTGTCCATCACAGAGAGACATCAGGGCAGGAACTCAAGCAGGATCAGAGGCAGGAACCATGAAAGAAAGCTGCTTACTGGCCTGCTCCCATGCTCTCATCTAGCTATTTTATTATACCTTTAAGGACCACATGCCCAAGGATGGCACCACCCACAGCAGGTTGGGCCCTCTGAATCAATCAACAATCAAGAAAATGCCAGAGAGAGATGACTATAGGCCAATCTGATGGAAGCATTTCCTTAGCCGAAGTTCCTTTCTTCCCGGTGACTTTAGTTTGTGTCAGGTTGACAAAAACTAACCAGTACTGCCATTATATAGCAATATTTCTTTGTTGACTATAGGACTACTTGACTCTTAGGCAGAAAT
The DNA here is from genome assembly GCA_028658305.1 of Pachyuromys duprasi. Lineage (NCBI taxonomy): Eukaryota > Metazoa > Chordata > Mammalia > Rodentia > Muridae > Pachyuromys > Pachyuromys duprasi. The sequence goes on from CM053743.1 coordinate 31,876,957, forward strand.
GAAAACATATGAATGTATACCATTGTTCACTTCCAAAGAATTAAAAACATAGACTCAAATGCACTACAATATAGGACAGTAATATATTCCAATATATTAATCTTCTATAGACTAAAGAGAATTTTATTCATTTACAGCAATATTCAGGGGGAACAAAATGGCAACAGACCTTTAAGGCAAGAAAAATTAGATGAGACTATTACTTTGAATGAGTAGAGTATTTTAAGGAACAGGACTTGACTTGTAGCATGATAATCATAGAACACTAGGATACAATTAGTAATTTGTTCAACTTACATCTTATCCACAGAGCTTATGCATCCAAGAAACTGAAAACCTGAGCTGGTGTGACAGCTCAGCAGGTAAAGGCACATGCTGTCAATCTAGCAAGCTGCTGCCCAAGGGGGAGGAGAGAACAGACTCACAATTGTCCTCCAACCTCCACAAGCATGCACATGTGCAACTTTAATTGAAAACTTGTTATTTATGGTTAAAAGTAATCCCTTTCCTACTTAGAAATATATCTAAGAGTATTGGCAACGAACGTGAACTTGATGGGAAATGAGCACTTCCCTGGGAATACTTCCTATAACGCCAGTAGTGCGGCTGAGTGTTCCCGTGGCAGCAGCTGCACCAATCAATGCATGATACTACATGGTACTGCCAGGCTACGTATGAAAATTTCATATTTTATATCCATCTATAGTAAACACACACCAAGGGGCCTACATAGAATGAAACAACAACAAACTCCAACCTATTAAGCAAGTGAGCCTAGAGGGTTCTGCCTAAGAAAGCACTGCGCAGTGTGAGGGAACTTCACAAGGCTATGGATGCAGGAGGTGTATTTCTGAAAAGCTGCCAAAGTACTTCCTCTTACAAACTTTCTAAAAGGCTTCCTGCTCTTGACACCTCGGTATCAGAAATTATTTACTGAAGCTAAACACAATAACAACAAAACCCCAAATCAACAGAACACTACTTTTCCATCCAAACACTCCTCTCTCTCCCTCCCCACACCTGTCAAGCCACTTTAAACATCTTCCTAAATCCTTATTCTTAGGAAAAGAGCAAAAGTCTAGCTTACTAAAATACTTAAGTCTGTCTCTCTCTTTCTGTGTCTGTCTCTTTGTCTCTGTGTGTGTGTGTGTGTGTGTGTGTGTGTGTGTGTGTGTGTGTGTGTGTGTGAGAGAGAGAGAGAGAGAGAGAGAGAGAGAGAGAGATTGATTCAGAAGAAATCTGACAAAGGTTGGCAAGGATTTGCTAAAATTACTCTTGCTTTTATTTCTTAGCACATGCCTCAATTACCTTTCATTTTATTCAGCTTTTTAATGCCTAGATTTATGCCACAAAAAGAATAAAACCAGAGTTTCAGCCAGGCCTGGTGGTGTATGCCTGTCATCCCAGCATTTGGGAGATGGAAGCATACCAAGCAGGAGTTTAGAGACAGCCTCAGCCACCAAAATAAGTTTGAGGTCAAACTCCTGGGTTACAGGAGACCCTGTCCCAAAGGAACAAACAAACAAGACCCTGCAGTTTTCTCTCACCAGATCAATTTACAAATTTCTATGCCATCTTTTCTTCTTCGTGCCTTTCCGATAAATAGACCTAACTTTTGGAGTTGCAGCAGAGATGTGACAGCTATATTAGTGTGAGCCTGGCTCTGAGTCCCCCAGCACAGTGGCTATGCTGCAGTGTTCCGCTGTGCTCCTGAGGCACACGGTGACAGAAGACAAGATGTCAGAGCTAGCCAGGAGGGGAGGTGGAGGAAGACCCATTAACTAAGGGAGGAGCACTACTTGACTTCACAGGCACTGCTGAGAACTGCCTGGAGCTGCCTTTAGTGACCCTTTACCATGATTTCTGTTAATCTCTGTCCTCCAAGTTTGCTCACACTAAACGTGTAAATTTATAGCCTTAAAATTTTATTTAATCACCTCAAAATAAGATGTGACCCCACCCCCATCACTTCCTTCATTTGAACCACAAACACCAAATGTCAAATTGCTCGCATTCACTACTGAGTCTTCATTCCTCAAAGGAAGATTATGCAAAGATGGCTCCTTATGTACATCACGCATGCTTTGAATCAAGGCTTACCAAAACAATGACCGTTTTTTAGAGAGTTAATTCACACAATATACTAAAGTTCATACTAATTTATAGAATTTTAAACTAAGAATATTTAATTTAAATAAAGAACTATATAGCATTAAGGTTATTTGACTCTAGTTTATCTAGCTTGGGCACAAATATAAGTGTAGCTTAAAAAACTAAAAAGCTGAACCAAACATACATATGCAGTTATTTTAAGTAGTCTAATAGTGGGGGTGAAGAATAGAGATTAATGTATTCTAGACTAACAGACGGCAGACCTACAGCCACAGAACAAGTTTGATCATCTTAGGACACACATGCTATATATAACATGAAAGACACCTTCTGAACATGGTCAAGGGACCACGGCAAACATACTTTGATGGCATCTTTAGCATCTACCACAGCGAGGTCTCGAAGGGCCCAAGCAATCTGCCTCTTGTAGAAATCTCCTTTGTCAGATTTCTTGACTTTGACCACCTTCACCTGCACGGGGCGTTCAGTTGTCACTGTTGAACAAAACACACGATTGTTAGCAGTATCAGTCATCTACTTGTTCCTCATTCACTCAGGTAAATGTGGCTTTCAGGTGCCTGATGCGGTGAAATCTGAAGTAAGTGCACTGCTTTGTAATAAGTCACAGAGGAGTTCACAGAATCCTACAGGAAGCATCTAAGTCAGATGAGAGGGCTGGAGGCAGACAGATGCCCTGAGAGGAAAAGCTTCAGGCCTCTTTCACAGGGTGTAGGAAGAGAAATCTAATGACTCGCACAGTATGTCCAAAGACTCCTGATAGAGCCTATGGTCTCCACATAGAGCAACAGTAATTCAATATGGACAGCATAGCATAACACAGGTGGACGGAAATGAAGCTGCCACAGGAGACGGGCATTCAGCTCTTCAAGGCCTACAGCTGAGGTGGAGAGCTACTATAAGAAAAATGCCATGCTCTAGTTTCAAAATATGACTCTGGCAACAGAGTGGGGTTTGGATTTGAAATGAACGCTGATATATTTCAAAAGCAAATGGCTTTCCAAACAACAATGAATAAACAAGTCAAAAAACAGCAAACCCCCAATACACTCTTAAAAATCTTACATGGACTAAAGCAGAGGTTCTCAAACTGGGAGATGAACAGCTCTTTCACAGGAGTAGCCTGAGACCATTAGAAAACACAGATTACTTACATTCTGATTCAAAACAGTAGAAAAGTTACAGTTACGAAGTAACAACAAAAATAATTTTATGATTGGTGGTCACCACAACCTGAGGAACTATTTTAAAGAGTTGAAGCATTAGAAAGGTTGAGAAGCACTGGGCTAAAGAATATTTGGGAAAAAATAACTAGTAAACTGCATTTGCTCAGCAAAAATCCGCCGTCACTCCCAGCAGTTCTACCTCCTTCTCCTGCTACGTTTTCAAAAAGAGAGTAACTCCAAACACACAGCTATTCTGGTGAGGAAACAAGGGAGTGCCCTGACTTATATACTAACTGGTTAACAAGCCAAAGGTAACAAGAGGAAATTTACACATGGACAATTAACAGGGATGTAAAAATCTTAAACCAGTATACTGGCAAACAGGCTATTTATAAAAGATACCATTTTGTTTCATCAAATCTTACATTATTACTGGTAATCACACGCAGATCTAAGGAAGAATACCTTGTAACAAATATAACATGCAAATCTTTGAGAAAACAGAGAAAATAGTGAGGCTTATAAAACAGAAAATCCACATGTTCATGGCATAAACACACCATTAAAAAAATGCAAGCTCCCTACAAATTGAATGACAGCTTCAAAACAATCCTAATCAAAACTGCAACAAATTGTGGAACTTAAGAAGTTGATTCTACAATTAGAGTGAAAGAGTAAGTAAAAAAATAAAACAAAAATGAGATATAAGAGAAAATCCTGAAATACAAACATGTGCTCATACACATAGACAGACACACAAAAATATACCACACTCTCTAAGACACAGTAAATCAAAACCTTTACAAAATAATGCTGTAGAAGCCATAAAGCATCAATTTTATTTAATGACAATTAAATTTCACTAAGAGAAACCATAAAAAGTGCAAATATAAGCCACAAACTATACACCCACATAATAGAAATATCTATGCAGCTAATAGATCTTACAATATCTATCCAGATAATAATAATAATTTAAAACACTGTACAAATTTGTATAAGGACAACTGGCCCAATAGGAAAATAAGCAAAAGGCTTAAGTGGCAAATTTCAGAAGGAAAGAAAATGGCCAATAAATTCATGAGAGGATGCACAACCTCATCATCAATTAGGAAAGTGCATTTTGAAACCACAATGAGACACTAAGTCACTCTACCATCCTGGCAACAATTTGTCTATGAGAAGTAACTATTGTAGATTCACAAATGAGCTATCTGAACAGCAAAGCCTAGAACAATCCATCCCCCTGGTAGGATGTGTATGGGGATGATGGGGCAGTCACAGCGGAATATGCATAGCAGTGACTATGAAGGTATTAGAGCCTTGTGAAAGAACAAAAACCAAACTCATGGCCAGGGGTGGTAGCAGATTGCAGAGGCAGGTGGATCTCTGAGTTCTAGGCTAGCCTGGTCTATGTGAGCTCCAGGGTAGCCAGGAATACAATGTGAGATCCTGTCTCAAAAACAAAATAATGAGAAACTCCAAAATAAAACAAAATTCTTATGAATGTACTGCTGAATGGGAGAGGTCACAAAGAAGTATAATTTAACTTATTAAAAGTTTAAAGACAAGTATAACTAAATAACAGAGTTTGAAATTACACATGGGAATGTGGTAAGATTCAGGAGAGCAGACAGTGAAAGGCAGAAAGGCACAGGTAAGGAAGATAACACAACACTAAACAGATAATGAAGCTGTTGCCTGACACTGCGTGCCCAGTCTCTCCCTATGACTTGTCATCCACCTTGGACACAAGTTATATAAAAAAAAAAACAACAAAACAAAACCTGTTTGGCAGTCAATAAAAACAATTAAAAATTAATTTGTCAGTCCAGGAATTTTCCCGGTTATAGAAACAATGTGAATTTGACCTTAAGGAATGAAGGAGTATCAAACACACATCTTTGCTTTAATGAACGCCTACCTGTGGCACACAGAAAACAGTTCTTTTTCTTTTTGCCAGCTTTGCAGACATTCACGATGCTCAGCAGACGCTCATCGTTTGGTGTGAAAATATCTCTCTGTAATGCATGCTTGATTGCTGTCATCTTTTCTCAGCTGAAAAAAATTTAGAATAGAGGTATTGAGCTCATTCTTAAAATCGCTGCACTCCCTCATAAACTGTCCCTTTTATGACTCAAATGGGAAATTCTTCACTAACAGAGACATAAATACATATTCATACATCTACAGCATGAAAGCATGGAGCTTCAAGTTGGAAATAAAATCAGAGAAACCATTATTGTCAAAGTCAAAACTTTTCCAAATGTTCAACAACACATACACACATATACATATACACACACATATATATATACATACACGCCCATTCACACACAGATAACACACATACATACATGCACACACACAGAGACACTTGTACAAATAGCCAATAAATATATGAATAAAAAAGGACGTTTATTACTGGGCTAGGGTGGTAGCTGCTATTAAAGCGCTTCCTTGTAAGCATCAGGACACAAGTCCAATCTTGTTTAATCTCTGCAGCTCACACAACAAGCAGTGTATGGTGGGGCCTGCTTTGAACCATGCCGGAGAGGCAGAGCCAAGCCCTGGTGAACCTGGGGTTCACTGACCCGATAGCCGCACCTATTTGTGAAGAGCTGGTCTGGTGAGATAGCATGTCTAAGAAAAGGGGAAGAGGTATGAATGATGCCTTGAGGAAAAACATGTGCAGCTGCCCTTTGACTTCTGCAAAGGCTTTCCATATCATTAACCACTTGGGAAGTGCAAATGAAATCCACAGTGAGATAGCCACTAATTTCACCTGCTAGGAATGCTAAAAACCCAAAGGACACACAGCAGCAAGTACTGATGAAGACAACTCTCCTGCGTGGCTGTGGAATTATAAATGGTACAGTTGCTTTAGGAAACAGTTCGGCAGTTTCTTCAAAAAGGCAAGCATGCAACTCCCCTTATGATCCAGCATATTACTCCCAAAAGAAATGAAAAGATCTCCACAGAAAAATACACATGAATGTTCAAAAAACCACAACAACTGCTGGTGTATATGCCAGGCACCAGCTCTAAGCCCCCTGTAGATACCAAAACCTAGAGATATCCAAGTCCCCTACATAGAATGCTATAGAGTTGTTAATAGACTATAGTCCATAGATTTGTATAATCTCTAGATTACATTTAATCCCAAGTGTGATGTAAATGCTATAGTTATTGTGTATTGTTTAGAGAATGTTAAAAAAAATAAACCACCATACATGCTCAGTACAAGAGCCATTTTCCTCCAACTATCTCAGTTGGAGGCTGGTTGAATGTCTGGATTTGGAGCCTGCAGATACAGAAGGCGAACTACATTTATAGTAGCTAAAAAGCAGGAACAACTTAAACATTCATTGATGGAGCGATACGGAAATATGACATATTGAGGCTGTAAAAAATAACAGGGATGGAGTACTGATACAGGCACAATATGGATAAGCGTAAAACATCATGCTAAGCAAAAGACTATATATGATCAGATTACATTTATAACAAGTGCTTTGTAGAACGGAAAAATTCATAAAGACAGAAAGAAGAAAACCTGCTAGGAGATGGAGATAAAGAAAGGAAACAAAGCTACTAGTGAAGAAAACCATTCTTCACTTAGTGTGATGGTGTACAAACTTGTGAATATACTAAACAATGAAGAGATGCTTGAAATGGGGATTCTATATTGAATTATGTATCAAACCAATATTCCTTTCTTCTCATTTAATTCAGTCTTTCTTTAAACATTAATTTTAAAGATCTTCATTTTTTAATAAAAAATAATTTAAACAGTTTTTTCTATATGTATCTATTACTATTTTCCAAGGAAAATGTGCCTGTGGCATTAAATTCTTTTACTACCATTTCTTTCAATGGGAAAAGGAACAATGACTTCTTTATAGAACTTATACAAACTATATCTCTGCAATATTTTACTAACTCTGTGAAGCTTCTATCTGTACTTCAACTATAAAAACCTTTTTCTCATAAAACCCACACCTTCCACTTCCATCTCTTGCTCACCTCAGCTTGAGTCTTAGTCATAACTTCTTTCTCAGCCTAGCCTGGAGGCAACACTCATTTCACATTTCCCTTGATAGATAGATAGATAAATTGATAGACCAATTTTTTTTTAATTTTAACATTGTTTTAATCAAGTAATGCAGCTGTTTTAAACAGGAAACTTTTAAGACACCTCAATAGAGCAATGAAGGATTACTCTTATCAGGTTAACCTCCATGAATGAAACTAAGATTCTGTGAATTTGAATCCCACTGGTTTGGTACCAGATCGACAGTGGCTGAAGCCCAAGTCCCTTTCTCAGTGTTAAAGATCTGACTGTTTCCCTTTAATAGCAACAGCTCTAAGACAAAATCTTGCCAGCCCAAGTCTGAATGTGCTGATCCACTTCAGAATCTCAGAAAATGATGACAAACAGATAGGCCAGTCATGCAACAAAGAATCTGAAACCCAAGTGACTTTTCAAGTACCACTTCTTTGGTGTGACACAGCACATTCTCTTGCTACCACTCCAGGTATACAGTTCCTGGTCCATGCTCACCAGACTCTTATATCAAGGTTTTAGTTTTTCCAAATGTTTAACTTCAATGCAAAAAGTTTTCTTACATACATTTATTAAAGTATAATCTGTGAGATGGATAACACAAAGGATAAGATCCAAATGACGTATGAGCTAGCAGACCACACAAAATTAACCACATGGGTTCTTAATTCCCAGAATGTACTTTTGTGAAAAGAAATATGTGCTGTTTTTAATGTTGAAGAAAACTATTCAAATATAGTCAGGATTCCCAGATGGAATTTATACCAGCTACTGGGTCAAGAATTCACGTTTGTGTTTGAAGTCCCAGGTCGTGAACCGGCTGGTCAGGCCTTAGCTAACTGCACCCACCCAGTGGCCATCACCAGACTTCTCAGGTATCCAGCTATATTCAATGTGAAATAAAAAATATCCCAAGTCTTACACCAAAATACAGGCTCTGACTCAGAAGTATGATTTTTAACTTTCTCTTTAAATAAGACAATCAGGGGAGGGGATCAAGCTTGAAACACAGTAACACTTATTTTGGCAAGATAGCAACCAAAATCTAAAGTACAAGCTATTTTATCCAAATTAAAAGTCATTAAAGAATAAACCATAATATTGGGGGAGGGGAAACATAGCAAACACAAGATACAGTATGTCTAAACATCTTGAAATTATAATTTAAGGGTAAAAGCTGAAAAATTATGCTGTCTTAGCTAGAAATTAAGTGCACCTTTTTCCTGTTTCTCCCAAATAGAATCAGAGTTTACGATATCATCACACCTCAAAGCTTTTCTTTCAGTACAAAGCAACCACTAAACACACACAAAATACTTATTTGTTAATAATTTCCCTGGCTCGTCCAACGT
>CM053743.1:31885770-31896572 GCA_028658305.1 Pachyuromys duprasi
AAGTATTCTAAAAGTTGTATCTGTAGTCCTAATTAGTTCAGATTGGCAACTGATAATTTTTGTCATTCTAAGGAAGATGATTAAATGATACAGACCAATTTAACTTCACCTATTTATCCACCTCCATAAACTGGGCTTGTTTTCTACTTCTATAAGGCCACCAGCCAGCTAAAAAAGCTGTGTCTCATTGTAAATATCATTCCTTTCCCAGTTCCATCACTCTTGTTGCAAATTCTATCCTCAATTCCAGGATCAGTCTCCGCCCCCTGTAGAAATGGCATCCCCTATCCCACAGAGAGTAAACTAGGAAGCACAATTCTCCCTAGTGCTCTCTTTTCTATCTCCGCACACTCGCCTAGCCTCCACTCTATTACAGAGTGTCTGTGCTGCTTGTCCTAGTTACAGTTACTGTTGTAATGAAATACCATGACCAAAGCAACCTGGGGATGAAATAGTTAATTTCACTTAAGCTTCTACATCACAGTTCATCATCAAGGAAGTCAAGACAGGAACTCAAACAAGGCAGGAACCTGGAGGCAGGAGCTGGTGCAGAGGCCATGGAGGGGTGCTGCTTACTGGCTTGCTCCTCATGACTTGCTCAGCCTGCTTTCTTATAGAACCCAGAACCATCAGCTCAGGGATAGCACCACCCACAATGGGCTGGGCCTCCCTCATCAGTCACTAAGAAAATGCCCTACAGGTTTGCCTACAACCCAATCTGAAGGAGGCATTTTCTCAATTGAGGTTCCCTCCTTTCAGTTGACTCTAGCTTGTGTCACACTGATGTAAAACTAGCCAGCATACCCCTTAATATGTCTTAGGGCCTGGATGTGACACTAAACCTCCATTCCATCTTATCCCCAAACCAAACTGGACACTGTCCAGTTTACTGTTCTGTCTCTGGGCCTTTTGTTGTTGTTGTTCACTTTTGTCCTTTTTCTGAAATTCTTGTCACTGTATCAAATTCCAACTCACCCACAAAGGCTCTGATAGCACATGCCTCCTCTTTGAAGCCTTTTCTCCTAGATAAATTTCTTTTCTATTATTCCGAAACTCACCTCTCCTCTAACAACAGCTCTTCAACACTGTGTTTTTTAGCTAGTGCACTCTAGTCCCTATTAAAAGTAGTTCTCTGTTGGCAAGAACCTTATCTTATTCATCTTTATATATCTAGCATTTGACAAGAGGTACACAGTTGGTGTTTAGTAACTATGTAAGGGAATTCTGTAGCACTCAATAACAAACCCAGGATAGTTCCCTCAGTTGCCTCTTTCCAACGTTCACATCTGTAAGCAAATAGGTTCAAAACTGTCATAACTGATCACTTCCTCCATGTCAATGTGAAATCTGTTAGCATATTCTGTGACTTCTCCATCTACATACAATTTACTTTTCCTCTGCTTTGCTGTCAACACGTGGACCAAGACTTACTACTCTTATGTGATAGCATCTATTATTTCTTTTTAGGCTTCTACAGCCCTGAAAAAGTAGCAAATAACTTTAGGACAGTTCTTATTATGCCCCACAACTTGCTCAACAGTAATCCAATGTTCTCAAGCCAAGCCTCTCATTCAAAGCACTCTGTTCATTTCTGGCTTGAAATCTTTGCTTAAACACCTTCCCCATGCAGGACATACTACCTTCTCCCTATCCAAACCGACATTTCTTGATTCGTATGAAGCTGCTTCAATAAAGATCTTAACCCACACGTTGATCTTTCACCTAAACGTCTAGAGCACCTATTGCATTTACCAGACAAGTGTTTGCTATCTAATCGTGGCATGAGTGCCATTATCTGGATCTCCACAGCCATCTCTGAGACGGGGAGAAGGAGTGCTCTGTCACAGGTTTGTGTCTTGGGTACTTACCAAGCTCTTGATATAACCCATTTCACTGCAACAGTAAAAAGCTGATCGAAAGAACAATTAACAATGGCCAATGTTCACCATACTAAAGTCTCGGCACATGGCAAATGAAACAGGAGAGGGTTGTTCATAACACAAAGGAATTACACATAATTCAACAAATATGTCTACTTGCTAAGTGCCAGGCTCTGGCGTACAGTAGAGAATCTGACTGACATGAATGGGATGACAGCTACGTGACAGCCTTCTTTGGGGCTACTAATGGACTCTCCAGTGTTCATACAGAACTTTTCATTATGCCAGCAACTAAATTAATACAGTAGCCTTCACAGCTATTACCTAAGTCTAAAAAACATGCCCATACTCTGGGTTCTTTTTAGATTTTCGCCTTCTGAATAAAAAGTAAAGCCTTACAGAGGCAGCTAACCACGGTTACTGAGGCAGCTAACCGCTGTTCATGGTGGGTCTTGTTTCCTGGCCATCACTACCACTGTGTGTAAAAGCAAGTGCCTTACTGGGCTGGGCCCATCTACTGCAGACACATCTCATTCAGAGGAGATGTCAGAGGCTGGGAAATGCACTTATGAGATTCATAAGGATATGTTATGTTGATTTGGACCAGTGGAAGCCATGTCACTCCTCTTTTCCCAGGCCACGCTGGTTTGGCAAAAATCTGTCCGGGATGAGCGGAACCGTGAAGGGAAAGACGAGGCTGCCTCCCGGCTCCGCTTCCTCCCAGAGCTGGACAGCAGGGGTAAGGACACAGCCTAAGATCCGCAGTCCGGAGCGGAGCGGGGTGGGTGGGCCGGGTCACCTGGGAGTGGCCGACCCGGCGAGGACCGAACACCGCCTCCACTCAGGCTGCCACCTCTATGACCGCGGGCGCCCGGCCACTAAGCTTACCGCGAGGCCGAGGCGGGTGCTCTGAGACGGACACTGGAAGGGCACCGGCAGCGACAGCCGCTATGAAGCGCTTTTCATTGAGCAGGGAAAAAGACGCCAGAACCCGCCACTTCCCGTATCCGGACACGTGACCGCTCTGTGCCGGAAGTTAACGCGGTGGAGAAGGAAATGGAGTCGGTGGAGGAAACGGGACTGGCCAATGGCGTGGAGAGGCAGAACTGTCGGGGCGGGGCTGCACTGTGGGCGTGGAGAGGCAGGGGCGGGGCCTGCGTGCGCGTAGGCCGGGGGGAATTTCGGGATCAAACGGTCCTTTTATAGGGGTTCACGTATCAGAAATCTTGTCTACCAGATATTTACATTACGATTCATAACAATAGCAAAATTACAGCTTTGAGGCAGCAACGAAGATAATTTCATGGTTGGGGTCACTACCACCTGAGGAACTGTATCCAAGGGTCACGGCGTTCGGAAAGTTGAAGACCACTGACTTAGGCTTGATTGGAGGAGTTGATACGGTGTTGTTTCCTTTTTCTAGAAATACCCATTCTGGTACTTGTGGCAATTCATTTGAGTGTTCATGAAATGTTTTTTTTCCTTTGCATATGTAAAACCCTGTTAAGTCTAGATCCTTGGGAGCACTTTAGTGAATGTTTAAGTCAGATTCTGCAAGAGGAACCTAGACATCATTAGTTCTCTTAATTTCTTCCCACTTAATTCCCAGAAGCAGCTACAGTCTAGAACCATGGCACTTATGAACTTCATACTCTACCAGGACTTCACAGACCTTCTTCTTGGGTGCATTTTTAGAAAGTGCACCCTCGCCGGCTCACCTCAGATACTGAACCAGAATCTTCATTTTAAGATGATGCTTGTTTCAGTGTGAAAGGAATGGATGAGGCCAAGATTTGCCACATTTCTGGCTGGGGTTGAGTGCCAGGAAATTTGATTCCAAGTTAAAAAAAAAAATGTCACTCAAACTTTAATCCTATACGGAAGGAGTTCACAATGAGGTAGGATTAGACAAGGCGATAGCAGGATGGATTTCTTAAGAAAATGACAGATGAGCTGTCAAGGTATCTTGCACCATTTATCTGAAGATAGAAGTTTGGAAAAATTGGGAGAAATAATAAATAGGGACTTTTTGGTTGCCGAGGTTATTATCTTCTAGTCAAGAAGACTGAATTACACAGGATTTAATTCTATATTTGGGAAGACTTCTTGGGTCTTTTCTTCTGACATCCAGAATGTTTGCCTTGGACATCTTACCTGACAACAGAATGTGGGTGTTTTTGTTGTCCTTTTGTCTTTTTAAGTGTTTTTTTTGTTTTTTAACCTATATATTACCGTTCTCCCCAGAGTTGGGAAGTGAATGCTATTCCAGAAGGCTAAGCTCTGCTCCTGAACTCCAGATTTCTGTAGCCACTTCTCCACTTCTAATATTTCTGTTTGGATAACTGAAAGGTAATAACAACAACAATAATAAAATATGTATATTAAATTGCATTTAATTAATTTAAGTATATATTTATATAATTAGAAATTATTTTACATATATCATATTTATTTAAAATATAAATTATATCATATTTCATAACTACTGTTAAATCAATTCTCTTTTCTCTCCTCCCCTCTGTTTGAGGATTTGACCCCAGAGGGTAGAAAGGATTAGAGTGGGATGAGAGATGAAACATTACAAAAAGATGCAGTCAGAGGAGGCGTTTTTGGTTGATCATCACCACATTTGAATATTTTCTGACTCTCTGGGGACATTTAAGAAACTTTATGAATCTCTAAGCTGTCTGCTTCAAGGCAAGAATGAAGGAGGCATTTGTATGTCAGCCTCTTCCTTTGAGCAAAGGGTAGTAACACTCCTGGGCATTAACTGCTCTGCACTTTGAAGGCTCAGCTTACGCTCACAGCAAACATGTGCTGATGCAGGGGTGAGGGAACAGGTGCGGTCGTGGTGTGTGTGCTCAGAGCTCGGCAAGCCCTGTTCAGAACAGATTTCTGGAAGCAGCAGTTGAAATGATGAAGGAGACTGAAGTGGTAACAGAAGATGTGCAGAAGTGCACAGAGGGCGTGTCCTCTCCAGCCCACCTGCACCATTCTCATCTGCTCACCTTCTCTCTGTTAGGTTTAAATCTTCACACACGTCAACTTCAAAGTGATTCCCAGCCACAAATTCTGCAAGAAATTAGTAAAAAGGAGGTGTGGTTAATGAAATAAGCTTCAGTTCTCGCTGGTGCGTGTGTGTTAAGACCATACCAGTACTCACCAGCTTCCTCCCACACTGCACACCCTTTGCCAGCACATCAGCTGATCTACGTTGTTTCTATGGTAAGGTGATATACAGCCTCAGACTTTACTTTTCTTATTGTAGTTGTGCCACAGCTGTTATAATTTCCTGATGAACTTTTCCCCGAGCCTCCAAGATAAGCCTCGATTAACTGTTTGCATTCCAGATTCCTCAATTCTAAAGTTGGGTAACAGCAATCCCAGATCCTTTTGCTAATCACAGTTGATTACTTCCACCAATAGAAGTCTTTTTTTTTTTTGCCAGTTAATTTCTATAAGAAACACAAAGGGATAAATTGACAAAGTTTCAGGTTCTGTTAACTCCTCACTGTGTCCCAGTGGAAAGCACTCTGAACTTAGTTTCTGATTAGCCAATGTAACTAATGTTGGACTCTAGCAAAGACTAAATTTAGTAGGTTTATTAGTTAGGGTTTTATTGCTGTGAAGAGACACCAGGGCCATGGCAACTCTAATGAAGGAAAACATTTAATTTGGGCTGGCTTACAGCTTGAGGGCTGTAATCCGTTATTAGCATGGCAGGAAGCATGGCAGATATGATGCTGGAGAAGGAGCTGAGGGTTCTGTATTTTGATCCACAGGCAGCAGAAGGAGACTGTTTCACACTGACTAGACCTGAACATATAAGATTCCTCAAAGCCCACCTCCACAGTGACACACTTCTTCCAAGAAGGCCACACCTGCTCCAACAGAGAGAGGCACACCTCCTAATAGTACCAGTCTCCATGAGCCAAGAATTCAAACACATGAATCTATGGGAGCCATTCCTAGTAAAACTACATTAGGTAAGAAACCAGTGAGTCACTGGGGTCTATAAGGTAGGTCAACCTTGCTCTTATTCCAGAGTTCCTGGTGCCAGGTCTGAAACTTTGGGGAGTCATTGTATTGGTTGTTTCAATGTACTTACTTAACACACATTGCAGGACAATCCGCCAACCCCTACAGAGCAAAGTGCTTAAGACAGGAAAAGGTCATTCTAACACTTCACAAAGCCAGCTCCATTATGATAAAATTATGGCAGTGTGGTGGTTTGAATGTGAATGGTCCAAATAGGCTCACGTATTTGAATGCTTGGTCATTAGGGAGAAGTGATGCTACTTGACAGGGATTAAGAGGCATGGCCTTGTTGAAGTAGGTGTGACCTTGTTGGAGGAAGTGTGTCACTTGGGGGTGGGCTGTGGGGTTTTCAATGTTCAAGAAAGGCCCAGCGTTTTTCTCTTCCTGCTGCTCTGATCCAGATGTAGAAGTCTCAGGTCCTTCTCCAGTGCTGTGTCTACCTGTGTGCCACCATGCTTCCCTCCATGATAATAAACCTCTCAAGCTGTAGGAAAGCCACAATCAATTGCTTTCTTTTATAAGAGTTGCCATGGTCAAGGTGTCTCTTCCTACCAACAGAACACTGACTGAGACAGGCAGTGACAGTGGATTTTGTAGTTCTGCATTGGTCCTGAGGGTGCTGTAAAAAAAGGATTAGTAGGTTGAAGTAATGATGAAACTATAGTTTTGGTGATTGAGGACATTGATAGAATTAATGAGAGAAAAGAGAGTCTTACTTCAGAAGGCCACTTCTTCCCTGTTACATAAAAATGAATAATAAAGTGTATTTCTACAAGCTCTACTGATAAAGAAGATTCCCTGGTGGGTACTTAATGTTCCTAAGAGCTATCCCTGAGAATGACATGCAGCAGTTAATGTGATGTGCCAGCCCATCTGTGATCTGGAATCAAGTCCTTTTTTCTGTATTTGGTAGTCATAAAGAACTCCCACGTGGCCATGAAAGTAAGTTGCAAAAGAGATGGCCATGTTATGAAAGTAAATGATGATGGAGTTGAAACTACCCATTCTTGAAATTAATCGTGTTTTCCAGACCTGTTCAACTTGATTCTACGCCATTTTCATACTTCAACGGGTTGTTTCTGAGCCTGTGCACCTATGAGTTGGTGGAACTAATAATATATCCATCTCATGATAGATGACCCTTATTTTCCCAGTAAAGAATTATTGTCTGCTTCAGAAAGCTTGTCTTGCAGAGCAGTAAGGACCTGTATAGCACCTCTTAGAGAGTTTACACAGTGCTTTTATCTATCACGGATCCCATTCCTTCATTTCTATGAGGGCAAATGGTTTGGTAGTAGGGCAACTTGAATGGCATCCCCTCTGGGCAACACAGGCAAGTAGTGAGTGCTATACTTTTGCTTTAAGTTCATTCCAATATCCTTTCTTCTGGGAAACAATCTAGTAACTCTTCTTCCTTCCTCACAGAGTAAATTCGTTCTAACACTCCTGCTTCTCTTCCTTCTGACTCTCAGTACCCATTCAGTGCTGTTCTAGCATCTTAAGCTCATTTGTCATAGGAAGCACAAAGGCTGTGTTTTAGGACTTACTTCACCAATCCTTGCAAAAACGCTGCATTGTGAATCAGCTAATGTCATCCCCTTTCCTTGGTCCAGCCTTATACTTGTATTTTATTCTTCTGACCTAAAACTTTTAATGTTTATTCTCATATACACTCCACTTGTTCTTATTTTGCATATTAGCCCGTTTTTGTTTTATCGTTTGAGTTAGCATAGTTCGGTGATTCTCAACATCAGATAATTTTTAGTCCCTGGGGAACATTTGACAATGTTTTGAGACAATTGTTTGGTTGTCATTACTGAAAGAGATCTGCTGACATCTAGTGGGTAGAAGACAGAGTTGGTGTTAAACAATGTACAACACCAAGGATAACCCTTCACAACAAAGAAATATCCACCCCAGTGTCCCAGGTGGTCAAAGTGTAATTGTTGTTTTGTTTTTTTCCTAAAGCAGAGATTGCAATTTCTCACAAAGGTTGTGCTGAAGTACCTTTGGTTATGTTGTTGAGGCAATGGGGAAGGGATTTTATAGGAATGGGATATGAAGGAAATAGAGTTCCATTTTGAAGCAATTTTTTTTTGCAACATTTACAGACATGGGGTGACTGCTCTTCACTGTCAAAAGGAAAAATACATTGAAAAATCTCTGAGGCTTTCAAAGTGTGAAGTTTGAAAGGAAAAATTTCAACTCAGAACTCCAGGAACCAAGCTCTCAGAACAAAGGAGATTTATTTGCCCCAGAGGGACAGAAGCAGGAAATAAGAGACATAGACAGGAGGCAGAGGACAAGGGAGAAGGGGGAGAGAACAAGAGAGAGGGAAGAGGAGAGGTATTTGTCCTGGAGGGTATTTGCCTGTGGATAAGAGAGGGACAGATATGGCATAAAGGAAAATGGTAGTTTATAGGTAAAAGGAGAACCCTGTGTTAGGATGAGGTGTTTACTTTTAATTGGGTATGCTAATTAGGTGTGCCAAAGGGGACTTTTGATTGCTGGACTTCAATACTTTGATAGTTGGACCTTGGTAGTCAGCTTCAGGAAGAGAAAGTGGCCAAATAAGAGAATGGATTTTTGTGGCTAGCTTCAGAAATATAATCTAACAGTTTTTATCCAGGCAGAGGGAATTGGAGAGAAGGGCAAGGCCTGTCAGAGCCATGCTTGCCACACTCAAGCTGGCCGGAGTCCCTACAAAATCTATACAATGTCCCCATTCTAGATTTCAAAAACCCATCCCTTCTCTTTCAGTGCCCTGGCTTTGATGTAGATGGTATTTCTAGGCTATGAATTTAGATTCTCTTGAGCTTCTGTTTCTTTTTTTTATTACATACGGGGACTGAGTTTCAGCACAGTCTGCAGAGCATTTCCACCACCCCAGAGGCCCTCTGGCTTTTATAGCGAGCTATGATTTTGTGGTACTTTCTGAGAACCTTAGAGATGAGTCTTACAATTTCACACAAGTGAAAAAAGAGAAGTGTTCATCTGTTGACTTCCCCTGACACCAGTCACTATTTCAGCACACACTTTGAGTGCGTAAGTGACTGGAGGGCTGAAACACGCAAATATTCCAAGCCGTGGCACTGTCGGCAATATGGAGTCCCGGAGAGTGAGAGAGATAAGTTGTTGTCATAGCATCCTTGAGTGCAGCCAAATACCTAGACTAAGAGATGAAGCTAGAAGGGTTTGGGGTGCTACTCAATGAAATAGACACTGCTGGTCCCTCAGGTGTTATCTCCTGGACATAAGGATTCTCCATGTTTTCAGCTGCCCAAATTTGTCCTTGACTTCTTCTCTCTCACACTCTGCATCTGGTTTCTCCAGAAACCTTGTTCTACCTTTAAGATGTATGCCGAATCTAACCACTCCTCAGTGTTTTCACATTTATTCCTTCCTCAATTTCACTGTGACACGTCCCTCTTGAGTTACCTCACATCTCTCTTCAGTCACACTTGCGTCAAACAAGGGGTACAGCATTTGAGCTAATCTGCCACATGAGGAATTTAGGAATGATGCCACTGCCAGACTTGCCTCCTAGAATTACAGATTGGCCCTGGTATATGCTTTTGAAATCTAAACATCTACCCCAAGTGGCATACCTTCTCCAACAAAGTCATATCTCCTCCAACAAGGCCACACTTCCTCCAAAAAGGCCACATCTTCTAATCTTTCCCAAATAGTTCCACATACTGGAAACCAAACATTGAAACACATGAGCTTAAGGGGAGTCTCATGTGGGTTACATGGACTGTGCCACCAGAGGAACTGGCATGGAACGGGCGAGGTGGAGCATGTTCAAACCCAGGAAATCTCAAACTTAAGATTTAAATCCCATCCTGAGATGACAGATTTCCATGCCTGCCTCTGAGCATGGAGCACACAACCCCCAATCTGGTAGTCAGGTATGTAGTTGGGCACCTGGATGCAAATAGAGCATCACCCATATCCCAGCCACAACCAATGAAATTAATTCACTCTAAAATACCCTACCCATTGCCCAAGGTTCATATAGCATTCATTCACTCTGGAATAAAGGTGCGCATACGCTGTTTCACTAAATATGGTCTAAGCGTAGCTGCTTCATCCCCTGAGAAGGTCTCCCAGCTGTGCTGGAATCCTGTATATGGCTGTCCCCAGTTGGTTCTGGGCGATGCTTCATCCTCCTCAGCTTGGTGCCTGGTGGTGTCCAGACACCCCAGGGAGAAGCAGAACATGGGGCCACATTCTCATTCAAACCTCCACAATCTCTGGGTATGTTTGTAGGTTTGCTGGATTTTGACAAATATTCATAGATGTAGGGACCACCACAACGAAGATGCTTCTGAATACTCAAACAATGACCGGATTATATGCAAAAACAGAACTCAGGCTAACAACCTGCAGCAAGCAGCCTAGGAACCAACATGCTACCACAGTAACTAGTCCATGGTGTCATCCACCATGTATAGTATGTGGTACATACAGCTAACCAAGAAACTGGAGCAATAGGACACAGTGGGCGGGACTTAATAATTAATGGCTTTCCTGATTCTTGAGTCCACCTTAAAACTTAGGGCCAAACTGAAGAAGCCAAATAAGCATTCCTAAGTAATCACATATCATCTACTCCAGCCCGAATCAGGGTGTTCTAAGCCTTCTCCATTTTCTCCTGCACACTGTCTTATTTTATATATAATAGTGTGTTCTATTAATCTTCCAATGTTGGATACTTGAGCTCATTTAAACATTTTGCAAACAACATATGCCTGCACGCGTGTCATTTTGTAGCTGCTCCAATACATCTTTGGGTTCTGGATCACCACATTGAAGAGTAAATACACATACACTGAAATACACACACACACACAATTTGAAAAACAATGTCGACTTTCTATT
>CM053743.1:31897072-31955024 GCA_028658305.1 Pachyuromys duprasi
GGTCTGTCTGCCTTTTTTCTTTGGTCATGACTCCCTAGGCTTAGTTCTTGTACATTGGGAGTAGCTTGCTCAAGTGCACCATCAAACCCATTTCTTATGTGGTTGCAGCATCTAAATTCCCAGCAGCAGCAGAGGGGGGGTTCCAATTGCACTACACCCTCACTAACCCTTATCTCCATAGCCATCCTAGTAGATGTGAAAGCAGCTCTGACTTGACACTTGGCTTTTGACTGACATTTCTCTAATGACTACTGATTTAAACATCTTTCTTGTGCTTGTTGGTGATTTGTATATTTGTAGAAATAGCTATCAACATTCTTTGTCCGTGTTTAAATCGGGTTGTTTTGTGCCACTGAGTTCTCTGCGTGTCTGGGTAGTAAGTCTTCTTCGGGCAGATGATTTGAAGATATGTTCTTCCCTCCAAGGCTTGTTTTCCATCTCTTGAAAATGTCCTTTGGTGCAAAGATCTCTTTATTTTTCATGAAATCTGGCTTACTTATTTTTTTCCCTCTCTCTAGTTATGATTCTCTTGATAAGAATCCAGTGTCAATCCCAAAATCCTTAAGATTTACCTTTATATTTCATTCTAATAATTTATGGGTTTAGTTACTATGTTTAGGTTAAAGATTCATTTAGATTTTTATGGTTGGTGTGAGGTACATGTCCAACTCAGTTCTTCTCTGTGGCTGTTGAGTTACCCTAGCCTCATCAGTTGAAGAGATTATTCCTTCTCCCTTGGATGAACTTGGTAGCTTTGTGTTCTGGGACTATTCTTATGCTAGTACCATACTGTTTTAATATAACATTTTTTTAGTTAGTTTCAAAATCAGAAAGCATAAGTCCTCCAATTTTGTACTTATTTTTAAAGTATTTTGTATGTTTGTTTTTGCTATCAGGAGCCTTTTGCAATTCTGGATGAATTTTGAAGATCGAATTTTTCATTTTTATAACACAGGCCATTATAAGTTTTAGAGAAATTATCTTGGATTTGAAGAATGTTTTGAAGAGTACTGCTATCTTGAAAAGATGGAATCGTCTTATTTATGAACCCCAAATCTCTTTTAAAGTTTTTCTTGATTCTAATTTAGCTCAAACCATACAACACCTTCCAAAGTTACTAAGAAACACAAGGGACCAAAGGAGTTCCAGCTCTTGAACAATCGCTCTAAAACACATTTCATTGCAATTCACAAAGCCTTATCTTAGTTTGCTATAAATAATGGCCATCCAGAAAGAGGAAAAACAAACTTTGATTATATTCAGTTGGGGGAGGCACTTTCTTCCGACATTGGTGAAGGACTTTGGGCTACATCTTCAAAGTGGCAGAGGACACAGAGACAAGCACACAAGATTGAAAGCATAAAAACATATTCTCATGAGGACCAGACAGTCCTTGTTGTTGGAGGACCAAATGGAGTCATCATTAATGTAAGTAGAATCGAAGTTCACAATGTGTAAATCCTTCTTAAGATACACGTGATTGAGCCTGTTCACCGTTCGAGCAAAGGAGTACTTTGAGGCACAGCTGTAGGCCTCCAAGCTGTACACTTTCTTGAAATGCAGATCAAAAAATGGATTATCCTAGAAGAGAGAGAAGAACCCGATTTACTTTTTATTCAAGCCATTTCCTGGATTCCTATATTCTTCTGGCTATGCCTATCAGTTCAGACATATTTCTAACATCTTCAGAGCAGCTTTCCAAAGGTAGGTGTGCCAAATAGAATTACTTCTTAAAAGTCAACAGTACAATCATTGATTTATCCTAGCCCCTAAGTCCAGAAGGCATCCCCTGGGAACCCACAGGCCATCCCAGCCAGAGAAGCAGGTAGGCTAACTGCAGAGCTTCACTTTTCCTTCCATCCTTCTAACTCCATCCCCACCTCTGCAGCAGACCACCTGCCTCAGCCTCCCCTTCCTGCCTCCTTCCAGTGAATCTTCTGTGTCACACACACCCCCTCTTTACTTTATCCCAGCCCCCGACTACAGCAGCCATTCCCTGGGAACCTGCAGGCCACTGTGGCCAGGAAAGCAGATAGACTAGCTGCAGCTCTCCATCAGCCCTCCTCTCCTCCTAATCCAATCCCTGAGCCTTGCCCCACCTGCTGTGGTCTCCCCAGGCCTCTCTGCCCCTGTTCCCAGCAGATATTCTCCTTCAACTCTCTTCCTCAGGCATCCTGCTTTCCCAGTCCACAACTCCAGCAGGAATTCCTACTAACTAAGGCTGAAGCAAGCAAGACAGCAAAGCAGGTAAGCAAGATTGAGATCTTCATTCTCCCTCCTCTTCTCTATATTCAATCTCCCAGTCCCATCCCCAGCCCTATAGCAAACTAGCTGTGTGGGCTGTCCTCACTCTCTGCCTCTATTCTCAAGGGACTGAGCAGGTCCTGGTGGAACACTGTGGATGACTATCCCAAAAGGCAGTTCGGTTCAGCATGTAGCTCGTGTTGGTCCAAACATTGAGAGTCTGACCTCAAGTAGTTTATTTTAGTTATATTTAAACACAGCACAATTTGGTAAAAACTTTGCAGGTAATAATTAACTCAGTCCTATGTGCAGAACAAAGCTTAATACATGACTACATTGAAACTTTTTGTAAAGTACAAATGACATCTTCCATGGAGATAGGTACTATAGATTGATTGACAAAACAAGATCAAGGTAATTGTCTGGGAGGGGATCTGGTGTGGTCTCAGGCCACACAGATAGCGCAAAAAATCATGCACTTCCAGCTTTCTGGGGGGAAAGCAGGTTATTCATCTCTCCCTTTGAAGAGATACCCCTACATGTTTAACATTCCTGGTTCCCCTAGTGCTTATCTGTGAGCACAAGGACCTACATTCCTCCTACAGAACACCTTGCTTCCCTCCCTCTCACGGACCCCTAGCCTTCTCCAGCCCCTCCCTTTCCTAACTGTCAGCTCTGAATACGTAGGAAAACATTTTATTCAGAAACCCAATGGCCACACCTCTCAGGATCGTAGAAGAACTTTCTGCCGGGCAACACACTGTCATTACACTCTTCTGAGAACCAGAGAGGACAACAAAAAACAAAGAACAGAACGCATACCAGACAAAGACAAGTCCAGATTCCAGCACCTAGAATTACAATCTTCTGAAACTATGCCTAGATGCCAACATAAAAAACCAATAACGGGCGGGACAATGTGTCTCCAGCAGAGGCCAGCAACCCTATAACAGCAAGTCCCGAGTATTGCAACATAGCTGAAGCACAAGAAAAATACCTTAAAATAATCTTTATAAAGATGACAGAAATCTTTAAACAGGAAATGAATAAATCTTTTAAAGAAATCTATGAAAACACAAACAATGGGGAAAACAAAGTAGTTCAAGACCTTAAAGTGAAAAATAGAATCAATACAGAGGGGAATCTGAATAGAAAATTTAGGCACTCAAACAGGAACCTCATAGGCAAGCAGAATACAAGAGATTGAAAAGAGAGTCTTGGGCATTGAAGATATGATAGAAGAAATAGATACTTCAGTCAAAGAAAATGTTAAAAAAAAAAAAAAAACCTCATGCACAAAACACTCAGAAAATCTGGGACACTATGAAAAGACCAAACCTAAGACCAACGGAGACAACTAACCCAGACCCATGTTCCTAACAGAGACTGAGGCATCAACTAAGGAACATGCGTGGTCTGGACCTAGGCCCCCTGCACATATGTGGCTGATGGGCAGCTTGGTCTTCATGTGGGTTGCCTGGCTAGTGTGTGGTGGCGGGACACTAAGCGGGCATGGACTCTATTGCCTGCTTTCGGATCCCTTCCCCCTGGCAGGGCGGCGTTGCCTGGACTCAGAGGATGAGGATATGCTCAGGCCTGATGTGACTTGACGTGCTGGGGAGGGTTGATGGGGAGAAGGAGGGCTCCCCTTTTCTGGAGGAAAAGGGAGAGGAGAAGGGGAAGGAGGTGAATGTGGGGTGACTAGGAGGAGAGGAGGAAGGGGTGCCTTTGGGATATAAAGTAAATAAACTGAAATAAAATTTTTTTAAAAATCTAAAACAAAACATCTAAAAACCCCTAAAGATTTGGTTCTTTAGGAAAACCAGTAAGATTGAGAATTATCCAAATTAACTAAAAGGCAGAGAGAAGATATAAATTAACAAAATTAGAAATAAAAAGGAAGACATAACAACAGATTCTTAGGAAATCCAGAAATTCATGAGAACATAACTTTTAAAACCTGTACTCTGACAATTGGTGAATCTAAAAGAAATGGATAATGTTCTCGATATATACCACTTAAACTAAAGTTAAATCAAGACCAGATAAGCAATGTAAATAGACCTATAACTGCTAGCAAGAAAGTAGCCATCAAAAGTCTCCCAACCAAAACAAACAAACAAACAACAAAAAAAGAAAAAAGAAAGGAAAGAAAGAAAGCAAAGCTCAGGGCTGAATGGTTTTAGTGCAGAAGTTTCTAGGCTTTCAAAGCAGAGTTAAGCTAATACTCCTCAAATTTTTCCACTAAATAGAAAGAGAAGGAACCTGTCCAGTTAATTTTATGAGGTCACAATTACCCCCAAGCCCAAATCATATAAAGACCGAACAATGAAAGAAAATTACAAACCAATTTCCCTTATGACATAGATGCAAAACATCTCAATAAAGTGTACTTGTAACCAAATGCAAGCACACATGAAAAAGATTATCTACCATGATCAAGTAGCTTTCATCCCAGAGATGCAAGGATGGTTCAACATATGTAAATAGATCAATCAATACAATTCACCATATAAACAAACAGAAGCACAAAAATCATGTGATCATCTCATAAAATACAGAAAAGGCCTTTGACAATATCCAACACTTCTTCCTCATGAACGTCCTGGAGAGATTAGGGATTCAAGGGCTGTATGTCAACATAATAAAGACAATTTACATCAAGCCCATAGCTAACATCCACTTAAATGGAGAGAAAGTCAAATCAATTGCACTAAAGTCAGGAATAAGACAAGGTTGACCATTCTTTCCATGCCTATTCAATATGGTACTTAAAATTCTAGCTAGAGCAATGACAACTGAAGATCAAAGGGATACAAACTGGAAAGGAAAAAGTCAAAGTATCTTTATTTGCAGATAATATGATAGTGTACACAAGTGACCCTAAAAAATTTACCAGGAAACTTCTCCAGCTGATAAACACTTTCAGCAAAGTAGCAGGATTAATTCACAAAATTAACTCACAAAAATCAGTAGGTCTCCTATATATGACAAACTGAGAAGGAAATCAGGGAAACAATATCTTTCACAATAGTCTCAAGTAATATAAAATCTTGAGGTAAATCTAACTCAGCAAGTGAAAGACATGTATGATTAAAAAATGACCTTTAAGATATTGAAGCAAGAAATTGAAGAAAACATCAGGAGAGAGAAAGATCAGTAGAATTAGTATTGCAAAAATGGCCATCCTACCAAGGGCAATCTACACATTGAATACAATCCCCATCAAAATTCCAGCATAGACAGTCTTCAGCTTCATGTGAAAACACACACACATAACATAAAAAACCCAGGATAGCTAAGACAATACTGAATAAAAATAATAAAAAACTGTTGACATTATCCCCATTCTTGACCCCAAATTGTACTAAAAACAGCATGGTATTGGTGTAAAAACAGGCACATTGATTAATGGATTAGAATTGAAGACCTAGACATAAATTCATACCTGTTTTTTTAAATAAAGAAGCCAGAAGTATATACCAGAAAAAAAGAGCACCTTCAAAAAACTGCTGGTCAAACTGGATTGGCTATATGTGGAAGAATCCAAATAGACTCATAGTTATCACCTTGTACAAAATTCAACTTCAGATGGATCAAAGACCTCAACTTAAAACCAAATATAATAGCTGGGTGTGGTGGCACAGGAAGGCAGAGGCAGCTGTATCTCTGTGAGTTCGAGATCAGCCTGGTCTACAAGCATGTCCAGGAGAGCCAAGGCTACACAAAGAAAACCTGTCTCAAAAAATAAATAAATAAAAATAAAAATAAACAGAACAAAACAATACAAAACAAAATCAAATTCACTGAACCTGATAGAAGAGAAAGTAGAGAATAACCTTGAACTCATTGGTACTGTAGATGTCTTTCTGAACAGAACACTGTTAGCACAGGTACCAAGATCAACAATTAATACATGAGACTTCGTGAAACTGAAAATGTTCTGCACAGCAAAGGACACTCTTATTTGGACAAAGTGGCAGCCTACAGAATGGGAAAGGATTTTTTTTCTGCCAAATATACATTAACAGAAGGTTAATATATAAAACATATAGGGAATTTAAAAATACTAGATATCAAGAAAACAAATATCCCAAAATAGATAACTCTTTAAAAAATGTAGTACAGATCTAAACAGAGAATTTACAGAAGCAAATGCTCAAATGGCAGAGAAACACTTAAAGAAATGTTCAATACCCTTAGTCATCTGGGAAATGCAAATCAAAAGTATGTTGAGATTTCATCTTACACTTGTCAATATGGCTAAGATCAATGACACAAGAGAACACAAGTGAGAGCTAATGCTGGCAAGCTAGTGGAGCAAGGAGAACACTCCTCCATGGAGGGGGCGCAAACTTGAACAACTACCATGGGAATCAGTGTGGTGGATCCTCAGGATGATGGAATGGATCTGTCCCAATATCCAGAAATACCACTCTTGGTATACACCAAATGATGCTTCATTCTACCACAGAGACACTTGTGCAACCATATTTATTGCTGCTGTATTCATAACAGCCAGACACTGTAAATGGCATAGATGTCCTTCAACAGAAGAAAGATTTTTTTTAAATATGGTACATTTACACAATGGAGTATTACTCAGCCATTAAAAAATGAAATAATAACATTTGCAGGTAAATGGATGAAACTAGAAAAAAAAATCTTGAGTGAGGTAACCTAGACCCAGAAAGACAAATATGGTACATACTCAGGTATATGTGGATGTTAGCTGTTAAGTCAATGATAACAAAGCTACAATCCATAGAATCACAGAGGTTGGATAAAGAGCAAGAGAGTGGGGTGGAGTGGGGGTGATAGATCTTCCTAGGAAAAGGAAATAGAGACAGTTATGGATGAGATGGAGCAGAGACTGGAATGGGCAGATCAAGTGGAGAGAGGGAGGGAAGTTGAGGACAAGAGAGGTAATATGAAGAGAGACGGGTAAAATTAAGGGCCAGCTGATGGATAGTGTGGATACCTCATACGGTAAAAGCTTTCTAGAATATATACATATATGAAGGCTATTTAAGAAAATGTACCAAACAATGGGGAGAGGGCGCTCCAGCTAGCCATTTCTTATAACCAAATGAAGCTTCCAGTACTGGATTGAGTTACATCTAATGGAGTTGTTGGCCAAAGGGGTCCGATGGGAATCCTCAAACAACCCAGGCTATTGCCAAAACTATAGGTTTTTCCCTCCAAACCGATGGCAAGGCTCCATTGCTAAAAACAATACTTACAGAGTTCATTGAATATGGAGAAGTTGAGTTGGTGCCTACGTAAAGCCCTTGCCCCTGTGTTCTAGTGTCTTTGAAGTAGGACGTTTCTGCTACCAAAGGAGACATGCAACACTAACACAGCCACAAACTCTTTGATGTGCAATGGAGTCCTGGTTGCAAGATATGCTAGTACAATGGTGGCACAATATCTAGCGAAGTAACCAACCAATATTTGATTTGACTTAATTATTAAGGTCCATTTCACAAGATGCAACCCATATCTGACACTGCTCGGTGACCAAGAATCTGAGTCTAGATAGCCTAGGGGAAAACCAAATACTACTATTAAAAAAAAAAAAAACTAACTAAACCAACCAAACAATCAAACCATATACACAATAAAGTGTCTCCTAATGATATTCTATATTTATAGATCAGTGCCTTGCTCAGTCCTAAACCAGTGTTTTCACCAAATTCTTGCCCTCAGGGCTCAGGTAATCCCGAGGAAGAAGAGGTAGAAAAATGAAAGAGCCAGAAAGAATAGAAGACAACGAGCAAACAAGACCCTCTAGATATCAACATGATATAAACTCACAGAGACTGAGGCAGCAGACACAGGGCCTGTGTGGTCAGCACCAGTTGGAGTCCTAGAGCTGAAAGAAGAATCTCCAACTGATAACCACTGGCTGATGAAAATCTGGGAGTCTCACTGGGTAAAGAAACTACTCCTAAGGGTAGGCTGCACACCCCACAGTAGAAGGCCAACAAAAAAATGAGCATCTTTGGAGGTTCCTCGTCTCATATTGTGTCAGGGCTCTTTTTTTAAATTATCTTATATTTATATATATATTATATATATAATATAATATATTATATATATATATATATTATAGCTTCCAGGTTAGTGTTTTTATGGAGTTCCTGAATGTGCAAACAAGTGAGCCCCTTTTTTCTTGTGCCATATTCTGGGCTCTTTTCCTTCTGTTGACTAATTCTGATGTTAGTTTTTGTTTTATTTTATTATTATCATCACATAGAAGCCTGTTTGTTTTCTAGGGAGAGAAAGAAAGGGGTGAGTCTGGATGGGAGGGAAGGGAAGGAGGAGCTGGAAGGAGTAGAGGGAGGAGAAATTGTAACCAGGATATATTATATGAGAAAGAAATATATATTTTCAATAAAAGGAAAAGAAAAAGTATACCGTACCAAAGATTTTGGAACATCCCTGTCTTTTCAGTTGTACAAAGAAAACGTCATATAATATGTAGTTACCAAGTTTCCCCAGTAAATTTTAGAGTATGGGTAGGGATAGAAAAAGAGAATCAACCCACTTACAGACTTCCAGAGTAAGTAAGAGGTTCTCTTTATGTTTTAAGAGATTCTATGATTCTATGATGAAGAACTGGATCCTTCATGCTGCTTTGGAGGCAAATGCAGACACACAGGATGGCTAACTTACCCGTTGCCACTGTACTGTTTAGCAACTTGGTTGCTTTGAAGCTAGCAATGCAGAATCAGCTTTGGCAGAGTAGTGAGAACCATAGTTTTTTGACTGATGTGTCATTGACTTGGACCAACCCTTTAAGGTTGTTTTCTTTAACTTTGTATCACACCATAGTGATGTCAAAACATACGAGAACACTCAGTATGTCAGAACAAAAGGACAAGCTAAGAATATGCTATATTCAATAACAAACGACTTTAACTTCTGATTCACTTAACCATAACACCACAAATATTTATAGGGTCCTTTATTAGGCAGAAGGCTGTGATAAAGAATGAAGTCATGGTTCCAGAATTTTAGGAGTTTTCTATCCAAAGGGGAATGGTGTAGCATATAAACCATGTATTTTCATTCATAATGAATGAGTTATGGGGATGGGCAATTGTGAGTAAGATTTATTCAATGGGAAATCCAGGACTGGGGTAAGAGATGAGGGTGACTGGGCATTCTGAGCCTAAACAGTAAGAAATTCAGCACTGTAAACAGACAAAGGTCAGTGGTGTGGAATGACCTTTCATCAACAGAAGAGTTCAAAAACAGCTTGAGAAAATGACTGGCTGAGTGAGGAGACTTGGAGAGTCACTCTGTCCCCTTTCAACTCTAAGTCTGTAGATTTCCCAGGTAATCCTTCTGGAAGGTGAGGTGGGCTTGCTGACTGTGTGCTTGCTGTCAGAAGGAAGGAATCCTCAAAACTTAATAAAACAATTCAACAAACTGGGTTTGAGAGCGTGTCATCTGTTCAAAAAGGTTACATTTAAAGTTGCAGGATTAACTGGAAGGTTGTACTTAACGTGTCAAGAAGAGCTTAGGAAAGATGCTTTTAAACTTAATAGACGAAATTCAGATTCCAACTCATAAAAGCAAATCGTAAAAGCCGATATAGATCATCGCAGGAAATTAATCCATACCACTTAAGAACAACATAATGTCATTTTAACACTTTGCACACGCCAAGAATCTATAAAGTAGAACATCGAACATAACGCTCTCCAGTGTATTGATCCCACACTGCCTTTATACAATGGCAATGCTTACCGTATCTGCTTCTTTTCCGTCAATCATCCGCAGGTCACTCAAAGACCACTTTTTTGTTACTTCGTACTTTTCATCTAGTCCTACCCTGTAGTGTTTCACCATGATTATTTTTACTTCATCAGTTTTGGTCACTGCAGGATAGAAGGAAATATTAGTTTATACAAACTCTATATGTTCTCCAAGTTACATTTCAGTATTTAATTCTCTCCCTTTTATTTAATGACTTTGTACCCAAATCATGATTATATTCCTAGTATGAGTCCTGGTGTAGCTTTTGTCAAAATGCCCCCAGATTTGTTCAAGGTGTGAACTTTATTTTGTGACATTTGTGTGTCAGAACACTGAGCAAAGTGCTTTGAACGCTGAGCTTTGTGGGGAAGGATATCCAGCTTGGTGCCGAAAGTGAAAGGCTGAGCTTAAGCAGACAGTTGAGGGCAGAATGTTCACCAGAGCCAGTTAGACTTTTAGTTGTTGATAAATAATGAGAAAATAGGGTACAAATAGCAAAGAGCTCTGCTCGTATTGCAATTCAGTATTGAACAGTGACCAAACAGAATGGTTGACACTTCCTTCTCCTCTGGCTGTGAGACTTTGAATGCAGATGTGCCTGTGACACAGCTTCCATCCACTTGCTTGGGAATGCTTGAGGGTGTCAATCCTCTCACAAGAGTCTCTGCAACTCTGGTGTTCAAAATATGCCACCTGCACAGCCTGTTCTAACATTCTATTTTGAAAGGCATGGGGGTAATCTTTCCTCAGTTAATGTGAACAAAATGAGAATAAATAATTCCCTGGCCCTGAAATCATTTGTCTGTGGTCTTATTGGGATATTGAGCTTTTCTGTTACAACTATCAACCAGTCAATAATCACTCAGTATTTACTAAGTATTTGCTATTTGCTGAGGAGATTATGAATGCCACAGGGGAGACAAGTGAGAAACCTGCACTCTGCCCTGTAGATGCTCAGGATTTTAGTAAGACATCCATGGGTTAGATCTGCTAGCTTGTTATAAAGAGGTGGCAGACGGGATAGGATGCTTACAGTTTCTTTTCAGATGGCTAATGTCACCTGGAGAGTTGTGAGCTGATTGTGTCTTCCTGGAGTGAAAGTGAATTTGTTTGGGGGAAAGATTCCCTTTGGTTCTAGGTTTCTTTTGGCATGCTGCTGTGATTTGAACGACTGGCCCCCAAGTTCTTGCGCTGGAAACTTCGTCTGCATTGCAAAAATGCTGAGAGGTGAAGCCTCTAAGAGGTTAGGTCTTGAGGTCAGAACCCTCATGGATGGATCAGTGCTGCTGTTGCAGGGGTGAGGTAGCTTTTGTGGGAGTATGCTGTGATGAGAGGGTGCTTGGCCTAAGGCCTGCATCTCTCTTCCTCTCCTGTTCTCACTCACAGCCTTCCAGCCCCAGTCCTCCACTACAGATGATACTACAAGAAGCTTCTCACCAGATATGAGCTCCTTGATCTTGGAATCCTCACTCCATCCCCCAGAGCTTTCAGAAATGCTTCTCTGTTCTTTATGAATTACTAAATCACAAGTAGTTTGTTACAGTATCACAAAACACACTAAAACTTGTGACATTCTAGTTATGTAGCTATAAGGTAATTAAAATATGCTCATAGTCATAGATGATTGATAGAAACAGAGGATCCAGTTTGAAAATAGAGGGTCACTATGTGGGTACTTCTAAGGAAAGGTTGGTGTGAGGAAACTGACAATGGAAGCTGAGTCTTACCAGGTAAAAGAAAGAAAGGGGACTGTATAGCCTGGCCAATATTAACATATGGTAGACAACAAGATTAACTAGGTTTGGGAAGTTGTTAAAATGCTTTGAAAGACTTTGGACTTCAAAAGAGGCAGAAACTGCTCTGGGGTGGTGATGGTTAAGACCTCTCCTCCGAGAATCCAAAACTGGGAATCCAAAAGAGACCAGCTGAACTCAGCTGAGGACAGAGTGAGTTCAACCCGGAGAAGGGAATCAGAG
The DNA here is from genome assembly GCA_028658305.1 of Pachyuromys duprasi. Classification (NCBI taxonomy): domain Eukaryota; kingdom Metazoa; phylum Chordata; class Mammalia; order Rodentia; family Muridae; genus Pachyuromys; species Pachyuromys duprasi. Next base: position 31,909,060 of record CM053743.1, read on the forward strand.
CCCGTTGACAAGGGCAACAGGAGGGTGGGTATTGTGTCAGGGGTTCTGTGCAAACTCACACAGTGACACCTAGTCAGTATTCTTCCTTCCCTTTGTGAGCCAAGAATTCTGAAAACGGTGCCCCGTGGAAGAATTTTTCTTCTCATTAGAGAAGAAAGCAGAGGTGAAAGGCCTCAAGAGAGACAATGCTCTCAGTGGACTGTGGTGTGTGATGTTCTGGAATCAAATCCTGACACCACACCTTGGGGTTTATGTGAACTAATTAATTTCTAGAGAAAAAATGTCACTTAAGGTGTTATAAGGGGACATGAGAGTAAAACTGTCCCAGAAGGAAAATTTAAGGCACACAAGTGCCTTAGAATAAACAGACACTCATGGCTGAAGAGTTTTCTTTAGTATGCTAAGAGATGTTGGTAGCCTTAGAAGGAATGGTGTGGGGGTGGCAAACAGAAATCTACAGTGAAGTAGAGTTTCAGGCAAGGCTTTCCTGACATTGGCTTAGGATGCTACAGACAGTGAATCCAATGGAAAGGGATGGAACATGGGTCCAATGTGGGATAAGGAGCTGTGAAGTACATGTGGAGTATCTGCAAGGCACCTCAGAAGTGGGTGAGATGGAAGTTTCATCGTTTTGCAATGATTTGTCTGTGTTGGAGTGACTTTCAAAGTCAGATTAATGGGGAGTTTTTCAGAGGAAAGAAGTGAGATAGTGTGGAGAAAAGACGGTAGCTGAGAAGCTGGAGGAGAAAGAGGCAGGTCCAACAGCTTAATGAAATGAAAAGCAGGTAAGGAGATAGCGCACAGTTTGAGGACAATCCTGTGGATCCACAGGGGCAAGATGGAGAGGCATGGGTCTGAACCCGACTTGGGGAAGATGGCTGAACCCTCAACGGTCTCTCTACAGTGGCTCTAGAAGGCTGCTTGCAGAGGACTCTAACACAGATTGCATGTGCACCGTGTGCTGGCCCAGGGCCGTGTAAACTTTTAAAGGATAGTAGGAAGGCATGCTAAAGGGTCTGATGTGAACCACATATCCTAGGAATTTAGAAGGGATGACACATTCGGGGTACCGAGGATGTAACTGAGGGGAATGTCTGGGAAGACATCAATTAGAGGTCTTGAGCCCAACAGAGGCTGAGACCCTGGAATCTTCCAGAGACAATGTGCAGAAGTGGGTGGGTTTCTACACTTCTGTATCTCTTTACCCACAAAGATGATTTATGCACATGGACCTAGATGCTAGCCTTGGGAAGGAGCAAAGATAAGCAGTATGCTCGCAGGGCTGAAATGGAGGCCCAGAAGGCCTTGTAGCTTCCACTAGGAGGCAGCTGTGTCTGTCCAGTTCCAACACTGGGTCTCAAGCTGTGGCTCTCCGCCCCTTTGCCAACCCTCTATCTCCAAACACATTTGCTGAAGTAGCAACAGAAATAATTTTGCAGTTGGGGTTTTAGATAGGGTTTCTATTGATGGGACAAAACACCATGACCAAAAATCAGTTGTGGAGGAAAGGATTTAATCAGCTAACATGTCCACATTGTTGTACATCACCAAAGGAAGTCAGGAAAAGAACTCAAACAGGGCAGGAACCTAAAGGCAGGAGCTGATGCAGAGGTCATGGAGGCGTTCTGCTTACTGGCTTGCTTCACATGGCTTGCTCAGCCTGCTTTAAAAACACACACACACACACATATATATACACATATATATCATACTCATATATATATATATATATATCCCAGGACCACCAGCCTAGGGATACCACCCATTGGACCCTCCCCCATTGATCACTAATTAAGAAAATGCCTTACAGCTGGATCTCATGGAGACATTTCCTCCACTGAAACTTCATCCTCTCTGATGACTCTAGCTTATGTCAAGTTGACACACAAACCCAGCCAGCACATGAAGAACTGTTTTAAAGGATCATAGCATCAGGAAGGTCGAGGACCACTGAGTTAGAGGCTCCACCTCAGAATCAGGACACTGTTACTACCCCAGCGCGCTGCCTCATTAGCAAGAGACAATTGCGGTAAAGAAATCTAGAGAAACAATTGGACAGCGTATGAAAGTATAATTTTCCAGGAGCAAATCTCACGGTGTAGTCTACAAGTCGTGAAAGCCAGGTGATTGGCTGTGGAGCCGCTCATTCACTTCATTAAGCTGATAAATACTTAAATGTCCCTTGTGACACAAGCACAGTGCTAGGAATTGAAAAAAAAAAAAGACTTCCCATAAGGCACCATTCCTCCTCTCGCTGACACTGCAGCAGAGAACGGAGGCTCCAGAAGAAAACGAGGAAAACGCTGAGAACTGTGCGGTGGACAAGGCCTGGACAAGGTCGTGTGAGAGGGGCCTAGCCAGGACAATAGAGGAGGAGCATGGCTATTTGGCTGCCTGCAGGAGGAAGGGCTTAGGGAGGGGGTCATCTGAGTAGTGAAAGGCAAAGAAACTTTACTAGCGTGAAGAAAGGGACAAAGGCAATTTTAGCACTGCGTGGGTACAAAGGCATGAAACACCTGGCACTTTCGAGTCATGGCAAGTATTTGGTGTTGTTGGCATGAAGCCAAAGGGTGGCCAGGTGGTAGAGAGAAGGTTAGGGAGGCGTTAGTTCCTGACAGGACTGGAATAGGGTCAGGCGTTAGTTATTCTGAAGACTATGTACACATGACGATGTCACCGAAAGCTTTTAAATAAATGGAGAGGCTGTGGTTTAAATTTTAGAACATTCTTGAACCAAGAAAAGATATTTATTCTTAACACTTTATTCAGAAGATATGTATGTATGTGTGTGTGTATGTATGTATCTTTTATATGTACATATATATCTGCAGCTAGGTAATTTATTAAATATATTTACCTCATGACATCTTGTATTCTGCATATTTATTTTATTTTTGTTTCATACGCATATCCGATGAATGTGTTGTATTCATCCTCTCTAGTCCCCCTTCCATTCCCACTGACTTCCTTCCTCTCCCCAACTAGCGCCACCTCCTACTTTTATGTCCTGTGTGTGTGTGTGGTGCAGGTAGCCATTCATGAGCAGGTGGCAAGCTCATGAATGTAAAAGCCACCTAACATTCAGAAGCTTGTGTTTCACAGCATGACTCCCCATCCTCTGCTCTTACCCTCTTTCCTTCTGTTCTTCCTGCTGTTTCCTGGCCTTTGGAAGGCGTGTATCCATGCCCTGTTTTGGGCTGGACATTCAACAGTCACATCATCTCAGAACATTGGGCAGTTGTAAAAACATTAAAACATTCTTTTGGGAAGTTCCATAAGGAATGGGTTGGAAGTAGGGAAGGAAAAGAGATGTTAAGAAAGTAAGCCCTACCAGTAATTGATTTTTTTTTAAACAATAACGGTCAGTATCCCCTTAATGCTAGACTCAGAAAATATAAGGGCCTAACAATTAAGCTTCTGTAAGATGATGCAGTGCAGAAAGAGAACAGCCTCCCTGATTTGACAAAATAACCCACTTTAGTGCTAAGGATGTTCCAAGGGTTCCCTTTTGCCAGGAGCCAAAGGAGTCTGCCGAGGCTGGAGTTGAACCAATCCCTAATTTCCATCCTTGAGCTTTGCTGCCAGCTGGAATTAAGTGGCCATCTCCACATTAATGCAGTTGCAAAATGGAAATTTATCACATTGTCTTAAAAACCCAAATGTGTTTGTAAAGCACAGACGTTAGAGAGTTGTTTTCTCTTACTTAGAGGACCTGATTTGTAACTATGGTTTAGGGAGTAATATCCACAGACCCAGGGAACTTTAGAAGCAATGTGCTCTGGGTATTAGACTTTATTCTGTTACTGCCCCTCCCTGGGTTTTATGTTTTAGCAGCTATTTTCAGAATTCCAGTCTGCGCAGCCATCACTATTTTAATTTTAATGTAAGCTTTGTCATTAATAAATACTTCCATCAACTTTAAAAGAGCTACCCATATTTGGGAAGCGAATGGAAAGAGAACTGGCCAATTGATTTAAAACAAGATCGAGGAAACATGAAACTCACAATTAAGTTGCACAGAAATGCTTTGAATAAATAGATGCGTCTTTTGTTTTTTAATCCTCTGTTTTGTAATGGTTTTCATCATTTAAATTAAATAATGGGAAAAGTTATAAAATATATATATGATATTTTGCCTTAGCGAAATATTATACTGCATTGCTAATGCCTTGCGGTTGTTGAGAAGGCTATGATTGATTTCACCAAAATCATATTTTCAAGTAATATTTTTCTAGAAATACATTTATAAAATCCATTCCAGGCTACACTGTGAGTCTTTGAGATACTGCTTTAAGCAAGTTAGGGCTGATGCCCTTGGTGAACTTACAGAAACACAAGACATGTATGTGGAAGAGAAACTGATTTTGTAGAACAGAAGTGCCAAAGAGACAAAAATAGCCACCCAATGAGGTTCATGTTGCTTTGTTAAATCAGCTCCACACTGGAATCATCTTGGTGCACCTACTGAGAGCCATGTGACCGAACACATGCGCACACGTGGTCCTGGCTTTCAAGCTCATCTACCGGCGGGTGATCCCGGGCAACCGCGATTCGACTTTCTCTTTTCCAAGAAGTGACAAATGAGTTAACATGTGAAGTTCTGGAAGTGTCTGCATAAACGTGCTAACAGGGGCGGTTATTCTCAGCAGTTAGAATCAGTGGTGAAATGGGGGGGAAAAAGCCTTTGGGTTAGAGGTACAGTGATTGTAATTCGAAAGAATCTGACCGTAAGAATCTGACCGTGGTGTCCTCTACAGCTCGCTTCACCGGCATGAAGATGGAATCACTCACCAACAGGGCGTGAGTGAACTGGTGCCGACCCTGAGGAGGAACACCGCTCAACTCTCCCCTTTACATCTACTGTGCTTCATCCTAGTAACGAAAATATCAAGTATTCTTTTCTTCTTCAAACCTTTAAAGTCCCTAAGCATGCTGCAAATGGTATGGCTTAGACCGGCAGATCATTTTGATTCCCACATTTATAGCTCCAATGTGCTAAATGAACCAACTGGGGAAAATCTGTCTCAGGTAAGTAATCGATGAGGATATATTTTGTGTTGTTTGTTGTGGGTATAGTTGTATATATGTGTATGCTTAAGTACATAGATCTGAATGTGTGCGTGCGAGTATGTGTGTGTGAGTGTGTGTGGGTGTGTAAACCTCAGGTGTCGTTCCTCAGGACACCATCCGCCATGTTTTCTGAGACTGAGACTGATTGAGGGACTGACCTGCCTCTTCCTCCCAAGCGCCGGATGCAGGCTGTTTACCGGCTCAGCTGGCACCTCAGCCTGTTTGTTGAGTTTAGGGATAAAGATAATACAGCAGGCTGGATAGTCAAGCCTTTTGCCAACAAAAATGAAATCACAAGCACCTGGTTACAAGAGCATGCAGAAAAGCGCTTTGCTTTCCGTATTATGCATGCTGGTTTGGAAAGTCATATTTCTGTAGAGAGCCAGTGATGATCCACTAATGTACTTTAATTGTGATATATATATATATATATATATATATATATATATGTATATATAGAGAGAGAGAATTTACTTTGATAGTCAAATTTTCATATATCCCAGTTTTGATTGTAACCAAGTTATGTGATAACTTTTGTGTTTTATGCAATTTTAATAAGATGTACACTTGTTTCATGAATCAACCCTGCATCAATCCCCCTTTAACAGTAGATAATAAAAGGGCAGTGCAAGCGTGATTTCTCCGAGTGTGTTCTCTTTGGGGACCCAGATTTCTATACTGTTGCAGAATCAAGTGTGTCCATAGCTATATTCGAGAATGAAAACAAATGAACACACTGGCTGTCCTGTGCTCAGGATGGATACATGGCAGTTTGCATATTTTGTGGTCCAAGTGTTGCTATATTGCCATGCTGATAACATTTTTATGTATATGGAAACCAAAACAGTATCCCATAAAAATAGTATCCCACACTTTTATTCTCACAAATGATTATCAATCAGCAAAACTGATCTCAAATTAATGTTGACAAGTTTAAGCTATTCAATGAAACTGAAACGTTTAAACACTCATCAGATGTGTGCTCTCTGTGATGAGACCTTGGGAAGTCAGAGGTTCTGAATGAAGCCTTGGACTGGGCATCCAAGTAGCTTTCTTTCTACATTACCCTACTTACATTATATTTCCTTTATGTGTCATGTGGCTAAACTGTTCTTTTCTTTGGGTCGCAGAGAAAACAGTTCTGGGTGGCATCAAAACCTAATGGGTAGAAACATTTTGCTCAGTTGGACATGATGGTTCACACCTTTAATCCCAGAAGTGGAGGCAGAGGTGGGTGGATCTTTGTGAATTTGGGGCCATCCTGGTCTACAGAGTAAGTTTTAGAACAGACAGGGCTATACAGGGAAGTTCTGTCTCAATAAAACAACAAAACAAAACAAAACAAAGGAAGAAAAATTATGCTCATTGTCTTCATTACTCTGACAAGTGTCACTTATTTTGAAATCAATACTTATGAAACACTTATGAGTTGCCTACATTATAGGCTAGCATCAGGTTGAGGGAAATCATGCAGTTTTTTTCTCTTTGGGATTGGATTACCTCCCTTAATATTATACATTCCAAGTCCATCTAAGTAAACAGCGGTAATGTGGATACAGTATAACATTTAGAAGAGACTACCAAAGGGTACCATCCCGTCACAAGGAAGGACACATGCAGGCAAAGAGACACCCGGGACATGAGAGGGGATATGAAGCTAAATGGTTTTCTAGTTTCAACTATCATGTTTTCTCTTTCTTTTTGTGGTGGATAAGTACATAAAAATGTAATTGACAGTGAAAATGTAAAACTCTCAGCGAAGCTCCATGGCTTTAGAATGGCCCTTGCGACGGAGACTGTGGCAGCAGACACTGGACCTACGCAGGTCCACGCTGGACAGGGTCTCAGCATTAAGAGGGGAAGTAGACATGAGTACAACCCCTAACCAAGAAACTATTTGCAGCTGATACCTGCTGGCAAAGGGAAAATCTGTTTTTTCCAGCAGAGTTTCACTGGTATACCAACCATGCCCCAGGGCAGGCCCAGGAATAGTTAGCCAAGCTAAAATGAACTCAGTGGTATTTTTGTGGACTCCCCCGCCCCGCCCCATTTTGATTTCTTTGTTTCTTATCTGTTTTGTTTTTTTTAAGGACCAAGAGAGGAAAGGGAGATAGGGAGCAAGGAGAAAGAACATAAAGTCGAGTGGTAGGGAGGTAGAAAGGATTTAGGAAGGGTTGGGGTAAGGGAAATATGATCAAAATATATCATATGGAAAACAATTTTAATTAAAAAAAGAAATGTAAAAAAAAATCTGGCCACAAAACCTTTGTGGCCTCACAATTTGTCCTGCCTACAATATGTGCAGAGATAAATATGGAGCAGAAATGGAGGAAATGGCCGACCAGTGATCGGCCCAACTTGAAAACCAGGCCACGAGAGAGAGCCCACCCCTGGCACTACTAATGATAGTCTGCTCTACTTGCAGACAGGAGCCTAGCTTAACTGTCACTTGAGAGGCTTCACCCAGCAACTGGTGGAAACAGATGTGGAGACCAACAGCCAAACATTAGGCAGAGCTTGGGGAATTTTATGGAAGAGGTGGAGGAAGACTCGAAGAAGACAGAGAGGTCCAGCACACCACAAAAAAACCTACAGAATCAACAAACCTGGACTCATAGGGGCTCATAGAGACTCAACTGCCAACCAGACAGCATGCATGGGCTATATCTAGGCCCTCTACACACATGTAACAAATGTGCAGCTCAGTCTTCATGGAAATCCCTATCAGTAGGAGCTGGGGTTGTCTCTGTTGCCTGCCTTTGGATTCCTTTCCCCTAACTGGGCTGCCTTTCTAGCCTCAATAAAAGATGTGCTTAGTCCTACTGCAACTTGATATGCCATGATAGGTTGATATCCATAGGAGGCCTCCCCTTCTCTAAGGGGAAAGGGGAGATGGGGAAGGAGAGGTGAGAGGGAGGGCCCCGGAGGAGAGGAGGGAGGAGAATCTGTGATCAAGATATAAGTTAATTAATTAATTAATTAAAAATGTATACACTGGAACTAGCCAAGTATCTGAGTGGCCACATTAATCTAGCTGCATAATGTTTTTATTTGTGAATTCATTACAACAAAGTGATTTTAATTAAAAAAAACATGATTAAAATGTTTTCTTAAAAGTATAAGAACACTCAAAATATTCTATAAATGAACATGTGTTTAATTTAAAAGGTAACAAAGAACATCCATTTTCCTATATATTTTATTTTTTACTATGATTATATATTTACAGCATATTTATACATACATAATCCAGTATATATATATAGGCATTAAATATTTTTCTATATACTTTAAAACTTCAAGCTACCTCTTTTAAGGCTCTGCTTTTATTTGCTTAGAATATAAACTATCATTAATAAAAATTGATATGGGAGAATAGTAAGGGAACACTTCATAAGTGTTTACATGTTTTATTAGTTTTTTGAGAATGTCATGCAATGTGTTTTGATCATATTTACCCCCCTTCCTAACTCTTCGCAGATTCATCCCCCCACCTTACCTACACATTCAACATTGTGCTGCCCCCACACTTTTTTAAACGATCAAGTCTCATTTGTGCTCCCCATATTGTGCTCTTGGATGTGTGGCCATCCAAGAGCATGTGTGGAGCATGGTGGACCCACCAAGGGCCACACCCTTAAAGAGAACACCCTCTACCAGCAGCTATCAACTGCCAAGAGCTCCTCAGCTAGGGGAGGGATTTGTGGCCACCTGCCCTCTCCATGGTGGGATTTTATCTAGCTTGAGCTTGTGTGAGTCTTGTACATGCTGTCACAAGCGCTGTGAGTCTGTCTGTGCAACTGCCCTGTTTGCAGAGATGGCAGCCAAGGAGCCCATACAGGGTAATTATCTCACTGCCAACTTCACAGCGATAGGCAACAAATCAGGGCCAGATTTCACAAAGAGCTCTGATGTCAAGAATTTCCAGGTCTGTCCCACCAAGCCCTTTTACTTCATTTGGTTTTAGCTAGTGCTACGATACAGGTTTTCACACCCTTCTCCTTTCACATTATTCTTTCCTCACACCTGCAGGCATCAGAGAGTCCTCCCCAAACTCCCCAACTTTCACCCAGCCCCCCCCCCCCCACCTCACCAGGAGACACTGCTTTTAACTGTCAGGAAGAGTGGTAAACTAGTCCAGGGGAAAGCACCGTGAAAAGCCTGAAATGCAAAGGCTGTAGGTCTCCAGGAATGCCCAAATATACTTTGTAGCCAAGTACAGAGAGGAACATTGAGTTTACGATACCTTATTTTGATATCAGTTATCAAAACATTAAGATTTAATAGAAAACAATCCTTATTTTGAGATTTCCCTGAAAGATAGACCCTACTCAGGTAAGAAGGAGGTTCAATTATGTTTACATGGATTCTCTTTAATCAGAAAAATGCATGATTGACTGTAACTACTCAGAGCCAATAGGTCTCCTAAATAAGAATCCCTGGCATAAAGCAAGTGAAGAAGCAATCATGTGACCCTGTTCCTGAAGGTAGACCATGCTCAAAGTATGGAATCACCTGCTTCAATAAGTATCCAAGGACTTGCTTGACTTAAGTCAATGGATGTTTTCCAGGTGAAGCATGATCAGACTTGGGACCGTGAGGAATCATTGAAACTGCTGCTTGGTTGAAATGTTTTTGTAGTGGTCATTAAAAAAAAACAGTGTTACACTTTGGGAAAGTGCTTCCAGATTGGTGGCCGTGAAGTATAGCTACAAAAGTGAGGGAACCAACAAAGCTGAGCGAGTTAACTTCATGTAAATTATCATGAAATAACTTCTTCCTCATCTCTGAGAAGAGATTGATTTCCTTATTACATGTCAGAGTCACTGGATACTTTCCAAATGTTTAATTGCAGAGCACACACACGTATACACACACATACTTAAACTTAGAACAAATTTAATAACATAATTATTATGTTAGTGACTGAAGGCAGTCACTAAGATATGTTTGCCCAATTAGATCCACAATTTACGGTGGCTATTTTAAAAACTTTTCCTTTTAAAAGACTTCCAGTGCTACCTAATAAGTTACTTTTACAAAGCAGGTTGATGACAAGTGAAGATTCTTCTATTTCATATTACAATGGGCATCCTCTTTAGCAGAGTGGAAAAATACTTTTGATTCAGTGATTTGGTAGTGAGGACACAATGTGGTCTATTAAGTAATTTTAACTTACCTTTTTACATAATTTATTTTTGTGAGCTGGTTGAATCTTTTATTTGTTGATATGCCAAATCCCCATACTTCACATATGTAGCAGAATATGACTGGGTATTAGATAAACGTTACTATTTTATTGTTGGATAAATACTTCTACTCTTATTAGAAATTATAACCTCTTAAAGAATTTTTAGAACTTTATTCTTGGCTTGGCTTCCTCTTGGCATGTTTAGAAATCTTTTCTAGACCAGTTATCAGGGGGACAGAGATGATGAGCCATCTGAAAATGGATGTTTGCCTTAAAGAGGAACACCTCAACCATCACTTAGAGTTTCTGAGTTCTTTTCTCCAAAGCCCCTGAAGAGAACTGAGAAAACATGGGCTAGGAAAAGGGCGAGCAACATATCAAATTCAATAATGACACCAACATTTCTACCTAAATTCATAAAAGGTATGGAAAATTATAATTAATGCAAGAGCCGGTACATGGACAATTTTCATGTATTTTATAAACAGGAAGGAAATATTTATTTTACTAACTACTGTATACGTCAGATCTCTATATTAGGGATTGTCTCCTCATCTGTAAAGCTCTGTCTTCATGAGTAAATGGCTCCTCTTAAAGTATTGGCATTGTTTTTCTGCAAGAGAATCTTTTAAAAGAGAATATCTTTCTTCAAAAATAAAGTATCAGAAGTCTCAATAGGTCCTCGGAAGAAAAGTCCAAGATTGTGTTTCTGTTCTAGGACAGAAAGTCATCAGGAACAGCTTTATAACTTGCTTCTGCCATGTACTTAATCATATTCTGAATGCTGTTGAGTTTTTAAAAGTAAACCTTTATATAATAAAAGTATAGACTGTGAAGCAATCAGATAAAAGATTGGAGGAAACAAACAAACAAACAAACGACCAAACCAAGAGAAGCACAGGCTCAGTTTCACTTCTGAACTATTCATGTTGTAGAACACATTTTTAAAAATTTTGTTTTGGTTCACTTCAGCACTTTAAAAGTCTGTAGAATATAGATTCCTTTAGTTGGCTAATTAAACTCTCAAGAAGATCCATGCATGCCTGAGCTGGGTAGGAAGGCGGACTAGCTTCGCCTATACCCTTTATGCACTTTTGAGATCTTTGCGTTTGGAAATGATACCAGAGAGTTCTGCTTACCTGACACACAGAGGTAATACCTGTCCTGGACGGAGAACTCGATCTCAATAAACTCACAGAGATTCTGTGCCAGCGGCTTAAACAGCTTTTTCTCCAAGTCTTCCTTCACCAGCGATGACATCTCGGGTTCCACCTGCCTCCTGTTTTGGTCCAAGCTCACGTTTCCCTTCGCTGCTGCAGCTTAGATGTCTCCTTTGGGTGTGCAAGCCTCCAGGTTCCCTCCTCGCAGCAAAAGGCGAGGCTCCCAACAGTGGGTGCCTGCTCCCTGGCAGCCCCACCTCAGCAGCCCAAAGCCAGTATTAACCCGCTCTTCATCTTCATTTAGCATCCGGCCTGCAGCAGGCTGCTCTCCGAAAGATCTCCTGTGGCTCGCTGATGGGGGAACATATTGATGAACGCTGACAGATGGCCACAGATCCACTTGGGGAGTCCCGGGGTCGGCAGCCTTTCTTCCCCGTTCACAGCGGCACTATGCAGAGAAAGACCACTACTTCAGCGTGAGGCCATTATATAAATCAGCTGTCTGGCGCTATTGATTGGGATCGTCTTCCATTAAGAACTTTGCTTTCACTGCCTAGAAAAGAAGGCATCTGTGCTGGCACCCAACACTTCCAACAAGTCTCTGCTCCTCTTTTCTCTGCCCTCCCGCAGCACACTCCAGCCTTTGCATCCAAGAGTTTGCACCAATTCCTAGGATTATTTTTAGGATGGACATTTAAATGGACCCACTTTAATTCTATTTGTGCCTCCACTGCAATGAAAACATATTTAGGTACCTGCTAGAGTGAAACATTCCTTGCCTTTGTTCCTCAAGAGGATAAATTTCCTGTTCTCCAGGAATTTATAGTCTAATAGAGGAGAGTTAAATACGTGTTTGAACCATGAAAGAGAGCACACTGAACAAAGGAGGGGAGACGTGGGAGAAAGGTTGTTTGCATGAAGCACCTTCGTCACTGTCCTATTGCTGTGAAAAAACACCATGACCAAGGCAACTTACAAAGAAGCCGTTTAGCTATGGCTTACTTACAGTTTCAGGAGATGAGTGCACAGATATCACGGCAGGCAGTGTGGCAGCAGGCAGGCATGGTGTTGGAGCAGTAGCTGAGAGCATGCGTCCTCATCTGCAGGCAGGGGGCAGAGCCCCAGACAGAGAGAGAGAGAGAGAGAGAGAGAGAGACTGAGACAGACAAAGGAGGGAGGGCAGGAAGGAGAGAGACACGGAGAGAGACAGGGAAAGTCTAGTATGAGTTTTTGAAACCTCAAAGCCCACACCCAGTGGCACACCTTCTCCAAAAAGGCCACACCCCCTAATCCTTCCCGAACAATTCCACCAACTGAGGAACAAGCATTCAAATACATGAGCCTGTGGGGGACATCCTCATTCAAACCACCTCAGCAAGGTGGCATGTGAGAGGTCTGGAGCAAGACTGGCAGAAGAGCACAGAGGTGGGGGAGGAGCCAAAACGTCACATCAGTAAAACCCAGGGGCTGTGCCAGGGTGAGAGCTTCCTCTCCCAAATTCGCAGGTGGTTAGGGCTGAGAAAAGAGCACTGACTGCTTTTCCACATGACGCAGGTTCACCCCAGCATCTCCCTAGTGGGTTTCATTCCCAGCAGCTATATGTTGGTTCGCAGCATTTATAACTTCAGTTCCAAGGAGATCCTAAGCCCTCTGGTATCCACAGGCACCAGTAACACAAGCAGAATACAGACATACATGCAAGGAAAACACCAATTCGAGTAAAACAAAAATAAGCTTTGAAAAAAAAATTCACAGGAGGCCACGGGATTAAGAGACAGTGTCTGAATAAATCTTTAAGAAGCTCTGGTAGACCCTGACCAAAGAACTTTTTACTTCCCCAAGGTTTGTTGCAGTCCCATACCCCCATGTTGGAATTCCAGCCCTTCCCTCTCAGTGCCTAACTCAGTGCCTAACTCAGTCATCCATTATCAACCTGGCAGCTGAAGCAACGAGGCTTCTGAAGATGAAATGGCCTCATCTGGACAAACAACTTCAGGAAGTAGAGACTGCAAACTGTCATGTAGCCTCTGAAGTCACATTTAACTTCTCCATTCCTCAAGCCCCCAATACAAACTTCAAGTATTCCTTTTCCTCTTGGCAGACACCCCTTTTCTACTGTGTCTGTCCTTTGCTGTTTGTAATAAACAGTTCCATCTGCTGACGTTAGTCCGGTCTCTTTCTGCCTTCTGTCTCTCAACTCTGCCTCAGAATCTGAGGGAGGAACAGCCTTGCTAGGCCACAGAGGAGGACATTGCAGCAGTCCTGAAGAGACCTGATAAGCTAGGGTCAGATGGAAGGGGAGGAGGACCTCCCCTATCAGTGGACTTGGAGAGGGGCAGGGAGGAGATGAGGGAGGGATGGGGGATTGGGAGGGATTGAGGGAGGGGGCTATGGCTGGGATACAAAGTGAATAAACTGTAATTAATATAAAAATAATTAAAAAAAGAAATGCCTAGGTGTGTGTGTAGGGGTGCTTCTCCCTATGGATCAGATCAGATTTTTTAGAAAAGAGGCTTTCTATAGCCTTTTCCTGGCCTGCGCCTCAGCCTAGCAAAGACAGTGTTCTCCCCACCAAGACACTTCCCTCCCTACACCTTTGGAGCACCTTTGAAACCTCAAAGCCCACACCCAGTGGTACACCTTCTCCAATAAGGCCACACCTCCTAATCCCTCTCCAAAAGTTCCATCAGCTAAGGAACAAGCATTCAAATATATGAGCCCAGATACCAGACACCTGAACCTTATGGCACCTCGATCTTGGACTTCCCAGCTTCCAGAAATCTGAGAAATAAATTCTGCTCACTAAAAATTACTCAACATTGGTATTTTGTTAAAGAAGCATGACAAATTCAGGGTGTTGGAAAGATAAGGAAATAATCACATTCTCCAAGGTCACAAAGCATATGAATATAGGACAGTGATTCTCAACCTGTAGATCGCAACCTCCTTCACAGGAGTAGCCTAAGACCATCAGAAAACACAGATATTTACATTGCGAATCATAACAGTAGCAAAATTACAGTTAGTAGGCAGAAATGAAAATAATTTAATGGTTTGGGGTCACCACAACATGAGGAACTGTATTAAAGAGTTGCAACATCACAAGGCTAGAAAGATAGAACAAAGCCAAAGTATTGGGCCTCAGAAGTTGGGTCAATCCTTCGAATTTTATTTCTTATCAGTAGAGATGTGATGAAGATTTTTAGATTGTTCACTCAGTCATTCAACTGACAAGTATTTATCAGACATTGACTGTGTACCGACCTCTCATCTAAGAACTGGAGAAATGGCCATGGAAACTAGGTTAGATTTTTACAATGTGTAGCAGTCGGCTAGATGAAAAGTAAGAAGACAAGTGATAGCATATTCAGGAGCACACAGCTGCAGATAGAAAGCCTGATACACGTCTGGATAATCTCCTAGATAAGAGGTTCTTAGGTAGACAGTTCAAAGCTGAGCTCATGCATGAATCCTGCACATGCTCTCCTCTCCTGGTCTACTCACAGAAGCTAGCCTTTCTTTTGGTCTCTAGGCATCTGTGACAGAGAAGAAGAAATGTCCCTTTTTGATTCTTTTCTTTAAGGGGGCAAATGTTTCTCAGCAGGCAATCTTTCCATGCTGGTGCCGGGAGCTGACTTACGTGGCCATGTCTAACGTGATGGTTAATTTTCACTGTCAACCTGACTCACACTTCTGGGCATCCTGGAAGGTGGGGCAAGGGGGCGCATTTCCAGAGAGATCTAACTAAAGATGGAAGCCCTATCCTGGATGTCGGCAGCACCGTTCTTTCCCTGAATAGAAACGAGAAGGGGAGCTAAGCACCGGCGTCCATTTCCCTCTGCTTCGAGACTGTTGCTGCAATAAGACCAGTTGCCTCAAAGCCCTTGCTGCTGCATCTTCCCCACCAGGGTTGACGAGACCCTCAAACCCTAAGCCCAGGGGAATCTTTCCTTTCTTGAGCTGCTTTTGTTAGGCATTTTGTAGCCTCAATAATTGGTACATGCAGGAGAACACATATTTGTCATTTTGGCCGCTGTCGTAGAAGAAGGGATTTCTAATGAGGAAGATGGGTTGTGAGTGACTGAAAGCAGGTAACCAGTAGTGTCTCCCATGGTTGCTGTATGAAAAGATTAACAATGGGCGTGTGGTTGAGCTGGGGGGGAGGGGGACCCTGGGTGGGCCTCAGGGTCCTCATCTGAAGAATAACTCCTCGGGTCTTTTCCTACTGTAATATTTGCCTTGTCTGCCTGTGATGTCTAAGCTGTTTGGGTAAGAGAGCAGAGGGAATAGAGAAGAGAGGATGCATATAAGATACACCTGGCCAATTAACTCTGTGGCACCCAATTAGAGGAGGGCGTCATTATGCCACAGCTACTTTCCCCATCCAGATGGAAAATGAGAAAAATGGCTCACCCCACAATAGGTGGGTTTTTGGAGGGGGAATCATCTCCAACTTTTATACTTAAGAGTTCTTTACTAGAACTTGCACTGTTCCAATGGGGAAAAACTAGTACAACTTGATGGAGCAAGTCATCAGCACAGAAGCCCTAATCCAGGACTTGTGTATTTGCATGGTTCTTCATGCTTTGCTCTGTTAGGCTGCCAGCTCCATGAGGGCAGGAACCACATGTTCTCTACTCGCTATAGTCGGGCGTGATCTGCAAGGCTTCACCTGTGGTGGCACATGTTTCTACATGCATTAATTTATATGTATTTCCTGAAGAACAGGTGACCAAATCAAAAAGTCACATGATGGACATTTAATAATTCCTTTGCATAAGTGGCTTCGCAGTGACACACTCCCAAGATGGAGCGAACAGTCTTACCAGTCACCTATATCAATATCAAAGTTTTTTTGTTTTTGCCATGCTCTTTAGTTGTGAGAATCAAATGCATTTATGTCTTCCCATCTTTTTAGTTTTTATTGCTTTTTATTATATTTTATTAATTTCTGGGGTTTCGGAGGAGGGTGCATTTGAAGGTGTCTTTACGTCTTCCATGTGGGTTCCGTATGTGTAACTGAGGTCAGGCTTGGCAGCCAGCTCTTACCACCTAAGCCTTCCTGCCTGCTCTCCCACCCCTTTTTTAAAAATCAAGATCTCGACATGTAGCCCGGCTAGCCTGGAACTCGCAGTGATCCTTCTGCCTCAGTCTCCTGAGTGCTGGGATTACAGTGTGTGCTGCTACAACCTGCTCACAGTCAGGCTTCCATTCCAAAACGAAGTGCTTGCTATCAGCCGTGTCTAGAAGTAATTTCTCGTTGTGAACATTCTTATGTATTGTGTAGATTGCATCAGTTGGTTAGCAGACACAAAGGAAAGATGATAAATGCATATTAAAACGTTATTAAATATCTTAACTCTCTGAAAGATTCTGTAAGAAAATTACATGAGAACATTGTCTAAGGCAAATCATTTAAAAGCCTAAACTTTAAAAGTACTTGCAAATGACAACTCATGAAAACTAGAAACATAGAAAAAACTTACGGCCTTCATTTTATTGTTTGTTAATTCAGAGAAATAAGATACTAGGCTTCTGAAATTTAAAATTAAAAAGGTCACAGAGAAATAAATAACGAAACACTTTCACTGATGTTAACAATAGTTAACAGAGGTCCTCAGCATTATTTCCACATAGACAAACACTATTGCAGTGTGTAGATGTAGTTTCTGAAGTGCTGCAGAATTATTGGTGAGGGTAAAGGGGAAAGCAGAACAAAGTGGCACTTAAAAGTCTCCCAAGTTGTTGCACCGGTGAGAAAAGAAACAAAGCTGTGGCTTCCCAGACTGGCACTGCCTAGCTGCTGCAGAGGAAGGAGGGTTACTCAGGATGGGAGATCCTGCATGTAAGCCTTGGAGATTAACTGTGGTGTTAACCGCGGAGCTGAAGGCTGAGTTCTGAAGGGCAGCTGGAAGAGTCAACAATGAATTCAAGGACTGAAGATAATCCGGGAATTCTTCATCCTTATCGCTACCGTTTTCAGAGACTACAAAAATGGGGTTTCCTTTCTCTTTCATTTGCGGGATCTTGTTTTAATCACTTCGCAATCTGCCTTTTAATTTTTAATATGCCTTTGCAGGCATAAAATTGTCTATTTGCTTAAGAAGTCTTAAATGCCCTTGCTGTGTTAGCAACGAGTGGTCTGTGTCCTTTTGCTTTTCCTAGAATTGTGTGGAGTTCCTCTAGCTAGACAGCTTCTTCTTGACACAATCTAGAATTATCTGGGAGGAGAGTCTCAATGACGGACTGCCTAGATTAAGTGGCTTTGTGGCCACATCTATAGTGGACAGCCTCCATTATGTTAACAGATATTAGCAGATCTAACCTAAAAGTGGACAGCACCATTCCTAGGGCTTGGGTCCTGGACTGTATAGAAAAGGAAGAAGTGAGCTAAGTGCAGGCATGCATGCACTCGGCTGCTCTCTGCTGCTGACTGGATGTGACTAGCTGCCCCAAGTTTCTGTCTTCACTTTCCCATCATGACTACAACCTGGAATTGTAAGCTGGAAAAAAACAAAAAACAAACAAAACCCTTTTCTCCCTCTAAACTGCTGCTGTGGAGGTATTTCTTCACAGCAACAGGGCGCAAAGGCAAGGCAGAAGGCAAGGAGAACTACACCCAGTGCAGAAGGCAAGAATTAGGTCCAGTGCTGCTCTTTGGCAGCTTTTGCAGCCCTCTTCACAGGACAGCAGTGAGCAAAAACAGCAGCAGGCAGGCAAGAGCAGCAGCAGGCTGGGTCCTCTAGTGTGACAACCCTCTTGCAGGCCTCAGTTACCAGGACTAGAGTTGAATGATTAATAAAATAAAGTAAAACAAAGTGTCTCTGTAACAGGGGACGGAGATGTGAAGGCGGTCCGGGCTCTGTGTCCTACAACCCCAGGAAAGGACTAGTTTGCCTGTCTCAGAGCCCACTTCACTTCCGTTCTGTCTCACGGGGCTTTGTTTCAACTGCAAGATGGCTACAGGAACCAGGTAGGGTGGGGAGTAATGAGAATCCCTTCTCCTCTTGGTTTGGCCAAGCTCCAAATGAGTACGTTTTATTCTGCCTATTTTTTATTCTTTAGAATGCAGAAGAAAAAAAAATGGAGGCGTCTGGTTTATGGATCCAAGGGCTCAGAGACATTAGCCCTAGGTGACAAGTGATCCAGTTCTTCTAGAGGCCCAGAGTGTTGTGATCTGGAGCCCTACACACATTTAAGCTCCTGTGTGGACCAGAAGGCTGGGGTTCCTCAGCCATCAAGAGTAGCTGGTACTGCAGCTTCCTGGCCTAGGGACGGACAGTCTGCTTTCACCAGTTCCAGCGGCTCTCTGTCTTCTCCATGCCTGTGGTTGCTGCCCTCTCTTCACACTGGTAGCTCAGACCACACTCAGGCCAGTGGATTATTTTTTTAAAGATTCATTTTGTATTTTGTAAGTGTGTGTGTCTCTGTGTGTGCGTAATAAGTGAAAATGACCACAAAGGCCAAAACAAAAAACAAAAAACAAAAACAAAAAAACAGGTATAGAATTTCCTGGAGCTGGAGTCACAGGTGGTTGTGAGCTACCATATGGATGCTGGGAATAGAATTCAGATCCTCTGGAAGAGCAGCCAGTGTTCTTTATCGCTAAGCCATCCCTGTAGCCCCAAGAGGTCTTTTATTGGTTGGGGTGGGGAGGGGACACAGGGAAGATAATTTCCAGTCCGTTCAGGGAGTGAGCCAGTCTGCCTGTATAGCCAGAGAAGGGCTCTTTCAGTAAACACAGCGACAGTTTATTCAGATGGAGGTTCGAATTTCCACTAACTATGACATTATTCCTTTTGCAGCAGTCACAACTGACCCTATAGGCCTCCGGGGGAGGTGTCCGCTGTCCAACCCCACCTAGACAGAACTGGTTGCAAGTTGAGTGTGCAAGCTGTTCGAACAATCATGGCGGGGGAGCCCAGACCAGCGGTTGCCATTCTTCGAAGCGTCCGCACTGCACCAGTTCTCACCGTAACCTTCTCTTTCGCGGTCCTTTCTTGTTCAGACGTCACAGTTTTGCTTGAGTCCATGAACATGCCCGTGGTTTAGGGCTGGCAAGAGTTAGCTTAAATAAGTGCTGAGTGAGCGTTTCTGGCGCGATCGATCTTACAGAAAGGCTTTAATTTTCCCTTTCTTTAGCTAACGACCCCGACTGGAACCAGCTACCCCGGTGTTTCTCTCACATTCTTCCCTCTCCTGTGGGAGAGCTCCCCTGCTCAAGAAGCCGGCACACTTTTGGTGTGGAGCTGCTTGCCCTGGCATTGGGCTTGACCACAGCAACCAATGTGTGAACCAGGCCAGGACTCGGCTCATCAGCATTGTCCCTCTCTTAGCCTGAGTGCTTCAGGACCGTACCTGTGACTCCCGCCGCACTGCACCTCATTTATTGGCTCCTAGCCCCAAACCTGCTCTTCTTCACTTTGCTTTACAATCTTGAGGTTGAGCCCTAGAAATAATTTGGCTTTGCCTGCTAGCAGAATGGTAAGCCACCTCTGCATGTATAGGTTCATTCGTTTATTCACATGTAGATTTACATATAATATATATATAAAACATTTAAAAATATTACATATTTTTCTTTCATACCTTAGGATCTTTAAATTATGATTATTAATTTATTTATTTAGATGGTCACCTGGGGTTTTCATTATTCTTTCGTTTTGGTTGGTTTTCTACCTCCCAGCCCTGCCCTACTTCTCATCTCTCTGCCTCCCTTCCTGGTTGTACCTTTTCACACCTTCTACTGTGCTTTCTCGTCTTTCCACCCAGCTCCTCTTATAGCCCCTAGTCTCAAGAGCCCTTTTGCAGTGTCCTGGCCTTCACTCATGTTTATCCCCGCTTGGACACATAGTGGACAGTTAGAGGCTAGGCTCTGCATGTGAGGGAAATGATGCCGTACTGTTGTTCTAGTACCTGAAGCCTGGAGCTAGGAGAGGTTATTTCTACCCGCTCTCTCCGTGCCTGTTATGAGTCTTTCCCCGCGTTTTTTAGTGACTTTCACGTTTCAACCGTGAAGGGGGAGGGGCTAACGTTCAGGTAGAGCACTTTTTACACACTTCTAGTCAGAAATAAGAAGTATTAAATTCTCCCTGTTCAGACAAGCAGTTGGTCCTTATTGACGTGAAGCTAATCACTGCCTTCTCTGATTTTTTTTTCCTTAAGATTCTAGAAAAAAAAAAAAAAGACAGCCTTTTTTTTTTCTTCTTCCCACTGGATCTGGAGCTGAAAGTGTAAAGTAAGCAGGGGCCGCCTGAGGCCACTGTGCCTGACAACAGAGAGCTCACACACAGAGAGAAAACAGATGGTGAGAGTGAGAGGCTCCTGCTGGCCTCATTGGGAGCTCTCAGATCCAGCCAGGCCTGAAGTCGGTGCTCTATCCTATCCTATGGCCTGTGCTGTCTTTCACCTTTCCGTGTGTGAATTAACTGACTCTTTAATACAGTAGATTTGCTTCAAAAGGAATAACCACTCGCTTTTTAATTTTTATATATTGAATTTATTTTTTTAATTTCGTGTATGTGTGCTGTATGTACATCATGCCCTCTCCTTCTAATTCTTACAACTCCTCCCAAACTCTCTCTCAAATTCATGGCCTCTTAAAAATTATGTATACTATATATATATATATGAATAAATAAATAAATCTATAAATATAGTCTATCATATCCATTTAGTGTTGCTCATATACATATCTTTTTAGGGTTGATCACTGGTATTGATAGCCAGTTAGGTGCATTACTCGAGAAGACTAGTTTTTTCTGTCTCAGCTGACCCTAATTGTCTGTCACTCTTCTTCATGGGGCTCTATGGGATTTCCCCCCTCTATTTTGGGATGACAACTGGTGTTGTTGTCTAGGCAAAGAGGGATGGATGGGTGGAAGGAGGGAGACCAAGGAAGGAGGGAGAGACTGACGGATGGATGGACTGACAGACACAGAAACACTGCCCCATTGCCCCTGTTGAGCGGCTTCTTTAAAAGTGATTCTGAACGTGGCTCTGCAGACAGCTTCTCTTGTTTTGCTCACTGCAGTTATGCCTCAGTGTAACGACCACACTTTGCTTCTGCCTTGGATGAATCTCTTCACCGTAGACAACCTAGCCCTGTGGTTCTCACAATCTTTCTAGTACCTGAGGTCTCAAACCCAGGACAAACTGGTCTACTGAAGTGCCTATTAACGTATCAAAGCTGATGCTGGCCACCATGTTCTCCAAGCATCCTTCAGTCCCTACCTGATACCTAGACCTCCTGGCTGGCATACCCCACCCCTTACCCTAAACTCCAGCCCAGGGACTGGCCTGGGCTTTTCCTTCCCCTAGCTTCTCTGATTCCTACATAACTCAGCCATTTTGGTTACACAGTCTTTTTTCCTCTTTTGGTCTCTTGCCCTTGCCACCATTGTTCCTGATTCCCCTCCCTGGCTCTCCCCTTCCCTAAACCCTATGGCCTGGTCCAGTCTGCTGATCATTTCCACTCTGGACTCTCCCAGATGTCTCTGCATCTGCTTGTTTTCTCTCTTTTTTAAAAGCTATAATAAAAATAACCTCTCAGACGTAGTCAAGTCCTCCTTTTATTTCATTTTTTTTCTTTCAGAACCTTTAATTTTTTTTTTGAAAGATTGCAGGCTTTTCTTACGATCTAGTGAAAGCAATCTCTGTTGGTTGTCTGCTGTCAGCCTGCCTTCCTTAAAGGGGGTTCAGAAGTGCCCACATATGTTTGTCTGGGGAATTAGATTGGACCTCCTTAAGAAAGTGACCATCTGCAGTTCCCTGAAGGGAGCTGAGACTTACCCTACCTTCCCAGATATATGCTCAGTGTGGGGTTTCAGCCCTCAGGTCATCTCACAGATACTGGGGGGAGGGGCTGTTCCTGCTGTTTATTAGGGACACATGACTAAGACAGATATTGGGAATTTAAAGGTGAATATTGGCCCTGCTTTAAACAAATATAATTGACCATTTATTTAATTATCTATAATCTAATGCTTTGACATGTGGAACCTCAATGACCCTGGAGGGCTAACTCCTTCCTGAAAGTTAAAAGAATTCCCAAAGAGAGTAACCTCAGGGGTGAGTAAACTCACTGGGGATGGCAACTCATCACCCCAGGAAAGACTAGTCAACCATGGACAGTCCTGATCTTCCAGAGTCCACAGAAAGTATTCACATTAGCCAATCCTATATGCCCTCACTCAGCCTCGCCTATTGCTGCCCACAGAAACCACAATAAAAACTCATGGCCATACTTTCTCCTGTCTCTCTGTTCCTTCTGACCACGCCCGGTGCCTTCTGTGTGCCCTAGACCACCCCTGTGTGCTGTAAAGAAGCCCTGCTTTGGAATCCGTAAATGCAAAAAGCCACCTTCTTTATGACAACTGTCTTCTGACTCAGGGGCTTTACTGAACATGAAGTCTTCTATCAATAAACTAGATTTTAAAAAGGCAGCCTTACAGAAATGTCAAGTGTTTTTCCTGCTCTCTACAATTTGACTTGAAAATAGACTATGTGCACTGTCCATCCTCACTAGTTACCTGTATTTACAGTCATAACCACCCACAAGTGTTTTCAAACATCCATCACTTGAAAACTTTCCCCTCTGATTTTGACCAACTCTACACACCTTCAGGCAGCTATGAGCTACCCAGTGAGCTCTGAGCTCACTGGTTACTGTGAGTGCTGTTCTCACACAGATGGCCATGCGGAGTTAGTCTTCTCTTGAGACAAAGTTGTTTTGCCTCAGAGCAGGATGGTCTCAGAGCAAGGCCGCTGCTGTCCTATAGGAGGACTGCTGTCTCATCAGAAAGAGTTAATTTATATCAAACCGGAGCCTCAAAGTGTGGATGCCTCTTTAGGAAGGTAGTGGCTGCATGAGCCGTTTCTGACTCAGGACAAGACGGTCAACATCCCAAGGCCAGGCTGTTGCTAAACAAGATAAGCCCCAACCACAATTACCTCAGAACACTGTGCTAAAGAAATACTCTCCCATTGCCGGGTAGGGCCTCCCCTCCAGAGCCGCTCTTTAGCTTACTCTGTGGACAGCCTCCCTCTGCTGTTTCTCACTCATTCTAACATACTCCACATCTACCTTCTTCTGTCTTAAGTGAATTTATCGACAGCTTATTAGTCACCAGCCTGTCAGTGACATCCCTGAAAGGGCAGTTACTTCCTTCATTGCTCTGTCTTTAAACTGTTGTCGTCAAATGTCAAATCCACAAATCTCTCCTGAGCCTCTCTATGAGGTCTTTGATTTCTTCCCCTGCCAAGCTGACTGATTCTGTTCTTTGGTTGTTATTTAGTGACACTGGGGATTGACTTTAGGGCTCTCTGCATGCCAGGTGAATGTTCTACTATTGATCTATAACTCCAAACCCATTTTGTTTGTTTGTTGTTTGTTGTTTTAAGACAAAGTCTCCTTAAGTTGCCTAGGGCAGCCTAGAACTTGTGATCTTTCTGCCTTTAGAGTAGCTGAGATCACAAGCCTGGCTTCGTCCTCCTTTTCCACATTCAGCCTGTTTATGCATGTCCCTGTCTTCCTTCTGCCTCTCTGTGTCTCTGTCTGTCTCCCTGTCCCTGTCTGTCTTTCTGTGTGTCTCTGTCTCTATCTCCTCTAGATTGTTACACCCTTGAGGAAAGAAACCATACTTTAGACCTTGCTGTATTCTCAGTGTCTGCTATCTGGCGCTCCATTAATTACCTATTAGATGCATACAAAAATACTGGATTGTAAACTCCTTTTGGGCAAGAACCCTATTTAACTTTTCCTTGTGTAATTTGGGATATTTACTTCAAGACCTTTTCTGTTGATGATCAGTATTGAGTGAATTGAGTAAACTTATAGGGAAGCTGGATAAGCAGAACTTACAACCTCGGTTGACAAAGAAGCAGAGGTTCAGTGAAGTAAAAGGGGACTGCGATGGTTCAGTTGGGTGGTCCATGTGACACAATGTAGAGCCACCTGAAAAGGAGTCTTAATGAGGAATTGTCTAGATTAGGTTGACCAGTTGGTGATGTTCTTACTTGGGTTAATTGAGGTGGGAAGATCTGCCCTGAACGTGGGCAGCCCTATTTTATGACTAAATGAAAAGATCAGAGTAGCATTATCATTAACACACATGCATTAATCCATTTCTCTCAGCCATTGACAGTGGATGTGACCAGTTGCTCCAAGTTCTTACCTTAAACCTTGGCTTCCACGCAGTGATGGCCTATACTCTGGCATTGGGAGCCAAATAAACCTTTTCTCCCTTAAGTGGATTTTGTCAGGCTATTTCATCAGCACAACTGGAAATGAAACTAAGACACTCATCAAACATGATCAGATCTAGAAGGAAGGTAAAGGTGTTGGGAGATTTCCAAGGAGGCACATATAATGCTTTCCATTATATGTGTTTGAAGGCCTCTCCGTTTTCATAATGTTAGAAACGTATTGTGGCCTTTATTGACAGCAGATACTTGGATGTGTCTCTAGTATTGATGTTGTAAAGATTGAACTGGAGTTGAGCAATCGGCAGGTGCCAGGAACTCAACAGCGTTTCCCTGAGAATGGCGCACAGGAAGCTGAATCTCCTCCTTAATGATGCCACACACACCTGTCCCCAGCCTCGGCAATATCTCTGAAGCTACCAATTAACCGAAGTGCTGGGGTTGAACCTAAAACGAGGTGTACATTGGAGAGGTCTGTCAAGAGACATAAACACACGGCGGTTACCTGGAAAAAGAAATTACTGTGCACAAAGGACTTTTCATTGAAAAGACAAAAATACTCTTGCATCACGAAGGAAGCAAGGACCGTCTTTCTGCCTGGGGAATAAAAGCTAAAGATGAAGTGATTAAAACATTGAGAAGCTCAGAAGTTGGTGTGGGCTGCTTCTGATTTCCTAAAAAGAGCCTGGTGCTGGGACGAGGGCCCCTTGGCTGTCCTTTGTGGCTGTCCCTGATTAGGATGTGGCTGAAGGTGAGCTTGCAAAGGCTGGGGAAGCGGCCAGGACCTTAGGCCTGCAACGAGAAGGTGCTTTTTACCTGGCAGCGAATCATCTTGGAGGCATGACTGACTGGGCCAGGGATCCTCCGAGGAAGAAATCCACCAAATTCAGCTAGGTCCTTCCTTCCTGTCATAGTCCCTCAAGGCTTCAGGGAGACCCTATTGGCAAGGGGAATGAAAATCATACAGCGCAAAAAACAGGACTTATACAATCCTAGAGCCAGCGTTGCTGTGCCAAGAATCAAAGAATGGATTGGAAGCAGAGAGATAGTAGATTTCTATCGACTCCAAGCTGAAGATTTGGTTCTGTTTCCCCCCCCCCCTTTGGCCTGGAATTCCTGACAGTATCACCAAGTCTTGCTGTTAGCAAGTACAACCTGGAGTCATTTTGACTGGACTAATTTCTATATCTCATCTGAAATTGTTTGTCTTAAAACATTTGAGAGGGGAGAAAAAAACTGTGTGTAGGAAGTGATGGTTGATTAGTATTGATAATGGTTAAACCTGCAGGTGTTACACTGTTCTCTACTATTTTGATGTGTTTTGAAATTTTTCATAACGAAAGCTTAATCAACAGTATAAAAGAAAGTAATGGAGAGAAATGGAAAATTCTAGAAAGACCTGTGTAGACCAGGGATTTTGAGCATACAAGACATAGAGCAGCCGTGTGCCTGTCTTAGTTCTAGGTCTTTTGTTAGCTGAGGATGGTCTTGGATCCATGTCTTCAAGTCTATGAGCCTGTTTCCTTACTTAAGAAATTAAGAGTTGGAGCTGTCTGACCTCTAGGCTTGCTTGCCCAGCCTAGTGAATTCCTGAAACATCGGTTTGTTCAGGCCATCCCTAATTTTCAGACCTAGCCTGGGTATGTGCAGCCAATAGTCTGGCTTAGCCTGGTGAGCACCCAAGACTCTGGCCTGCCCACATCACCCTCAACTCTGCCAGGCATAGCTTAGGCAGCACAGTTCGCACAGCAGCTATTTGCTTCCATTTGCATGCTTTCGTGTCTTCCACTGAACTGGAGTCACTTCTCTTCCTCTGATCTGAAATCAACACTGAGAACGTGAAGGATTAACTTACCAACCCCTCATCCAGACCCCAAATCAACCAAGCTTGGGTGACAACAAGAGAAAATAAAAATTTCAGTTTTCCAGAAGAAAAAAAATAGGCCGGTTTCAGCCATTCCAAGACTACACTCTGATTTAATACCTTTTTTAAACAAATGCTTCAAGAGTGCTTCTTATATAAGTAGTCCTTGGGAAACACATAGTCTGGTGGAGACAATGGCATCAGCTGAGAAGCTACGCACAGGAATCGACACTGTTGTGAATGGGCGGTGTCCTAAAAGCATAGGGAATTTTATTTAGTGTTTTAAGATTGATGACTTGCCGAGTGCTATTCTGGGAAAAAGCACTTTGTCAGTGTTGGAGGATACGCTGATGACTGGTCCTGATAGTTCTTTTAAAAATTATTCTATGGCTTCCCATTAGTCTGTGTTCAGCTGCTAACTGACAGGGTATTGTTAGGAGCACTGTGCATATGAAGGTCTTATTCTAACGTCCGAAGCATGGTGAATTACATTTTATTGCCCAGCCTAACTGTTCTTCGTAATGATATCATATTCCTACTGGAAATATTAACATTAAAATGAATATTTGACGGGTGGCTGAGTTGAGCTGAAATGGAGAGGCATTCTTTCTAAAGCTAGAAAGGTGGCCATAGGCGGGTTTCTGAACTCAGTTAATTCAATAGACTCCACTTAAAAAAGGTATGAGTGATGCTTTAAACACAAAGTCTCTCTAATCACCTGGGAAGCAAAACTGAATGCAGGACCTGGAACTTCGGCTTGATTCGATTATGAAGAGAGTGGAGACAAGCAGGAAAGCTCCTTTCTTTCAGAAGTGTAGTTGGGGTCAGGATGGAACGTTATTAACCAGTGATGCTAGACAAAGTGAAAATCGACAGTGTTACTGGGCATTTCATAAAACATGAAGCAAAGTAACTTAAGAAGGCTTAGAGCAGACCTCCCAGCAACGTTTAAGATATGCAAGAAGAGGCTATCGTGGGTGCCAATGGGAAGAATGCTGAACTCTGACCTTGCCGTTTTAAATTCTCCCTGTCTTCTCAATGATTTGGCTGCCTAAAATGGTCTCAAATTTATTGTTCCTGTTACTTGTTTGTAATAATATGGAATTGCGTGTATATAATCTAAAGAAGATGGTTTACAAGACTACTTTGAACAGCAGCAGTCCATGCCAGGTGTGGTGACGGAGACCTGTAATTTTAGTGCCTGGCAAGCAGATCTCTAAGTTCCAGGCCAGCCTTCTTTGCACAGTAAGCTCCAGGCTAGCGAAGGCTACATAGTCAGAACATGTTAAAAAGTAAGTAAGTAAATAAATACATAAATATGTAAATAAATGAAAAGAAAAAAAGAAAGAAAAGCAGCAGTTTGCCATCCTTGGAGGAAAACACTCCATTCCCAACTTTTGAGCCATTTATTTCCTTTAACTTCGCTTCTTTCTTTTGGAAATTGCATACCTCACTGTTAGTTTTTCTTATGGGAAAACACAAATAAGTTTTATCATTTTAGGAGCACTGTTCACTCTGTGCAGGTCACTGCTATCCACACCAACTTTTCATCCTCTCAAAATGAAACTTCACATCCCCTGAACAGTTGCTCTGCCCCAGCTGTCAGCGGTGTCTTAGGCTCTGTGTATTTAACTACCCCTCTCTCTCTCTCTCTCTCTCTCTCTCTCTCTCTCTCTCTCTCTCTCTCTCTCACACACACACACACACACACACACACTGATATGAGTATCTCATATGAACTGAATTATGCAGCATTTGTTCTTCATGACTGGGTTGTTTTATTTAGCATGATGTATTAAAGGCTCCTCCGCCCTGTAACGTGGATCAGCAGCCTGTTTCTTTCCAAGGCTGAATAGCATTCCATTACACCCCACATTTTGTTTATCATTAACCTGTCAGTAGGCAAGGAAGTTATTTCTATCTTTTGACCATTGTGAATAAAGCTACTTTGAATATGTTTGTACAAATACCCACTTAAGTCTTTGCTTTTATTCTTTTGACCATTGTGAATAAAGCTACTTTGAATATGTTTGTACAAATACCCACTTAAGTCTTTGCTTTTATTCTTTTGAATATTCAGAAAACAAATTATTGCATCATATGGTACTGAAGGTTTTTTTTTCTTTTTTTAAAGAAACTGTCTTATCTTTTTCCATAGTGGCTTAATATTTTACACTTCTGTCCACAGTGTGGAAGAGTTTTTAGTTTCCATACCTTCTAACCAACACTTGTTATTTTCTGTTTTCTTTAAATGTAGACAATGTCATGACTTTATGGCATATATACTCAGAAGTGGAATTGTTCAAACAACACAGGAATTGTGGCACAAAATGTCTGTGGTAATTGTGTGGAATTTTAAATGTCTGTTAGCTTTGGATTTTTCATCTGTGTTGCTCTTCTATTCCTCCCTGTGATGAAATACCCAGGAAAGCCAACTTGGAGGAGGAACGGTTTGTTCTGGCTCCGGCTTACAGAGGTTTTAGCCTGTGGTCAGCTGGCTGCATCCCTGTGAGCGGAGGTGAGGTGGAACATTATGGTGGTAGAGGAGTGAGCACAAATGGCTGTTCATCTCATGCCAGCAGGGAAAACAGGGGAAGGGCCTCCAGGACAAGATAGACCTGTCAAAGGCCATACTCCCAGCGACCTACATTTTCCGATAGGACCCCTCCTTCTAATAGCCCACTAAGCTATGTACGCATCAATAGGCTGATCCACCGATGAAGTTAGCACCCGTGTGGTCTAATCCCCTCTGAACAGTGCCACGAGCTGGGGACCAAACCATCAGTATGTGAACCTTTGGGGCATTTCATACTAAAACCATGACATCATTCTTACAAGCACTCACGCTAAGCCCCAGTGTAAGGTAGAATCTGTCAAAGCATGCATTCTAGGTGTGTTTGCCCTCCACTTTCCAAAAGATTCGTTTCACTCCATCTTCTCTCCTTTCTGTGGCGTTTTTACTTCTGCGATTACATGCACGCTTGCCAAGAATTTTTGGTTTCCTGAAAATTTATTTTAAAGACATCTTTGGGTCTGGAAAGATGGCTCTGTGGGTACAAGCAAGTGCTGCCAAGCTTGGACGCATGAATTCTGTCCTCCAGACTTCCAAGGTGAAGGAGAGCGCTGATTCCTCAATGTTGTCCTCTGACCTCCACAGGTGCACCACGGCCTGAGCAGAAGTGAGCATGCTCATGCGTGTTCACACTCACGTGCACCATACAGGCACAGAGAGAAAAGGGGGGAAGGAGGGGGAGGGGATGAGGAGGACAAAGAGGGAGTGGCCTGACTTTGCCTAATCCTTCAGCTGTGCTAGTTTTGCTGCTTCCAGAAGTAGCTGGTGTTGCCCATTTGAGAGGCTTGCAGGATTCTCAGTGGAAGCAGGAAGCTGTTTCTCTGCTGTCTCCTCGAAGGTTTAGGATTCAGATTTAAGTCAGCCCTCTGGTTGAAATTTCACTGGGGCAGGCCTGGAGCAGGGGCAGGCATTCTGGTGACCTCTGCACGGCATGACAATGATAGTCAGTGATAATGTATTGTGTGTTTCAAAATAGCTAAAAGAAATGATGTAAATGTTCTCACTGCAAAAAAAAAATGGTAAACTTAAATTATGAAACTGTCTGACCTGATTCTTCCACCAACATTTGCTCGTCTAGAATGAAACATCCTACTGCATTCTGTACATAAAACCACTTTTCTCAACCAAAAAAAAAAAAAAAAAGGCAAATAAAAATCACATACAGGAGTCAATTCTCCCTTGTTCAATATTTTTAGGCTATTACATTTTTGTGACGTTCTTTCTCCAACTCTTACCTTGAATGCTTTATAGTAAACATTTTATCATTTTCGTGAAAGTACTTACACATGCTCAATCTTTTCTCCTGAATGCTATGTATTTTCTAGTTCTAATGACCTAAGCATCTAAAATTTTGGCAGTAGCAATGTGACAAAACCCCCTAAGTCCAATTGTGTAAGGCTATGTTGAACAAAATCTAATTTCCCCGAGAATAACCAGCACATGTTTTACACGGTCTGCTCATCTGGTTGGTTTTACAACTATCATAGCCAAGGGGAGACAGCGGTGGGATGTCTAACAACTTGTTGACAGCATGTCCTCTTTGTGAGAGGATACAGAAAGGGATGCTGAGGGTGTTGGCTAAAAGTGAGGAGTAAGTAGCTGTGGTAAATTATTAACGTTCTTCCAGCCTTCAGTTAGTTAGTATTTTATTTATTTATCATTATGCATATGTATGTGTATGACGTGTGTGTATGTGGGGGGTTTTGTGCCACGGGGTTCAGGTAGAGGTCAGAAGACAAAGGTCAGAAGTTGGTTCTCTCTTTCCACTAAGGATGCTGGGGAGAAACTCAGTTCACCAGACTCAGGAAGTAAGTGTCTTTACCTGCTGAGACAGCCATCTTGCCAGCCCAGCTTCAAATACTTTTAAAATCACACGGCTTTCAACAAACAATAGGCGAAGGATCATGCCACTTTAATGTGGTTTGCTTGTTCAAAGCGTTTTTCGTGATTACAGTAATTAATACAAGGTCTGTTCAGATAAAGAGACCGAGGTATCAAAGAGACCAGGTAACCGCCCTGGTAAGAACAGGTGATAAGGACCTTTCTGAGGATGGAAAAATCATGGTTTCTGTCTCCTCTGTACTCACTTGGCACAATAAGAACTGTCTAGTGTCTTGAGAAGTGTGTAGTCTGAGGGGAGATTTGAAGTAGACTTGCAGCCATTGGTGATGACGAATTCCTAAATACCTGGCCATGTGCAGAATATTTCTCGCACAGTGCCCAATTCATGACCCTCCTCCTTTACAGAATGGGAACTGGGAGCGAGAGGTGCTAAGGAACTTGCCCATAAGCATAACTGGAAAATGCCCTTTAAAATCGAACGAGGTAGACTGTCCTCAGGCTGGTCTAGAACCATTTAGGACATTTCGTAGAAATGACAAGTACAAATTTGCATTTCACAGAGACTGTTCTGCTGGTGCCTGGTGTGGCCTCAGTTCCAGCTCCCTGCAGGAGAAGGAATACGGCGGGGAAGGGGGGGGGGGGGAACCTGGTTACGAGGCTTTCCAATCTAAGGGCTGTGGTCCTCAGAGTCTCCCTTCTCCGGCCCTTCCCGTCAGGGCTCGGTCTTGTGCCAAAGACAGCGCTTGTGGAGCAATAACCAAGGTGGCCATGGCCTCCAGACACCACGGGCTCCTTGAGGTTCCCCGAGTCCAGGGTCTGGGGCAGGAGGTAGCTGCCTGCATCTTGGTAACCCTCTGCCGTGGGCGCCTTTGCCAGGCTCTGAGGATGCAGATGACCCAGCCATCACTGTGAGGCCTGACCACAGAACTTGTGGGCTTTCCTTCTGGAGGAAAAGCGCTTCTTCCTTCTACCCACAGGGACCCTGCTTACTAGGGTCCTGCCCACCTTCTCTAATTGTGTCTGAGGCAAAGATCCCAAACTGCCCTGTCTCCTCAACCTCCTGTAGGAGACAGAACGGGGGCGGGGAGGGGGTGTGTGGTTTGCCATGCTTTCTTTGGGAGGGTGCAAGAACCCAAGAACAAGTCCTCTAAGGTTTTGATTTTATGCACAGCTGCAACTAGGTATCTATGGGCACAGTCTGCTGCAGAGAACTCTTTGTTTCACGGTGGGTCGGAGGGCTTGGGGGAGGTTGACTTTCCTGTTACGTACCACATGGAGAATCATCTACCTATTGAGGGCTTCCGCAAAAGCCAGCTGGTGCGGAGAAAGCATCTGCTGAAGTGTGGCCCAAATAGAATTATTTATTTCCCAGCATAGGTGTCCTCACGGAACACTGAAAAAATACAGTTGACCCAAAAGCCCTGAGGTTACCAGATTAACGTACAGCCAAGTGGCTCCACTCTGACGTCATGGAACTTTTAAGAGGCGGGGCCTAGTGACCAACAAGCTGGGTTATGACCTGGATACCGATGCCTCTGGCTGCTTATCTGACCGACCTAGGTGAACAGGCCTTCTCCATTGGACCACCCACCGTGCGGTGCTGGACCAACCCAAATGCAGAGACACTGCACTGTAGATTGCGCCTCTGAGCAGGTCACATGACCGTAGATTGCACCGGCTCAGACGCTTGCTGTGGTGGTGGAAGCCTAACAGACTCCATCCCTACCCTTCAAAGAGAAACACGTGGAAGATTAATCTTCTTTGGCTTTAAACCGGAGAAACTGTCAGATAAAATGAGGGTGTACCTCGCAGCAGGCTCCTGGCTGCAGACTCTAGGTTATGGTTAAGCTTATCGCTGGAGCCATAATCTCACTGCTCAGTGTCCGGCTATGTAGAACAACTGGATACTGCTTACTGCTTGCTAAATAACCCGCTGGTGTGGAAATCGCTCAGAACACCACAGCGGCAACGTGCCAAATTCGTGTTTGGCGAGCCTTCATGCTGTCCGTGACTCTAGGCGAATCACTTGTGTGGTTCTATACGAAGTGCTACCCGGTTGCTTGCATGCATTTGTACTTACACCGCTGAGTATGTGAAGCAGTTAGTTCTTTTTACAGATGAGGAAACTGAAACACAGGCTACCAAATGCTGAAGCCGAACTCCCAGCTAAGCCGTCTTCCTGTCGTTAGGGCCCTTTCTCAGCAGCGGGTGCCCGTCATTGGAGATTGTGCTCCAAGACTCCAGGAACGCGGAGTCTCCAAAAGGACAGGAACGGGGGTCCATGCAGCAATCTTAATGCTGGAAGAGGAGCACGCTTTAGTGTCACTCATCTTCCGTGGGTCCCTGTGGGATCAGGCTGAGACCAGGATGCTACTGGCCCCACACCTTTGCTTCTGACCTCTCCCAGGCCTGCGCCCCTTGCTCCCCAAGAGTCCTCACACAGAATGTTTTCCTCAGGCTCTGCTTCTGTGAAACCTGACTGGAATTTTCAAAGGTCTGTTTATTCACTAGCAACCAGCGATGCACCCACTGGATTCAAACATGCAGAAGGGGGCTTTGTCTCTTGATTAACACCATGGGATGTACTATGGGAGCAAACCCCTAAAATAGGTGTGAGTTTCCTAACTACAGGAATGCATGTTTTCTGGGAAATGTCATTAGGCGGGTTGGTACAGCATCAAGAGACTGTATAATTTTATGTCGTCATTGTCATGTGTGTTGTCTAGCACTGATCAAAACTGCTTCATGGAGCTGGCGACATGGCTCAGTGTCAAGAGCACAGGCTGCTCTTCTGGGGTAAAGCTACCCAACACCCATGTTGGGTAGCTCACAATTGCCCGTGATTCCAGCTTTAGAGGATTTAAAAATGTTTTTATGTATATGTGGTATTTGACATACATATGTATTTGTATGGGGGAGTCAGATCCACTGGAATTTGAGTTATGGAGCAGACAGTTGTGAGCTGCCGTTTGGGTGCAGAGAATTGAACCAAGGTCCATCTGGAAGAGCACCCAGTGCTCTTAACCACTGAGCCATCTCTCTAGCCCCTGCTTTAAAGGATTTAATGGCCTCATCTGGCCTTTCTGGGCATCTGCACAGATACACATGTGCCCACACAAATAACAAAATAAATAATTTTTTAAAAATATGCTTTATGTGTTTAAGAAAATGATAGAATATCTTGCTGAGACATTCTATCTTCAGGCAGAGACCTCTGTTCCAACCAAGAATGTAGACAAGTCTACATAGGTGATGAAACTTGATCCCTGATTTTTTTCTTTTTTTTTAAATGTAATTTATTTATTTTTATATCAATCACAGGTTAGGTACTTTGCATCCCAGGCGTAGCCCCCTCCCTCATTCCCTGATCCCTGATTTTTTGATTGGTTGACAGGGAGCTACATTTTTACAACTTTATAAAAGTAAAATTGACATTTACAATGTACATTTTTAGATGTTTCCACATATTCGCGTATCTATAAATTGTTACTAAAATCATAATGAAAACATCTATCACTTCCAGAAGTTTCCTCTGCTTCTTTGTCATCTCTCTCATCCTGGCACCAGACAACCATTTATCTTGTTATCATAACAGCATGCTTGCTATGGGGCACAAGGTTGGAAGTGAGCATGAGCTTCAGTCTGTGACTATTCAGCTTGGCCCAAGCCCAAGGCTTGAAGGGGTTTTCATGGAGTAAGTCTAGTACAGTTCAGTACTGAAACTGCAGCAAAGAGAATGCAAGCTCTCTCTGCTCTCCAGGGAAGAGATGGGTACGAAGCCATCTGTAATGACAGTGAAGCACTCAAGGCACTAACTGAGCAGCACATCCACATGAGAGGGCCAGCTTAAGAGATAATATCACCCTATAGCTGTACAACCAAAACAAAAGCATTCTATCAGAACCTACCACCCCAAGCCACAACTCTAGAACTGGCATTGCAAAGTGGATCTTGAAGGATGTCTGTTCTTCAGGTCCATGCTCCATGTGATAGCTGATCTTGACTGTCGAATTGACACACCTGGGGAGAGGGAAACTCATCGGAAAAGTTGCCTCCATCGGATTGACATGTGGGGCAATCTCGTGATTACTGACTGATGAAGGAGGGCCCAGCCCACTGTGGGTGGTGCCATCCCTAGGCAGGTGGGCCTTGGCTCTGCAAGAACAGTAGCTGAATACCGTTTTGGAAACACTCCAGTAAACAGTGCCCCTCTGTGGTCTCTGCTTCAGTCCCTGGCTTCAGGCTCCTGGCTTCAGCTCATGCCCTGGTTCCCTCAGTGATGGAGTATGACTATAAGGTATAATAACTCTTTTCCTCTCCAAGTTGCTTTTGGCCATGTTATTTATCCCAGCAACAGAACGCAACCTGGGATAGTCCTTTAGTTCTACGGGTCAATCCTAGATGTAGAAAAACCCTCTCATTTTTACCCTAACCTATAACTCAATAACCCATAACTGTAGCATTCAGATAGGGCTAGACACCGTGCCAGAGCGTTAGAGCATTAGGATGATAGTGGGAGTCACAGACCTATACAACCTGGCTGAACACTGAGAACCTGGGTAACCTGGCTTTGTGGCTCTCCTCAATTCTCATAGGAAGTCCCGACTCCTGATATTCAAGGCAAGCTCACTTCAGTTTTCTCTGGGACCTGTTTTTATTTTATTTTATTTTTTAATTTATTTATTTTTATATCAATCACAGGTTAGGTACTTTGCATCCCAGGCATAGCCTCCTCCCTCATTCCCTCCCACCCTCCCACTCCCTCCCTCATCTCCCTCCTCCCCGCCCCCTCCAAGTCCACCAACAGGGGAGGACCTCCTCCCCTTCCATCCAACCTCTCTGGGACCTGTTAATACTCCTTTCCAGAGGACAGCTAGGACACCTTGGTAGTTGATTCATAATCTAAGGCTGATCTCATTGGTCTAGACCATCTCTGTCTAGCACAGACATAATGTGAGCCACAGATGTGAGCTGTACATATAATCTTAACTTATTAAGATTATAAGTAGCCACATACAAAAAAAGGGTAAAACCGAAGTTGGTCATGATAGCACATGCCTGTCATCCCACAAGTCAGGAGGTGGAAGCAGGAGGAGAGAGAATTGAGACCAGCCAGGGCTCCATAGCGAATCCAAGGCCAACCTGGGCTATCTAACAAGGCTTTGTCTGAAAAAATACATATGGGAGGAGAAACCAATGAAAGCACTGCATGCACGAGGGAGGGACCTGCTGAGTGGCATGTGCATTTGTTACCGTGGGTGTGTGAGCACGTGCATGCGAGTATCCGTGTGTTATCTATGTGTGTATGGAGGCTAGAGGTCTACACCAGGTGTCTCTCCTTGATTGCCCTCTTGTGGAAACTGAAACTCATTGGTTGGGCTAAGTTGACTAAACTCTAGGAGCCACACTGTCTGCCCAGCTCTGGGTTAGAGATGTGAACTGTCAGGCCTGGCTTTTTTTTTTTTTCCATGGCATCTGGTGACCCAAAGTCAGGTCCATGTCATGCTTGCGTAACAGACACTTTACTGACTGAGCAACCTTCTCCCTCCAAATTATGTTTAACATATTTAAAAACTGTGGTAATATCAACAATATGCATATATCTTTTAAAGCTTTTTAAAAATATGTATCTCTATGCATGTATGTATGTATTATGTATATGAATGCTTTGCCTGCTTGTATGTATGTGAAATATGTGCATGCCTCCTGCTCACAGAGGCCAGAAGAAGGCACTGGATCCCACAGAGCTGGAGTTACAGGTGTTTGTGAGCTGCTATGAGGGTTCTAGGACCCCAACTTAGATCCTCTGTAAAAACAGCAAGTGCTGCTAACCGCTATGCCTTCAATAGTCACTGTGTCTTTACCCACTGCTCCATTTCCTTCCACTTCCGACGTACCCATGGCCGACTGAGGTGCCCAAATATTAATAGCTGTCCTGACTCTCTTAACAGAAGAGACTGTATTCGTGTAACTTTCATGCCGCAGAGGGCAACAATTGTTCCGTTTTTCCATTTTCATATACTGTGGTGCTCCCTTATAAGTTAAACCTTATCATCACTATGCATGCAGAGGAAAGAGGACAGTATGTGTAGGACATTGTGCTATCTGCAGTTGTGGGTGACCACTTGGCACACCCTGGCCCCCTTTGGTAGGTTCCTGAAGAGTGTTTGGTGAGCTGCAGTGAGCCTATGTCCCACGGAGTCACAACCATTAACTCAAGCAAAACCCCTCTCAACTTACTGTAACAGTTCCAGTGTGCTGGTGATAGCCAAACTCAGGCACCTGTACCACGAGGGATCCGTTTCTCAGTGGGTGCCTCAGTGGTTTTCAGTAAAGCTATTTCCTCAAGTTATTTCAACAAAGTTTATCTGCAGAGCTAAAAGTCAATATTACAAGCACACAACTCTTCATGTTTCCCAGGCTGCAGAGAAACCATGGCCATGGGGACTGCAGTCAGTGTAAACACTTTTTGTTTTACAGAGCAAAGATTTGGAAATGCTGACGAGATCGCTGTGCATTTCAACCCAACCAAAGGAGCCAAGGAAATCTGAGAGGTAAAGACAGAAAATATTTACTCTTCTGTGGTACAAGAAGTACAGTTCTGCCACGTTTCGCTTTCTGCCAGGGTGAGCGAGAACGACCTAACACAAATACAGCACCATGCCATATTTTCCTCACAGTTCTATGGATTTTGTTTGAGCTTTGCTTCAATTTTTAATATTTATAAACAAAAGGAGGTATCTATATAGTTTCTTTTGGTCTGGTGAAACAATTATTTTCTTTCATCAATTCTAAACACTGATTAAAGAAATATTAATCCTTGCCAGGCACTCAGGAGGCAGAGGCATGCAGAACTGCCAGCCTGGTCTACTAAAAAAAATTTTTTTTTAATTAAAAAAGAGAAAGAAAATACGAACTATTAATCCCTGAGTTCTTATTTTTGTCCTCCAGTTTTTCAGTCATTTGAGGTATGTGTCTGAGAAAAAAAATTTGATTATGGCAGTAAGTGGTTGTAATTAGCTTGTTAAGATGTTTTCTCTAATTTTAAATTTACTAATCTTCGAGTGAACCCCAGTGAGCCATTCTGTAGACACAAATTTCTGCTCCTAAGAGATCAGTTAGATCTTTTCTGTTTCTGTTAAAAATTTAATATGCTTAGGCAAACTGAATTTATATTTGTTGTTTTTAGCCTTTAGAAGAGGTTATATGTTTTATAAGCTGGCAATATGGTAAGAGGCCATATTGATTTTTGAACATTTTAAGATTAAAAAAACATTTCAGAGGATTATTCTGAGGAATAAAGTGTTATATTACAAGTATCCATCATTCTCTTGGCATCAGGCATATCTAAAAGGCAGTTTTTTTTTTGTCTGCTCACAAAATTATTAACTCTGCTGACGTCATTTTCACCTAGGTGGTGTTGGTGACCAAACCTCATAATTACCACAACAATTAATTTCTTGTTGCTACGGGCTGAAATTCTTGTCTGAGCACACGCAATCCTGAACTAACCAAGGAGCTTACAACTCGAACGAAGTGTTGGAAGTAACCATGACCTCAACTAAATTCTCATAGAGCCATTACAGAGCATATACCTTCCTAGGTGCCGTTAAGTTTATTGAGTCCTACTGATTAGGTCCCATAGGGAGAGCAGACCCCGCCACTGGGAGGAGTATGTTTAAGAATTTGTAGATACAGCTATTGATCAATGTTAGTGAGAGGCTCTGAGGCCAGGTGGAAGCCTCAGACGCGGTGATCTTACTGTTTCTCAATCAGCAACTCTTGACTACTGTGATCATTTGGGGCGATTTATTTTCCGCGTCCTTTCCCCTCTTAAGCTTTCTGTTAGGAAGAATCGTACCCTTCCCCTCTCCCTCTCCTCCCGTTCTCACCCTCCCTCCCTCCATTGCATCTTTCTCTCCTTCCATTGTGCACACACTCATGAGTATCTGTTTAGGCTAGATATTTTATTGCTTGAGTTATAGTTCACTTTTGTTACTGTTTATTGTATAGCTCAGAACATTTCAGCTCTGGCCATTGAAACTCTTCATATCTCTCTGGTTTAAAGTGTTTCTTCAACACTAACTTTCATTCATAGTCTAGTCTCACCTTATATTTTCCATGCCCAGAGCTCAAGAATCCACCAATCCTATAATAAACATGGTTCTTGACATTAGAGAATGGTATTTTTTAGAACCCCAAATTTGGCCTCTGTTAGTCCTTATTGTGAATAGGTAGTATTTGCCTTTAGGCTTTCTTGCTGCAAAGACCTAGCAAATGTCTGTGGGCCAATGATAGAGCTAAGTCACGATGTGTGACTGTTTTGATGTTGTGTTGAATCCAGTTTGCTAATATTTTATTGAAATTGAAATTTATCTACCTACCTTTCTTTCCTATCTGTTTGTTTGTTTGTTTACCTGACTTAGGTATCAAAGTGATGGTTGCTTAATGAAGTATGCTTGAAAGTATTCTCTGTAGAATTTAGGAAATATTGGTATTAACACTCCTGTGTGTATTTGGTAGAGTTTGGCTGTGATGTATTCAGTGCTGGGCTTTTCTTGGCAGGGAATCTTTGCTTGTTACTGTTGTCTTCTCTTGATGAATTGAGGCATCTATATATTTGTATAATGATCTTTGTTTCTTTCAGCAGTTTTTGACTTGAAGTCCATTGTATCAGATACCTCGGAAGGACACTGAGAAGCAGCATGAAATTCATCCTCCCCCCTCCCCAATTTGTTTGGCTAGTCTATGTTTTATTTTGATTGATGAATTTAACAACTTCAGAGTCACCGTTGAAATGCAAGGACCTACTGCCGGCACCCTGGTATTTGCCTTTTTGGGTGCTTTGTTGTTACTCTTTCATTGATTCCTCACTTGTCTTTGGGATTTGGTAATAATCTACCCAGTTTTAATTTCTTCTCTTTGTGGTTATGTCTGCTGTCATTTTGATAACACAAACAAATCTAGAATCTCCTATCTCTAACTAATAACTTCCGTCCTATACAAAAACCCCGCTTTTACCCTGCCCCCCACAATCTGTGTTTTTATTGTCATAACTTGCACATCTTTGTTTCAAATTCTTTAAGAGCTAGTTATAACTTACTTACCTCTGGCCCTTCCGGCCTGTAACTTCCATGCTAGAGGTGTGCATGTGACTTATAAGCACCATTACCATACCAGGGCATTCAAGATTTGACTGCATTTGCTCCTGTGGGTGAGATTTACCCTTTCCTACGTGTTTGTGCTAATAATTGCTTTTTATTTCTGCCTAAGGAAGTCTCTGCAGCTGCTCTTGTTAGTGGGTCCAGTGGTGATATTTGCTTCCATCTTCTGCCGTCTGGAAAGGCTTATTTTCTGAGGGACATCTTGGCTGGGCATAATGTTTGTAGCTGACAAATCTCTCTTTCTCCCTCTCTCCCTTCCTCCCTCTCTCTCTCTCCCTCTCCCCCTTTCTCTCTCCCTTTCCTTCTTCCTCTCTCTTTCCTCTTCTCCTTTCCTCCTTTCCTCCCTCCCTCTCCTCCTTCCTCCCTCCTTCCCTTCTTCCTTTTCTCCATTTTGAATATACCATCCCATTCTCTCCTGGTCTGCAAAATTTCTGCTAAGAAATCCATGGATTCTCTGAACATTGCCTTACATGTGAAATTGACCCCTTGGCTGTTTGAAATTCTGTTTTTGTCTTTGACTTTCGGCAGCTTGGGTGTAATGTGCCTGCGAGTGACCCTCTGTGTTAAATCTGCGGACCTTTGAACTTCATGCATCCAGGTTTTCATCTCTCTGAAGACCTCCGTGTTCTCATAATTACCTCTTAAGTGCCCCTGTTTGTCATTTTTTTTCTTTCTCAGCCCCTCTTTGTCCTTCTTATACTGCCATACTATAAACTCTGTAAGCTGTCTTGCACTCTTTGTCATTGTCCCCCGCCCTGAGTTTGTTGAAAGGGTCTATCTTTAAATTCACAGATTTTTCTATTTATACCTAGCTGTTAAGGCTCTGAGTTGTACTTTTTATTTAACAGATTGAATTCTCTAAACGTAAGGTTTCTGTTCAGGTATCACTACTTTATCTTTTAAAAACATTTCTTTCCCCTTTTTTTGTGAGTCTGTGTGTGTATTCAAGCACACATTCATGTTTGTGTGTGTGCACCCACATGTGTGCATGCATGCACATACACACGTGTGCGCGTGTGTCCATTCATGTATGTGTACAGAGATCAGAAGAGGACACTTGCGCTGTTACTCTCTGCTTTATTCCTTTGCGATATCTCTCACTGAAACTGGAGCTAGGCTGGCAACCAGCAAGCCCTGTGATCTTCATCTGAGGGCCCCCCCTTGCCCCCTCCAGCTTTGGGGTTACAGGTGCACGTGCAGCCCTGGCTGTTTTTTTATGTGAGTCTTGGGGATCAAAGCCCAGGTCCTCACGGAGAGAAAGCGCTCTCCACACAGAGCTCCGCCCTCAGCTCCTCCTCTTTGACTCTTCATTTTAATTTTTTATTCAGCATCACCATCTGTATAGTCCTGAACAGCTTGATGCTCAGTGCTTCAGCCTGCCTCAGCCTGGTGGCAGTCTTCTGTCTCAGCTTCCCAAACTCCGGGATTAGCAGGCCGGCACCATTACACTTGGCTTCCTTACCATCTCATTCAGGTCATGGATTTTCTTGCTAATTTTATCAAGTTGCACCCTGTTTGTATTCTCTCGCTCATCACAGAGTTTCTTTAAAAATTGTTATTTTGAATTTCTTTTCAGGAAATTCATACAGTTCTGTTTGGGGGTTAGAAACTGGAACTCTTCCATGTTCCTTTGGTGTTTCCTTCCTTTTTTGTGTGGGTTTTCCATGTGTCCCTATGTTGACCTCTGCAAACCTGCTATGCAGGCATCTTTCCCAACTTTTACAGGGTAGCTTTCAGTTTTTCAGATTTTTAATTATTTAAATTTGTTTTCTCTCTGTGTCTCTGTTTGTCACTTTCTCTGTCTCTCTCTCTCCCTCTTGTTCCCTCTGTGTGTGTGGGGGGGGGGGGGGTCAGAGAACAACTTTTGGAAGTTGATTTTTTTTCTTTCCCCTGTGGGTTCTGGAGGTCAGACTCAGGTCATGAGGTTTTTATGGCAAGTGCTTTTACCTGCTGCTCCATCCTGCTAGCCCCAGAGTGGCTTGCGTAGAGGCAGACTCACCTGCAGCTGGACCTGGCGGCGCTGACGCGGCGGACTGCAGGGGCTGTGGCTGCGGTAGTACAGTGGCAGGGTCTACGTCTTCAGCATCAACAGCTTTGGTCTGTCTGGGTTGCAGGAGCCTGTGACAGGGAAAGTGGCGCCACAGGTTCTCAGAACAAGGGCCTTAAAATTCTCATGTTCCTATCCTCCCCTCAGCGGGAGAAGTCACAGCTGAGTGCATCTCTCTTGACGTCTGTCAAAGCACACAGGCAGCCATAGCGATACGGTACCCCGGACAAAGGGGATCAGAGTATCTTTGGAATCAGGGTCAGGGAAACTACTGGAACACAGAACTGAAGCATAGATTCACTCCCCAACGAATGCCTGAATACAGTTCTCCCGGTAAGCGAAGTCTGCTTTGAGACACCACCCAGAACAATGAAGCCGGCCACCTGATACTATAGCTGTGGATCTGACCCTAACACGTGAGGCAAACTGCAGGCATGACTCTGGGAAACAAGGTGCTTAGGCCCCAAAGGACAGAGGGCAGCTGCAGAATCCAGAAACAAGGGGCCACAACGGCACTTTGAGCTCCAAGGAACAAGGTGCCACAGAGTTGAGACACTTGACCCGGCCTTGTGGAACCTCATGTTCTGTCGGCTCAACAGCAGCAGTAGCAGGGTGTTCGGGCTGGCTTGGGAATGTTGTAGCTTGGCCTCTAGGGGCCCAGGAACAGTTCAGCAAAGGCTCCGGAGGGGGTTAGGTACTTTGGAAGTTTGGACTGTACTCTACTCCCAGGCAGAGAAGACACTGGGGCTGCATTGGAGGAGGTAGCAGCAAAGCTCAGCCAAGGTTCTGATTCCCCGGGATTGAAGCTACCTAGCCCGTTTAGCCCCAGGGAGAGCATCTGTTTGGCTCAGTAAAGCCTTGGG
This sequence comes from Pachyuromys duprasi, assembly GCA_028658305.1. NCBI lineage: Eukaryota > Metazoa > Chordata > Mammalia > Rodentia > Muridae > Pachyuromys > Pachyuromys duprasi. The sequence continues at coordinate 31,952,036 of CM053743.1, forward strand.
ATCCCACAGACAAACTATACCGTGGCAACTGTGGTGCTGGGAGGCGGGATTCTCTAGTGTGAGGTTTGGTGCGTCCGGAAGGAAGTGTTTATTCACATGTGTCTGGGTGGGAGATGATCAGCACACAGGTTTTCGGTCCTCAACACATGAAGTACTGTCTTAGCTGTGGTCTCGGGGTGGGGCTGCCCCAGTAGTTAACCCTAGCCAAAGGCTACACTAGGGCCTGGGATGGGTCAGGCGCCGAGAGGCTTTGCATCCACTGGGTCCTAAAGCTCAGGCAAGCAAAGCAGCTGCGTTCCGGAATGACGTGGTCCTGGGCGGATGCGGTGCCGTTGTGGCCGAGCCTCAGAGACAGGGTCGTGCCATGGGTGCTTGTCCCTGGGGCAATCTGCACGTTAGCCATGGCTCTGGTGCCCACGGCAGAGAGCAGCAGCGCCGGCGGGGTATGCCCTCCTTTTCCGGGTTGAGGTCAACAGGTAGACACTGGGGAGTCCCCTCAGTTGGGTCGGAGCCCGTGAAGCCTTCTAGAGCCTTCCATATCTAAGGCTATGGAAGTCTAGTGGTGGCGTGGTCTTAAGAGTCTTCTTGCATACTGCATTTCCTGCAAGAATCTCATCCTGGCCCTGAGCTCATCTCACACGTAAGGATGTGGGATCAGAACAAGGCATTTTCTTCTGTTCAGTGTGTGGCCACCCTGGGTTTCTATGTTCACCAAGCTTTCTGCTTCATTTTTGCTTTTCTTGAGTATTTTGGTGAGGGGAGGGGATGCCAGGAGTTGCAACGTGACCCTTTTGCTGATGCTCGAAGGTGGAGTTGATCTTTGCGTATGGTAAAAGTTAGAGGTTCTGAGCTGTCCTTTCAGACTTTTAAAGATGCAAACATTTTAAAGATTTAGTAGCCGCATCATAGTTCATTCTCAAAAATAGCAGTCAGATGCAATATTAATGCCTATCAGAACGTGGTACTTCAGAAAAGAAAAGACATATTTGAACTTCTCATCCCTAGTGGTCCTGGTCCCCAGCAGATTTCATTCTCCGGGCATTTGGTTCATCCTGCTTGCTGGGCATGTCCATTAATTTGATTGTCGACTCGACCAGCTCTAGAACCACCGTGAAGACAGACCTCTGGGTACACGTGTGAGGGATTATCCAGGTTAGGTTCATTGAAATGAGAAGCCCTTCCTTAACTATGGGTAGCACTGTTCTGTAGGCTGGCTCTCTGGGCTAAATAAAAAGAAAACAGCAAGTAGGGCCCTCTGCCTCCTGACTGTGGATGAGGCGTGACTAGCTGCTCTAAAGCCATGGCCTTCTTACTCCCCGTCCATGACGGAGTGTCTCCTCAAACTGTGAGCCGAGAAAGCTGTCCTCCCTTAAATAGCTTTTGCTCAGTATTTTTGTCCATCAGTGTGTAAACGAATATACACCAGGCAAGCAGGTAAGGGATGGTTGACGAGCAGCTTCTTCACTGACTTTGGCAGCTCATAGATCTTGAGAGGAGCGTGCCCTTATTGCGACATCACCTTCCTTTCCACGGGGGGAGTTTTTGCCTTTGGGGGGGGGTCATGCCAAATTCTCATGATTCTGGGTACAGAAGGTTGTACTTCCCAGAATCCACCATGTTAAGACAGTCGGCATTTGGGGAACACATAAAAGCCATTCTTATTTTGGTTATCGGAATTAGTGAAAGGCCTGGGTCCCATAATATCTCTCTACCACTTTCTAAGCTATTTTTCCTTTCCTTTCTTTTTCTTTTTTAAAAATTTTTTATTTTATTTTTATTAATTACAGTTTATTCACTTTGTATCCCAGCTGTAGACCCCTCCCCATCCTCTCCCAATCCCACCCTCCCTCTTCTTCTCCTATGCCCCTCCCCCAGTCTGCTGATAGGGAGGTCCTCCTCCCCTTCCATCTGACCCTAGCTTATCAGGTCTTATCAAGACTGGCTGCATTGTCTTCCTCTGTGGACTGGTAGGGCTGCTCTCCACTTGGGTGAAGGTGATCAGAGAGCCACTGAGTTCATGTCAGAGACAGTCCCTGTTCCTATCATTGGAGAACCCTCTTGGACACTGCTACTTCTGTGCAGGAGTTCTAAGTTATCTCCATGCATGGTCCTTGTTTGGAGTATCAGTCTCAGAAAAGACCCCTGTGCCCAGATTTCTTGGTTCTGTTGCTCTCCTTGTGGAGCTCCTGTTCCCTCCAGGTCTTTCTATCTCCCCCTTCTTTCATAAGATTTCCTGCACTCTGCAAAAAGTTTGGCTATGAATCTCAGCACATGTTTTGATACATTGCTGGGTAGAGTCTTTCAGAGACCCTCTGTGATGGGCTCCTGTCCTGTTCCCTGTTTTCTCCCTCTTCTGATATCCATCTTATTTGTCTGTCTGAATGAAGACTGAGCATCTTACCAGCTTCTTGATTAGCTTCCTTAGGTGTATAGATTTTTAATATGATTATCCTATATTATATGTTTAATATCCACTTATAAGTGAGTATATAACATTTGTGTCTTTCTGCTTCTGGGATACCTCACTCAGGATAATTTCTAGATCTCACCATTTGCCTGCCAATTTCATGATTTCTTTGTTTTTAATTGCTTAGTAGTATTCCATTGTATAAATGTACCACGATTTCTGTATTCATTTCTCAACTGAGGGACATCTGGGTTGTTTCCAGCTTCTGGCTATTGCAAATAATGCTGCTATGAACATGGTTGTGCAAATGTCCTTGTTGTGTACTTGAGCATCTTTTGGATATATCCCTAGGAGTGGTATAGCTGGATCTTGAGGTAGCACTATTCCTAATTGTCTGAGAAAGTGCCAGATTGATTTCCAAAGTGATTGTACAAGTTTACATTCCCACCAGCAACGGAATAAGGTTCCTCTTTCTCCACATCCTCTCCAGCATGTGTTGTCACTTGAGTGTTTGATCTTAGCCATGCTGATGGGTATAAGGTGAAATCTCAGTGTCATTTTGATTTGTATTCCCCTGATGAC
>CM053743.1:31955124-31979481 GCA_028658305.1 Pachyuromys duprasi
CCCAAACAGAATGGTAGATCAATGGAATCGGATAGAAGACCCAGAAATAAAGCCACACACTTATGGATACCTGATTTTTGACAAAGATGCCAAAATCATACAATGAAAAAAAGACAGCATCTTCAACAAATGGTGCTGGTCTAACTGGATATCTACATGTAAAAAAATGCAAACAGACCCATACTTATCACCCTGCACAAAACTAAAATCCAAATGGATCAAAGACCTCAATATAAAACCAGACACACTAAACCTGTTAAAAGAAAAAATGGGGAAGATCCTAGAACTCATTGGCACAGGAGATAACTTCCTGAACAGAACACCAACAGCACAGGCTCTAAGATCAACAATCAATAAATGGGACCTCATGAAACTGAAAAGCTTCTGTAAAACAAAGGATACTGTCATCAGAACAAAACGACAGCCAACAGATTGGGAAAGGATATTCACCAGCCCTGTATCTGTCAGAGGGCTAATACCTTTTTCTTTTCTTTCCTTTCTTTCTTTTCTTCCTTTCCTTTCCTTCTTTTCACCTACTCCTCCTCTTCCTTCTTCTCCTCTTTCTCCTTCATTTTTTGATTCAACTATGCCTAAAGAAGGACAGCTCATTTTTGCAATTTGCAAGATGAAACACAGCTCCAACTTTGCCAGGCTGTGGTGTATCAAGAGTAAATGACACAATAATATTCCCCTGGTCATGGAAGTTCCCTAACGAAGAGTGGCAATAAATGGAGAATAGAGTTAAGTGGAAGTTCAGAGAAAAAAAAGGCATGTTAGGAACTGGGTGTTGTGTTGTAAGAATGTGACCCCAGCACATAGGAAGCTGGGGCAGCAGAATCACCATGAGTTCTAGGCCAGCCTACATCATACAGTATGCTTGAGGCCAGTCTGAGCTAGCTACCCTGTGAGATTCCATCTCAGAAAGGAGTAAACAAAAATAAAATCCAAAGTAACCAACCAACCAACCAACCAACCAAACAAACAAACACAATGCTCCACAATACATGTTACACATATAATATTAACCAAACAAAATATGCCAGAGGGAAATTTGTATTGTAAAGTCAGTAATTTGATGAGGTTTTTTTGTTTTGTTTTGTTTTGTTTTTTTGGATCCACCCGAAGCAGGAAGATCATATGAGCAGAATAGCAAAACAGCTTTTGAAAGTTGGGTGAGTGCCGGCACAACGTATGCATTTGTCTGCAGCAGGAACACATGCAAATATCTTAGGCCAAAAGCTCAGAGGTTTGGTAAAAGGCTGCATTGTCTTTATAATTAGCATGAGCACACACTGACATTTTTGTCCTTTGTAATGTAAGCCAGGCATCTCAATGTAGATCAAAACTATAGGCCTTTCTTTCTCTTAGACTGTAGATAAGGATTTCGATCTTGAAGGCCAGTCATCTTTATGATGTTTTTATTTGAAATTTATTGGGAAAAGGGGGCATCAACATCAGTGTTAGGGTGCAGATCTGGACAATGGCCAGTTGACTTTTTGCTCAGCTGTGTGGTCCCCTGCTTCCTAGAGGGACCGTGGGTTTCTAGGGTCTGTCCAGTGTTTTCTCCAGAGTTGTTGCTGGAAGTTTGAAGTGGGAAAAGTTCCTAAACCTCTTGAAATATCCTGAAATCTACCTCCTACCTATAATGAAAACTTTCTTTCTCAGTCTAGCCAGAGTGGATTCTGTTGTGTACAACCTGGAATTGTCTAAGATTCCTTTTGTATGTGATTCATTCATCCATGGAAAAAGTTTAATAGTGTTGCCTCATTTAAAACCTACGTATATTTATAAGTTTCAGCGGGGAATTGTTTTCTTTAAGCAACATTTCATCCAATGAAGATTGACATTAATGTTCACTCAGATTTACCCTTTTAAGTTGAGACTAAAAATCAAAAATAAATCAATGTGCTTATAAATAGTTAATGATGTTCATAGGCTCTTAGAGTACATTATAAACTTCTCTATATAGACACATGTGTAATTATGTAAGTATTTAATTTCTGAAATGAAGATGTTAAATTTTTATATTCTGAAAAATACTCTAACTTCTGTCTGAGATATATTAAAATAACTGTGTCTAGAAGTTCAACAAGAAAAAAAATATTAAGGAAATTCTATCCATAAGTGCTTCAAATGTTCCAGAAGCATATAGTAAATGTTTGAATATGAGAAATACGTTGAGTATTGGTGTTGCCTCGCATTACTAAGTAGGCTGGTGCAGACTATTCAGGAGTCGCAATGTAAAGCAGAGCACAGGTCCGTGTGAATATTTTATGGCTTATTGTATAGAGGATGGTATTCTTAAATTTTAATGCTGCAGGAGGAAGGGGGTGCTCTGCCCTCCTGTGTCAGCGAGGCGCAGAGGAGGCCGCTGATCCAATTAGTGTTAATGGGCATCTGGCTCCCAAATGGTGCACTTCAAAACCTGGCTGAGAGGGACTGGCCCTCTTCCACACTTTCACAATGTCGAGGATGCAGAACAATCTTCCTGTGTTCTATGTGATGCTTTTAGGCCAGCTTAGTCCTGAAAATCAGACTCTCCCATGGAATCTTGCCATCCGTGTATTAGGCCTTCCCTCTTGTTCAGCTTCCCACATGCCCCACCATCCCTCATTCTTGCCTTTGTTCACATAAAAACCAACCATTATTTGGAGGATATTTCTGCGAGGCAGCAGTTAGTTCTGCAATTTAAAAATATTTTTGTCTAATCCTATGGAATTTGAATAATGGTTTCAAATTTGATATCTACAGATACTCAAAGGCTTCATATCCTATCACAAAACCCTTGCACAGTCTTGTCTATTACTTCTATATTCATAATATCAAGGAAATGCAGTCAGCGTAGGTGCCCATCCACAGGCAAATGGATCAGGAAAAGAAAAATAGTTCAGTGATAACCATTTTCAAATATGGTGTTTCTCAAGGATGCTCTCATCAAAATAATCTGGAGCATCTTTAGGAAAATGTTCCATCTCTGAACTGCTTAGTCAGAGCTTTCGGGGTAGAAAGAAATGTTCTGTTTGAGACTGAACATACCAGGTGGCCTTTTGTATCTCTTAAAGCATGCATGCTCTGTGGCCATGGATATACCGTGTTCATAAACCATGAATGGACCAACCAGCATCCTCTGCCTAAATCCCTCCAAACTGAAGAAGTGACAGACTTAAAAAACTGTTCCTAAAGACATATATTCACACACACACACACACACACACACACACACACTCACACGCCAGCACCATATTTATCTCCTGGAAAAACTAAAGACCTTGCCTTATATCACAAATGGAGTAGTACTGGTTTAAAACTTGTCTGCCTTTGTGAAGTAACAAAGCTTGCCTAGGAAATCACTTCTTCTCTTGGGTAACAAGCGCCCGCTTCTGTGCACACTGAAAATGACTTGGGGCCTGTGCCATTCTATACCCTGATGCCCCAGCCCTCGGTGAGGTTTCTGCCTCCCAAGGGACCAGACACAGCACAGAGCACAGTGGTAACTGCTTCGTTGCAAAAGTGAATTCCTTTACATGAAAAATTACAGGTTTGAGTTTTCATCCATCACCAATGGCTTTTACTAGTCTCTTTCTTTCAAGAGAAATGTTTTTGAGTTTCTTCTCTCCAGGTTTTAATGTTGGAAGCATGGTCCTAAGACAAGGACATATTCCACTCCAATGCAACTGGGTCCTTGAGGGACAATTAAGCGTTGGTAATACGAGCATGAACAAAAATTTCAGCCCTGATGCCGTAAATGAGTTTGAAGGTGACTTTAGAGGGGCAAATATTGTCTCATTTTCTCAGTCTCTTCTTATCATTTTAAGAAGGTTTATTTTTATTTATGTGCCTGTCTATGTTCATATGTGCACACGCATATATTTATGTGTGTGTGTGAATATGTGTGTTCTTGTATACCTGTGTGTGGGTACCCAGGAAGGTCAAAAGAGGGTGTCCATTCTTCTGGAGTGGAAATTGCAGGTGGTTACGAGCTGCCTGCTGTGAGTTCTGGGAACTGAACTTGGGTCCTCTGGAAGCATAGCGATTTATCTTAAATCGATAAGCCATCTCTATCATCGCGCCCTACAATTTTTATTTTTATTTTTTTAAATTAGACATCATGCAGTCAACATGGGAGGATCTCTTTTTGAATCTTTAAAGAAATTCTATATCGCAAGATTTAGGGAGGATCTCTTTTTGATCCTTTAAAGAAATTCTATATCGCAAGATTTTTTTTTTTGTCAAAAGAATAAGTTTTATGTTAAGAAAGGATCTTGTGTTCAAGCTTAACTTGTTTCTATATTGGGCCAAGTCCAGATTGAATTTGGAGATTTGTGAATCCAGAAGTCCTTACTTGGGAGGTGGGAGGAAATGTTTGCTGAGTTTGGTTTTGAAATACAATAGAAGCTTCTTAAAAATACACATGTATGAAATAAACATGAACAATGGGGCAGGCAAATAATGGAGGAGACAAAGCCCAACTAAACATCTTTTGCCACCCAATGCAACACATAATGCCAGCAATGGGTTACATTTAAACACATTATTGGCCTTAAGGAAACCCCCAAACGGCCAGGCTATTGTCAAGGGTATTAGCTGTTCTCCACAAACTGATAGTAAAGCACCGTTGCTGAAGATGACAGCCACACCACTCACTGATCATGGAGAAGTTGGGCTGGTGCCCACCGAGAGCCTTCACCCCTACTGACTCGTGTTCATGGTGCTGGAAGGCACACTGTCCACTCAAAGCTGAGCTCCAAGCCATCTACAAACCCTGTGGTCTACAGTGGAAAACTGCCTGCAAGACACACTGATGCAAAAGTAGCATAAAAGTTGTGGGAGTAGCGAACTGTTATCTGATTGTAATTAAGGTCTACACCATGACATAGAACTCATGCCCGACACTGCCAGGTGGCCAAGAACCTGAGACTACTTAGACCGTGGACCCAAGGGAAAACCAAATACTACTGATCTGCTAAAGGAACATAGTAAGTAGATGAAAACAAATACAGAGACCCACAACTGGACAGTATGCAGAGAGTAGAACACTTAGTCCTAAATATTCCTAAATGGGATGTCTCCACCAAATCCCCCCTCTACCCCAGGGCTCAGGGAACTCTGCAGAAGAGAAGGAGGAGAGATTGTAAGAGCCACAGGGGATGGAAGGCCCCAAGGAAACAGGGCTTCCAAACACAACAGGACAGTTGCACTTATGAGCGCAAAGAGACTGTGGCAGAATATACAGGGCCCGTGGGGGGGTCTGGGACTGGTGGGGTCCTAGTGTTGCAAGGGGAAATAGACACAAACCCCAATCCTTAATCCAGAAACTATCTCCAATTGGTAAGTGCTCACAAAGGAAAATGTATTCTCCAATGCAGTCTCACTTGGTATACAGAGCACATTTCAGGGCAGGCCTCATGTTCAGCAGTAAAAGGCCAACATAAAATGAATTCAATGGTATTCTTGGAGGGTTTTTTTTTTTCCTGTCTCACAATGCTTTGTCTCAGCATTAATTTTCTTCTACCTTACAGAAATTTTGCTAATGTATTAGTTTCCAATTTTGTTTCTATGGGCTTTCTGTGTGTGCAAAATAGATGTGTCTTGGTGTCTATGCTTTCTGTGCCTTTCCTTTGGCTCTTCTGGTTTCTTTGTTTTGTCCTATGCTGACTTTTTTATTTTAGGTTGTTCATTATTATTATTATTAATTTTAAATACCTGTTTGTATTCTAATGAGAGTCAGGAAGAAGGTGTGGATTTGAGTGGGTGGAGAAGTGGGAAATATCTGGGAATATTTGGGAGACAAAAAAGCATGATCAGAAAATATTGTACAAAAATCTATTTTCAACATGAATAAATAAAATAAATAAATAAATAAATAACCTCAAAAATAAAAGAAACAACAAAAGAAATGTCAGTTGAGGTAAGATGTGGTATCAGGTACTACAATAAAGCCTGGTCTTATTTTAAGGCCAAGATGCTTGCATTAAGAATGAGTACTGTGGAAATGCTGCCTACAAGACAAATAATGTTAATTTTCATGCTGTGTGCTGACAGACAGTACAGCCTCAATTAGGTACACTGTCACAGCCCACAAGATGTTCTCAAGGACTAAACGAAAACTGTTATTTAGCTCATGCACTGGTCTGGGTAGCAGAAGAAAATGGAATTAGCAACAGTGGTTGTTATTGTTGTTGATTATACAAAAATAATTGAAAAAAACAACAATTATCAGGTGTTTATTATCTATTAACTTAGTAATAATCCTAATTTTTCAAAAACTTCAAGTGAGTATAGAACCTGTGTTGCTTAGGAAACCAGTGACTAGTTCCTTGCTATCTGTGGTATCAGGTTTTTTTTTAAAAAAAATCCCTGTTCCCTGATGCTGAGAGGTTCCTCCTGCAACTCAAGTGAGTGGGCAAGGCCCGGGTGCCAGGCTGGTGTGTGGCAATAGCCATGCACCAAGCAGAAAGCAGGGCTATTTACAGTATTTGGGAGAGTGAGTGATTAGAAGCTTGTAACCTTTTTTTTTTATAGCAGGCTCATAGGTGAAAAAATATATTTTCTCAATTTCATGGGGCACACATGTTTTATTTTTGAGGTTTATACTGATTTAGTGGAAGCTACTGTGAGCTGGGTTTTTGTCTTGTTGTTTTTTGTTGTTTATTACTTATGACAAATGATGTTCTGCAGCTATTTAGGCCATGCCTCCTTTTTCTGTCTTATAAATCTTGATGTGCCAGCTATGGAGTGATTGCTTAGTTGGTCCCCTGGGAAGGCTGAAGTGAAAGCATTGATTAGACTCTCTGGGGCTGAGAGCCCTGTTCAGATATTTAGCTGCCAGGAAATTCTGTTCCTTCATTAGGGTAACTAGGGGCAGCAGATCTTTACCTAGAGATACTTATTAGTAGTGGTTGAGTCAGATATTCCATCTTCTCTCTGTGCACAAGGACTGTTGGTGAGCTGTTCTGGAAGCAACAAAATGTGCTGGGCTCTATATTCGATTTAGAAGATTTTAAGTGGACATGTTTGTCAATACCTATTGAATACGGCGTGTGAGGTTTTCTGTATATGAATCATCCGTGACAGGCTCCTCAAACTTGGAACAGGGTGTACAGTAATCTGATTTGAAAGTGTCAGAAGAGCGTTCTGGACTGCTTGAGGATTGCTGAACATCAACCTAATAGTCATGCGCCGTGTGCTTCCTCCCCAAGACAGTGCCAGGAGAACTTGACGGATGGCAACTGTTGGGATCCTCGTCAGGGCTACTATTCAAAGGTCCTACAAGCATCAGGAACACAATGGCGTATAGGATGTGGTCTTCATTTTAAATATTATGTTTGATTTATTATTTATGGTCTAAAAATGAAAGGTGAGCTCCATTAACCCGGTGACCTTGACATCTTGCTCCCAAGCGAGATAATTGCGTTCTAATGGAGATATAGGACCTGTAGGTATTATAAAGACAACACCCTGAACACGTGAGGTGGTCCGTGTCACTCTCTAAAAAGCATCCAATGTATTTAGTGCAAATTTGCAAGCAGCATAAAACTCTTTTCAGAAGAGATGAGAAAAATGTCACTCGTGGGTCAGCATCAAGAGAATGGTCTTGTCGTGTAGTATTGGCTGGCCTGGAACTCTCTGGGCACACCAGGCTGGCCTTGAACTCACAGCTCTCCATCTGTTTCTGCCTCCCAGGTGCTCAGACGGAAGGTGTGTGCCACTAATCCCAGGCATAGACCCCAGTCTGTCCCGACTAAGAACATGTGCTGAGAAGCACCGCTATGGGCTATCTCAGCCGCTGCAGCGGGGTGTTCCTATGTGGGAAAACTGGGAACATTAAGGTGATGCTCATGGGTTTCCACTCATACCCCTCTTTCTAATCTCCCAAGTCCTGTGGTCAGATTACAACATCCAGACTCTAAGACATTAACTTTAAAAATTTCCTGGGGTCCAGAAGAATGGAGTGTCAAGAGGCTGCTAGGGTTTGGGTGTGCTGACATCACAAAGGGAGGCTGTCAGTGGTCCCTATGTGGTAGTCCCCACATTGCTGGTATTCTCTAGGCGACCTTTACCTAGCAGGGCTAATCGAGAATAGTATGAACAGAATCCTTTTTCACAAGGTCACATTTACTCTCATTCAGAAATAACGTCCTTTACCTTTGGGATTATGTCCTTTCTGCTCCTTATGTGTGTGGCCATTTGTTTTGTTTGATGAAATGATGTTGGAACCTCTCGTGGTTATCTTTTTTTTTTAATGTTCTCATTTAATGCGCGCACACAAAAAGAGGTTGTCATCCATATGCTATATACCTTTACAGCGAGTATGAGTGTGTGTTTGTGTGTGTGTATGTGTGTGTGTGTTTCATTTTAATGAACTGATCTGGAAACTCCAATATCTGGGTACTCTGTGTTTTCTTAGGAAATGGGTCATCTCCATGGCTGGCCTACCACTCCTCTGTGTAGCCTCGTCTATCAAAACAGGGTTGCTTGGTCCTTAAGAGCATGGGCTGTGAACCCATGTGACCCTGGCTCAAATTTTAGTGCTGCCAAGTGACCAGGCTGAGCTACTTATTTTTCCCTTTGGCATCTTAGTTTCCTGTTCACCTAAGCACCAACAACAGCAGTGGAATTAACAGGGGAGGGACTAACAGTGACCATCAAGTGAGTTGATACAGATAAGATGCTGGTAACGGCGCCTGCCACATAACACACACGCTGGCATATGCAGAGGCTATAATTGGGCATGTGTTCTTTTTCCCATTAGAAACAGGGCATTCATAACCCGACTTACCTGTATAGACACATACATCCCAAGTTTGCCCAGGGCATGATTTGGTAAGAATATACCACTAAAGCTTTCTATTTCCCTCTCTGTATCCTATTGCATGTCTTTAAAAAAAAAAGTCACACACATTTTTTGAAAGTTCCATAAATATCTATGATTTAGGTAAGACATAAATAAATTAAACAATATTTTTTTTTGGAAAGTTTTATATCCTGCCCCAACAAGCCTTTACAGATAGGGGTTGAAATATCAAACCGAAGTGACTTCATCATTCAGTGCATCACAGCAGCTTTGATTATGCGACTTGCATCACCACCCACAGACTCAGAACATTAGAACAGAGAGTCTAAGTGAGGGAGTCATGAGATGCCTTGGGACCCTTGGGAACTAGCTTCCGGGTAGGAGGCCCTCAGTGGGGCCTGAGTGGGAGAAGGTTACAGGAACTAATGGTCGTGATTCACAGTGTGACACACTATGATTTATTGAATACTTTAAAATGAAAAGAGGACACACGGAGGCCGAGGGTTTACTTGCTTTTTGTCCGCCAAATTCTTACAATACTCCTTTAGATAGCTCCCCAACACAAATAAATGTAAAACATGCTGGGAGATGCAATGTAAATTGTTCAAGGTCCCAAGACAACATAGACAATATAACTGAAACTCACCCGCATTAGCACTGAACTTGAACCACCCCCTAACTGTGGTTTTCTGCCTTCTGGATTTTCCCTACCGGGTGATTCCATGAAAATCTCCCCATAAAGTTCCAACGTGTTACACGACAAGCCTGAGGCAACTAGCAGGCCAACTGTGAAACTTCCAGACTTCCACACTAGCACAAGAGGTGTCCTAATTCATCTGTGCCAAGAATTAGTATGGAGTGGCCCGACCTATGGCACTGGAACATTTGGGCAGAGCTCTCTGTGGCCTGACTCACTGTCTTAGTCAGTGACTCGTACATTCTGTACTTACAGTCTGGTTCAAGTACAGGCAGCAGTGTTTACTTACTATTGTATGTACTTAAAAATTTTCCATAATGAAAGGTAGGGCTGGGTACGGAGAAGAAAGCGTTGGCACTCCATGTCACCTGGGACTTGGCAGCCAAGCCTTTCCCTTAAGCATTGAAGGAAGTTCATTAGAGGACATCAGCAGGCCTCACACAGCAACAGCACTCTGTGTTTTGAAAAGTAGTCTCATGTAGGTGTGCCTGTTGTGGCAGGCGCTCGGTGCTGGTCACGCCACAGAGGGGTTTCAGCTGTATTTGCGGTTAGTGGGAAATGGTGGAGGAGCATGGGGGTAGCCGCAGGAACACTTGTAATCTTCCTTCTGCATTTTGAACACCTGATTTACAGGTTGTTCCTAAAGCTGAGTGGGTGGACATCAGCAGTCCTGGTGAGAGATAGGCGAGAACAGGCATTAAGTCTCAGTAGAATGTTGCCTGTTGTTCATCTGACCTACATGCTTTGTGAAAACTTGTCTGAAGGTCTCCTTGCAGTCTGCAGCCTGCCTTTCCTTCAAATGTGTAATTATATTTCATTTCATACAAGCACTTTATCCAAGCTGGGAAGCCATATATTACAGTTTGCAGAGAGAGAGTTAGATTCGAGTCCTAGCTCTACTACTCCCTTCCCAAGCAGCTTTGGGGTTGTGACTTAGCTTTTCCTAGCCTCAGCTTCTCACTGTGAGAGGGAAGGATACAGCTCATTACAAATAATAGTCCCCAGCACTCAGAAGCCGAGGTAGGCAGATCTCTGAGTTTAGGGCCAGCCAGGTCTACAGAGTGAGGTATGGGCCAACCAGAGCTACAAAGAGAAATCCTGTCTCAGCAACAACAACAATAATAATAGGCCCCAACTAAATTCAAGAAAGGAGTGTTTTTGTTCCTTTCTTTGTGCCAGCTCTGTGGTATCCTCAGAGGAGGCACAAACTAACAACGATGAACAGAGGAAGATGCAGACTGTGACCAGGAGAAGTGTGAGGGGCCTCTGGTGTTCAAGATAGAGTGAGGGTGGGACTGAGAGGAGATGAGGAGGGGGCGACAGCCGGGATACAAACTGAATAAATTATAATTGATATTAATAATGATTAAAAAAGAAAACTATGAAGAACTCAGCCCCCTCCCCCCCACTCAGTGATTCCCTGGCTAGTGACTGAATATCGAGTAGAATGTCCCAGAGAATTTAAAACAAAAATAAAACAAAGCTCAAAAATGTTTTGGTCTTTATACATACAAGTTAAATCAGAATTTTGTTAAGTTTCCCACATGATTTTAATACGGAACAAGTCTGTCTGTCTGTCTGTCTGTCTCTGTGGGGGGTATGCATCTCTGCTGTCTCTTCTTTCCCCTACTTCTCTGTGTGCAGAGTTGAAGTAGAACCCAGTAGTTGGACAGGGACCTGGAAGCAGTTGAGTGCAAAATCTAGATGAAAGTGTTGAATTTCATCCCAAAGGAGTGGCTTGCATGAAGGAATCTAGCAGCAAACAGCATACCTCAGAGAATGATAATAATGGCCTTCAGCAAGAGACCAGTTAGGCCAGGAAGGAAGGCCGTTCTGTCTGCTGAAAGTTCACAAGGAAAGATGGTATCTCAGAACATTGTAATCCAGCAACCGTGTGGCAAGCAGATGGTCTCACCCACTGAATGGCTTTCAGAGTTCAAGTAGTGAGGGTCCCCTCACTAGATTTTGTTTATTGTAGCAAATTCACATGAGATTGCTCACTTTAACCATGTTCTAAGGGTATAACTAAGAACATTCCTGTTGTTGTAAATCTCCCACCCCTGTTCATCTCTAGAGAAGATGTCTACTGCCTTAACAGAAGTCTGAACCTATTAAACAGTCCCTCCATCTTGCCCTCCCCTAGCTAGGTTGACCACTGTTCTGCCTTGTATCTCTGTATTTGACTCCCCCAGCTACAAATACTGATACAGTGAAATCACCACTATTTGTCCTTTGGTGATTGGCCTGTTTCATTAGTATAAAGTCCTCACTAGAGGATTTTTTTGTTGTTTGTTTGTTTTCTGAGATCCCACAAACTGACTTGCAACAACACCAGGCTGGCTTGGTTGTTTGGAAGTCTATGTTCTAACATTATAAGATGTGAACAGTTTAGATGTCAGAAGGCTCAAAATACTTTTAGCATATCACCATATAAAAAGACCCAGCCAGACAAGGATCCTAGCACAGTTGGGGGAAGGTGGACACAATCCCATCACGAGCTGAAGAGACACTGCCATTCAATAGCTGCTAGGGAAAAGAAGAGCCAGTTTTCTTTAATAATGATAGAGATTTGTCACACATTGGGTCAGGTCCTACTTCCAAGATGAAGTGGGGAATACAACCTGAACTTAGTGAGAAAACAGGAAGAGGAAGATGGGAAGCGGGCAGGTGGTGAAGGAGGAGGAGAAGAAGAAATCATCTCAAAATTGTGTAGGAAAGAACAGGAGGGTGAAGATGGTGATAGGGAGGTATTAAGTATGTTTAAAATACCTTATATAAAGTGTTCAAAGAATAAGAGTATTACATTTGCTCCCCCCCCACACACACACACCAGCAACCTCTACATTGAGTGTGAAAGGCTTGCTGAGTCTTCATGTCGATGGCCTGCATGTCCTTTGGTTCCCTCACACGAGGGCCATCTTTGGTTGCTGTCTTCTTATGCTCCTTCTCATTCTCCAGAATAGTTTTGGTAAAAGCATCAGTTTGTAGACACGTATCCCAAGTCCTGTAATAGACAAATACTGTGGGCTTTGAGATGCCTCTCATTTTCAAGTAGGATAATAAACACACAGGAACCATTTTAAGATAATCTCAATCTCCACTTACATTAAAGCTGTGCTGTAGCTTGGGTCTGTCATGTTCTCTAATGGCTCCTGTTGAAGGGTTAGTTTCCAGCTTGGTGCTGTTGGAAGGGGGCAGGAATTTAAGACTTAGCACCTGATGGGAGATTGTCTTGTCACTGAGTCTTGTTGTCTGAGAGCTTCCTCATCTTTTCCACACCTTGACCATAAGGAAAAGAACTTTGCCCTCCCTCTATGAGATGCTGCCTCAGGTAATGGACTGAAATCTCCCAAACTATGAACTAGGTATACCCTTTCTCTTTATATGTTATTTATGTCATGCATTTTGTTGCAGTAACAGAATTTGACTAATACAAAGACAGCTTACATCATAGTAGTTTTGTATTACAACGAATAGTCCAATTACCCGACTGAGCCTCTGGATAGAGTTCTCTTTTCTCCAAAACTTCCTATGGATAGAAACCATTTGACACAATAGCTTTATTAAAAACATCACATCTCATCAGTGATTTCATTTCCTGGAGCGACATTGGCTCTAAATCTTTTTCTTCTCTTTCTTAAAATTTTATTCATTTAAAAATACTTCCTGCCTGGAGAGATGGCTCAGAGGTTAAGAGCACTGCTTGCTCTTCCAGAGGTCCCAAGTTCAATTCCCAGCAACCTCATGGTAGCTTACAACCACCTATAATGAGATCTGGTGCCCTCTTCTGGCATGCAGGTGTGCATTCAGGAAGAATATTGTGTTAATAAATAAATAAATCTTAAAAAAAAAAAGCTAAAAATACTTCCTGAAGGATTAGAGAAATAGACTAGCAGTTAGGAGCCCTTATGACTTTTGCAGAGGACCCAGGCTCAATGCCCAAAACCCACATGGTAGCTCACCACCATCTATAACTCCAATTCTAGGGCATCCAACACCCTCTTCTGACCTCCGTTAGCACCAGGCATGCTTGTGGAACACACACATACATTCAAGCAGAATACTCATACACACAAATATTTAAATAAAAATTAAAAATACAAATATTAATTGAATGATTTAAAAAAATTTCCCTGAAAATCTGCTAGATATTATGTTGGTGCCCAAAGAAAACAAGACAGATATGTGGTCTGTCCTTGTAATATCTAATAAGTTTAATACTGGATTTTGATTGGCAGGGTTGCCTTTGGGTTCAAATAATCATCCAGCGCTAAATTCACAGGATAATAAAATCACGGATTCCTAGTCTTTTTTTATTTTTTTGAACATGAAGGACAGGGTACTCAAGGGAGTTAGCCAGCCGGTTGCCTAGCTGAATCACTGGGTAGCTGAATTCTTGTTGTCTGAGTCTGGTTTTGGATTTACAGTTCCAGAACTTTCTGTGCCAGTAACCCACGCAATACATCCTGACGCAGAGAAAAGGATAGCCTCATATTAACTTATGAGAGAATGGTGGATAAATCCACTTGTTGGTTTATTAATTTTAATGGGATATTTCTTTCCAGTCACTAAAATATTCATTTTTATCACCTAATGAGTCCTTCCAGTACTAGGCTGCTGGAGAGACTGAATTAGAGCATTGCTAAGTGAAGACAAGATTGAAGTGAACTTGTGTAAATGGTTTCGACAGCTTTCTTATCCTGGCTGTGGGGACAAATGGGATAAATTTTAAGCCCTGCAGCCCAAGGCACCTCTGAGAGAAGTGATCCTGTTGGGACTGACTTTGCTGCTATTTACTGCTAACTTTTCTGAATTCCCATTTCCGGTTAGGTTGTTTCTCTGCTGAGTGACACATTTCTCATCCGCTCTCATACCAGCCAGGTCAAGTTGAAGTGAGATCATACCGCCTTTCTGCTCATGTAATCTGGAATGGCTTATGGTCATTAATGGTCACTCCGGTCATTGGCCACTCTCAAGGGTTATTATAGACCGCTGATGCACACTATTCTCTTGACCTCCACTTATCTATCACTGCATCCAAAGAAAAAGTAGGAAGCTGAGGGTGTGGCTCAACAATAGAATTCTTACTTAGACACCACGGAGCCCTGGATTCCACTCCTAGCACTGAAAAAAAAAAAAAAAGCATTACATTGCTTTAGAGCAGAATATTATTCATTAGTAATCTGGGTTTTTTTTCCTTTTTTTAATTAGGTTTCTAATTCCTTCATCAACTAAACCCATCTCTGCTGTATTGTTCTACAGAGAGGTGCCTGAAACTGAATTCCCCTGGAAATTTAGCCTCAAGCAACCAGGGAAAATCTAGTTCTTAAGCATGACTCAACCTCCGCAGGTTTATTTAAGGGAATATTATTTATCCTGATTTTACTCTTCTAGTCCTTTCTTGGTAGCCATACTTAGCTCTGGTTGGATCTATCTCCTTGGTTCTTGGTTCACTTTCTTCTTTTTCCCAGGTGTCTACTCTAGAGAACCAAAGTCTCACAGGACCTAGCCATCTCAAGATAAGGCTAGTCTTTGCATAGCTACATGGAATTAAATTTCTTTTGCCGTTAGAGTCCTAACAGCAACTCTGGGCCCCAGACCGTATTGTCTATTTGCTAGCCTACATGCAGACTAGAAACACTCTATACTTCCTTTCCAAGAACCAGGCCTTTTAAGGTCACCCTTTTCATCATTATTGATGTTGCTTATATGGGGGAAATGAATATGCTGGCTAGGGGTGTTTTCACTTCCCATTGGAGACTTCTGGACATAATGTGTTTTTTTTTCTTTAAAAAAATATATCTAGTAGATTTTAAATGGGCAAGATGCAGCTTTAATGATTACAATCTTGGGATTCAGAAGAACAAATGCTATAGAGTGGATTTTACGTCTTGGAAAGGGAGTAGACAACTATAATGAATTTTTAAGTTAGCAATTTGTTTAGTCTCCAGAGGCCCTGGCAATGTGCTAAGGTTATGGGGGTAAAAAGTACCTGCAGAGAGGAATTTCTCAGTCAGAACCAACATTTAAAGTAGTAGTGTGTTAATGCTTAAAAAGAAACCCTGCATGCATTTTTCATCAGTTCCAGTGTTTGCAGCTGGATCTGATGAATGAGATTGTGCCAACTTGCCATTTTCCAGCCTCCTAGCTTTCATTATTTATATGCTTCCCAGATGAGCCCGTGGCACATTCTTAAATCAAAGACTTAGTTTTTCTAGAAGTTCAGCCTCATGCTTGAATGGAGACGTTGTGTCAAATATGGCCAGGTCCCATTTTATTGAGAAATAATTAGCCATTAAGCTTTAAATCAAGAACACATTCAGTTAGAGCTTGTTCCTTGAGAACAAACCGTCATGTGACCAGTGTTTGATTAACTACCCAGAAAAGGCAGATTTCTTTTTGCAATGTCAAGTGAAGATATGTCATATAAAAGTTGGTAGAAACTCAAAAGCAAAGTGAAAAGTCCATAGATTTCCATCATCTTGTCACAGAGAAATTTGAGTTCGAAAGCTAAGTATTCTGACAGTCTCCAACGAGAGGCGAACAAAGCCCTGACCTGAATTCAAATAGAGTTTGAATCAAATTTTATATGGAAATCCAGCCCTCAAATTGATGATATTTGGAGAGGACCTTTGAGTGACAGTTAGATAGATCGTGGGTGGGGGTCGGCATGATGAGATGAAGAAGAGGAAGAGACACAGGAGGGTGAGCATTTCCCTCTGCCCTGTGCCACACAGCACAGGAACCCTCATCAGATCCCGCCCCGTGATATTGGGCTTCCAAGGCATGAGAACTGTAAAAAAGAACTTATGTTTGTTGTAAATTACTTAGTGCCAGATATTCTATTATAGCAACACAAGATGGACTTCGACAACAGTCCTATTGACATAATAAAGCACAGTTTCCCAAGGACCAGGAAGGGATGTGGATTCATGCTCTTGGGCAGGCTGAAGAACCCCTGATTCCATGTTCGAAAGACTGTGTGGGGCCTCATGTGGCCTTGCCCAGGCCTTCAGGGACAAAGCAGCTTACTCCTACTAGTGTCCGAACTATGAGTAGTTCTTGGTAACAAATTGGTTATTGTTTATTTGAGACAGGTTTCTCTATGTGCAGCCCTGGATGTCCTGGAACTCTGGCCTCAAACTCACAGTGGTCTGCCTGCCTCCTGAGTGCTAGAATAAAAGGCATGCTCCAACATCGCCTGCCTGGCATGACCAGTTGACTTAATTCTTAGGGATCTCCCTCCTTATCCAGATATCTAAGGTGTTATTTACTTGTGTTCAGAAACACATCCACTCAGCTTTTTCCACTCCTTTTCACTCAGGTCTGCCTGAAGTCGTTTCTGGGCAGTGTTTCCACACTGGGGTATTTTAATCTGTTGTGGAATGGGGTGGGCTTCTCTGAGCCCTCCAGTCCTATGGTTGAGCCTTCTGTATTAGTTACTTTTTTGTTGCTAAGATAAAAATACCTGAAAAAGAGAATTGAAGGAAGGAAAGGTTTAGTTTGGCTCATAGTCTGTTTGGGGTTGGTGTTGTCGTAAATAAAAAAAAAAAAATGAGTGTTAGGCTATATAATGCTTATTATTAGCCCTGAGATCATCATGGTGGTATTATTTAACCGGCTATCTCAAATAATAAGACACCTGTTAGATATATAATTGCCTCATTTACCTTGGGCCGGGCAGATATTTCACTTACACCGTCTCAATATCCTCACCATCCATCTCCCACTCCCATCCAATGCCATCCACAATAATCCTCCTCATCTGGTCTACCTTCCACCCATAATCCCATGGTACTTGCTTGTATTCTTCATCTGGGCCTTTCACGTCCTTATTGGAGTCCTCCTGCTCAGCCCATGTGGTTTTTCTCCATATTAATCTGTCGTGAAATCTTCCTTCCTCCTCTCTTCCCTCTTTTAAGAAGAGCTTTTATTTGCCCGGTTCAATTGTCTCTGAGGCTTATGCTTCCTTCTGCTAACCTAGGCCTAGTCCTGGAAGCTTCTAGCCTCCATTCTACCTATCTAAGTGTAGAATGTTTTCAGCCTCTGAGACTTACTGCTTAATAAGCTCACCTTTGCTTGTTCTCACTGAGCTCTGGGCTGGCTGGTTCAACTCAGCTGTTCTGGCTCAAACTCCTCTGCCAGCTGATTTATTCAAGCTGGCTCCTTTCTTGGCTCTAAATTGCTCTGTTTGGCTTCAAACTAATTCAAGCAATATGCTCTAATCTCCTAGCTCGTTCTTATTCTCTGGCTCGGTCTGCCTTTAACCTCTCTCTGCATAACTCTCCCAGTAAAACTGCCTATTCCCCCTCTCCTTGCCTCTCAAATAGCTTCCCTTTCCTCTATCTTCTTGCCAGAGTTGGGCCTATCCTATTCTGTCAAGTCTTGCTCTGATTTGTCAGTTTCTGCCACTCAACTACACATCACTTTCAAACATGGGTGCTTCCTTCTACAAACTAACTTTTCCTTCATTGTTTGGGATTAAACACATGTTACCACTATGCCTGGACCTAAACTTTTCTTTACTTGAAACTTGCTTAATACCTGGCTGGCTTTGAACTCAGATCTGCTTGCCTCTGTTTCCTGGATTAAACAGACCTAGAAGGTCTTTGATTGTGCTCTGTTGCCAGAATAGCCGTGTTCTGCATTAACATTCCCCCACACATCTGTCTTTGTTGTGTATTCCTTGCTCTACCTACTTTAAATTTGATTGGTTAATAGAAAATGCTGAAACTTGTGACCTGGCAGATCGAGGCAGAGTTGAGGTCCCCAGGCTGGGGGTCAGGAGGCCACGAGGCAGGGAGAAGAGAGGGGTGAAGGAACAGCAGATGGACTAAGAGGATGTGACCTGCTGGACCAGAAAGGACAACTTATTGGCAAGGACCCTGTATTGTGTAGGAGAAAGATAGCTAAATAGCTTGAGAGGTGAAATCTGCCCAGCTTATTAGCAATGTATATCGGGTGAAGTTGAGTCACTTCTTTCAGACTAGTTCTCCAAGTATTAATATGGACTTATAATAGCACATGCTTCATTGGAGTGCTGTAGATTAAATAAAATAAGACAAAATTTATCATTGTTCTATTTTGGATACCTTAGAACGGTTCCCTGCCAATGCACAGTTACTAAGCATTTGTTGACTGAATAAGTGATGAAATGTATATTGCAGATAAAAATGACTAAAACGGATATACAAATCTCGTAAGTTTGCATCTATTCCCAGATACTTTACTTATTCTGCCATTCATTCTGTTCCTGGAGCGCCACCAGCTCAGGCAGCCAGTCCGCTGTCAGAAGGCAGCAGCATCGCAGGCGAGCGCACATGCGAGTCCTTCAGGAGGATTCGTTTTTTAGATTTCCTAACCTAAATGCATGCAGTAGCTAATGCATTTTCCACGTCTTTGTGTACTTGTCTTACATATGGTTCATGTACTCACCACAATGGATTTCGAGTCACTTATATTTGGCATTATCTCTGAAGGAGTACATGAGTTGACTAGACTCTAAGACAAGAAATAGACACCTTAAGAATATTCACTGAGCAGCATAAAAGTAGCTCAGTTTATTTTTATTCCACTTGCTCTTTCTGATTTAGACAGGACAATATTCAGAGAGCTCATTTATGCTTGTGCCTCCTTTTCACATCATGAACATCAGGGAAAGGAAATAAGAAGAAACACAGACTACTTTCTGCCAGTAGGGAGTCTGTAATCCAAGAAGAGAGACAAACCACAAAAATGTATGACCCGCTTAGTGAGCATGCGCCGTATAAAGTTGCTCCATCCTAAGACGCCGGGAGAATGAGAACAGTTGGTAAGGAGCTGCTTACGTCTATGGCTACCCAGCCCTGAAGTCAAGGTGTGGTTCGTCAAGGTGAACAGCACCTTGAGTTAGAGCCAGGAGTAGGGCCTGTTGATTGTAGAGTTGCAGACTCAGGTCACAGGCTTAAAGGCATGTTAAGAAACAGTAACCCGGCCCTCCCAAGCACCTTTTGCCAAGAATAACCATTCCATGATACACTATATCAATTCCAGGTGAGAAATGAGTAAAAAAAAAAAAATAGCCATTGTTGTTGTAGGCAGAAGTGATTCCTGCGTGATTGGCTGAGCAGCGTGGCTGAACTCTGGCATTTCCTGTCCTCTCCAAGGAGGATCAAGGAGCACTCAGTGGGGATTTTTGCTATTGTGGCTTTGGAGTCTGGGTCTCATGGCCCACGTTTTCCTGCAGAGAGACCGAAGCTGTGGAGATATGCGAGGATCATGGTAGGTTAGGTTAGAGGCGGAGCTTAGCTTCGGCTCTTAGAATTGCTTCTAATTGGCTCTGCAACTTTGGACACATTCCTGACGCTGTGTCATAGAGTGTGCTCAGCTCCGAGTCATGTAACCTGTTTCCAGCTTCTGCAACCGTGACACTTTAACATCTGACCTAGTTCCAGCCAATTCTACTGTATGCTCAGCTCACCTTTCATCAGCCTCCTGCCTCAGCCTTTCCCATCCTTTGGAGGATTGTCACTCACAGGAGCAAGCTTTTCCCACGCAGGCTTACTACCTCAGAGTCTGCAGCCCTAGTTGCTTCCTTTAGTAGACTCACCTTCACCACCATGGTGTACCTGCCTCAATGTTCCCTGAGCCTGGTACTGATGTCCAGAGACAGCCCGAATAGTCTCCAGACTGTGGGACATATTCAGTTTAACCAAAGCTAAAACTACTTATCCACTGGCCCACCAGCTCCTCCTCTGGACCTAAAGTCAAAAGCCCTCCTGCCCTCAGCCCATCCCTCTGCATTATGGCCGATTCTGGTACTGTGGGGCACAGTCCCTCTTCTCAGGAGCCACCCTTCCATCGCAACATGTGAAAACCAGTTTAAAAATCCTGTAATATGGTCTCTCTGTTCCTCAGATTTTCTGTTACTACACTGTATTTTAAAGCACTTAGGAACTTAAGCCTGCTTAGCCATGGTGGGGACTCAGAGATATGAGAACTAGGAACTATGGGAAAAAGTGTCTTACGTTGCAAGGCCCCTTAGCTTTGCTTTGCTGGGAAGACATTTCCCCCCTGTGTTTTGAAGAGCAGCTGCCTGTGCTGTCTGGGGGTTGGTCATCAGCATTGTGAATCCATGTCTTGCTGACAGAGGTTCTTCTCCGACAATAGTCTAGATTCCCATGAAGAGAAGAAATCTGGAAAGCTCAGTCCAGATTTGAAATTTTTACTTACTCCGACGAGCAGTTCAGGCAGAGGACAGGGCCAGCATGGCGTCAGAACACAGAGCATAGAAATGAGAAGCACAGAGGAGAATTGACCAATGTCCCTGACCTGAGTCATTTCTCAGTAGTAATTCAAAAATAGAAAAGATGTTCTTCTTAAGGAATTGTGTAAACATTGTGAATTACTTGGGTCCAAACCACAAATTTGTTTGGTCAGGGAGCCATTTACTGAGAAGCAAAGAGTGAAAATGAAATCTAGAATCGTATTATGCCCAGTCTCCTAGAAGGAGTTACAGATTGATGACTTCTGAAAGTCCAAAGCAAATTCGGGTAGAGTCACACCTACTGCTAGTACTTTGAAGTAAGTGGAAAGCTGAGTCTTGGAAAGTACTTCACAGTTAAGAACAGCTTCAAGTTTCTCATCATTAAGTGTGAGTCAACCACGGGGGTGGAGTGGGGTGGGGTGCTAGAGAGATGGCCCAATGCTTAAGAGCACTTGATTGCTCTTCTAGAGGTCCTGAGTTCAATTCCCAGCACCCACATGGTGGCTCACAACTATCTATACTGAGGTCTGATGCCTCTTCTGGCGTGCGTGAGGACAGAGTGCTCATACACATAAAACACATGAATAAATAAATCTTAAGAAACTATCAGGTAAAATCAATTTTTAAAAAGTGTTGAGTCGGCTGTGGGTTTCTGTTTGTTGGAGATGTTTTTCTTATGAATGCGTAATACATTTTAAAGTGTTTTAATGTATTTGTCGATGTGTGACTTTTCTTCTACTGAGATGATGAATTGCATTAACTGGTTTTCTTTTTTTTTTTAATTTTTTTTATGTACATTGGTGTTCTGTCTGCAAGTGAAAGGGGGTCAGGTTCCCTGGAGCAAAAGTAATACAGTTGTGAGCTGCCCATGTGGGTGCTGGGAATTGAACCAGGGTCCTATTGGAAAAGCAGGCAGTGCTCTTAGCCGCTGAGCCATCTCTCCAGCCCCCATTAACTGGTTTTCAAATGTTGAACCTTATTTGCATACCTGGGATAAGTCTCACTTGGTATAGTGTGCAGGGCTTTTACATACTACTTGCCTTAATTTGCTCATATTTGTTTAGGATCTCTGCTCGAGAGTGACATTAGTCTCTAGTTTCACTTTTCTGCCATTTCGGGTTGCTGTAGCAAAAGATTATGATGTGGGTAATCGGCAAACAATAGGTGTTTATTTCTCAGAGCTCTGGAGTATATGGAGATCAGGCAGCATATTCACCTGCCGATCGCCCTTGCCTGGCTCATACGTGGTTATGTTATTCTGAAGAGTAGAAAATAATCTCCCTTGGGCATCTTTGATAAGGATCCTAGTCTCATTCAAGTGGCTCTGCCTTCACGACCCTACTTGCTTAATAGAGGTCTGCCCTTAAACTTGTAACAGTAGCTTTCAATAGTTAAACTTCGGGGAGACACATGCACAGTTCTTGTACTGTTGTTATCTGGTCTCTGTATTACGGTAATGCTGGCTTCATAAATGAAACTAGAAACTACTGTCATCCGTGGAATCCAGTGCTTGAGGACTCTTCCCCATGACACCAGAATCTGCAGGTACCCATGTCCCTCATGCAGAATGACAGTTCTTCCTTATAGCCTTTATAAATCCTCTCCACTGCTCTAGATCATTTCCAGATTGCTTATCCATACTCAATACAATGCAAACAGTACAGCAAACAATACGTAATAGAATGCAAAGATTCATACTGAATTGTTTAAGAGATACCAATAAGTAAGAGGAGCCTCTGTGTTCGGTACCGTGAACTCTCTTCACGTGTGTTTGATCAGAGACTGGTTGAATCTGCAGATGTACAAACTAGGAACGTAGAGGCTGAGATTATTTCCTTCAGCTCAAAATGTAGGTGTTCTTTTTTTTTCCTTAAACGCTTTCTAGAATTCACCAGCAAACCTATCTGAACCTGCTGTGTGCATACATGCGTGCGTGTGCATCTGTGTGTACTTGTACTTGTTTGTGAGTTTGAGTGAGCATGCATATGTGCATGTGTGTGCATGTGTTTGGAAGGTTATTGACAACTGATTTAGTTTGAACCTGCTCTCTTACAGACTTGGGTTTATTCAAGTTTGGTATGCCTTCTTGAGTGAATTCTCAAAACTATGTCTTTAAGATTCTTTTCATCTATTAAATTTGTGGATATTGGGCAGAGTAGATTAAAGTTGTCTGCTACTAAGTGTGAAGACCCGAGTTCAGTTCCTCAGACCCACAGGTAGAGAGAACCAACACCCACAAATTCTCCTTGGACTTTCACATGCATGTTGTGCTAACATGCAAATGCACACACATGTGTGCACACATACAAATGTACTTTTTTATTTTGTGAGTATTAAGTTGTTGATAATATTCCTTTATTAACCTTTTAATGGCCAATGGGATCTCTAGGTTCACCTTATTTCTGGATTGTTGTTGGTAATTAATCCACCAGGTGGTGCTCTGAAACCAAATTGACTTCAGTCCTTAATTTGAAAGATTATGTCACCAGGGACAATACTCAACCTATTAACTATTATCAAACTGGGAAAGGGTATATGGCCAACTAGCCTTTATTTGAAAATATGTATGTCCTTTAATTATGTCAAATATGTTCATTAGAAACACTTCAGGATGGAAATAATGACACTGCTTTTGTTTTTCTTAGACGGTTTGTTAAACCAGGAGGGTCTCCGTGGCTGTTGGTACAAAGACCGGCTATATTGACGGTCCTCCTCCCAAATCCTTAGGGCCTCAGCTGGTCCCCGTCAAAACCCACAGCCCGAGGTGTGTTGGATGGAAGCCCTGGGCTGCTATGACCAATTTAGGAAACATGTTAGTTACTTGTTTGAATTTATCTGACAGGAAGCAGTTTAAAAGAAGAACAATTTACCTCAGCTTACAGTTCTAGGGATACAGTCCCTCATGGCAGGAGCAATAAAGGTCAGAAAGGAGATAAAGAAAGAGAGAGAAAAAAGAAAGAAAGAGGGGAGAAAAGGGAAAGGGAGAGAGGGGGAGAAAAGAGAGAGAGAGAAAGGAGGGAGAGAGAGGGGGAGAGACTCCCACCTCCCACCATTTATTCAGTCTAGGATTCCAGCCCACGCGATGGTGTTGTCCACATTTAGGGTGGTTTTCTCACCTCAGTTGCCCTAATCTAGAAGCTCCCTCATAGGTGATATATCCAGCGGTGTGTGTCCTGTGTGGTTCTAGATCCGGTCAAGCTGACCAGTCAAGCTAACCTGGTTTCATCAAACACCCCTGGCTCCGCTCCATTCTCTTCTGGTCTTCTGTTATGGTCTCTGCTTTTGGTTCAACTTCCTCCTCAATGGGTCCCTTTGAGGCTGTAGAGCTGTAGTTAGCCTGTTCACCCAGCACCCTGCTTTCTTCTTCCCTTCCTTGAAGTAGTATTCATAGAGAGGTGTGACCATTTCCCACTTTATCCACCAGAAGAGACCGGAAGGAGAAACACCCCAGGGACTGGGTTCTGAAAGGTTATTATAACACTGTTAGGAGGTGTGGCTTTGTCGAAGAAGTGTGGCCTTCAACAAAGGTGTGGCCTTGTTGTGGGAAGTGTGCTTTGAGGTTTCAGGAGCTCAAGCAAGGCCTTTAGATACAGATGTAGAACTCTCATCTCCTTCTCCAGC